>OY757014.1:171490165-172690165 GCA_963580285.1 Lucinisca nassula | reverse complement strand
CATATATTTCTTCAAGCTCCGATGGGCGGGGACCAACGGGGCTTGAAGTAATAGTTGGCTGCATGGTGCTTCCACGCAGAGCTGAAAACGTCCGCACACTAGTGCTAGTATACAGCTTCGAGGATCTAAGCCTGTCCAGGAACCGCGGTGCGAGTCGGCCCGCCCATGCTTATAAACCCTACTGGTTTTATTGGGCGACAGGGCTTGAGCTGTCATTTCATCTCAATGTCGGGTAAAAGTCCCAGCATCCCAAAACTGATCTTTACAGTGTTGACGGAGACGTTAAACCTCAAATCAAACAAAAACCTATCAGCACAGTAAAATACAATGACTTTTTGTCTCTCTGCCTCTCAAATGTTGTTCCCCGAGCACATCACATATTCTATGTTTTGTTGCCCCATGTGAATGATTGATTTGGCAATGATACTGATGAGGATGCCGGTTAACATTATACAGGTGATTGATTTTACACATATAGTCATGACTCTCCGTGATTGATTTTACACATATAGTCATGACTCTCATCCATATGGGCTTGAAGAAATAGACTGGGCTCCATGATGCTTCCATGGAGAGCTGAAACCGCGGCCAACCACATACATGAGTACTGGTGAACAGCTTAGAGGAAAGTGTTGTGAATCAGACCATATAAATCCTATCGGTTTCATTGGGTGGCAGGGCTTGAGAAGTCATTTCATCTCAATGTCGGTAAAAGTGCCAAAAAATTGGAAGCAATGTCTCAAAAATGGCCTATACAGTGTTGACGGGGATTTTAAACCTCGAATCAAACAAACAAACAGTAATGGTCATGATTTTGCAGTTAGCAGATGATGATGAACAGCCGAGAATTAGTTTAAATTTTGTATATTCAAGGCTTCTTGTCCTTTTGGATCAATGAATCGTGTTCAAGGCTTCTTGGGATCAGTGAGACATGTTCAAGGCTTCTGGTCCTTTGGGATCATCGAGTTCATTTAGAATTATTTTGAAAATAAGAGTTCTGCTTAAGTACAGTAAAATTTCTATATTAAGACCACCTTTGGGACTAAAGGCCACTTTTGAACAGTCCCAAACGTGGTCTCTAAGCAGAGGACACTGTATTCAGAAAACACAAAGAAAGAATAACTGCAACCTTCTAAATAAGCTTTTTATAGCAGAATTAGTCTTCATTTAAGGTGGTCTTAATAGCGGAATTTTACTGTAATTGCCTCTGAATGCTGTTGGCAGCTAAGTAGATGAAGATGGCAGATAATTGTTGTTTATCTCTTCATTACGTTAACTGATGCCTCCGTGGTGTAGTGGTTACGCTACTCGCCTTGTAAACCAGGGATTGCAGGATCGATCCCGGGTTTCTCCAGACTTTCGGATGAGTCTTTAAACCGAGGTCCCGTCTCCGTATGACCTTAGCTGTTGATGGGAGGTTAACTCAAACACTCACTCATTCATTACGTTAACGCTTATCCTGCTGTTCACGAAAAGCCCTATTTATGCAAACAGTGTAGATCCAGATCAGATGTCTTCTCCATCTGATCAGGATCTACACTGTTGCTATTCAGCTTTTGAATTTGAACAACAATTTTACATCCTGTAATCTGATTGGCTAGTAGTCAGAAATGGGTGTGACAGTTTAAATATTCAGCAGGATAAGGGTTAATCTGCCCCTGCAGAGGCGGTTCTGAGGAATACTCATAATCTTTGGTGTTGAGCAGGAATGCAATAATGAATACCCCTGTAAACCCCATTTTTGCTATATAAAAGTGGGGTTTAAGGGGGTTAAAATAATGTAGGCCCTGTTTCGTGATGTTTTGTCTGCACAAGATAATATCGTTATATTGTTTGCACAACCTATTATCTTGTCCGCACATTATAATATTGTCTCGTTTACACAACATATCTTGTCTGCACAACACAATATCTTGTGTGCACATAATATTAACTTGTGCGCACAACGTATCTTGTTGGCATACACAAGATCTTGTCCGCATTTACACCTGTGGACACAAAAGCGTTCACACTCCAATGAAGTACCTTTCAATGAATCTCTTTGCATCAAGTTAGTTTGACAAGCAAATGTCATCCATCAAAGTAGTCTAAAACTGGACCAAACAATATACATTGATTGGTCTTGTTGTGGCAAGCACTTTTTTCCATTTTTTGATGTGACTGACATTCGAGATGTATTCTGTTTGGACAGTGCAGTGTCTGCAACACTTTGTGTTTTGAATTTATTTCTGTCTTGCAGTTGACTGACAGGATGTAAGGAAATATTGAATGAAACATCAGATCAAAATGAAATGAAGCTCATCAAAGTTTGAACGGATTTGTGTCCACAGGTGTAAGAAACAATATTCAGTACTTTGTTAATTTAAATTGATGGCTTGCTGTTGTTTTCACAGGTTTACTCGTATAGTATGCTATTAAAAGTAAACTACATGAAATGTTCATAGTAGGGTTGGTGAGCAAACCAGAGGATAAGACAATGGAAGCCATAAAAATAACATTGAGCAAAATATGACCTCCATTATGTGGTTTGAGAAATGACATTTTCATATGAACAATTCTCAATTAAATGCTCCAAACAAAGAGTTTTGGGTCTTGTTATAACCCCTCAAAGCGGTGGTTCCAACGAGCAACAAAATCTAAGTTTCCACCAGAAATACAAACATTTATAGGAACACCTCTGTAAACCCATTTTTCTCTTTTAAAGTCGGGTTTTCAGGGGTCCTAACTCTGTGTGTGTGTGTGTGTGTGTGTGTGTGTGTGTGTGTGTGTGTGTGTGTGTGTGTGTGTGTGTGAATTCGGGTTTAACGTCGCTTCAACAATTTTTCAGTCATATCACGGCGGTGTCTGGTTGCGACAGGGAGCTCAATGCTCACTTTTATAGTGCTGCCTCACTGAAGTATCATGTCCCAGACACATTACATGATACCACACCCAGTCACATTATCCCGACACTGGGTCGACCAGTCCTAGCTTTACCCCGTAAATCTGAGTGCCAAGCGAGGAGCAGCTAGTACCATTCTTAGCGACTTTGGTATGTCGCGGCCCGGGATCGAACCCCTGACCTCCCGTTCCCCGGAGTGGACACTCTACCAACTGAGCTATCGGGGCCGGTTTTGGGGGGTCCTAACTGTATACTGATATGATTGGGATCATAAGATATCATGAATGACATACATTATGTGTACCTGTAAATTTACAAGCTTATGATAAACATTGCTCTTTGATATCATCATTTTGTGGGTTGAAGCAGCCACACAAGCAATTTCATGGCATCACCAGTGTTCCATTTTTAGATGACAAGAGAAATATTATTAAAGGGCACAGGTAGAGCCTCCTATATTGAATACTAGGAGAAGAAAAATATGATCTGACGAGGCGACCCTATCGAGTACCAACAACATGTTTTTGAAAAGAAATAAGAAAATGGTGTTTACCCCTGGTACCCCCAATCTATAATTTAGAGCAGAAATAAGGAAAACAAGGTTTACCCCTGAAAACACCAGTTTTACTATATAAAAGTGGAGTTCAAGGGGGTCAAATTTATACAGGCGTGTTTTAGTGATAACACCATCAGAGTTATAAGCCTCCGTGGTGTAGTGGTTACGCTACTCGCCTTGTAAACCAGGGATCGCAGGATCGATCCCGGGCTTCTCCAGACTTTCGGATGAGTCTTTAAACCGAGGTCCCGTCTCCGTATGACCTTAGCTGTTGGTTGGACGCAAAACTCAAACACTCACTCACTCACACCATCAGAGTCTACCCTTCTTACCAGTGTCCCAAGTCAGGATTCAAGGGACAGAGTCAATGTCAATTGGCCTTGCCTGTTTGGTAATATTTATTCATATATTTTATTTCAGATACAATTAACACTTATCCTGCCGAATATTTTAATTAGCTACATGCATATCTGTTTGTTTGTTTGTTTTTGGCATTTAACGGCACAGTCAACACTATTTAGGTTATATTTGAGCCGGTCAGTTCACCTATCCGCACTTTTCCAGGACAGGCTTATACATAAGCGGTTAACCAGTGCAATGCACATTCTTTCGCAAGAAACTGACAAGTACCCTTCTTGAATCAGCGATAGGGTGACAATGGCCGTAGAAAAGATTTTTTGATCAATTTCCGCGAAAGAATGTTGCCGACCCCGGCAGGTATCGAATCCACGTACTTCTGATCACCAGTCACACGCGCATCTGGCTGAGCTACCGAGGCCGGCACACGCATATCTGACTATCAACCAATCAGATTACATGATTTGATTTTTGTTGCGACTGCTATTAGCATGGCGCGATATTGGTGTCAGGTTTTCCGTCCGTTCGTCCGTCCGTTTGTCAAGGCGTCAACATTTGCGACCACCCTAGCATTCACCTTAGTGGTAAAGTTTATTTCTCAAGAACTATAAGAGCTACATTAATGATACTTGGTACAAACTTGTATCTAGGAATGGCACTTCAATGCAAGCATCCATATTTGCCGTTGACCTACATTTCATGGTTCACTGACTTCGTAGAATATTGCGACCACCCCAGCGTTCACACTAATGGTCAAGTTTATTTCTCAAGAACTATAGGAGCTTCATTAATGACACTTGGTTCAATTTTGTTTGATTTGAGGTTTAACGTCCCCGTCAACACTGTAAAGGTCATTTTGGAGACGTTGCTTCCAATTTTGTGGGAATTTTACCCGACATTGAGATGAAATGACTTCTCAAGCCCTGCCGCCCAATGAAACCAATATGTTTTATAAGCATGGATGGGCCGACTCGCACCGCTTTGCCTGGGCAGGCTTAGATCCTCTAAGCGGTTTACCAGTACTTGTGTGTGGGTCGGTTTCAGCTCTGCGTGGTAGCATCATGCAGCCCATATATTTCTTCAAGCCCCAATTGGCAGGGGCCGGACACTTGGTCCAAAGTTGTATCTGGAGATGAGAACTGAAATGCAAGCATCAATATTTGACCTCGACCTACATTTCATGGTTCACTGACTTTGTAAAATATTGCGACCACACTAGCGTTCACCATAATGGTCAAGTTTATTTCTCAAGAATTATACAAGCTGCATTATTTTAAATGATACTTGGTACAAACTTTTATCTGTGGATGGCAATTTAAATGCAAGTATCCCAATTTGACCTTGACCTACCGTACATTTCATGGTTCACTGACTTTGTAAAATATTGCGACCACCCTAGCGTTCACCCTAATGGTCAAGTTTATTTCTCAAGAACTATAGGAGCTTCATTAATGATGCTTGGTACAAACTTGTTTCTGAGGATTGCATCTGAAATGCAAGCATCCATATTTGACCTTGACCTACATTTCATGGTTCACTGACTTTGTAAAATATTGCGACCACCCTAGCGTTCACCCAGATGGTCAAGTTAATTTCTCAAGAACTATAAGAGCTTCATTAATGATACTTGGTACAATCTTGTATCTGGAGATGGAAACTTAAATGCAAGCTTCCATATTTGACCTTGACCTACAATTTATGGTTCACTGACTTTGTAAAATATTGCATTCACCCTAATGGTTAAGTTCATTTCTCAAGAATTATTTCAGCTTCATTAATGATACCTAGTACAAGCTTGCATTTAAGAATGGCAACTTTTATGCAAGCATCTATGTTTGACCTTGGCCTAGATGTCATGGTTCGGTGACTTTGCGCCCCCACAGGCGCGACATAGCCTTCGGCGGAATTTTTATTCTTTCAAATGCACAAACTAAACGCCAGTGTACATTCTGATCAGACGGCTTATTCTGATCCTGATCTACACTGTTTGCAAAGATACAGGGTTGTTGGGAACAATAGGATTCGGGTTATAATAGGTCATAAAATTTATGTATTTCGTAAAGTTTCAAAAGGTATACAGTTTTTTAAAACAAGAGGGCCCAATGGCCCTATATCGCTCACCTGTGTACCAGAGAATCATTAGTGTAGGAGACCACTTGACATTGCTACATACTAAATATCTAAGCTCAGGCAAAGCGGTGTCCATGCTTATAAACCCTACTGGTTTCATTGGGCAACAGGGCTTGAGATGTAATTTCATCTCAATGTCTGGTAAAAGTCCCACAAAATTGGAAGAGACATCTCCAAAATGACCTATACAGTGTTGATGGGGATGTAAAACCACAAATAAAACAAAATCTGTGCCTTATGGTTTTGGAGAAAAATGATACTTTTAAGTTTTTTCCAGTTTAAGTCTATAGGAGCTAATGAGCCCTGGGGCTGGACCAATTTTGACCCAAAGGGCATGGTTGGCAGGATTTATGTAGGCGACCATTTTGTGTTGCTATATACTAAATATCTAAGGTCTGTACTCCATGGTTTCAAAGGAGATGTTTGAAGCCTTTTCCATTATAAGTTTGTTGGAGTTTAGGGGCCACAGGATTTGGACCCCAGGGGCATGATTGGCAGGATTCATGTAGGCGACCACTCGACATTGCTACATGCTAAATACCTAAGCTCTGGGACTTATGGTTTCAGAGAAGAAGATTTTTTAAGTTTTTTTTTTTTTTTTTTTTTTCATTATAAGGGCCCTGTGGTTTCAGAGAAGAAGATTTTTGAAGTTTCTCCAATTTTAAGTCTATGGAAGCTAAAGAGCCCTGGGGTGGGGCCAATTTGGATCCCAGGGGCATAACTGGCAGGATTTATGTAGGTGGCCACTTGATGTTGCTACATACTAAAAATCTAAGCTCTGGGCCTTATGGTTTCATAGAAGAAGATCTTTTAAGTTTTTTTCCATTATAAGTCTATTGGAGGTGATGAGCTCGGGCGAGGCCAATTTTGACCCCAGGGGCAGGGTTAGCTGGATTTATGTAGCTGGCTATTTTATGTTGCTAGATACTAAATATCTAAGTTCTGTGCTTCACAGTTTCTGAGAAGAACATTTTTGAAGCTTTTTACCATTATTAGTCTATGGGAGCTAAGGGGCCCCGGGGCGGGGCCCATTTTGACCCAAGGGGCATGATTAGCAGGAAATATGAAGGTGATCACTTGCCGTTGCTACATGCTAAATATCTAAGCTCTGGGCGCTGTGGTTTCAGAGAAGAAGATTTTTGAAGTCTTTTTTCCATTATGAGTCTATGGAGCTAAGGGGGTCCCAGGGTGTGGCCCATTTGGACCCCAGGGGCATGATTGGCAGGATTTATGTAGGTGACCACTTGCCATTGCTACATGCTAAATATCTAAGCTCTGGGCCCTGTGGTTTCAGAGAAGAAGATTTTTTAAGCTTTTTTTCCATTATGAGTCTATAGGAGCTAAGTGGCCCCGGGGCGTGGCCCTTTTCGATCCCAGGGGCATGATTGGCAGGAATTACGTAGGTGACCACTTGCGATTGCTATGTGCGTAATATCTAAGCTCTGGGCGCTGTGGTTTCAGAGAAGAAGATTTTTTAAGCTTTTTTCCATTATGAGTCTATGGGAGCAAAGGGGCCCAGGCGCGTTGCCCATTTGGAACCCAGGGGCATGATTGGCATGAATTATGTAGGTGACCAATTGCCCTTGCTACATGCTAAATATCTAAACTGTGGGCCCTTTGGTTTCAGAGAAGAATATTTTGAAGTTTTTATTCCATTTTGAGTCTATGGGAGCTAAGGGGCCCCAGGGCCTGGCCCATTTGGACCCTGGGGGCATGATTGGCAGGATTGATGTAGGTGACCACTTGCCATTGCTACATGTCAAATACCTGAGGTCTGGGCCCTGTGGTTTCAGAGAAGAAGATTTTTGAAGCTTTTTTCCATTATGAGTCTATAGGAGCCAAAGGGTCCCGGAGCGTGTCCCGTTTGGACCCAAGGGGCATGATTGGCAGGATTTATGTAGGTGACCACTTGCCATTGCTACATGCTAAATATCTAAGCTCTGGGCCTTGTGGTTTCCGAGAAGAAGTTTTTTGAAGCTTTTTGTTCCATTATGAGTCGAAGGGGCCCCGGGGCGTCGCCCATTTGGAACCCAGGGGTATGATTGGCAGGAATTATGTAGGTGACCACTGGCGGTTGCTACATGCTAAATATCTAAGCTCTGGGCCCTGTGGTTTCAGAGAAGAAGATTTTTGAAGCTTTTTTTTTTTCATTATGAGTCTATGGGAGCTAAGGGGCCCCGGGGTGTGGCCAATTTGGACCCCAGGGGCATGATTGGCAGGAATTATGTAGGTTACCACTTGCCGTTGCTACATGCCAAATATCTCAGCTCGGGGCCCTGTGGTTTCAGAAAAGAAGATTTTTGAAGCTTTTTTCCATTATGAGTCTATAGGAGCTAAAGGGCCCCGGGGCGTGGCCCGTTTGGACACCAGGGGCATGATTGGCAGAAATTATGTAGGTGACCACTTGCCGTTGCTACATGCTGAATATCTAAGCTCTGGGCCTTGTGGTTTCCGAGTAGAAGATTTTTGAAGCTTTTTGTTCCATTATGAGTCTATGGGAGCGAAGGGGCCCCTGGGCGTCCCCCATTTGGAACCCAGGGGCATGATTGGCAGGAATTATGTAGGTGACCACTTGCCATTGCTACATGCTAAATATCTAAGCTCTGGACCCTGTGGTTTCAGAGAAGAAGATTTTTGAAGCTTTTTTACCATTATGAGTCTATGGGAGCTAAGGCGCCCCGGGATGTGGCCAATTTGGAACCCAGGGGCATGATTGGCAGGAATTATGTAGGTGACCACTTGCCGTTGCTACATGCTAAATATCTAAGCTCTGGGCCCTGTGGTTTCAGAGAAGAAGATTTTTGAAGCTTTTTTTTCCATTATGAGTCTATGGGAGCTAAGGGGCCCCTGGGCGTGACCCGTTTGGACCCCAGGGGCATGATTGGCAGGAATTATGTAGGTTACCACTTGCCATTGCTACATGCTAAATATCTAAGCTCTGGGCCCTGTGGTTTCTGAGAAGAACATTTTTGAAGCTTTTTGTTCCATTATGAGTCTATGGGAGCGAAGGGGCCCCGGGGCGTGGCCAATTTGGACCCTAGGGGCATGATTGGCAGGAATTATGTAGGTTACCACTGGCGGTTGCTACTTGCTAAATATCTAAGATCTGGGCCCTGTGGTTTCAGAGAAGAAGATTTTTGAAGCTTTTTTTCCATTATGAGTCTATGGGAGCTAAGGGGCCCCTGGGTGTGGCCAATTTCGACCCCAGGGGCATGATTGGCAGGAATTATGTAGGTTACCACTAGCCGTTGCCACATGCCAGATATCTCAGCTCGGGGCCCTGTGGTTTCAGAGAAGAAGATTTTTGAAGCTTTTTTTTCCATTATGAGTCTATAGGAGCTAAAGGGCCCCGGGGCGTGGCCCGTTTGGACACCAGGGGCATGATTGGCAGGAATTATGTAGGTGACCACTTGCCGTTGCTACATGCCAAATATCTCAGCTCTGGGCCCTGTGGTTTCAGAGGAGAAGATTTTTGAAGCTTTTTTCCATTATGTGTCTATAGGAGCTAAAGTGCCCCGGGGCATGGCCCGTTTGGACCCCAGGGGCATGATTGGCAGGAATTATGTAGGTGACCACTTGCCGTTGCTACATGCTAAATATCTAAGCTCTGGGCCTTGTGGTTTCCGAGAAGAAGATTTTTGAAGCTTTTTGTTCCATTATGAGTCCATGGGAGCGAAGGGGCCCCGGGGCATCCCCCATTTGGAACCCAGGGGCATGATTGGCAGGAATTATGTAGGTGACCACTGGCCATTGCTACATGCTAAATATTTTAGCTCTGGGCCCTGTGGTTTCCAAGAAGAAGATTTTTGAAGCTTTTTCTTCCATTATGAGTCTATGGGAGCGAAGGGGCCCCGGGGCGTGGCCAATTTGGACCCTAGCGGCATGATTGGCAGGAATTATGTAGGTGACCACTGGCCATTGCTACATGCTAAATATCTAAGCTCTGGACCCTGTGGTTTCAGAGAAGAAGATTTTTGAAGCTTTTTTTTCCATTATGAGTCTATGGGAGCGAAGGGGCCCCTGGGCGTGGCCCGTTTGGACCCCAGGGGCATGATTGGCAGGAATTATGTAGGTTACCACTTGCCATTGCTACATGCTAAATATCTAAGCTCTGGGCCCTGTGGTTTCTGAGAAGAAGATTTTTGAAGCTTTTTGTTCCATTATGAGTCTATGGGAGCGAAGGGGCCCCGGGGCGTTGCCAATTTGGACCCTAGGGGCATGATTGGCAGGAATTATATAGGTTACCACTGGCGGTTGCTACTTGCTAAATATCTAAGCTCTGGGCCCTGTGGTTGCAGAGAAGAAGATTTTTGAAGCTTTTTTTCCATTATGAGTCTATGGGAGCTAAGGGGCCCCTGGGTGTGGCCAATTTCGACCCCAGGGGCATGATTGGCAGGAATTATGTAGGTTACCACTAGCCGTTGCCACATGCCAGATATCTCAGCTCGGGGCCCTGTGGTTCCAGAGAAGAAGATTTTTGAAGCTTTTTTTTCCATTATGAGTCTGTGGGAGCTAAGGGGCCCCGGGGCGTGGCCCGTTTGGACACCAGGGGCATGATTGGCAGGAATTATGTAGGTGACCACTTGCCGTTGCTACATGCAAAATATCTCAGCTCTGGGCCCTGTGGTTTCAGAGAAGAAGATTTTTGAAGCTTTTTTCCATTATGTGTCTATAGGAGCTAAAGGGCCCCGGGGCATGGCCCGTTTGGACCCCAGGGGCATGATTGGCAGGAATTATGTAGGTGACCACTTGCCGTTGCTACATGCTAAATATCTAAGCTCTGGGCCTTGTGGTTTCCGAGAAGAAGATTTTTGAAGCTTTTTGTTCCATTATGAGTCTATGGGAGCGAAGGGGCCCCGGGGCATCCCCCATTTGGAACCCAGGGGCATGATTGGCAGGAATTATGTAGGTGACCACTGGCCATTGCTACATGCTAAATATCTAAGCTCTGGGCCCTGTGGTTTCCAAGAAGAAGATTTTTGAAGCTTTTTCTTCCATTATGAGTCTATGGGAGCGAAGGGGCCCCGGGGCGTGGCCAATTTGGACCCAAGCGGCATGATTGGCAGGAATTATGTAGGTGACCACTTGCCGTTGCTACATGTCAAATACCTTAGCTCTGGGCCCTGTGGTTTCATAGAAGAAGATTTTTGAAGCTTTTTTCCATTATGAGTCTATAGGAGCTGAAGGGCCCCGGGGCGTGGCCGGTTTGGATCACAGGGGCATGATTGGCAGGAATTATGTAGGTGACCACTTGCCATTGCTACATGCTAAATATCTAAGCTCTGGGCCCTGTGGTTTCCGAGAAGAAGATTTTTTAAGCTTTTTGTTCCATTATGAGTCTATGGGAGCGAAGGGGCCCCGGTGCGTGGCCAATTTGGACCCCAGGGGCATGATTGTCAGGAATTATATAGGTGACCACTGGCCGTTAATACATGCTAAATATCTAAGCTCTGGGCCCTGTGGTTTCAGAGAAGAAGATATTTTAATTTTATCCCATTGTAAGTCTATGGGAGCTATATGTTGCCATGGCAACCACAATTCCCATCTGATCAGCCCAAAAACCTTATGCAGCCTTTCCCCCTTCCTGATGATGCTTCTCATGAAATGTGATCAAGATTGACCATGGGGTATTAGAGATATACTTATTTGAAATTGTTTACGGACGCACGGACGGACGCACGACGGACAAAAAGTGATCACAAAAGCTCACCTTGTCACTACCTGACAGGTGAGCTAAAAAGCTAAAAAATAGAAGTGGAGCAATGATCAGGAATCGATACATACAACCCACAGCTCCCATCAAAGACACCAAAGGGAAAGACACACAAACACGAAACAACAGACCCTAATGGAAACACCAACAGCGGAAAGCCAAAATGACAGTCACTTTTATTTTCTTGTTATATTAAAGCTGAAATAATCATCTTACAATAAAATGAGAACCTATAATTTCTATAAAAAAAATATAGAACCCTGCTCTTGAAAACAAATAAATAGATAGCCTATAATATGAGACATGCTTCACATTCCAATTTGAAAGGAAAAATATCCTTCTTTGGCAGACTGAAGAAAGACTATACTATCCAGACTCACATTTTGAAAATTATTTGTTGTAAACTTGAATAAGTTTACTTTTAAAATATCCTTCAAAATGAAATAGTGAAAACAATGCACTTACAACAGTTTCGCATATAAAATACAATGAAAAGTTCACTATTTTCAGAGGGAAACTGTCCTTATGGCCTTCCTTTGTTTAGGTTTCTATATAGAGGGTCTTACATGAGTGTTCATGTATTATTGAATTTATTAAACGAGTTGAGGAAAAGGGATAAAATGCGAGGCTTTGCCGAGCATTTTATCCCTTTTCCTCAATGAGTTTAATAAATTCAACAATACATGAGCACGAATGCAAGATTCTATTTATCATATGACATTTAAAATGCATTTTATTCACGATTGTTTACAAAAATGTCAATATTCCGCCATTAGTAAACGCGACGGCGTTAAGGACGTCGTACATGTAACGTTACGGAACGTATCTAGCTAATTTGCATATTTAATCCACTAGTGGATTATCGAAAATAATACATGACGTTATTACACTCTCAGACGCGACGTCATATGATAATATGGTCTATTTGCTTAATGTTTGTATTTCTTTCCCTTTGGTGTCTTTTATGGGTGGAGTAAGTTAATTGTATCAATTCCTGATCTTTGTTTTACTTCTACTTTACAAATTTCGTTATTTTCAAGAGTTATGAGAAGCTTTTTAGATTGAATGTGTAAAATGTAATTTTACTTAATATTTGTGAATCTGACCATTTTTCATTGCTGTATACTAAAAATAAACAGGTTTTTTTGTTTCTCCTGTAAAATTTTGAAATGTGCAGTTACAACAGTTTCGCATATAAGTGACGACATAAATAGTATGCACAGGATAAAAAGTATTGCTCACAGTCAATGTATATTTTTGACTAAAAAGTTTTTTTCTTTCTTTCGGGACTATATGTAAAATTTAAAAGTATATGAACAAGTAATCCATATACCTGTTATTTTGATTGTCTGGAATTAACCCACATACCTTCTTGTATGACAAAGTAGTTTTTGACAGTAATCTGAGGATTATTTTTTCACAGATCAGATTTTGCTTAAGAAATAGATCAACTCTAACTGTGATTTGTACGGTTGTACGGTTTGGAGGTCACTTGTAAAGTAGCGCGGGTGATTTGTCTACTTACAACTGACCGACAAACTGTGATTTATTGCTCAACAGATCACAGACTAGAGCTGATCAATTTCGATTCTAACACAGTGGAAATCGGCAGAAATGTTGTTGTTTCCTTCAAAATTTCACAACTTTTCGCCATTGTTAGAAATCCCGCTAAAATTATTTACAACTGACCGACATCCTGGTGTATGAATGTCATTTGACGTGTCACCAGTAACAATTCTGATTCTGACAAACTGTGATTTAGGGCCTATTACTCAACAAATCACAGACTCTAGCTGATCTATTTTGATTCTAACACGCTGAAAATCGGCAAAGATGTTGTTGTTTCCTTCAAAAGCTCAGGACTTTTCGCCATTGTTAGAAGAAATCCCGCTTAAATTATCGGCTGAAACACATGCATTTATATCCTTTTCTAACATCCTCGATGCGAGAAAATGACGTCATACCGTAAAAGGTCAAGGAAATCGACTAGTGACGTCATAAATTGGAGTTTTTAATGACGTCACTCGTCACGCTCTTCCTTGCCGTGATTTTTTTTGTAGAATAAAACAGTTATTTGCCATTGCCTATATAGGCGCGCTGTGCTGGAATAAAAATATGTGCAGTATAATTGGCAAATTATCAGAGGCTGAATTCTTTGCCAAAACATTATTATTTCATTTTTTTATTCTTTTGACAGTTTCTGATTATGAGTAAATATTATGAAGAATCACTTTGAAATATTGATGATTACCATATTGTTCTGTTGCTCAGTGATTGAGAAATCAGATACCAGGAATGCAAAGTCAGTTCCAAAAGTGTGTAACTTTTACGAGGACTGTTCAAATATGAATGTAAGTAGAACGTTTTCTCATGCACTAATGCGAAAATCACCTTGAAATAAATATCACAGCGTAAAACACATTTTACCTATACATTGATACCAAACCTGTTAAAACCCGTCCACGAGCCAAAACGAAAGATTCAGAACAAAATATGGGCAACAAAGTATTGCAAAAGACCATGCATTGCAAAGCGGACCATGAGCGTCAAGAAGGTAATGTATGCCATATTCTTTTCAAATCAGGGCCCTGCTATTCAGGTTGCTGTGCCTAAAGGCAAATCTGTAAATGCGAAGTTTTACAAGAATAAAGTTCTTCGAAAATTGAAGAAATATTTCAAAGAACGAAGACCCGCAACTGGTTTGGCCAATGTCAGATTGCTACATGACAATGCCTCATCGCACAAGGCGTTCATTGTGCAAGACTATCTGGAGCAGGAAAAGGTTGTTGAACTCCCTCAACCCCCGTATTCCCCTGACCTTGCCCCGTGTGACTTTTTTTTTTGTTCCCGCGGCTGAAAAATACCTTTCTGGTCGAAAATTTGTACAGCGCAAACACCTCGGTTCTGCAATATTCCAGTGCCTTCATAGTATACCTCGTAAAGACTACCAAAATGCATTGAATGATTGGATCAGAAGACTGAAAGTTTGTATATCTGTTAAAGGGGAAAAATTTTAGGGTGCAAAACAATTTTTTCATCGAAATCTATCACGGAATCATTTTTATGTACTTAGTTGCATTCATATTTGAACAGTCCTCGTAACACTCAAAATATGCTGTATGTCCTTACTTTGGTGATCTTGTATCTTGAAAACTAATCCATGTATCACCAATTTTCTTTTCATGTTTCAAAACTACAAAGTGCAAATATTCTAAATGACACGTTTCATCATAATCTATGGATAAGAATGTTTTGGTCAGGTGTACTCATTCCCCTTATTTTCTCCACCACATATCGTTCATGTGGCATATGTAGATTTTGTGTATTTCTATTTAAGCCCCGCCAAGCGAATATGTGTCTTCGAGCATTCTGTCATGACAAATTTTAACTGCGCATGCCCAGCCATTCAGAGGGGCCAGGGACATGGCTTTCTGTCTGAAGGTTCCTCTTGATTCACTGCTTGTATGAGCGAGCAGCGAAGGTTCTGGCGAGACTGCGCGGTTGCGCAGGCTCGCCTGAACCTTCGCTGCTCGCATAGGCGATAAGTACCAAAATCGCCTGACGGGGCCCATTTGTCATGATGTTTTTCGCAGTTGATTTGAGTCGCTGCTGGTCGCATCTGTCTTATTGTAGGTTTTGTCGTGCGCCGGCTCATAAAGTATGTAATTTTTGTGTACGCAGTCGAAGCAGGGGATACAATGGAAATCAGACATCAAGTACTCGGGTTCTTTGCCTTGTACTTTCTTCCGTAAAGTTCGTAAATATGGATATGTATGTGGCGTCTCATCTGGATCTACACTGTTTGCATAGGTTTATGTATCTGTACTAGTCGACAGGGCTTGAAAAGGTTGATAAGTAACGTTGAAGTGCTTAAACCCTTTTTGTACTAAATGGAATTAGGCCCCTGCCCATTGGGGCTTGAAGAAATAGATGGACTGCATGATGCTTCCACGCAGAGCTGAAACCGACCCGCACACGAGTACTGGTAAACCGTTTATAGGATCTAAGCTTGCCCAGGCAAAGCGGTGCGAGTGTCGGGCCGTCCATACTTATAAACTCTATTGGTTTCATTGGGCGGCAGGGATTGAGATGCCATTTCATCTCAATGTCGGGTAAAAGTCCCACAAAATTGGAAGCAACGTCTCCAAAATGACCTTTACAGTAATGACGGTGCTAATAATCCCTATTGGTTTCATTGGGCGACAGGGCTTGAGATGCCATTTCATCTCAATGTCGGGTAAAAGTCCCACAGAATTGGAAGCAACGTCTCCAAAATGACCTTTACAGTGTTGACGGGGACGTTAAACCTCAAATCAAACAAACAAACAAAACAGTGATGACGGGGACGTTAAACCTCAAATCATACAAAACATTCAAATGGAATCGTCCTGCTTATATATAGCAGGAGTTAATTTCAAAATTTAGGGATGTCAGGTTGTGTTTTCATCAAAATTTATTTGGAAAATGACTGAACTTTTAGCAAACAGTGGAGGCCCAGAGCAGACGCCGCAGTTTGCGGCGTCTGATCTGGGCCTGCACCATTTGAGGGCCTCATGGAAGATTAGCTACATGTAATGCATGCAAATGTCTATGCTAAATGTTGTTACCCTCGTTGAATAAAGAATTTACTTACTTACTGACTGATTTATTTGCCAGGGTACCCGTTTTAGGGTTTCTGGTACTAAATGGATTAAGGTGTATGTTATACATACCGAAGCGGGATCGGGGTCCGGCGCCACGAAACAATTCACCGTGCCAAGAGCTGGCGTCAGTTGTGTTCGTTCAGGAATGAGGACAGAAATTGTTATCTCCTCGTAACCCAATACGTCTGTTGAAGACGAGCATTCATCAGCCATTTCAAATGAGTCTCGGTTATAACCTAGCAATATGGCATAGTCGTTACTCCGCAATACCATTCGCATCTCTGTCTCTGACGGTTTTGAACATGTGACCCCGGCTGTAACAAAACATTGAAACTCCGCTATCGCTAAAACTATTCGAAATTGGACCATATTGGCCCCGTCAAGCGATTTTGGTACTTATCGCCTATGCGAGCAGCGAAGGTTCAGGCGAGCCTGCGCATCCGCGCAGTCTCGCCGGAACCTTCGCTGCTCGCTCATACAAGCAGTGAATCAAGAGGAACCTTAAGACAGAAAGCCATATCCCTGGTCCCTCTGAATGGCCGGGCATGCGCAGTTAAAATTTGTCATGACGGAATGCTCGAAGACACAAATTCGCTTGGCGGGGCTCATGTATGAAAAAAGTAAACCTTTTGCTTAGTCTGACTGGTGATGAGGAGGACGCGGGTTCGGCAACATTCTGCCGTGGCGATTGATCATGAAATCTTTTCAGCGGTTGTCAGTTTCTGTCGAAAGAATGTGCACGCTTACAGGACAAGTGGGGGAAAGGTTTGAAGTATCTTGTCACCGTCAATACTATTTAAGTCATTTTGGAGACGTTGCTCCCAATTTTGTGAGACTTTTTTTCCGACATTGAGATGAAATGACGCCTCATTCCTTGCCGCACAACCAACAGGGTTTATATGCATAGACGGTCGGACTCACACAGCTTTGCCTTGACAGGCTTAGACCTATTGAGCGGTTTACCAGTACTCATGTTCTGTCGGTTTCAGCTCTGCGTGGAAGCATCATGCGGCCCACCTACAGTCGAACTTCAATGGCTCGAACACCTTTGGGACCACGAAAATCTGTTCGAGACAGGGGTAGTTCGAGCCATTGCGGGTTACTGGCAGGAGGCATAACGGGGGTTAGTTTTGAGACATCTTTTCAATGTTCTATAATAAAAAATGTATGCTGTGTGTACTCATTAGAATCGCCTCATCGAGGCGATTCTAATGAGTACACACAGCATACATTGGCAAGATGAAAGTCGAAAATCTTAATTATCCCGGACTACTTCTTATGAAGAGGAATTCCCTAGGGACTCAAGAACGGGTTCGAGTCAGCCATGGTAAATGAGCCATCGGTGTTCGAGCCATCGAAGTTCTACTGTATTTCTCCAAATTGACTAGCTCGATATGACCCAAATAGTGTTGACTCGAAAGTTAAATATGTTCCAGAAAGGGTTATCCTTTGGAAGCATGAAATACACAACAAATACACCATTCCAATATAAACTAATAAACAAAACGCGCCTATATAATGCTGACCTTCATATAGTAAAACTGGGGTTTACAGGGGTAAACCGTATTTTTTGTTTATTTCTGGTCTTAATTATAGATTGTGGGTACTCGTAAGAACCGCCTCGATGAGACTGTTCTAACGAGTACCCCTGAGCAGACATATTACAAAATGTTAGTATCTTTTATCTGATTTTTTTTTATTTTGTTGGTGGTAAAATTTTCAATATATCTGATTGCCCCCGCCCAACGGGGATTGGCGAAATAGATTGGGCTGCATGATGCTTCCACGCAGAGCTGAAATCGAGCGCACATGAGTACTGGTAAACTGCTTAGAAGGTCTAAGCCTACCAAGGCAAAGTGTTGCGAGTCGGACCTTCCATGCATATAAACCCTATGGTTTCAATGGGCGGCAGGGATTGAGATCTCATTTCATCTAAATGTCGGGTAAAAGTCCCACAGACTTGGAAGCAAAGTCTCCAAAATGACCTAAATAGTGTTGACGGGGGCGTTAAACCTCAAATCAAACAAACAAAATCAACGTATCTGAATAGGCGTGTTTTCGTAAACTATCCGAAATTAACCCATATATGACGTCAGTAGCTTCGGACAGGACCATTTTACATTTACATCAGTAAAACACACCTATATAATTCTGACCCCCTTGAACCCTACTTTTATATAGTAAAACTGGTGTTTACAGGGGTAAACCTTTCTACAAATTTAGTTTTAGCTGCAGCATTCTAATTCTGGCACTGCTGTTAAATATTTCCTTTTATGTAAAGATAAAAGACATGAACTGAAATATATTTCACCGTCACAAGGTCCAACAGCCCACCCACTTGTCAGTAATGACCATTGATTGGTCAATGTATTCTGTGATGATGATATGTGTTCAAATTTACATCATGTGCTGTACCATTTTCTAAGTTGTCATACTTGATTAACTTGTGCTTTTCATCACGCGAACAAGTCCGTGAAACGCAGACCCCTCTAAACTGAAAAGGTGGCCCATGCCCGGGATCCTAAGGAAGAGGGTAAAGATAAAATGGATAGTTACTTATCTAGGTTTGAGAAATATGCTACGGCTATTAAATGGGATAAGAGTGTTTGGGCTGCGTATTTAAGTGCATTACTTAAAGGGCGCGCACTTGATGTATATGACAGGTTATCAAATGAGGATGCGGCGGATTAAGATAAGTTAAAGGATGCCCTATTAAAGAATTTTGACATGACAGACAGAGCGCGGATTTAGGAAGCAATTTCGTTTTAGTAGGCCCGAGAAATCAGAAACGTTCATACAGTTCAGTAGTAGATTGAGAAGTTATTTAGAGAAATGGCTTAATATGGCAAAGATAGAAAAATCTTTTCCGGCTGTCTGTGATTTCATGGCAAGGGATCGGTTCCTAGAGTCATGTAATAGAGAACTGTACATCTGAAGCCAAAACAGTTTGGTAATTAGGGAGGCAGATTTGTTTGCGAAAGCGCGCGGAGGCGTATTTAGTTGCATTAATAGGGGGCAACGCGATAATAGAGGCGCAGCGCATATTAAGTGTAGCATATGCGGTAAGGGGCATTTAACAATTAAATGTTTTAAGAACCCCGACAGAAAACAATTATATAGTGCAGAGGTAGGAGCAAGTGGAGGTGGGGACAGCGGTGTTAAAGAAAATTTTAAGACGCGCATAGAGGCTCAAGGTACTCAGGTTAAGAATGAGAATGTGCAGAATGTAGGCCGTGGTTACTCACGTGTCGTGGTAATTTTAGAGGGTCTTTTCGCGGACGCGGTAAGAATAATGGCACACCACGTGGCGCAGCAGTTAGTTTTTGTCAAACGGAAGTAACTAGGAAAGGTGATGGGATTGGCAGTATTTTTTTAAGATAAGGTTGGTGGTGCTTTGATTTCGGATAGGGAGGAGTGTAGTAAGGAAACTAGGGAAGGTGTCTGTTACTTCTTAAAGGCAAGGTTACCGACGGCACAAGGGTTGGTTAATAATAAAAAGGTGGTCGTATTAAGAGAAACTGGGTGTACAGGTTGTGTCGTTCGGAGAAGTTTGATGTCGTAAAGTTAGAGATCACCCTCGGTTGTCTTGTCAGCATGGGGGTTTGCGGGACGCCGTAAACCCACCTGTAACATGAGAAAACTGGGGTTTACGGGGTATTCATTATTTCCGCTCCAAGACATAGGTTATGGGTGCTCGTTAGAACCGCCTCAATGAGGCGGTTCTAACGAGCACACACAACCTATGTTTTGGGCATTTATAGGGAAAATATCAAGGCTTTTCATCAGAAAAGTAGCCATTTTAGGGATGTGAAAAATGCACTTTTTCGTACGGGTGATTTATCGTAATTATAATCCTTGTACATTCTTGACATCAAAGACATAGAGGTTAATCGAAATCTTTTGATCTGACAGTTGGGAAATCAGTTTTTTAGTTGAATGAAAAGAGTGTTGTGGGTAGTATATTTCTTATTTCTGCTCTAAAATATAAATTGTATAAGGCGGGTCTAACGTGTACCGTACCCACAATCTATATTTTGAGCAAAAATAGGAACATTACCACAATTTTTCATCATAAAATTTTAGTTTTATTCGGCTGTAAAATTACAATGCATTTGAATAGGTGTGTTTTCGCAATGAACGGTGTCTGGTTAATTTCTATTGTGAATTTTACAAACCTTTTTATGTTAAGAAAACAGTGTAGATCAAGATCAGTCGCTGTAATGCTCTTGATCTACACTGTTTGCCAATTACCCTTTCAAGAAACGCTAGGCATATATGGGCTGCTTTCGTGGAGATTTCAAGAAAAGTTGAAGTTTTTGTTGTTGTTTTTTTTTTTATCCTTTTTGCCGCGTTTTTCGGTGATAACTTATTTATTTTTTTTATTTTTATCAGTTAACCCCTACATTAATTGCATTTTAACATACTGACCTGATAAATATATGCTATCTCAGGACAAGTGGGCGTGATATTGCACTTCTATAAAATGGATTACTAAAAAAATAGCAAAACTGGAGACGTGTACAAGGGTATTTACTGATAAATAGAATACCAGATTCGTGTCAATTGATATCAAGTTTATCAGGCTCGGCTTCGAGAACGCATGTAGAATCGCTCGGCAAGCCTCGCGATTCTACAAGCGTTCTCGAAGCCTTGCCTGATAAACTTGATATCAAAAGACACGAACCTGGTATTCTCTATTTATCAACATATCCAGCGGGAAAGTTGTAAGGGAGAAGCTCCGTCAACTTCTCATTGAGATGCCATGCCCCTAATTTATATGTGCAGAGCGGTATTCAGATGGAGATTTCTGAAATTTCAAGTTTGTGTGGAATTTTGTTTCCACTGGTCCCGCCTTTATGACGTGGTTTGGCGATTTGTGTTCTCACAAGTGCTCATTCCAACATACACTAGAACTTCGATGGCTCGAACACCGATGACTCGTTTACCATGGCTGAGTCGAACTCATTCTTGAGCCCCTAGGGAAATCCTCTACATAAGAAAAAGTGGGGAATAATTAAGGAGATTTTAGTCTTTTATCTTGCAAATGAATGCTGTGTGTACTCATTAGAATCGCCTCGATGGGGCGATTCTAATGAGTACACACAGCATACATTTTCATTATAGAACACCGAAAAGCTTTCCAAAAGTATCTCGTTATGCCTCCAGACAGTAGCCCTTGGTGGCTCGAACTACCCGTGTCTGGAACAGATTTTCGAGGGCCCAAAGGTGTTCGAGCCATTGAAGTTCCACTGTAAATTGATTTTTGCAATGTGCACTTTCAAGAATGAAAGAATGAAACAGAAAGTCGCAATGACTGGACCAGGTGTAGTATTTTTAATGATCTTAACACTATAGATCAAAGGTGTCTTTACAAATGGTTTGCCGTCTAAAACCAAGTATTTCATGTTTTTGACTGTCTACTTCACAACGTCCCTTGAGTTGGAGGTTTCGTTTGATGCACTGGGTTTATCCATATATAGATATTGGCCAGTCACTTGTTAACATTCGATAGCTAGAGTGACAGAATTAGACATAGTCAACTGCAAATAGCCAACATACGTTAACAAGGCTATTTGCAGTAATTTGCAGATAGCAAAATACGTGTAAATGGCTATTGGCAGTCAAATGCAAATAGCCCAAACACGTTAAAATAGCTATTACCAGTCATTCTAAATTCCTACAATTTACATGTGTGCCCATCGATGACTCAGTTCAGGCTGCGCACATCCGCGCAGTCTATTTGTAGTGCGTTTTTAAGAGTGTTAAAGACACTGATTCTTTCGGATGACCGAGTATTCGCTTGACGCTCTTGTGAACTGCAAGGAGTGATTGGTCCAAATCTTATAACAAGGGAAATTAATGGGGAAATATGTTCTTATTCGGAATCTCAAGCAGTTTTGAAGTAATGTGCAAACTTGTACCAACAGTGCAAACGAAGATTTAATGTTGTTTTTTTTTTTGTTGTTGTTTCATGCACAAAGAGAAACCTTTATCTGAAGGTAACAAAACAGTTTAGCTTTATTTGTTACGAGGTTCGTATTAATATTTGTATAATCGAAGTAAAGGCAACGATCAGGAATCGATACAATTAACCAACAGCTCCCATCAGAGACACCAAAGGGAAAGACACACAAACATGAAACAACAGACCCTAATGGAAACATCAATAGCGGGAAGCCAAAATGACAGTTACTTTCCCACAATATGGCCAATTGGCTATCCAAAACAAAATAATACAAGCGATACAAATACTCAAAGACAGACCAGCGATACAAACACTCAAAGACAGACATGTGCGTTTAAAATGGCTAAATTCTACAAACTAGACTGTTTATAGACTCTTCACTGCGGTCATTTTCTGCCTTATGCTGATACAAGTAGGACATGTTTAGGTTTTTGGCGAATACTGGATAACTACTTACGCGTATCAGAATCAGAATCAGAATTGTTACTGGTAACACGTCAAATGACATTCATACACCAGGACCTGTGATGTGGGAAGTTAGTCCCTAGCTCTAACCAAAGAGGTAAATTTAGCTACACAATCATCAGCACCTTCAGCTGTCGAAATAATCGAATCGGAAAGAGCATTCCAATCTCTAATGGTTCTGGGCAAGAACGACTCTTTATAAATGTCAGTTCTTGCGATAAGGGTCTGAAACGCCAACGAATGGTGATTTCTACAGTGTCTAGCTGGGGGAACAAGGTCATCTGTTGGAATGCTGGCAGCACCCTTTAGACCTTTGTATAAAAGGATTAGCCTACTGTCATTTCTCCCTTTCTGGAGAGGCTCCCATTTTAATTTTCCAAGTATTCCAGTCATGCTCCCAGTTTCAAAGCAGTAATTGCCTGTTACAAATCTAGCAGCTCTATTTTGAACTTTCTCAATTTCATCGTTCAGGACCATTCCACTGGGGTCCCAGATACAACTACCATATTCCAAGATTGTGCGAACCAGACCTTTATATGCTGCCTCTTTTACATCCTGAGGGCACTGATGAAGATTTCGCCTCAGGAAACCAAGCGTTCTATTTGCCTTAGTACACATGTTGCTAATATGAGTATTCCATCTCAAGTTGTGTGAGATTGTCACTCCAAGGTATTTAATGGAGTCCACATTCTCGAGGACCGTTCCCTCTAAGGCGTAAGAAGCCTCAACTTTATTAGATCTCTTCCTAGTTATCTGCAAAATATTGCATTTAACTGGCTGAAATCTCATGCCCCATTTACGTGCCCAACATTCTAATCTATCTATGTCAGCCTGAAGTTTCAATGAGTCATCTGTATCTCTAATTTCCCGGTAACAAACACAATCATCTGCGATCATCTTATTTCTGAGTCAATGTCAGTGGAAATAGCATTGATGTACAGGGAGAACAAAAGTGGACCAAGAACGGTCCCTTGCGGGACTCCAGACAAAACTGGAGCCCACTCCGAAGATTTACCATTAACAACAACCCGCTGTTTTCTGTAGCAAATAAAGGAATATATCCATTTGAGGGTCTTTCCCCCAATTCCATAACCAAATAACTTAGTTTTAAGTAGTTTACGAGGAGGGGTGTCAAAAGCCTTCTCGAAGTCCAGAATAAATGTGTCCACCTGTCCCCATAGGTCCAAGATTTTTGCCGAGTCATTAATAACTGTGCTTAGCTGAGTTTCACAACTGTGCCTTTTCCTAAATGCATGTTGTCTGTCTGACAAAAGTTTATGTTCGTGCAAGTGGGCCATGATGTTTGAGCAGACTATATGTTCCAGCAATTTACACAGAACACAAATCAGAGACACAGGGCGATAATTACGGGCAAGAGCCCTATCTCCTTTTTTGAAGAGTGGACATATGTTTGCTAAGAGCCATGCTTTGGGAATTTCAACCGTATCAAGAGACTGTTGAAACAAGTGTGCAAAAACTGGACCCAACTCATTTGATAGTTCCTTCAGGACTCTAGGATGAAGCTCATCAGGTCCTAAGGCCTTACTGGGGTTTAAGCCTTGAAGTAATTTGATCACTCCTGCAGCTGTCACAACAATATTATTCATGAATGGGGCCGATCTTCCAGTCAATGGAACCTCCGTGAACTCAGTTTTATTAAACGCATCATTGAATTGACCAACTTGTTCCCCTGCCCTTTCAGAGTCTGATTCAGCAACCCCGTCCCGTCCTCTTTTATTAGCTCACCTGTCACGTAGTGACAAGGTGAGCTTTTGTGATCACTTTTCGTCCGTCGTCCGTCGTCAGTGCGTGCGTGTGTGTGTGTGTGTGTGTGTGTGTGTGTGTGTGTGTGTGTGTGTGTGTGTGTGTGCGTAAACTTTTTCTTCAAATGACATCTCCTCCTAAACCACTGATCGGATTTTGACCAAACTTCACAGCAATGATCCTTAGGTGGTCCCCTTTCAAAATTGTTCAAATGGTTCCAGTCCATTGCACATGTGGGTCACAGGAGCTAAAAATAGATTTTTTAAAAGAAATCTTTAAAAATCTTCTTCTCTGAAACCGCAAGGCCCAGGTCTTTGATATTTGGTATGAAGCTTCATCTAGTGAACCTCTACCAAGATTGTTCAAATTATAGCCCTGGGGGCCAAAATGCCCCCGCCCCGGGGGCCTTTGGTTTTACATAGGCTTATATAGGAAAAATCATTAAAAAATCTTCTTTTCTGAAACCACAAGGCCCAGGTCTTTAATATTTGGTGTGAAGCTTTACCTGGTGGACCTCTACTAAGATTGTTCAAATTATAGCCCTGGGGGCCAAAATGCCCCCGCTACGGGGGCCTTTGGTTTTACATAGGCTTATATAGGGAAAATCATTAAAAAATCTTCTTTTCTGAAACCACAAGGCCCAGGTCTTTAATATTTGGTGTGAAGCTTTACCTGGTGGACCTCTACTAAGATTGTTCAAATTATAGCCTTGGGGCCAAAAATGCCCCCGCCCCGGGAGGCCTTTGGTTTTACATAGGCTTATATAGGGAAAATCTTTAAAAATCTTCTTCTCTGAAACTGCAAGGCCCAGATCTTTGATATTTGGTGTGAAGCTTCATCTAGTGGACCTCTACCAAGATTGTTCAAATTATAGCCCTGGAGTCCAAAATGCCCCCACCCCGGGGGCCTATGGTTTTACATAGGCTTATATAGGGAAAATCATTAAAAAATCTTCTTCTCTGAAACCGCAAGGCCCAGATCTTTGATATTTGGTGTGAAGCTTCATCTAGTGGACCTCTACCAAGATTGTTCAAATTATAGCCCTTGGGGCCAAAATGCCCCTGCCCCGGGGGCCTATGATTTTACATAGGCTTATATAGGGAAAATCATTAAAAAATCTTCTTCTCTGAAACCGCAAGGCCCAGATCTTTGATATTTGGTGTGAAGCTTCATCTAGTGGACCTCTATCAAGATTGTTCAAATTATAGCCCTGGGGGCCAAAAATGTCCCCGCCCTGGGGGCCAAAAATGCCCCCGCCCCGGGGGCCTTTGTTATTACATAGGCTTATACAGGGAAAATCTTTAAAAACCTTCTTCTCTGAAACCGAAAGGCCCTGATCTTTGATATTTAGTGTGAAGCTTCATCTAGTGGACCTCTACCAAGATTGTTCAAATTATAGCCCTGGGGGCCAAAATGCCCCCGCCCCAGGGGCCTGTGGTTTTACATAGGCTTATATAGGGAAAATCATTAAAAAATCTTCTTCTTTGAAACCGCAAGGCCCAGATCTTTGATATTTGGTACGAAGCTTCATCTAGTGGACCTCTACCAACATTGTTCAAATTATAGCCCTCGGGGCCAAAAATGCCCCTGCCCGAGGGGCCTTTGTTTTTACATAGGCTTAAACAGGGAAAATCTTTAAAAATCTTCTTCTCTGAAACCGAAAGGCCCAGATCTTTGATATTTGGTGTGAAGCTTCATCTAGTGGACCTCTACCAAGATTGTTCAAATTATAGCCCTGGGGGCCAAAATGCCCCCGCCCTGGGGGCATTTGGTTTTACATAGGCTTATATAGGGAAAATCATTAAAAAATCTTCTTCTCTGATACCACAAGGCCCAGGTCTTTAATATTTGGTGCGGAGCTTCACCTGGTTGACCTTAACTAAGATTGTTCAAATCATAGCCTTGGTGCCAAAAATGTCCCCGCCCCGGGGGCCTTTGGTTTTACATAGGCTTATATAGGGAAAATCTTTAAAAATCTTCTTCTCTGAAACCACAAGGCCCAGATCTTTGATATTTGGTGTGAAGCTACATCTAGTGGACCTCTTTCAAGATTGTGCAAATCATAGCCATGGGGCCGAAAATGGCCCCACCCTTGGACCCTTTGGTTTTTCATAGCCTTATATAGGGAAACCTTTAAAAAATCTTCTTCTCTGAAACCACAAGGCCCAGGTCTTTGATATTTGGTATGAAGCTGCACCTAGTGGACCTCTACCAAGATTGATCAAATTATAGCCCTGGGGGCCAAAAATGCCCCTGCCCAGGGGGCCTTTGGTTTTACCTAAGCTTATGTAGGGGAAATCTTTAAAACTTTTCTTCTCTGAAACTGCAAGGCCCAGGTCACTGATATTTGGTGTGAAGCTTAATCTAATGGACCTCTACCAAGATTGTTAAATTATAGCCCTGGGGCCAAAAATGCACCCCACCCCTGGGGCCTTTTTGATTTTACGTAGGCTTATACATGGAAAATCTTTAAAAATCTTCTTCTCTGAATCCGCAAGGCCCAGATCTTTGGTATTTGGTGTGAAGCTTCATCTGGTGGACCTCTACCAAGATTGTTCAAATTATAGCCCTGGGGCCAAAAATGCCCCCACTCTGGGACCCTTTGGTTTTCATAGGATTATATAGGGAAAGCCTTTAAAAAATTTATTGTCTGAAACCAGAAGGCCCAGGTCTTTGATATTTGGAATGAAGCTTCATCTAGTGGACCATTACCAAGTTTGTTCAAATCATAGCCCTTGGGCCTAGAATGTACTGGAGACACGTATTCTCAGGTGAGCGATTCAGGGCCCTATGGGCCCTCTTGTTAAGGGGCGGGATACCTTGCCTGTCTTTCTTCTGGCTATTAATATATCTGTAGAAGTCTCTGGGATTTGCCTTTACATCGCCTACCAAGTTATTCACATACAAATGATGCTGATTTTTTTATATCAGTCTTGATTTCACGTCTCAAATTTTCAAATTTTGTCCGGAGTTTACCACTTCCCGTCTTTTTTGCCTTTGCATGAATCTTATTCCTTCTGCGAATTTTCCTTCTTATCTTCCTTCTCGTAAGCCTGCCCTGGTAAAGTGTGGTGTGGTAAACTGACCGGCTCCATATGACATAATCAGTGCTGACTAGGCCGTTAAAATTCCAATGCAAACAAACAATACAGACTGTTAAAGTGAGCCGTGAGAGAGATAATCACACTTTTCTTCATTTAGACTTGCATGTGCAGATGACAACTGACATTGTGTACAGGGATACCAGTTGCACAGACTTGCCTCGTGCAAGGTAAACCATTTAATACAATATGGTGCTCGGTATGAACCTAACCGTGCGCGACACATCTTGTTAACTCAAAATAGAAGTGAAGGCAATGATCAGGAAACGATACAATTAGCCTACAGCTCCCATCGGAGACACCAAAGGAAAAGAAATACAAACTTGAAACAACTAGACCCTAATGACAACATCAATAGCGAAATGCCAAAAGACAGTTTCTTTCCTACAAAATGGCAAATTGGCTATCCAAAACAAAATAATATAAGCGACACAAACACCTAAAGACAAACCATAACAAAAATAAACAGCGACAGAAGAACCGCCTTCGAACGGTCGGTGAAACGAATGCCACTGGAGGAGGGGGGTGGGGGGGGGCTTAAGTCGATATTACGTCACCACAATCCTAGCCCTTACTTCCGTCTCGATTTAGACAAATAGTTTGTTCAGTTCGCATGAAGGCCTCCTAACTCATCAGTGCAACATCTCCGTTAACACAAAAAGTGAAACAAACACATGGAGATGAAACAACGGTGAGGACTCGACAGCAAAAAAACAGTGGAATACTGGAGCAAAAGGAAACCAACAATTAGACTCCGATGGGCCTGACCAGAGACAGAGCATCAGACACCAACCAACATTACATAGAATTAGATCTCTGTAATTCTCAGTAAGCCTTTACGCTAGAATCGTCATAAAATCTGAGGCAATTAAAGAGGCAAGCAAAGTTATCCGTGATTGGGTTAACTACCATGCATGCAGTCTGTCCTATAACATTTATGTTGTACCCAATCTTTTTATATCGAAGAACGATTTTACGAAATTGGGTGCTGAAGTCAATGCGGTTAAGTATTTTTCTGAATGTATATACTAAGTCACCATAAAATTCGGGCTCCGATAGACCTTGTTGCAGAAGAAAATTAAGTCCAATATTGGATTTTGAAATTACATCAGGGCTATAATTTGAACAATCTTGGTATAGATCTATTAGATGAAGCTTCATACCAAATATCAAAGACCTGGGCCTTCTGGTTTCAGAGAAAAAGATTTTTAAAGGTTTTCCCTATAGAAGGCTATGTAAAACCAGTTGGCCCCGGGGCGGGGGCGGGGTCATTTTTGGTCCCAGGGCTATAATTTGAACAATCTAAGTAGAGTTCAACTAGACGAAACTCTATATAAAATATCGAAGACCTGGGCCGTCTGGTTTCAGACAAGAAATTTTTTTTAAAGGTTTTCACTATGTAAGCCTATGTAAAACCAGTGGGCCCCGGCGCGGCAGCATTATAGGCCCCAGGGCTATAATTTGAACAATCTTGGTATAGGTCCATTAGATGAAGCTTCATACCAAATATCAAAGACCTGGGCCTTCTGATTTCAGAGAAGAAGATTTTTAAAAGGTTATCCATATATAAGGCTATGTAAAACCAGTTGGCCCCAGGGCGGGGTCGTTTTCGGCCCCAGGGCTATAATTTGAACAATCTTGGTATAGGTCCATTAGATGAAGCTTCATACCAAATATCAAAGACCTGGGCCTTCTGGTTTCAGAGAAGAAGATTTTTTAAAGGTTATCCATATATAAGGCTATGTAAAATCAGTTGGCCCCAGGGCGGGGTCGTTTTTGGCCCCAGGGCTATAATTTGAACAATCTGGGTAGAGGTCCACTAGATGAAGCTTCATACCAAATATCAAAGACCTGAGTCTTCTGGTTTCAGACAAGAAGATTTTTAAAGGTTTTCCCTATATAAGGCTATATAAAACCAGTGGGCCCCGGGACGGGCCGTTGTTTGACACCAGGGCTATAAAATGAACAATCTTGGTAGAGGTTCATTAGATGAAGCTTAATATCAAAGACCTGGGCCTTCTAGTTTCAGACAAAAAGATTGTTATATGTTTTCCCTGTATAAGCCTATATAAAACCAGCGGGCCCCGGGGCGGGGCCGTTTTTGGCCCCAGGGCTATATTGTGAACAATCTTGGTAGAGGTCCACTAGATGAAGCTTCATATCAAATATCAAAAACCTGGGTCTTCCGGTTTCAGACAAGAAGATTTTTATATGTTTATCTTATATAAGCCTATATAAAACCAGTGGGCCCCGGGGCGGGACCGTTTTTGCCCCCAGGGCTATAATTTGAACAATCTTGATAGAGGGCCACTAGATGAAGCTTCATACCAAATATCAAAGTCCTGGGCCTTCTGGTATCAGACAAGAAGATTTTTAAAGGTTTTTCCCTATATAAGCCTATGTAAAACCTTTGGGTCCCGGCGTGGGGGCATTTTTGGCCCCAGGGCTATAATTTGAACAATCTTGGCATAGGTCCACTAGATGAAGCTTCGTACCAAATATCAAAGACCTGGGTCTTCTGGTTTCAGACAAGAAGATTTTTATATATTTTCCCTATATAAGCCTATACATAACCAGTGGGCCCCGGGGCGTGGCCGTTTTTGGCCCCAGGGCTATAATTTGAACAATCTTGGTAGAGGTCCACTAGATGAAGCTTCATACCAAATATCAAAGACCTAGGCCTTCTGGTTTCAGAGAAGATTTTTAAAGGTTTTTTATGTTCCCCTTTTTGTTGCCATGGCAACCAGATTCTGCATGGAATGGAATTCTTTGAACAACTTTGAGAGAGGACCACCCAAAGATCATTTCTGCTAAGTTTGGTCAAAATCTGTTCAATGGTTTAGGAGGAGATGTCGTTTAAAGGAATTGTGGACGGACATCCGGACGGACGACGACGAAGACGGACGGTGACCGATCACAATAGCTCCCCCGGAGGCTTCGGCTCAGGTGAGCTAACAAAAACAGATCAGCCACAAAGGGTGCGCAATTAGTACCCATCGGAATACCCACAACTTGTCTAAATAACTTAGTACAAAATCGTATGTAAATATTGTCAAGTAGAAAGGTGAGAGCTTCACACACTTTCTGACATGACCATAAAGTATAAGTTTTATGCTCTTCAGAAGTGAACAGAATCTTTCTTAAAATTCTTGAAATCTTAAACTATTGTTTAAGTCCAACTAGATCAGGCAAATAAAGTATAGCCATTCTTACACAGTTGACTCGTTATGTCAAACCTTGATATCTTAAACTCTTGTTTAAGTCCAACTAGATCTTGGAAAATGTTATGTTAGGTTTGTTATACATACTATGCACGTTTTGTTGGAACTCAGATGATATCAAACTCACTTTAATTCAAACCAATGGCCAAGTTTAACGTATTCTGCAGTTGACTGCAATAGCCATTTTAACATTTGTTTTGGCTATTTGCAGTTGACTGCAAATAGACACTCCGTAGTTTTTATCGAAAGATTCAGAAATTGTAAACAGTCCATCTGATTAGAGCGAAAAGTAAAGCATTCTGAAAGCTGAGTCATTAACGAGAAGTTGACGGAGCTTCTTCTTCTCAACTTTCTCGCAGGATGTATTGATCAAAAATAAGAAAAGAAAAAAAATTTGCCGAGAAATACGGCACCCGGGAAGGAATATTTTTTTTTTTAATATGTTGTGCGAAAAAGATATTACCTTGTGCGCACAAGATAATATGTTTTGCAGACAAGATATTATCTTGTGCAGACAACATAATTTATTTTGTGCGGACAACATCTTTTCTTGTGCTTACAAGATTATATCTTCTTTGCACAACTTAATATCTTGTGCGGACAAGATATTATCTTGTTTGCACAACATAGGGCTTAGGAAGTTGTGTGAACAAGATATTATCTTGTGCGAATAAGATATTATCTTGTTTGCACAACAAATTATCTTGTGCGGACAAGTAATTAAGTTGTGCGAACAAGATAATATCTTGTATGGACAAGATATTATCTTGTGCGCACAAGATATTATCTTGTCGGCACAAGATCTATGTTGTGCGGACAAGATATTATCTTGTGGGCACAAGATCTATGTTGTTCACACAACTTAATATCTTGAGCGCACAAGATATTATCTTGTTCGCACAACTTAATATCTTGAGCGCACAAGATAATATGTTGTGCAAACAAGATATTATGTTGTACGCACAAGATAATATCTTGTGCGAACAAGATAATAACTTGTCGGCACAAGATAATATCTTGTCCGCACAAGATAATATGTTATCCGCACAAGATAATATGTTGTCCAAACAAGTTAATATTTTGTCCGGTCAAGATATTATCTTGTTCGCACAACATAATAAAAATAAAAAATCATGTCCCTTCCCGGGTTCCGTAGAAAAACACGGCAAAAAAGAAATCGGCTTTTTATTAGTGGACATCGATCATTCTTTCATACCAGATAACGTTACGAAACCTTGCCTATACAAATACATTGTAAACTTTACCGCTGAAATTTTAAGATGAAAAATTGTGATATGAAGAAGAAGATTATTTCTGCTCAAAATATAGATTGTGAGTACTCGTTAAAACCGCCTCATCGAGGCGGTTCTAACGAGTACCCACAATCTATATTTTAGAGCAGAAATAAGAAAAATAAGATTTACCCCTGTAAACCTAAGTTTTGCTATATAAAAGTGGGCTGTAAGGGGGTCAAAATTATATAGGCGTGTTTTCGTGATGTATGGGCTGCTTTCGTGGAGATTTCAAGAAACGCTAGCTGAGACTGATCATTCTTGCATACCAGATAACCAGATCCTGAATTTTAACCTGTGACGGGTATTCTTATCATACCCTGAGCAATGGTAGAAGTCGGGAAATCTGTGTCTGATGTGTACCGGTAAAATCCACCCCTCCGAACCACATGCCTCATGATGCCTGGCAGTGACCCTTGGGGCGGCGTTTTCTTGCACACCAGACAAGGAAATCCGTGATTTTACCCTGGGATAGAAATTTATGTTCTGACCCTGGTGTTCCGACCCCAAATTGAATATTATCGCGTGTTTGATAAATGCACTGGTTGATTACGACCTCATGCGTTGCGTCGTCATGCGTGACGTCACTAAACATTCCTGTTGTGTCATCACAAAATGGCGGACGTCGGTAACCGAAGTGACAGCAGCATTAAAAATTCGCATTAGAAATGGAAGGTATGCAAGAAAAAGAATCCAATATGGGTGTGAGGGGTGGATAGAAAAACCCGTCCCTCGGGATCACTGTCCGGCACCACTCGGCAAGCCTCGTGATGCCGGACAGTGACCCTTGGGACGGATTTTTCAATCAACCCCTCACACCCAATAAGATTCTTATATTCTGTCAACCCTTTACACCCTTGCATGAGTCGTATGATTTTTTTTTCCATATTTTCCGCGATAAATCTCTCCTGCCCACTGATTTAACCCTTATCTTGCTGAATATTCATTTAAGCCACACCTATTTCTGTCTATCAACCAATCAAATTACTTGATGTAATTTATTGCTACAAATTCATAAACTGAATGCCAAACAGTGTAGATCCTGATCAGATGGCTTCTTCAGAAGCCATCTGATCTGGATCTACACTGTTTCCAAAGATAGGGGTTGTCGTGAACAGCAAGATAAGGGTTAAGAAGGACAGCTGTCAATTCCTAGCGAATGATATGCACTGTTGAGCCGTGCTTATTGTATAGGGGGCACCTTCTGGCTCTATAGTGCACTGTACTGGGTAACCGACTTTTGTATGAGCCTCCCAAGGAAAGGACTAATTACGTAAACAATGACCTTACCTGTGTTGCCTGGGCCGTTGCCAGTTCCACATAACCTTAATATTGTTGACAGGGTCGTTTAACTTCAACCCAATACAGTGTCTGTGTTACTTGTAGGGGAGGATATGGTAATGCTGTTTTGATTTGTGTCCAATTCCGTCTAATATCCATCCGGCATTCGTTTGACTTAGTATGCATTATTTCATATAGATTTTTTTTATTTTTTGGACTCTCCAAACATAATTGTAGGTACCCACAAGCTGAGATTGTAGGTGTTGTTAGAATCGCTTCAATGAACCGCGGTTCTAACGAGTATCCGCAACTTTTGTCTTGGCGAAGGCATAAAAAAACAAGAGGCCCATGGGCCACACTGCAAACTAGAGCTCATTGGATCACTGCCCACACGTACCCACCATTGAAGCCCTGCGCCCAAGGATGCTACAGTTAAAATTTCGATCCTATCAGCCTTGTGGCTTCAGATGTCTGATGTCATTTTAATGTGTTGTTGCAGGACAACAGATGACAGTTGACAATTCCCTATCCGTGGCAATCAATAGGCCTAAAAGAACATTGTTTAAGGAACATTGCTATGAAAGTTTGACAAACTATCTTGAAAGACACAATCCTAATTTTCAATTTTCCCCATTTTAAGTATATTGAAACTCTTAACTTGCCATAGCAAACAAACTAAAGAGCCAAATTTCATAAAAAGAAATGTGGGTGGGGTGTGCGGGTGGGGCTGGGGGTTACAATGGCAACCGATAAAAATGAGCAATTTGGCAGATAGAAGGTTGCTCAAAGAATATTTCTATGAAAGTTTGCCAAAATGTCTGCTAAGACTGGGCAGTAAATGCAAATATTCAATTTTCCCCATTACAAATCTATAGAAACTCTAAGTTGCCGTGGCAACCAAACTGAAAAGCTGATATTCGTAAAAAAAACACAGAACCTTTTAAGGCAAATATGGTTAATATTTCCATAAAGTGTCAGCCTCATAGAGCGTATGGATTCTAAGAAAATGATTTTTAAGCAGTTGTTTTCCCCTATTTTTTTTTTGGAGAGGGGGCATTTTTGTTTCCATGGCACCCATTGGCCTAAAATCATATTGCAGTTAGATGATGCTTAAAGAATATTGCTATGGATTTTTTTTTCCAAAATGTTTGTAAAGGCTTGGCAGTAAATGCAATTTTTCAATTTCCCCCATTATAGGTAAATGGAAACTTTAAGTTGCCATAGCAACCAAACTAAAGAGCCGAATTTTATATATATATATAAAAACAAAAAAAAACTAATAACAACACAAAACCTGTTGAGGCAAATATGATAAATATTTTCATAAAGTCTCAGCCTCATAGAGCATATGGTTTCTGAGGAGATGAATTTTTTAAGTTTTGTTTTGCTTTTTGATTTCCATGCTAACCAATGAGCAGTAGGCCTAAAATCATGTGGTGGATAGAAGATTACCTAAAGAACATTTCTATGAAAGTTTTTTTCATAATATCTGCAAAGGTTGGCAGTTAATGCCAATTTTCAATTGTCCCCATTATAAGTCAATGGCCGAGTTTCATAAAAAAAACACAAAACCTGTTCAGACAAATATGTTTTTTTTTAAGTCTCAGCCTCAGAGAGCATATGGTTTCTAAGCAGATGATATTTTAAGTATTTTTTTTTTCTATTTTTTTTTTTTTTTTTTTTTTTTTTTTTCATTTTGGTTTCTGTGGCAACCAATGAAAACAACATTTTGTTTTTCTATAAAAACACAGATGTATCCTCCTTTTTGACCTCTAAGTATGACCTTGACATTTGAGGTATTAACCTACCTGGGTTTTGTGTGCAATACTTCATCTAATGAAGGTGAACATTTCTGCAAAGTAAGTTTAAAAAGTCCATCGAGAAATAAGAATAATATTGACAGTACACGAAAAAAAACGTTTTTTTACATTTGCCTTCTAAGTATGACCTTGACCTTGGAGATACCGACCTGTGTCTTGCACGCGATACATCATCTTATGATGGTTAACATTTCTGCCAAGTTATTTCAAAATCAATCGAGAAATGAGAAAGTTACTAGCCAGACACGAAAAAAGACCTTTTTGACATTTAAGTTTGACCTTTGAGGTACCAACTTAGATCTTTGAGGCAACACATCCTCTCATGATTGTTAACATTTCTGCCAATTAATTTCATAACCCCCTAGTCTGCATTACGAAAAAACACGCCTATACAATTACAGTTTAAATTTTACCGCCGAAAAAACTAAATTTTATGATGAAAAACTGTGATATTTTTCTTATTTCTGCTCAAAATATAGATTGTGGGTACTCGTTAGAACCGCATCGATGAGACGATGATGATAACGAGTACCCACACTCTATATTTAAGAGCAGGAATAAGAAAAATAAGGTTTACCCGTGTAAAACCCAGTCTCGTATAGGCGTGTTTTCGTGATGGGTTCGAAACAAAAATGAGCCCCGCCAAGCATATTTGGGTCTTCGAGCATTCCGTCATGACAAATTTTAACTGCGCATGCCCAGCCAATCAGAGGGGCCAGGGATATGGCATTCTGTCTGAAGGTTCCTCTTGATTCACTGCTTGTATGAGCGAGCAGCGAAGGTTCTGGCGAGACTGCGCGGATGCGCAGGCTCGCCTGAACTTTCGCTGCTCGCATAGGCGATAAGTACCAAAATCGCTTGACGGGGCCCAAATATTGGTCACTCCACAGTTTTCATATATGTGTTATAGCCTTGTTTTCCAAAGAATTACCTTTTTTATAGAATATGCATGTATATTCTTTGTTTTAATTGTACTTTTGAAAATAATAAATAAATAAATAAAATAAATGAAATAAAATTAATGCAACAATGCAAGCTGCTCAATATACAAAGCTTTCTGAAAAAGACATTTTTTTTATATAAAGATGTATAAATATATTGGTGGAGTCCATTCTTATGATAAGCTACTTACTCTCAGCAAAACTCTTTACCTGAAAAGACAAGAATAATTAAATAAGCAATGGTACCACAAAGTAAATGCAAGTAAGCCAAGTTTGAACCGGCTCTCAAAAATCTCTCACCCGGGATTGATATTTTCGACTGTCTGCCGGTCATGTGAATTCAACGTCTTTTCACTTATTGTAAACGCCAATCAGGTTAAACTGGTTCTCAGAGAAAACTAGTTTACACTGTCTCCCTGTCACGTGAATTCCACTTCTTTGCACCTTTAGTAAACACTTATAAATTTGAACCGGTTCTCAGAGAACTATCATCCGGGATGGATATTTTGACAATCTCCTGGTCAAGCGAATTACCTAGCCGCCTCTTACCAAACGGTATTTTCTAGTATGTAATCTATGGAATTTTGGGATCTATCTTTGAGCCTTGCTGGTTCGTAGAATTTCCCGATTATGGAAACAACTCCAGAAAACCAAGTTCGTATTCAAATTTCAATTTATTCCCGTTTTATAAACTGATCTTTGGCCCATACGATTATCGCGACGTCTTCTTCAAACCGACTATACCCTAGTAACCGACGTTAACGTTACCGGTGTATCATAGCGACACGAGTAACGCCACGTCACGTAAACGAGTCTAACATTTAAATAACGTCACCCAAAACCAGTATGTCGTAAAATCAATTAACTCTTCTCTTCATTTTCCCCTCCTCAAAATGACAATTCATTTTGAAGATGAGCCTGGTTAAATAAATGTTAGCCCGTAATAACAGTTTATACCAAATTAAAACCCGCACCTGCTTTTAATGCTGTATCTTAATATGCACTTAACAATCTATTTAAACAACAAACATTTATCCAATTAGTACATGTAAAACATAAATATAAAAAAAAACACTATCAAAGACCTTAATTAAGCAGGTATAAGTCTATTTGTCATATTAATGTTCCAAATCCAGTGGACACAGCTTGTGCACTGGTCTAACTAAAGTCCCCTCTCCGACTTGAATCTTCACAACCCGCACGTGCCCGTCTCGCCCTGGATAGACCTCGAGTACCCGTCCAAGCGGCCAGTTCCCTCTCGCAGTGTCCGGTGAGATGACCAACATGACGTCACCTACCTGGACGTCACGCTGTGTCTGGAACCATTTCTGTCGTGCGTTTAGCACCGGTAACCATTCACGCATCCATCTGGCCCGAAAGTGGCGCACTAGTTCCTGGATACGGCGCCATCTCTTCCTCGGGTTGAACTCCGTCTCGTCACATGATGATGGTGCAAATTGACCCCCGACTTGCCCGTGCAGAAAATGATTTGGGGTCAATGGAATGTCGTCTGCTGGGTTCGCCGATTGGTACGTCAGAGGCCTCGAGTTTATCAAGCCCTCCGCTCCGATCATTGCTGATGTGAGTTCCTCGTCGTTGATGTCCGCTGTACCCAGTATCGCTTGTATTGCCCGTTTTGCTGCTTTTATCATTGTTTCGTGCACACCACCGAAATGTGGTGCTAGTGGTGGGTTGAAGTTCCATTTTACTCCTTTGTTGGCTGTATCCTGGTTTATTTTGTTCTCATCTAACTCCCTGACCAATGCTTTAAGCTCTGCATCCGCCCCTTTAAAGTTAGTGCCGTTGTCTGAGAACATTTCCTCTGGTAAACCCCTGCGGCCAGACATCCTGTAAAACGCATTCAGGAAAGAATTCGTGTCCAGTCCGTAGGCCATCTCCAAGTGAACAGCTCTTGTGGCGAGACATGTAAACAGGCAGAGGTATCTCTTTTCACGTCGTTTTCCTCGTCCTTGGATGGTGATGAAAGGACCTCCGAAATCAACTGCTGATCTGGAGAAAGCTCGCAGCGACGGTTTCAATCTTGATATTGGTAGTGGTGCCATTATTTGCTGACAAGGTTTGGACTTTCGCCGCCGACACTCCGCACATTCCCTTTCCCACTCGCGTATTACCTCTCTGCCAGAGAGTAGCCAGTACCTTGTGGATAGAGCCGCCAGAGTTTGGTTAGTTCCTGTAGCATGATTACCCTGTTCATGATACTTCTTTACGATAAGCCTCGTCACCCAACTTTTACGTGGCAGAATCACAGGGTATCGCATGTCGAACGATAGGAACTCAGCATGCTTAAGACGCTCATCAGCCCGCAATAGTCCGTCGTCATCCACTTTGGGTTGTAGCCCTAACGTCTTGCTGTTTGACGGTAGTGGTTTCCCACGCAAGAGAGCTTTCCATTCTTCAGTAAACTCTGAAACTTGGGCATGATGAATGAGTTGAACTTCTGCTCTTGTCAACTCATCGCTCTGTAGTTCACCGGGTGTTCTGTCTGCCTTTTGCTTCCTGCTGTTGTCAGCGAAGCGGTTTACCCATGCAAGCACTCTCTTCAGGCGTAGTAAGCTTGAGAAATTGCGTGGTTCCAGTGGAAAGCTCTCTTCATTACCTGTTACAGCCATAAACACCGACTCCGGGCTGTAGTCCATTCTGCTTAGTATGGTAGTCCTTCCGGATCGTTTCATTTCGTCATATCCGGTGTGTTTATCATCGATGGTTCTCGTTGGCCAAACATCTCCTGACTGTTTCAAGAACTCAGGTCCAGTCCACCATCTGTCACAGTCTAGAAGCTCGGCTGTTTTCATCCCTCTACTAAGTAGATCGGCTGGATTCAAACTAGTAGGTATATATCGCCACTGCTCCGGGTTTGTAGTTGTTTGGATTTCACCTACTCTGTTTGCAACGAATGGTTTGAAGTCTCTGCTGCGACCTCGTATCCACCATAGGACATTCTGACTGTCTGACCAGAAGATTTGCTGGCTCATCTGAAGCTCTAGAACTCCTATTCTGGACGCCAACCGGACCCCAATAACTGCGCCCATAAGCTCCAGACGCGGGATACTTGTAGCCTTGCTTAGTGTGACGCGTGTCTTTGCAGCCACTATGTTTGTTGAGACTGTCTCGTCCTTGTAACTGCATCTTATGTAGACTACGGCTCCGTATGCGTCCTCCGACGCGTCTGTGAAGGTGTGCAGAGACATATTGTCAATCTGTTTGCCATTGACGATCAGGCATCTTGGAATCCGTATCTCTGTTAAGTCTTGCAGTTCTCTAAACCAGGCCCGTGCCGAGTTTTCTAATGTTTCTGTCAGTTCTTCGTCCCAGCTTAATCCGGTCATCCACATTTCTTGTAACAATATCTTGGCCCTGATGGTAAATGGAGCCAAGAACCCGACAGGATCGAACAACGTGGCAATCTTCTTCAGGAAACTCCGTTTTGTGTACTTCATATCGTCGCCTGGTGCATTTTCCTTGAACATGAAGACATCTTGGTTCGCTGACCACCATACACCTAACGTCTTCGCACTTGGTAGGTAGCCTGTGTCAAGATCCACTTCAGCCTTGCGATCCTGGAGTGGAATCTCTTTCAACACCGTCGACGAATTTGACAGCCATTTTCTGGCGTGCATCCCAGCTTGTGTCAGTAGTTGCGATAGCTGTCTGTGAAGCTCTATTCCATCTTCTTCGTTCATCACCGAATCCATTGAATCGTCCATATATGTTGACCGTAGCACGGTTTCTGCTGCCTGTGGAAATGTGTCTTTCAATTTCTGAGCGTGGTGTTGAAGGACAAACTGGGCGAGGAACGGAGAAGAATTGACCCAGAACACGACCCGATCAAATTGATAAGTATCTGGCTGACGATCTTGATCTATTCCCCTCCATAGGAATCGATGGAAAGGCTTGTCTTCATGAGCTATACCAATTCGCAGGTACATTTCCGCAATATCGCATACAAGTGCAACTGGCTGCCGTCTGAAGCGTAGTAACACGTCGAACAGTTCACGTTGTAGCTTTGGACCTTGATGAATCAGGTCATTAAGCGACTGACCTTCATATCTAGCCGATGCGTCGAAGACAATTCTCACCTTTGTTGTGTCTTTGTCCGGCCTTAATATAGGGAAGTGTGGAAGGTACCACCTTGGCGTTGACCGCTCTGGCTCTTTAACTCTTGTGACATAACCCTTCTGGATGTACTGTTCTATGCATTTGCTGTATGCCTCTGCAACATCCGGGGACCTTTTCAGCCGTTTCCCGGTGTTTTCTAGTCGTCTTAGGGCCATCTCATAATTATCTGGCAGTGTAAAATCCTTCGTCTTCCATGGGACACCAACTCTGTACATCTGGTTTTCATACGACAGTGAGCTTTCTATCTGTTTCATAGCCATTTGCTCTTCTATTCGAACTATCGGCAACCCATGTGGCGACTGGACGTTTTCAATCTCCCAAAACTGCTTCAACGTCGAATTTATCTGCTCAATGTCAGCCTGATCCTTTACAAAATAGGTGTAGGCAAAATTCGTATGGCATAACTCTTGAGACGTTGTCCCGGTATCCCCAATGCATGTCCATCCTAGCGGTGTAAGCCTGGCGATAGGCTCTCCTGGTTTGCCTCTAACCTCCTGAATGGCATAGAGCAGATCGGCGCAGTCCAATCCCAAAAGCATGTCGACGATTGGTCTCGTGGCCGTAGTCGGGAAGTCGATATTTCTGAGATGTGACCACTGCTGCTTGAAGTTATTCCAATCTACAACTGGCATTTACCGGTCACTCTGTCTACCGTGCACGCGCTAACCATTGTGCTTACGTTGCCGGTTATACTCCTGATTTCAATGTTGACTGGCTTGGTCTCAAATGTCTCCACCTGCCCATTTAATACGTTCACCGTCATCTTCTCTGTTCTTCCCTGAAGGCCTAGCTCAGCTGCGACATCAGCGTTGATGTCGGACTTTGTGCTGGCGTCATCCAGCAATGCATTTATTTTCAATGACTTTTCACAATTTTTCACGATGACTGGAACCGTACGAAGTCCAATAAAGCTTGCCCTAACGTTGTTCTGCGTAACCAGTGTTGTCTGCTCCTTCCCCTCCGTAAGGCTATTGTCCCGATTTTGAAGCCCTATAGTGCCTGTATTTACTTCTCGCGATGGGTTTTCTTGCGATCCCATAGTGCCGGTACCTACTACTCCCGACGATTTTCCAAAATTGGCCGGCTTTTGTTTGCTGGGTCCTGGCTTATGCAGTAGCCTGTGATGTAGATCGGTACAACCATCTTTGCCGCACTGACGACTTCTAGGACACGTTTTGCCCTGGTGACTTTGACCTAAACATCGGAAGCATAACTGGTTGTGTTTGGCGAATTTCCATCTATCTGCTAACTTTCTCTGCTTGAACTGTGGACAGTTCCATATGCCATGATTCTTTCCACAGTCAAGACATTGCACTTTCTTCGAGTTATGGCCAGAATCTGCATCACTGAAGAATGTTCGCTGGTTCCCGGACCTAGCTGCTGGGCGAGATGATGGCTTTGTAGACTTTCCGTTTACCCCACGAACTGCTTCGGTGGCTATTGTCTGGAATTCCGATTCCTGAAGTATCCACTCCCGCAATGCTAACACAGATTCTTCTTTGTTATACTCGAACACCCAGCGACGGTACCTTGCTAGCATTGCCTCCGGTATCTTGCGCTGTAGCTCCAACACCGAGCTCGTGATGCTGACCGGCCTCTTGTAGGTTGATCATGGCAATGTCCAAAAGATCAGCAAAGTCTTCTATATCCTTCGCGTGACCCAACCGTATCTGCGGAAACTCCTCCAATTCTTCCAGATACAACGCTATCTGCCTACGCTTTCCACCATACTTTCGTTCTAACCGATCCTTGGCTGCTTGGTAGGCTGCAGCGGAGTGTCCCAGGTTGTCGATGACCTTAAGAGCATCCCCGGAGATGTACTGCCGAAGTTGCAGTAACTTGTATTCAGGCGTTGCAGATGCAGAATCGATGCAGGCGATGAAAGATGCCTTCCAACTTTGATAGTTTTGCTTGTCGCCGGTGAATACAGGTATCTGCACTCGTTTTAATTGCCGCCATAAATCTTGTCCAATGGTAGGGGGGGTGCTGTTGCATGTACCAGTTGGCTCGAACGGTGCTGCAGTGGCGCTCATGTTGCTTTTATTGACTACGGGGCGATACGGTCCTTGACATTGTTCTTTTGGCAACGAAATGTCCTGCATTTGCGCTTGCTGTGGTTCTGCTACGCTGTCATTTTGCTTGACTCCGGTTGAAGCATTTGTTTGTTTCTCTGTACCATTTGACGACATCAATTGGCATACATTAGTGTCAGAATTAACAGATCCTACCACTTGTGAAACGTACCCGTCCTTTCTGTAGGTCTCTGACTGGTCAGAAATGTTCATGCGGTTGAGCAAGTCAATTGACAGAATCTCAGAAGTGACACTGGAGTTTTCCTTTTGTGCGTGTATATACTGCTGCGCCACCGCGTAAGTTGACGAAAATTCATCGTCCAGCGTCTCAAAGGCTTATTGAAAATTAAAGAGATAATGTTGGTTGGTGCCTGATGCTCTGTCTCTGGTCGGGCTCATCGGAGTCTAACTGTTGGTTTTCTTTTGCTCCAGCATTTCAGTGGTTTCTTGCTGTCGAGTCCTCACCGTTGTCTCACCTCTGTGGTTCTTTGATTTCTGTGTTCACGGAGATGTTGCACTGATGAGTTAGGAGGCCTTCATGCGGACTGAACAAATTATTTGTCTAAATCGCGACGGAAGTAAGGGCGAGGATTGTGGCCACGTAAAATCGATTTAAGCCCCCCAGTGGAAATCTTCCACTGACCGTTCCAAGGCGGCTCTTCTGTGGCGATTTATTTATGTTGTTGTTTGTTACTTACTGTGTGTATCACTTGTGTCTTTTAATTTTGGATGGCCATATGGCCATTTTGTGGGAAAGTAACTGTCCATATGGCCTTCCTTTGTTTAGGTTTCCATTATGGTCTGGTCGCTTAATGTTTGTATTTCTTTCCCTTTGGTGTCTTTTATGGATGGAGTAAGTTAATTGTATCAATTCCTGATCTTTGTTTTACTTCTACTTTCCATCTCGACCATTACTTTATTTTCCATTTGTTTTTCCTTAATTTTTCCGTAAAGTTCTGACAGTCTTGCCATCACGTCCATGGCGCTCTCCATAGCACTGTCCATTTTGTTACATGCCTCCTGAATCTCGCGGTATCCAGGCTTTTCCGGCTGATCTATCAAAAACAATACCTTGTTTTTAATCCGTGTGAATGTTGATTTAGCGCGAAACTTTTCCCTTTTATATTCCGCTATCATGTCTGTGAAGTCGTCAGATATTCCTGTGTTGCTGACGTTTTCGCCCTGATCCTCGCCGTTGATCCCGTTCTCCAACGACGCCATTTTCCGTAATTCCGTATTTTCGACAATAAAATGTTTCTAAACCTCGCTCTGCTACCAATTTCTGGTTCGTAGAATTTCCCGATTATGGAAACAACTCCAGAAAACCAAGTTCGTAATCAAATTTCAATTTATTCCCGTTTTATAAACTGATCTTTGGCCCATACGATTATCGCGACGTCTTCTTCAAACCGACTATACCCTAGTAACCGACGTTAACGTTACCGATGTATCATAGCGACACGAGTAACGCCACGTCTAACATTTAAATAACGTCACCAAAAACCAGTATGTCGTAAAATCAATTAACTCTTCTCTTCACTTGCTATATTCAAAATCATGTTTTAAAGAGGTCAATGTGTGTACTTTAATTTTAATGGATCCTTTGGTTTGAATGATTCAATCATTCATTCTTCCGTTCATTCAGCTGATGCTTTGTTCATTCAGGTGTTAGTTGTTATTTCGTTTGTCCATTAATTTGTCTATTCAATCAGTGAGTTTTTGCATTGTGAGCGTCAGAGAGAGTGATCATTATCTTAAGGGGAATGGGAACACCTTCAGGGGATGCAACTCATGCAAAATTATTTTTTCCCATGTCAATAGGGATAAACTCTTCAAGGAAAGAATTTGCTCTTAGGAGCAAGAATTTGCTTTCAGCGAGACAGTGCTTATAGAAAAGCGAACAGGAAGTCCCGAAAGTTGCCCCCCCCCCCCCCCACCTTTGAAAAATGATGAAAAAAACTGCCAGGTGTTCCCATTCCCCCTTAAGTTCTCACGTTGAATATGTTTCCATTTGTTGTAAAAAATGTAAATATTAAGGGCAACAAGGTAAATTAGTTTTTGTACTAGTGTACTAGCTGTGTTACCCTCGTTAAAAATAAATAAATTATTAATTATTATTATTATTATTACTTTTGTAAATTTCATTATCGAAAATTGACTTAAAATATAGCTTAAGTTAAAGTTTCTTTATCAAGTAGTTACCGGTATTTATTGATCATAGGGATAAAAAGTTTCCATGATTCTGAATATGAGTGGGTAATAAACCAACTATTTCATATCTTTCTTGACCACCTGATGTACTATCACCCCCGGCCTTCGGCCTCGGGTGAAAGTTCATCCAGTGGTCCACATAACCTGGTCGGGGCTGATGGTCCTGACTGTCTCTCAAAAAGGTACGCAAAAGTTGTATATTTCTACCAAACCTACTTTATGAGAAGTTATAAAGCATTTTCGACTGTTTCTGTAGTCTGAACCGGTTCTCAGAGAACTATTGATACATTGTGGATTTGACTATCTCCCCGTCACCCGACTCTTTAACGAATAGTATTTTTTTTATATATAATCTACGTACAATTCTTCTTGCATATGAGACAAGGAAATCCGTGCTTTTACCCTGGGTTAGAAATTTATGTTCTGACCCTGGTGTTCCGACCCAAAATCGAATATTCACGGGTGTTTGATAACTGCACTGGTTGAATACGACCTCGTATGCGCCGTCGTTAAGGTTGACGTCATGCACATTACGTGACGTCATTAAACATTCCTGTAGTGTCATCACAAAATGGCGGACGTCGGTAACCGAAGTGACAGCAGCATTAAAAATTCGCAATAGAAATGGAAGGTATGCAAGAAAAAGAATCCAATATGGGTGTGAGGGGTGGATAGAAAAATCCGTCCCTCGGGATCACTGTCCGGCATCACTCGGCAAGCCTCGTGATGCCGGACAGTGTCCCTCGGGACGGATTTTTCAATCCACCCCTCACACCCATATAAGATTCTTATAATACATTGTGGATTTGTCTATCTCCCCGTCACCCGACTCTTAACGAACAGTATTTTTTATATATAATCCACGTACAATTCTTCTTGCACATGAGACAAGGAAATCCGTGATTTTACTCTGGGTTAGAAATTTATGTTCTGACCCTGGTGTTCCGACCCAAAATCGAATATTCACGCGTGTTTGATAAATGCACTGGTTGAATACGACCTCGTATGCGCCATCGTTAAGGTTGACGTTATGCACATTACGTGACGTCATTAAACATTCCTGTAGTGTCATCACAAAATGGCGGCCGTTGGTAACCGAAGTGACTGCAGCATTAAAAATCCGCACTAAAAATCGAAGGTATGCAAGAGAAAGAATCCTATATGGGTGTGAGGGGTCGGATAGAAAAACCCGTCCCTCTGGATCACTGTCCGGCATCTCTCGGCAAGCCTCGTGATGCCGGACAGTGACCCTTGGGACGGATTTTTCTATCCACCCCTCACACCCAAATAAGATTCTTATAATCTCCCCGTCACACGACTCTTAACGAATAGTATTTTTTTTTATATAATCTACAATTCTTTTGGATCCATGCTATATTCAAAGCCGTGTTATAAGGAGTTTTATGTGAATACTTGTATTTGACTTGAAATAACTTTAAATAGAGGATCTTACATGAGTGTTCATTAAGAAATGAAATTTATTTTTCTGCAGTTCATGGAAGTATGAACGCAGTGGGTCGCGTGCAAAGTAAATACACCCCGAAGGGGTTCATGTAAACTTTGCTCGTGGCCCATTGTCGTTCATACTTTCATGAAAAGCAGAAAAATTAAGTTTATTTTTTATATTTTCATTATTTGCCCCTCATCAATGGACGAAAAAATGCTTGTAGGGCAAACTTTCAAAGCTGAAAAACATTTACACGCTGTTTTTCTACAAAGAGCGGAGCAGCGTTGACGTCATCAACGCCCGTAGAGAACAATGGTTTAGAATAACGTCACTTAACGTCACTGAAAATCATGTGATTCGATGCGTTCATGGGCGTATGAACGCAATTGTTTTCTATAGGTTTACATTAGACTTTACACTGGAAATGTAAATATGTATTATTGAATTTATTAAACGAGTTGAGGAAAAGGGATTAAATGCGAGGCTTTGCCGAGCATTTTATCCCTTTTCCTCAACGAGTTTAATAGCAAACACACGAAGTGTTTGCTTTACTGTAGAGAGGCTGGAACAACATACTTAGGCACCCAAATCTCGCCTGGAATCTCGTTCAATTTCTCGCGATAATCCGCCATCTTTACAGAGTTCTTGAGAATTGTATTCATATCCAAAATTGCTTCTCAAAACCAAAAATCCCGGGCTTCTCCAGACTTTCGGATGAGTCTTTAAACCGAGGTCCCGTCTCCTTATGACCTTAGCTGTTGGTGGGACGTAAAACTCTAAACACTCTCTCTCTCTCAAAACCAAAAAAAGAGTCAAGTTCCATTACAACAGAAACACAAAAAACGTCGAAATAATTTTAAAAAGTTCTTTTCAAAGACTGTTGCATCAAACGCTGAAGTTTGACAGCGGGAAAGTTTCGAAAATACGTCACGTTTTAGCCGGTAAAACACAGCACCGCACTTGGGCCAACGATTTACCGGAGATTTACCGAAAGATTTACCGGAACTTCTCGGTAGGGTGGAAAGCGCTTCTCACCTGGACAAGCAATTAAAACTTTTTCACAAATTTTCTCCGGGTATACAATAAAGTTCTGGGAATAGTGAGAGACACAATGAGCTCTCTGGCTACCTGCTGATTTCTACCTTCTCAAGATTTACTTAAGAAATGAAATTTATTTTTCTGCAGTTCATGGCAGTATGAACGCAGTGGGTCGCGTGCAAAGTAAATGAACCCCGAAGGGGTTCATGTAAACTTTGCTAGCGACCCACTGTCGTTCATACTTTCATGAAAAGCAGAAAAATTAAGTTTATTTTTTATATTTACATTACTTGCCTCTCATCACTGGGCGAAAAAATGCTTGCCGTGCAAACTTTTAAAGCTAAAAAACATTTACACGCTGTTTTTCTACAAAGAGCGGAGCAGCCTTGACGTCATCAACGCCCGTAGAGAACAATGGTTCAGAATGACGTCACTTAACGTCACTGAAAATCATGTGATTCGATGCGTTCATGGAAGTATGAACGTAATTGTTTTCTATAGGTTCACATTAGACTTTACACTGGAAATGTAAATATAAAGTGATGATGGGCCCTAAATCCCATAGCATAGCGCAAGTGCTTCAGAATACTTTTAAGTATCCATGCTGCAAACTAACTGAGTTACCCTATCTAATTTTCTTCCTATGAAGTGCACACAGGACAAACATTGGAGCAGCATCATATTTAGGGTATGTGCAAAGCGGCGGTGAAGCTCAAACTATTGATAAGGCCATTTTCTGTCGTTTCTCAGAAAAAGGGACAAAAGAGATAGAAGTGGAAGTAGAGGAGAAGAGAGGGAGGCATAGGGCAGAAGGGGGGAAATGAATAAAGTGTAGAAACATAAGAAACAACACCCTAACCTCTACCCTAGCTGCTGCAAGGACAGCAGGCCTTGCCAGAATGTAGGTCATATCAGTTGGACTCCCCAGTGATGCAAGCGACACCTTTGTCTCACAACAGAACAATTTATGACTTTGAAAGACAGTTTTTACGTAGTTTAGGGAAGACTTGCATGATCCCTCTTGGAGCCCTCAATGATCCCTGATGTGATAATACTCTGTGGAAGTTTGTCCTTAAATATGTTCTCGAAAGGGTTATCCTTTGGAAGCAAGGAATACACCACAGAACGGGAAAATATGGAGTGTACATGTTTTCTGGGCCAGACTCGCTAGTTTCGGCCATTTAGGCCTCGTCAGTGACCCTCAAATATTTTCAAAATTCCACAATGGAATCAATGATCCCAAAGATCTACAGTATGATGTAGGTCAGGGAGACTTTTTACGGCCGCCATACATTCCCAGACAACAGCTGTAGTGACGTTAAATATGTTCTAGAAAGGGTTTATCTCTTGGAAGCAAGTAATACAACATAAACGGGAAAATATGGAGTGAACATGTTTTCTGGGCCAGACTAGCTAGTTTCGGCTATTTAGGCCTCATCAGTGACCCTCAAATATTTTCAAAATTCTACAATGGAATCAATGATCCCAAAAGGACAAGAAAATATAAACTACACTGATGTACGCCAGGGAGACTTTTACGGCCGCCACATATTCCCAGACAACAGCTGTAGTGACGTCAAATAAGTCTGAAGAAGAGCTGACAGATGTTTTCACAGGAGTATCCTGTACAGTTCGCTCCTTTCAGGTCGGAGGCACTGCGAGCATGGATGTCCGCTTAGCCCGGACAGATGCCACCACAACTTTGACACAAGATGTCAATGCTGGTGAGTTTGCCGGCCAAAGTGTTGCATCACTCGGGAAGTAATGTTGGTTGTGTGGTAGTCACCTCTGACAAACCGAGCTACTCGCTGATGCACCGTCTCCAGCCGCTGGATATAAAATGTGACTCCCATACTGATGTGGCATAATCCAGGATAAGTCTAATCATGGTCTCTTCCATGATGCTTTAACATCTTCAGAACAGCTGCTTATGTTCCTCCCAAAGAAAGGCCAGGCAGCTTTTTTTTTGCAGTTGCATCAAAATGGGTTTCCCATGACATGTTTCTGAAATAAAGGATACCCAGGTACTTTCAAGTCTTTTAGACGGACAGTTCATGGCAATGTGCTCTGCTTGATTACCCTGACTGCCGCACATTTGGTTGGGTTGAAAAGACTTTATTCCTTTATGGACATTGCTGTAGTCATTCAAGTTCCCTGTGAAATGCTGCAGTATGAGTCATGCTTGAGAAATGGTGATATAAAAGAAGGTCATTAGCAAGAAGGTCAGCTCCAGAGCTTACTTTCTGTGGCAGGTAATTTACGCATGGCCGAGCATTGCACCTTGAGGTACACCGGATACAGCTGGGGCAATAGTGCAAACTGGCCTTGACCAGGTCTGATTAGCCCCTGTTGGTAAGACAGCTCTGGATCCACTGTAAGAGGTTGCATGCTGGCATTTCTGAGCTTGACAGTACTCAATCTATTTATGTGGAACTTTGTCCAGAGCTGCGGTGTCTATCTGTTGACCTTAATCTATTCCTGCTGCAAGGTCTGGTCTTCGGTCAAAGTAAGCTGGCTTTTGCATGACAGCCTCTTTTGACATCTGTACTTTTGGTCTGCCAGGCAAGATGCAAATGATCTCAGTTGGGGAACGCATAGAAAGTACTGCCAAAATACTGAAAATACCATAGGAGAATGATGTCTATGACTCCCCTTATTTTGCTAAGGAGTAGATATAAGAAATGTTAAGTACCCCACATAAATACCATCTTCATCTGTATATAGGCGGTTAACCAAGGACTTGCTAGCGTGACTATCTATCTATCTAGTATTATTGCGATAGGTCCCATTTGACCATTACTCGCAGGTGTACATACACTTGATTTGCAGGACGAACGCCCGGGCGATAATCATGAAATTACGATAAGGCTCTTTAGCTTGCAAACGGGGTGATTCTTCCTGCACTTTGTGCCATTCATCCCTACAACTGATGCCAGTGGAATATATTTAGATACCAAACTTTATTGTCGCTGCTGTGAATCGAACCGGAGGCCTCTAGAATCAGAGGCAAGTACACTAACCACTGAGCTACCAATCGAGCACTATCGGCAGGTTTTTAATTAACTAAAGAAGTTAAGTGTTGTAAAACTAAAGTGTTGCAAATGAGTGTGTTTGCTCAAAAGGCAGTGCCTTTATTTCATATTAAATTTAATAAAACATGAGAACGAATGCAAGATTCTATTTATCATATGACATTTAAAACGCATTTTATTCACGATTGTTTAAAAAAATGTCAATATTCCGCCATAAGTAAACGCGACATTGTTAAGGACGTCGTAGATGTAACGTTACGGGACGTATCTAGCTAATTTGCATATTTAATCAACTAGTGGATTATCGAAAATATTACATGGCGTTATTACACTCTCAGTCGCGACGTCATATGATAAATTGTTGTCTTAAGTTGACTTCAAATATAGCTTTAATTTAAGTTTTATGTGGTTCTTTATCAAATAGCTGCCAGTATTGACTAATCACAGGGACCAAAAAGCTGCAGTTCCTTTAGAAAATGAGTTGGGTAATAAACATCTATTTTTAACCCTTTCGGGAGACAATCAGAACTCTCAGCCCCACGGTGCTGTGGACCATGTTCGGCATTGGGCGACAGTTCATCAGGTAGTTCACAGCACCTCGGGGCTGATAGTTTTGACTGTCTGCCAGAAAGTTATGAGCGACACTGTACTGTAGTTGTATAGTAGTCGCAGATAAGATTGACTAGGCGGAGCTATTCAGGTGCTGTCAATATATGTCAAATTCGCTGTCCACCAGAAGATTCGGTAGAGTGCCTTTCGCATGCTTTCTGCAAGCGGCCAAAATAGCCAAATATACCACAGCTTTGTTTGTGTTACCGTTGAATTCACACAACTTGGTGACTTGGTTTACCTTTTTGTTAATAGAACATTCCAAAGGCAGGTGCAAACATCGCTCCACCTAGTCAATCTTATCTGCGACTACTATATAATAATGCAAAATTTGAGACCATGATTACTGGGCAAAGCATTTATAGCTATATAATACACGGATTCCACCGAAGGCTTTGACGCGGCTGATGGGCGCAAAGTCACCTAATCATCAAATCTAGGTCAAGGTTAAACGTGGATGCTTGCATACAAGTTGCCATTTATACCACGTGTCATTAATGATGGTCTTACAGTTCTTGAGAAATGAACTTGAGCATTAGGGTGAATGCTAGGGACTTTGTTAACGGGATGATTTAAAATATAACAGTTGTGAATAAAGTACACAATTATAGTGTTACAATAATGAGAGTCGCGGTTTTATTTTGACTCAAATCATTCTAGCGACAACATTTAAGGGGAATTGAAACACCTGCCAGATTTGTCCGCCATTTTTTCAAAGGTAGCTCAGTCGGATGCGCGTCTCGGTAGCTCAGTCGGATGCGCGTCTGACCGGTGATCAGGAGGACGCGGGTTCGATACTTGCCGGGGTCGGCAACATTCTTTCGTGGAGATTGATCATGAAATCTGTTCTACGGTCATTCTCTCCATTCCGCTGATTCAAGAAGGGCAGTTGTCAGTTTCTGGCGAAAGAATGGGCACTGTACTGTTTAACCGCTTATGTATAAGCCTGCCTTTGTAAACTGACCGGCTCAAAATGACGTAAAATAGTGTTGACTGGGCCAAATAAGGAGACAACTTTCGGGACTTCCTTTTTGCTTTACCATAAGCCCTGTCCCACTGAAAAAGGGGTCTAATCTTAAAGGAAGAATTTGCTCTTCAGGAGCAAATTCTTTCCTTTAAGAGCTGACCCTTATTGACATGGGATACACAAATACTCTTGCAAGAGTTGCTTCCCCTGAAGGTGTTCCCATTCCCCTTAAAAGGATGTGAATCGCCCCGCCCATCGAGGCTTGAAGAAATAGATCGGGCTGCATGATGCTTCCACGGGTACTGGTTATCGCTTAGAGGGTATAAGCCTGCCCAGGCAAAGTGGTGCAAGTCGGACCGTCCATGCTTATCAACCCTATTGGTTTCATTGGGCGACAGGGCTTGAGATGTCATTTCATCTCAATGTCGGGTAAAAGTCCCACAAAATTGGAAGCAACGTCTCCAAAATGAACTAAATAGTGTTGACGGGGACGTTAAACCTCAAATCAAACAAACAAAAGGATGTAAAAGTGTAGATGACAGCAAAACTTACCACAAAAAGCCCAGTTATCAGGGCAACAGTTAGGATGTAGTTCGTCCTCATCTTGAAATCGATTGAGTGCTGAAAAAAATAATCCATTACGAAAACACGCCTATACAAATACATTGTAATTTTTTTTTCACCGAAAAATGAACATTTCAGGTGAAAAGTTGTGATATTTTTCTTTTTCTGTTCAAAACATAGATTGTGAATACTCGTTAGAACCGCCCGGCGAGGCGGTTCTAACGAGTACTCACAATCTACAATCTATGTTTTAGAGCAGATATAAGAAAAACAATTTATACCCCCTGCAAACCCAAGGTTTACAATACAAAAGTGTGATTTAAGGGGGTTAAAATATATATAGGCACGCTTTCGTGATCATAACGATTTCAAACTTGTACAAGTAGAATGTTTTTCTTCTCCTTAATCTTCTTCTTCTTCTTCTTCTTCTTCTTCTTCTTCTTCTTCTTCTTCTTCTTCTTCTTCTTCTTCAGGTTTGCTACTTTACTGCAATTTTAATGTTCAACATTCCGTTTAAAAGATATATAAAGCGTAAGGTGATAATCTGGGTCTACATTGTTTGCCATTACCGCTTTTAAGATGAGACATAAACGTTACGAGCTGGCAATATTTTGTGGTACTCAGCATGCACCGGCCCCCGGCCATCGGGGCTTGAAGAAATAGATAGGCTGCATGATGCTTCCACGCAGAGCTGAAACCGGCCCGCACACGAGTACTGGTAAACCGCTAAGAGAATCTAAGCCTGCCCAGGCAAAGCAGTACGAATCGGCCCGTCCATCCTTATAAACCCTATTGGTTTCATTGGGTGGCAGGGCTTGAGATGTCATTTCATCTCAATATCGGGTAAAAGTCCCACAAAATTGAAAGCAACGTCTCCAAAATGACCTATACAGTGTTGACGGGGACGTTAAACCTCAAATCAAACAAACAAACTCAACATGCACGCAACATAATGCAGCAAAAAACATCCGCTATTAAGACCACCTAAAATTAAGACTAATTCTGCTTTTAAAAGCGTATTTGGTAGGCTACGGTTATTCTTTATTTGTATTTTCTGCGTACAGTGTCCTCTGGTCAGAGACCACCTTTGGGACTGTTCAAAAATGGTCTTAAAAACCACTTTTGAACAGTCCCAAAGGTGGTCTTAATACATGTATAGGAATTTTACTGTATGTGTGTTCTAAGATGGCTGATGAGACCAAGTCTAGCTCTGAACTGTCTGTTGCAGATAAAGCCACAGAGGCTCGAGGAAGACAGCTCTGTTGGTGCTGCCTTAGTTATGGCTTTGCGCTGTGCGCATTTCTGCTCAGCTTCACTGATTCTTTTTGCCTCGTATTCACTGGCACCTCTTCTGATTAGACCTCGCAACTTTGCTCTGTCCTATGCAATATTTCCCCACGACTCTGTTGGAATGTTGAAGTCCCCGAGGGAGGATTTGAAGATGTCCTTGTAGCGCTTCTTCTGACCGCCTTGGGAGAGTTTGCCCATTTCTAGTTCTTCATAGAGAATTTTCTTTGGGAAACGTTCCTCAGGCGCTCTGGTAACATGGCCTGTCCATCTTAACTGTGCTAGTTTCAGAAGAGCATGTACACTTTGTAAGGATGATCGTGTCTGGAATCCTTTCTTGCCACTTAATTTTTATTAAGAGTTTCCTGAGACAGCTTGTATGGGAGTGATTCAGTCTCTTGGCATGCCGTTGGTTTACTGTCCATGTTTCACACGCATACAATAGTGTTGGCAGCACCAACGATCTTGTATACTTTAATTATTGTGCCAAGTCTTATTCCACTTCGGTCCAAAACACTACCACGTACATGTGGTCAGCCAAATGATTTGACAATCCTGACATTGACTTCATCATCATGACAGTGTGATTCCAAGGTAGGTGAACTTGTCTACCACTTGCAATCTTTGATCTTTTGCTGTGATGGTTGGCTCTTTGTAAGGCTTGCCAGGTGATGGCTGATAGACTACCTCAGTCTTTTGGATGCTGATTGTGAGGTGATAGCTATCACAGGGGTCTATACCTTTTTGCACCTTCTCTTCTCTTGTAGCACTTTTTGCCATGTCATCAGCAAAGAGGAACTCATCTAACACCTATGCCTGCACCTTGGATTTGGCTTGCAACCTTCTGAGACTAAAAAGCTTCCCATCAAAGCGATACCTTATGCCATTGTCACCATCCTGGAAAGCATCTGTGAGCACGGCAGACAACATCATGATGAACAGTGATGGGGCTAACACACTGCCTTGCTTGACACCGTTTTCACAGGGAATGGATCTGAAAACTCACCATCATACTGGACCCGTGCAAGCATACCATCATGGAACTGTCTCACCATTGCTATGAACTAAGTTGGACATCCAAACTTCACCATAAGTTTTCAAAGACCCTCCCGGCTGACTGTGTCAAATGCTTTGGTACTTTGGTAAGATCAACAAAGGCCCTGTCCAAGTCAGTGTTCATCTTCGCGAGCCAAGTGTACTAAGTCCACTACGTTCCCTACGCACGTGCGTAAGGAACGTAGTGGACTTAGTACACTTGGCTCGCGAAGATGGTCAGTGTTTTGTTCCTGGCATTTCTCTTGAACCTGTCATGCTGTGAGGATCATGTCAATTATTCATCTGTCTTTCCTAAACCCACACTGGCTTTCTGGTAGAAGCCCTAACTGTTCAAGGTGTTCATTCAGTCGGTTAAGTAGGACTCTTGCAAGGACTTTCCCAGCAATTGACAATAAAGAGATGCCACGGTGATTGTCACAGATCTGAGGGTTCCCTTTCCGTTTGAATAGGTGGATAGTTGACGCATCCTTGAAATTTTGAGGGGTGGCTTCTTTTCTGCACATAATGTGAAATAACTCTTCATCTTCTTTGCAAATGGAGTACCTCCTGCTTTGTAGATATCAGCAGGTATTGCATCTGGTCCTGGGGCCTGGCCAGATGCCAGAGGTTTTATTACTTTCACTGTTTCAGTAACGGTTGGGAACTTGTCAAGCAGCAGATTACATTCAACCTGTGGTAGGTAGTTGATAGCATCATCATTGATAAAGGATTGGCGATGAAGAACACTATCAAAGTGCTCAGCCCATCTTTTCAAGATAGCCTCATTGTTAGGCAGAAACCTAGTTCCATCTGCACTGAGGAGAGGAGTGGGTCCTGAGCACTGGGGAGCCATAAACTGCATTTAGTGCATCAACGAACTTCTTCATATCATTTCTCTTTACAAAGAGCTATGTTGCTCAGCCAGGAGTCTTGCATGTATCATCATCGATGCAACGTCATGATGTTATATTGTAGAAAGGAAGGGCTATAAATCATTTGAAACATGACAGTGTTAAAACCAAGTAAAGTAGTATTTGTGTGACTGTCCTTTTGGCTTTCCGCTATTGCAGTTTCCATTAGGGTCTAGTTATTTCATGTCTGTGTTTCTTTCCCTTTAGTGTCTCTGATGGGAGCTGTGGGTTGATTGTATTGATTCCTGATCATTGCCTTCACTTCTATTTGCCAGAATATGCAAGCTGTTTCAAAAACAATATCTTAACTCTTTCAGCACTGTAGACCGAAAGGGAGAGCTATGCAAACAGTGTAGATCCCGGTTCATGTTCAGCTATCTCATCTGAATCTACACTGTTATTCATTTTTGCCCATATTATTGACAAAAGCCCCTACATCCAGCAATGGATGTGCCAAAGCTAACCTATAAAATGCCACGACTATTATTAGTGTCGTCTGCTTTGCCGTCTGCCGCTTACCTTAAAAGTATTTTTTTTGCAAACAGTGTGAACCAAAATCAGACTGCTCCTGTAGGAGCAGTCTGATCTGGGCCCACACTGTTTGCCTCTATGTAAAATGTTTTTAAAAAGTTTGCAAAAAAAAAAAAAAAAAAAAATCAGCAGACGGCATTTTCAGATGTTGTTTTTCTCGGCGTCTCAAGGACTGAAGAGTCTACTTATGAAACTCGGGGTACATAAGTAAGTGATAACTGAAGTCATACGGAGACGGGACCTCGGTTTAAAGACTCATCCGAAAGTCTGGAGAAGCATGGGATCGATCCTGCGACCACTGATTTACAAGGCGAGTAACGTAACCATGGACTACACCACGGAGGCTTCTACCGGAGATATGTAAGAGTTTACGCACTGAATGCTGGGTTCATTTCAGCAAACGACATTTTGAAATTATTTTGTTTTGTTCAGAATTTCTTGCAAATTGTGCATGAGATGTCAGATCCTGTTTCCTGGGAAAATAAAAAATATGAATATCAACAATGTGTTGTCTGCTGAATTAGCCCAGAGAATGTCAGAAGAGAATGATAGAGGTTAAGTGACGTGACCTGAAAAAGTTTGTCGTCCACACACTGCGAAAATGATAATCTGCTTGCGTCCTTGGTACCATGATGTGAGTAATTGGTCAAAGAAAGTTTTTCTTGTGTTCATAGACAATATGGCAACATATTTTCTCATATCGAATACTTCGATTTTTCGCTAAACTAGACGAGGAAACAAAGAAAAAATGGATAGCGGAAAGAATGCATTATTGAAATGAACTTAGGATTGCCCAGAAAACCTGTCTGTATATGTCATCTGCTGAGCAAACGTTTTGAAAAAAAAAATTGCATACAGGCAAACAGTGTGGACCCTGATCAGACTGCTCCTCTGATCTGGGTCCATTCTGTTTGCAAAAAAGACTTTCAAAGTAAACAGCAGACGACAAAAAGACGACAATTGTTGTGATTGGCATCTTATGATGTAATAAGTTATTGATAATCAAGGTCATCAGAATATTGACACGTAATGGTTCGTTTGATCTTTTTTTTCTTTTTTTGCTTGGTTTTGGTTACAGATCCCAGCAGGCACTCAACGTTGAACTAACGTTGAAACAACGTTGAAAACGTTGTTTCAACGTTAGTTCAACGTTGATTCAACGTTTTGTGCCTGCAGGGATGTGCTAAATGGCTAATGTCCAGTTGACTATCACTGACCAATAGAGCTTAACTGCCCTAATAGCGTTTGGACGAAATTCTGGTAAAATATTTATATTTGTCGTGAATTCAGAATAAGGCTAGTTTTGTCGACTTATGATCGAGAGGTTGTGCGTTCGAATCCAGCCACCGGTATCGAGGTGTGTCCTTGGGCAAGACACGTAAATGACGCGGTAGCAGTGGTGTAAAAGCCACTGCCTCTCTCTCGCGCGCGCGTAAAAAAAAAACCGGAATGAGTGTTCGAGAGCGTTTCAATAAGCCTGAAGCTTTCATCGTAATCGAACTAAAATACATTAGTACAAGTATAGCTTTTACAAAAAGCTAGGTCTACGCTTAGCACATATTAAATGTGAATCCCAGAAATGTGTTTTATACAATTAACTGTCTTTGGCAATCAATATTCTAATTGCCATCCTGCCGACTGATGTATAATGTCTAAAAATGCTGTACTATTGTGAAAAAGGACTTTTCATCTTTAAAAAGGCACATGTATGCTTGTGACATCTTTCCAACTGAATGCTTGAAAACTGTTTGGGAAGTTAGACTTTATAGACGACTTATTGAAGATTAAACCTAAAAGTTTGCTAACGGCGAGGTAAGTTTTTTTTAGCTCACCAAAAACGAAGGCTGCTGAGTAGCTTATAGGATAAGCAGTGGTCCGTCGTGATCGAGAGTTTGTAGATGTATATTTTTTGTATTAGCCTGTACAATATGACAGCAAATATAGGCTTGTACAAATGTAATAGCAATTCTGTGCCAGAGTTCTGCCCGCCGGCCTCTTTTTGTGTGAAAGCTTACACGTGTTATGGGCTGCTTTTTTCTTCTTGTGAAAGCTTATACTTGTCGTGTTGAACATAAGAATGGAAAGGTCAACCTGCATTGTGGGTAACTAATGGCTGTACTTCCGTGTTAAACTCAATCTCTATAATGTCTACGCCCATGGGCGTAGACAATAAACTAAATTAGACTGGACCCATGTGCTGGGTTAAGCAAACGGCTGAAATCCAGATCAAAAGCATGAGTTTCAATTTTGCTCATCAAAAATGCACATTGTGACAAAAGGTTGTACCTCGCAATCATTGGTTGATTGTTTGGGGTTTAAAGACCCGTCATCCCTTTTGGATCATTTTGTATTGCTCACAGAGGGAGATTTGTTTAACGTCCCCGCCAAGACTGTATAGGTTTGGTTTGGTTTTGGTATTACGGCCCTTTCAAGATTATTCCACTCATATCGAGCCGATCGTTAATCAGAGGTGGGCGAAAACCGGAGTACCCGGAGAAAAACCACCTGACCTTCCGTTGCAGAACTTGGCGTCTCACGTGTGACCCGAGCGAGGCTCGAACCACAGCGGTGAGAGACCTAATGATCAAGAGTCAGCGCTCTTAACCACTAGGCCACGGAGGCCCGTTACACTGTATAGGTCATTTTGGGGACGTTGCTGGAACTTTTACCCGATACTGAGATGAAATGACATCTCAAACCCTGTCGCCCAAGTAAACCAATAGGGTTTATAAGCATGGACGGTCCGAGTCGCACCGCTTTGCCTGGGCACGCCTTAGATCCTCTAAGCGGTTTGCCAGCACTCATGTGCGATTTCAGCTCTGCGTGGAATCATCATGCAGCCCATCTTTTTCCTTCAAGCCCCGATTGGCGGGGGCCTGAGGAAGGGAGAAAAGAGATGGAAGAGATAGTAGAGGAGACGAAAGTGAGGGACAGAGGAGAAAGAGGGAAATGAAAGAAAGTGAAGAAACAGAAGACATAACAACATTCCCATTACGAAAACACGCCTATGCAAATACACTGTAACCTTTATCGCCGAAAAATGAACATTTTAAGATGAAAAATTGGGATATTTTTCTTATTTCTGCTCAAAATATAGATTGTGGGAACTCTTTAGCACCGCCTCATCGAGGCGGTGCTAACGAGTACCCACAATCTATATTTTAGAGCAGAAATAAGAAAATAAGGTATACCCCCGTAAACCCCAGTTTTACTATACAAAATTATACAGGCGTGTTTTCGTGATGCCTCTACCCTTACCTGCTGCAATGACAGCAGGACTTAGTCAACTGTAAGCCATGATCATTTAGATACCCGAGCACCTCAGAACCAATCAGAAAATAGATTTTATAGATACACTTATACAATTACCAAATATATATTTTGAAATGCTATTATATTTCTGAAGATCTTTAGGAATTTTACCATATTTATGTTCTATTAGTGGTCATTTAAAGAAGAAGTATCCATTATCCTAGAGCTTTAAAGGTGCATTATTGAGCTATCTGGAAAAAATGCCTCCAAAAATAAAATACATAAAGCCGGTATTTTTCTTTAAAACAATACAAATGAATGCATTTTATGCAAAAATGCGAACAATTATGATGACAGGTAAACGAGTTTGAGAGGGATTCCCTAACTAGGTTTCGCACACTAGTTAGATCTATTTTTAGTTCGTGACAAAAATAGAATCCCTATATATGACGTTATGCGACGTTCATTTCTGGCCTTGTTTGCTTAGGCCATGCCTGAATCGGAAGAAATATGACGCTGAATACCATGCCATAAGTAACGACACTCAGAGACGATACTGTCGCCATGTATGTGTAAAGTGACAGATTTATTTTCAGAACAGAAATTCCGAACACATGGTCAGAGCTAAGGGTAAACACGAATGAAAACGACCATTTTCACAAAGTTCTGAAGCTTTATTTGGCTCCAAAAGTGTATACATGACGAAGGAGTATGCATTGAAGATAAAAACCAGAAAAAAATTTTGAGACCCGGTAGCTCAATAATGCACCTTTAATATAATGTTGTTAGTCAAGTAATTTCGTATTGGCCCAGTTACAGGTTCGAGGTCTGCTGTATTGACCCGAGGCCGAATCTGTAACTGGGCCAATACGGAATTACTTGATAAATGACAATTTTATTAATTGACACCAATAAAAACATATATTTTTTTTAAATTTTGACCTCAGTGTTAATATGGATGACCTCTGAACAATACAGGATAGTCAATTAATAAATGAATGTTTTAAGCGACATCACGTGATGTGCAGGGGATATGAACCATAACAGTGGCTCTGCTGCTTTCGGAATTATGACCATTTGAACAATGAAAACAGTGGTTTCAAGTTATTCTGTTATGTTTCTTTCATCTTAAATGTTTGCAGAAATGAAAAGCACAATTAAGCGATTTGAAGAAGGCATGAACCATAACACTTGTTTAACTTCTTTTTGGAGTCCCGGCCCTTTGGACAATGAAAACAGTGGTTTTAGTTATTCACTGTGTCTGTCATGTGTCTCTGTTTGATAAATTTATTTTAACTTTACAAAAATGAAAAACATCATAGGACGAAGTAGATGTGCAAATCGCAAGAACACTCTAAGTTCAGTATTTTTTGAACTATTGGCAATTTAACATTGAAAGTAGAAGACAAGAAGATGTGGGCCGCTGGGTGGCGCCATCGTTGCCCCCCCCCCCCCCCCCCCCCCCCCCCCCCCCCCTCCGGCTATTACTTGAACAATTTTGGCAGAGATCGACTTGATAAAGTTGTGTACCTGCTAGACGAAGCTGTGTATTAAATATCAAAAGCCTGGGCCTTTTGGTTTTAGAAAATATTTTTATCGTTGTTTTCCTATATAAGTCTATGTAAAACGAATGGGCCCGTGGCTATAATTTGAACTCCTCTGAAGAGCTCCACTAGAGGAAGCTACATGCCAATTACCAAATATCAAAGACCTCGGCCTTCTAGTTTCAGACAAGACGATTTTAAACGCTTTCCCTTTATATCTCTATGATAAACAAGCGGGCCTCGAGGCACGGCCATTTTGGCCCAAGGGCTATAAGTTGAAACATCTTTGTAGTGGTCCACTAGATAAATATACTTACCGAATATCAAAGACCAGGACCTTCTGGTTTCAGGCAAGAAGTTTTTTTTAAAGCTGTTATCCCCTTTTAGGTCTGTGTGAGCCTAGGGTGGGACCAATTTCAACCCCATAGCTATAATTTGAACGATTTCGGTAGAGGTCCATTAAGTAAAGCTACATACTATCAAAGACATGGGCTTTCTGGTTTCAGACAAGGAGCAATGCAAAGGCTTTTGCTTATTTAACCTTATTTGTTGCTATGGCAACCATGGTTCTGCATGAAATGGAATGTTTTGAACAACTTAGAAAGAAGACCATCCAAAGATCACTTCTGCAATGTTTGGTCAGAATCTGTTTAGTGGTTTAGAAGATGTCGTTTAAAGAAGTTGTGAACGGACGGACGACGATGAAGACAGACGGTGCCCAGAGTTTTCGGCGCAGGTGAGGTAAGAAACAAATTTGGCGACCAAACAGTCCATTAATACCAGCTGGAGTTAATGTGTTCTATATAAATAATTATGCTACGGGAGCACGAAAACCATCAAAGAAATGGGCAAGATGAGCTAGCATCGGCAAATTATGCCTCATAAGTGGCCCTCCAATATGTTCAAGCCATGCCCTGAGGTTATAAAACATTTTTTTTAATGCTTAACTCAGCTGAGCATGAAAATAATGCTCAGAAATTCAAAATAAAGAGGCGGTTTTCCTCCTGAGATTAGCGCAGAATGTTATTTGCCCTGTTTATAAATTTTAAAATGCCATTAGTTGTTGGCTTTTATAAAATTTATGAGCAAGATAAATGCCGTGCTCAAGTGAGATGTGAATGAAAAAAGTCTTGTAATTTTGGGCCTGATTTAAGGGAATTGGGTACACCTTCAGGGGAGGTAACTCTTTCAAATTGTTTTTGTCTCCCAAATCTACACGGGTCAATTCTTAAAGGAAAGAATTTGCGCCTGAGGAGCAAATTCTTTCCATTAAGAGTAGAACTCTTTTTCAGTGAGTGTTTGAGTTTTACGTCCCGCCAACAGCTAAGGTCATACGGAGACGGGACCTCGGTTAAAAGACTCATCCGAAAGTCTGTAGAAGCCCGGGATCGATCCTGCGAACTCTTTTTCAATGGGACAGGGATTTGAGAAAAGCAAACAGGAAGTCCCGAAAGTTGTCTCCCTTTCAAAATGGCGGAAAATCTACCAGGTGTTCCCATTCCCCATAAACTACTAACCAGACGGAAAATTAGCCTGACGCTATCCAAAGTTCTCAAATAATCGCCCCCTCAACACACTCAGTGCTTCTTGCTTCTCTTGTAAAAGCTGTAACTTGCAATTACGAAGTATATTGTTAGGTTTAACGTCCCCGCCAACACTGTCATTTGGTGACGTTGCTTCCACTACGACTATTGAGATGAAATGGCATCTCAAGCCCTGCCGCTCAATGAAACCAATAAGGTATATAAGCACGGTCCGACTCGCACCGCTTTGTCTGGGCAGGCTTCGATCCTCTTAGTGGTTTACCAGTACTCGTGTGCGGGTCGGTTTCAGCTCTGCGTGGAAGCATCATGCAGCCCATCTATTTCTTCAAACAAGTCCCCCTCATGGGGCTTGGAGAAATAGATGGGCTGCATGGTGCTTCCACGCAGAGCTGAAACCGACCGAACTTAAATATTGGTAAATCGCTTAGGTCTAAGCCTGCCCAGGAAAAGCTATGCGGGTCGGACCGCTCCTTAAACTGGCCCTAGCGGTTTCTATGGGAGGGTGGGCTTGAGATGTCATTACATCTCAGTGTCTGATTAAAGTCTCAAAAAATTTGAAGCAACGTCACCTCAAACACCTAAATAGTGTTGACGGGGACACAAACACACAAACAAAAACAATTTCTTTAAGCCCTGATGTGCGGGTAACGATATAAATGTTGTAATCGAACCACCGATAAACTTTGTGAGAACGAATAGTTCGAGTTACTGATAGTGACAGACCATGAGCGGTAATGATAAAGGTGTATATTTTCGAGGTCTGTAAAATGGATTTAAGTCGTGTGTTTTATTGTTTGTATTGGAGTTAAACGGCCCAGTCAGCACTAGTTAGGTCATCTTTGAGTCGGTAATATTACCTATCCACAATTTTCCTGTACCTAAGCGGTTAACCAGTAAAGTGCACATTCTTTCGCCAGAAACTGACAATTGCCCTACTTGAATCAGCGGAATAGCTATGTTGTGTGTACTCATTAGAATCGCCTCATAGAGGCGATTCTAATGAGAACACACAGCAGTCGTGTGAATGAAAAGTTCGTGCCACTGAGAGTTACTGATAGTGACAGACAATGAGCGATAATAAGAATGATAAGGTGTATCTTTTCGATGTCTATAAAATGGAGGTATGTCGTGTGCTTGTTTGTTTGTTTGTATTGGAGTTAAACTGCCCAGTCAACACTATTTTATGTCATTTTTAGCCGGTCAGTTTACCTATCCACACTTTGCCTGGGCAGGCCTATACGTAAGCGGTTAACCGGTACAGTGCACATGTTTTCGCCAGAAACTGACAACTGCCCTTCTTGAATCAGCGGAAGAGCTATGTAGTGTGTACTCATAAGAATCGCTTCGTCGAGGCGATTCTAATGAGAACACACAACATTTATTTTTTATGATGAAAGCAGAAAATCTCCAACATTGTCTCTCACTCTTTCTTATTGTCAGCTCCGAGATACTCGACTCATAAACCAGGGACCCAGGGGTCGATTCTGGGCTTCTCCAGACCTTCGGATGAGTCACACACACACGCACGCACGCAAGCACGCACGCACACACACACACACACACACACACACACACACACACACACACACACACACACACACACACACACACACACACTGTTTCTTATATGGAGTTATAGGATTGATCGAGTTAGCCATGGCATACAAGCGCACCTCGGAAGCTCAGTCGGATGCGAAGGACGCGGGTACGATACCTGCCGGGATCTGCAACACCCGGTCATTCTCTTCCTTCCGCTGATTCAAGAAGGACAGTTGTCAGTTTCTGGCGAAAGAATGTGCACTGTACTGGTTAACCGCATACGTATAAGGCTGGGTATTTTCGCCCACTCCCATCGGGGCTTGAAGAAATATATGAGCTGCATGATGCTTCCACGCAGAACTGAATCCGACACGCACATGAGTACTGGTAAACCGCTTAGATGATCTAAGCCTGCCAACGCAAAGCGGTGCGAACGAATCGGACCGTCCATGCTTATAAACCCTATCGGATTCATTGGGAGACAGGGCTTGAGATGTCATTTCATCTCATTGTCGGGTAAAAGTCCCGCAAAATTGGAAGCAACGTCTCCAAAATGACCTTTACAGTGTTCACGGGGACGTTAAACCTCAAATCCAACAAAAACAAAACGTATAAGGTTGCCCAGGAAAAGTGTATAGGTTAACTGACCGGCTCATAAATGACCTTATATAGTGTTGACTGGGCCGTTAAACTCCAATACAAACAAACAGAGATCATGAATTCTTTTTCTACGGTCTTTCTCTCCCTTCCGCTGATTCAAGCAGGGCAGTTTTCAGTTTCAGGCGAAAGCATTTGCACTGTACTGGCCAACCGCTTACGTATAGCCTGCCCAGGAACAGTGTGGATAGCTAAACTGACCGGCTCAAAAATGACCTAAATGGTGTTGACTGATCCGTTTAACACCAATAAAAACAAACAACCATTTGGGATCGTTTTTCTACGGTCTTTTTCTCCTTTCCGCTGATTCAAGAAGTGCAGTTGTCAGTTTCGGGCGAAAGAATGTGTCCTGTACTGGTCAACCGCTTACGTATAAGCCTGCCGAGGAAAAGTGTGAATAGCCAAACTGACCGGCTCAAAAATGACCTAATTAATATTGACAGGGCCGTTAAACTCCAATAAAAACAAACAACCATTTTGGATCGAGCCATTTAAATTCTACTGTAGTTGCTTGCTCTGAAGGTCAATTCCGACGTAATTGTGCTTTTTTTTTCTCTTTGGTTGTGTTTACTCATTCGCAATCACTAAGCGATAAGGCTGACACGATTAATCGTATAATCGATCGATAATTTCCACAAGAATGATTATCAGTACTGATTTGCTTGCAATCGATTATTTGATAAGTGCAATTTACTAACCAGTTGTGCCTAAAATAGCTGGATCAGTAGCAAACAGTGCAGACCCTGATGAGACGCATTTTGCGGCGTCTCATCTGGGTCTACACTGTTTGCTCTGGCATGCCTGTTCAAATATATACATATGGTAAAGTGCAACATATGGTAAGAGTCATGCTCAGACAGAAAGCCAGATAGGTAATATTATGACAAAAACCTTAACGGTTACTAATCTATTATCGATCACAATGACAGAACCGATAATCGATTATATTTTCAGCTCCGATTAGCCAGCCCTACTAGGCAACGGAATTTACATGTATAACATCATGTTCTTGTGTGTGTGGAGTTAAACAACCCAGTCAACACAATTTTAGGTCATTTTTGAGCCGGTCAGTTTACCTATTATTGCTATTATTTTGCAGTCTCAAAGGCAAATGCAAAATCACGTGCAAATTTGATTTTCTCCTCGAGGGTTGGTTACTTTCTGAAACCATGACATCTCGAGCCCTGCAGCCCAGTGAAACAAAAGGGGTTTATAAGCATGGACAGTCCATCTTGAAACTCTTTGCTTGGGCAGGCTTAGACCAGCTCAGCGGTTTGTACAGTCGGTTTCAACTCTGCATGGCGTGGAAGCACCATGCAGCCCAATCTGCATCACGAAAACACGCATACAGTCGAACTTCAATTGCTCGAACACCTTTGGGACCTCGAAAATCTGTTCGAGACAGGGGTAGTTCGAGCCACTGAGGTTACTGTCAGAAGGCATAATGAGATACTTTAAGACATCTATTCGGTGTTCTATAATTATAATGTATGTTGTGTGTACTCATTAGAATCGCCTCATCGAGGCGATTCTAATGAGTACACACAGTATACATTTGCAAGATAAAAGACTAAAATCTCCTTAATTATCCCCCACTATTTCTTATGTAGAGGATATCGCTACGGGCTCAAGAATGGGTCCGAAACATCCATGGTAAACGAGCCATCGGTGTTCGAGCCATCGAAGTTCTACTTTATATATATATAAAATTGACCCCCTTGAACCCCACTTTTATAAAGTAAAACTGGGGTTTGCAGGGGTAAACCTTATTTTTCTTATTTCTAATCTAAAATATAGATTATAGATGTTCGTTAGAACCACCTCGACGAGGCGGTTCTAACGAGTACCCACAATCTATATTTTGAGCAGAAATAAGAAAAAAATATCACATTTTTTTCGAATAAAATTTTCAATTTTTAGGTGGTAAAATGTACAATGTATTTGTATAGGCGTGTTTACGTAATGTGTTTCTTCAAGCCCCGCTGGGCGAGGGCGGATTGTAACATACGTAATGACATGGAATTTTCGTTTGAAGTAAGCGGCATATTAATGGTATGATTGGCTACACATCACTGCATTCCCGTGCTATTGCATGATATTTATAAAATTTGTCAATACATTCAATTTTGTTTTAATTATTAATTCATTATTTGTTCCGTATAACCATGGCTTCCAAACGTAATATCTCATTTCATCAAACAGTTTTTCTTTTAAATTTGCTTTTCGTTCGATGGGCTAATTGCATATTGTATGATTGATGTGCTAGAATCATTGTAGATTCAGATCTTTTTACGTCCCTTCCAAAATTAGTTCACATATTTCGAGCCGATTGTTAATCAGAGTGGGCGAAAACTTGCTCATGTGAGCAAGTCCATGAAATAAACACCCCTCTAAACCCCATTTTATATGGAGAAAACTGGGGTTCACGGGAATGTACATTCTTATTCTTATTTCTGCTTCAAGACATAGGTTGTGGGTACTTGTTAGAACCGCCTCATCGAGCACCAACAATCTATGTTTGCAGTATAAATAAGAAAAATAGCACAGACTTTCATCAGAACATCACGAAAAGACGCCTTTATAATTTTGACCCCCGTGACTTCCTCCCCCCGACTTTTATACAGTAAATTTGGGGTTTGCAGTGGTAAACATTATTTTTCTTATTTCTGCTCTAAAATATAGATTGTGGGTACACGTTAGAACCACCTCATCAAGGCGGTTCAAACGAGTACACACAATCCAATTTTTGAGCGGAAATAAGTAAAATATCACAATTTTTCACCTTAAAATGTTCCTTGTCCGGCGATAAAAATCTATAATGTATTTGTATAGGCGTGTTTTCGTATGAAATGAGCCATTTTGGAGATGTTAAAACATTCACTTTATCGCATGGTTCTGTTATCGTAATTAAAGTACCCGAAAAAAAAATGCCTTCCTGACTTTCCTTTGCAGAGCTTCTAGATTCAGCTAAGGGGAATGGGAACACCTGGCAGATTTTTCCACCAATTTTCAAAGGGAGACAACTTTCGGGACTTTCTGTTCGCTTTTCTATAAGCCCTGTTTCACTGAGAAAGGGGTCTGCTCTTAAAGGAAAGACTTTGCTCCTCAGGAGCAACTTCTTTCCTTTAAGAGTTGACCCCTATTGACATGGGAGACAAAAATACTTTTGCAGGAGTTGCCTCCCCTGAAGGGTTCCCATTCCCCTTAAGTATCCTTAAACCACTATTTCATATTGAAGAAATTGGGGTTAACAAAGGGATGCGTTGTTTTATGCTATGGTTGTGGTTTTGATTTTACGACCCTTTGTTGATGAAATAACTGAAAGGCTGGAGCAAAACAAAACCGGCAGTTAGACTCCGATGGGCCGGACCTGAGACACAGCATCAGGTACCTACCCACATTACCTAAAATAAAGAAAGACTTTACGCCGGAATCTTCATAGACTCTAAGGCCTGGCCCGCCGGATTTCAATTAAAATGGGAAGCAAAGTTATCAACCTTGATTGGATTAACTACCATGTATGCTGTCTGTCGTATAAAATTTATGGTGTACCCAATCGTTTTATATCGAAGAATGATATATCGAAACAGGGTACTGAAATCATGCAAGCATACATTTTTTTTATGAATTTATATACTAATTTTCAAAAAAAAATTGGTTTCCGACAGGCCTTGTTGCAGAAGAGATTTAAGTCCAACATTAAATTCTGAAACTAAATTGGAATGACAACAATAAAAATTAGGGAAAAGGTTTTCGTAGTTTATCATGCCGATAACCCTGAGTGTTGAAGTCAGCTACATGACTAGACACTCTGGAAATTCGAATTAATTGCTAAATATGAACACCGTAGATTGCCGCACGAAAATTTACAATCTCAAAATCAAAATCACCGCGTTTTTCATACGTTTTGTAGAAAACAAACCCAGACACAATAGATAAATGCAATTCCAAAATGGGGTTTTGGTATCAGAAGAATTTGTTTATTTTATTTAAAATAATAATAATAATCGACCTTATTTATAGAGGGTTATACTAATCTTCCATGTGGCCCTCTTTTCCTGGGTAGGAACCAGTAATAAACAATGTCAATACAGTTTCTTACTCAAGGAAACAACACTTGGCGCTTGCGAGGATCAAACCGGCTACCTCTCGATCTCAAATCCGATGCTTTACCACTGCACCACAGCGATCCACCCAAGTTCTTGATGGTAAATTTGATTTCTAGACACTTCGGCCCCACTACCACCTCGGCCCCTAGACAGGTCGGCCCAAAACCAAGTCGGCCCTAGACACCTCGGCCCTAGTCACCTCGGCCCTAGACACCTCGGCCCCACTGTCCCCTCGGCCCCTAGACATCTCGGCCCCAAAGACACCTCGGCCCCACTTTTGAAATCTGTTAGGGTAAGGGCATTTATATCATATTAAAATCGACCCCGCCCATCGGGACTTCAGGAAACAGACAGTCTGTGGTATGAAGTGTCCTGTTACCGTAAATTTGACTGATCAAACAATCGAAGTAAGTATTGTCAATATTTGATAATCATCCAAATATCTAGAAAGCTTCAATGAATTCAGATTGTCTTTTTTTTGTTTTTGTTTTTTCAACGGAAAGTGCCATCATGAATTCTCTTTTGTAGCAAAACAAGAACAAATCAGCCCCTAGGTACGAAAGTTGTTTCATCAGACGTCCCACAATCTGTCTAAATAACTAACACTACACTTCCTCATTATCTAGTAGTTAACTGGGATATTATAATCCACTGGGATAACCAAGTGGTTCTCGCTATTGACCGTTCTGGTGGTTCTAAGGTTGTTTAATTTAAATGTAACTCGCGGATTTTCCAACGGAGCACTTCATGTTGTAGTTTCTTATGGTTATGCATTATTGTAAATGCTTCTCTGCATATATGGGTTTGCTTTTCACAACTGAACTACAACCGATAGTGCCGAAGCGATTCTAATGAGCGCCCACAACCTATCTTTTGTGCCGAAGTATTAAACTTATCAGAATTTATATCTACATTTTTTTTTTCATTTTTGATTTGTATTTCTTTTATATAGGGGTATTTTTAAGGGATAACAGTGTTTGCTGCAATAGTGCATTTCATATCCGTAGAAGTAGCAATTTTCAGAACGATATTTCTTTTTTTTTATTTTTTTTTTTCCAAACATAGATTGTGGTGCTCACAAGCAGTCCATATTATTCCTTTTACTGAGTGTCTATTGTCAGACGTCTAGCAATAGCGGAAACTCTGTAAAAATGCTATTGACAGACGTCTGGCAATATCAGAATTCGGTAAACATGCTATTTACAGATGTCTGGCAATAGCAAAAACTCGGTAAAAATGCTATTGACAGACGCCCGAGTTTAATGCAGTGATCTGTGCGGAAATATACGAATATGACCAAAGAATATGTAAACATCGCTGGTGTATGTTGAGTCTTTCATGGTCGAAATGCGAAAGTGGGTGATTTTGTTGTTAGTGGTGTTCGCGTCACCCAGGGGTTTCTGTTTGTCCTTTCTTTTCTGACAGAAACCGAAGATATTAGATTCCGTTTAATATTTATTCTTATATCAAGGTACTCTGTTTATGTCTTTGCCCCTTTCCCAAAGCACAAATCCTTCATTTTACAGAAGTCGGATTATGAAAAGCTTGTTTCTGCTTTTACTTACGATTCTTGGTTGGATGGAAATATATGGGTGTCGGGACAAAAATTCGTCGGTAGAGCAACATTTTACCAAAACGGGTGCTGAAGAAGCCAAACGTCTCTAAGTCTTCATATGTTTCCGTGTTGTATGGCAATGAAACCGGTGTTCCAAATGCTGAGGGTGAAAATATGTACACAAAAGCGAAATATGGTCGTTCTACTTTATTCAAACCGGGCCGCGTCGGGCAGTCGGATTTACGTTCGACTGGAGACAAGGATGTGAGGGTTCGATCCAACGGTCCAACACGTTTTACCGTGGAAAAACATTCCTCCTTCCGTTGGTCCAAGTAGTTTCTTGCTCAAGGAAACAACACTTGGCGCTTGCGAGGATCGAACCGGCTACTTGTCGATTTCAAAGCCGATGCTTTACCACTGCACCACAGCGATCCACCCAAGTTCTGGGTGGTAAATTTGACTGATCAAACAATCGAAGTAAGTATTGTCAATATTTGATAATCATCCAAATATCTAGAAAGCTTCAACTATTTCTATATGCTTAGTACCAAATCTTATATAAATATTATGAGAGTTCACCAACTTTATGACATGACTATAATGTGTAGTTTTTATGCTCTTCATTACATACGAAACAGTCATTTAGGTTTTCTTTAAAAAAATGATAAGAATATATGAGAAAGTGTAGTGTAAGGCGTGGAAAAATCTTAAGTAGACGGACAAAAAGCACGAAAACGTATGAATGTTAATTTATTTAAAACTAATCCGAGTTTGTGACAAAAACAGATTTCTCCCAGATCTTTGAACTTTATCGCAATATTTAATCACTTGTTTTTTGACGGCAGTATGACTTGAAGTTAATAATTTAGAAAGTTCAGTAGTGGTGGTACAAGAGCTTAAATAAGCAATAAAGACGGCTTTGTGTGGACTTTTATGCCGTAAGCGTAGGAAGCCTGCATGTAGCAAATGGGGTATCTGAATGACAGATATCATCATTAACCACAGACTTCTCCTTATCCAAAGGCTGTAGTTCATAAGTTCTTGCTGAAGAGTACCAGCATAGTGGAGCCGTAAAGCAAGGGCGACATTGTTTGTGACCTTGTCTGCCGGATCCAAGATATACATCCCACGAAATTCTTTTAAATACATAGTTTAAGGTGACGTAAAGTCGTTCTAGGTTTAGGAGGTACCAAGTTAGTGTTTTGAGTATAGAACGAAATGCACTTGTTTACTAGTTTAAATATGCTAAATAAAACTGAAGGCAATGGTCAGGAATCGATACAATTAACCCATATCTCCCATCTGAGACAACGAAGGAAAAGAAACACAAACATTAAATAACTAGACCCTTATATCAGTAGAGGAAAGCCAAAAGGACCGTTACGTTCCAAGAAAATGGCCAATCAGCTATCCAAAGCAAAAAAATATAAGCGATACACAGGCTGTTTTTATACCTTTTCCGCTCAATTACTATCTTAAAACTCAGGTTCCCCAGGTGAGCGGTACAGGCTCATTGAGGCTCTTGTCAATGATACAGTGATTTAAATTGTAAATAACCGCAATATTCTAATGACAATAATGCGGTGTTTTATCGTCACTTAAGATGCAGTAACGTCCAACTTAATGACGGCATACGTGACGTCCTACCCAGCTAGCGCAAATCAGACGTGAACATTCTCGAGTTTTGTCCTACTTTTGGGAGGCATACCTTGGTAGGACAAGGGTTTCTGTTCTAGCGTTACATCACGAAAACACGCCTTTATAACTTTTACCCCATTGAACCCCACTTTTATATAGTAAAACTTTGGTTTACGGGGATAACCCTTATTTTTCTTATTTATGCTCTAAAATATAGAGTATGGGTACTCGTTAGAACCGCCTCGATGAAGCGGTTCTAACGAGTATCCGAAATGTATATTTTGAGCTGAAAATAGTATTATTTTTCCTAATTTTCATCTAAAAATCGATTTTTCTGAGGTAAAATTTACAATGTATTTGTATAGGTGTCTTTTCGTAATGAAGTCCAGGATTTCTTTATCTAGTATACAATAAATATATCTGTTGGGTTCCAAAATGGAACACCAACAAAGAGTACAGACCGAAATTAGACGTTACAGAACCTAGTGGCCGATCAGGGTCTGTAGTAGTTGCTTAATGTATAGAAATGTAAGGATTTTACGAAACAGTCTCAGACCATGTTCAAAAAAAGTTTTGATGTCGACACTCAAGGACTATCAACCCCTTATAGCTATCAGGGCTTGATTTCATGAGTTGCTTAATTCCAGATGGACAGCATGGACACAAAGGAAAAGAAAAAGAAACAAGATACGGACATAACAAACAAAGTAGAAGTAAAACAAAGATCAGGAATCGATACAATTAACTTACTCCACCGATCAAAGACACCAAAGGGAAAGAAATACAAACATTAAGCGACCAGACCATAATGGAAACCTAAACAAAGAAAGGCCATAAGGACAGTTACTTTCCCACAAAATGGCCATATGGCCATCCAAAATTAAAACACACAAGTGATACACACAGTAAGTAATAAACAACAACATAAATAAATCGCCACAGAAGAACCGCCTTGGAACGGTCAGTGGAAAAATTTCCACTGGGGGGCTTAAATCGATTTTACGTGGCCACAATCCTCGCCCTTACTTCCGTCGCGATTTAGACAAATAATTTGTTCAGTCCGCATGAAGGCCTCCTAACTCATCAGTGGAATATCTCCGTGAACACAAAAAATCAAAGAACCACAGAGGTGAGACAACGGTGAGGACTCGACAGCAAGAAACCACTGAAATGCTGGAGCAAAAGAACACCAACAGTTAGACTCCGATGGGCCCGACCAGAGACAGAGCATCAGGCACCAACCAACATTACCTTGAATTAGATCTCTCTAATTCTCAATAAGCCTTTACGTTGGAGCCGTTATAGAATCTGAGGCCTGACCCACCGGCGTGCAATTAAAGAGGGAAGCAAAGTTGCCAACCGTGATTGGGTTAACTACCATGCATGCAGTCTGTCGTATAACATCCATGTTGTACCCAATCTTTTTATATCGAAGAATTATTTTACGAAATTGGTGCTGAAGTCATTGCGGTTATATATTTTTCTGAATTTATATACTAAGTCACCATAAAATTCGGGTTCCGATAGACCTTGTTGCAGAAGAGATTTCAGTCCAATATTGAATTTTGAAATTAAATCAGAATGGCGTCTATAAAATTTTGAGAAGGCTTTGCCAGTGGAAATCTTCCACTGACCGTTCCAAGGCGGCTCTTCTGTGGCGATTTATTTATGTTGTTGTTTGTTACTTACTGTGTGTATCACTTGTGTCTTTTAATTTTGGATGGCCATATGGCCATTTTGTGGGAAAGTAACTGTCCATATGGCCTTCCTTTGTTTAGTTTTCCATTATGGTCTGGTCGCTTAATGTTTGTATTTCTTTCCCTTTGGTGTCTTTTATGGATGGAGTAAGTTAATTGTATCAATTCCTGATCTTTGTTTTACTTCTACTTTGCGTAGTTTATGGTACCGATAACCCTGATTAAGGAGTTTAGCCGTTAATAATTTATTACGAGTGTTGAAGTCAGTTAAATGACTACACACTCTAGCAAATCGAATTAATTGCGAAATATAAACGCCATAGGATGGCGCACGAGGAACATCACCATCCAAAAAAGGAAAATTTACAATCTCAAAATCAAAGTCATCGCGTGTATCATAAATTTTGCACGAAACAAATCCATCTACAATAGAAAGATGTAAATCCAAAAACGGGGCCTCGGTATCAGAGGAATTTGCTTTATTTAACTGAAGTTCTAGGGGGTAAATCTGACTGATCAAACCATCGAAATAGGTATTATCAATATTTAATAAATCATCTAAATATCTAGAAGTGGAGCTAAAAGCTTCAATAAGTTCAGATTGGTTATCAATGGAAAGCGACAACATGAAGTCTCCATCATAACAATACAAGAACAGATCAGCCACAAGAGGTGCGCAATTCGTACCCATCGGAATACCCACAATTTGTCTAAATAACTTAGTGCCGAATCTAATATAAATATTGTCAAGTAGAAAGGTGAGGGCATCACACACTTTCTGACATGACCAAAGTGTATAATTCTTATGCTCTTTAGAAGTGAAAATGCATTTCTGACATTACATGCAAGATAGAGAGAATCTTCTCTGTGCAAAACCCATTCAATTAAATCATTAAGCTTTTCTTTTATAAGATTATGAGGAAGTGTAGTGTAAAGAGTGGAAAAATCGTAAGTAGACAGACTTGAAGCACGAAAATGTCTGGATTTCAATTTATTTAAAACCTCATTCGAATTTTTCATAGACCAAAACAGATTTCTTCCTGATCTTTCAAAGACTTTATCACAATTTTTAATCACATGCGTTTTAATAGCAGTAAGACAGGAAGTTAATAATTTAGAAAGTTCAGTGGTAGTGCAAGAGCTAGAATTTGCAATAAACCGTGCTTTGTAAGGTCTTTTATGAAGTTTTGGTAACCAGTATAGCGTAGGAAGCTTGTCTTGGCCTTCGTTAACACACACAGCAAACTTGGTGACTGAATGACAAACATGTTTATCTACTATAGCTCTCTCTTCAGCTAAAGGCTGAAGTTCATAGGCCTTAGTACCACCAAGCTCCCGCTTAAGCGTGTTAACCTAGTGGAGCCATAAACAAAGATTAAATAATAAACAAAGAACACATAAATAAATATACCAAGATTAAATGGCAAAGTTACAAGAGTACATTATCAACAAGCAAGGTATACTTTACGAAGAAAAATGATACATTGTAAAACACATGAACAAAGACCACATGAAAAATAATCATTATAAAACACATAAACAAAGAATACATTACAAAGACTCAAATAATACATTTCCAAAGTAAGAAAAAAAAAGAAATAAACGAAACCAATACATTACAAAGAAACATGAAATACAATGCGAAAGTGCAAAGAAACAAAGAATGCATTGTAAAGATACAAATATACATATTAAAAGATTACAAGAAGCAAAGAATGCATTCCAATAAACATTATTTTACAAAACAAAACGAAAAAAAAAAAAAAAAAAAAAAATCATTGCAAAGAAACAAAGAACTCATTACATAACAGTTAGAGAATGGAAGTTTCGGTTGTGCCATATTCTCATTACTTATTTTCATCAAGTTAACATGACCGCCTAATGGACACTCTGTAAACCCCACTTTTTACTCAGACTTAGATTATGGTTACTTCATAGAATCGATAGCGGCGGTTCCAACTGGCACACATAACCTTTGTCCAAATCCGAAGTCGTGATCAGTATATACGAACTAATACGAACATATACACACGCACGTACTTACGCACGCACACAAAAGGTGTTAAAGATTAAACCCCTGAAGTCACAAAGCTACACGAGAAATAAATGACATTGAATGCCATCGCCTTTCAACTTCATTGTAGCGGTTACGGCTATAGAAGGTTTTTATGAGGTTTTGGCCCATCTAATGAACACTGCTGATAACGATGGCTAACATCACAGATCAGTCTTATTTAATTATTATGAGGGGATTACTGTGACAAGCCTGGCTAGCACTTGCAGGTGGGGCTAGTAAGGAAAAAAAAAACACTGAGGGCCAATCCTTCTTCCAGGAATCTAGCATTATTTAGAACACAAACGTTTGCTGAGAGATCGAATATTGAGATCAGGTGACACTGACGAACAAGCATGAAACATGAATAAATCAACTAAGTCTCTTCAGATGATAACATGGGCGCTACCAATACCAGCTGTTGTGAGATCAATTTAGACTGAGCCAATACAAGGGGAAAGGTGCCATCAGACGAAAGCTAAGTCTCTCAAATCATTTTGCTTTTAAACCATTACGAAAACACGCCTATTCTGATATACTGAAAAATTATCCACCAAAATTTGTGAAAATTCATATTTTTTTTTCGCAAAACATATTTTACGGGAACTCATTAGAACCGCCTATCTATGTTTTTGAGCAGTAATAACATTACGAGAATATGTATGTACAACTACATTGTAAATGTTATCGCCAAAAACAAACAAAAAAAATTGGGAGGAAAAAGAGTGATATTTTTCTTATTTCTGCTCTAAAATATACCCCAGTTCTTCTATGTAAATGTGGGGTTCAAGGAGGTCAGAATTATATAGGCGTGTTTTCGTGATGTTGCTTTCACACTCAGTAGCAATGTCTGCCATCTCCGCAACGGCCATACATATAGCGAACAGTGGAGACTCGGGTCAGTCTGTCTGAATCTCATTACGATGACACACTCGTGCGACATAGTGCATTTTTCAAATTTCCAAAATGTCTACTTTTCTGAAGAAAATCCGTGATATCTTATTTATACTGCAAACTTAGGTTCTTAGTGCTCGTTAGAGCCTAACTATGGAAGCGTATTGGTACCCCCCTAATTTTGTTTTCTTGGTATATTCTTTTTGTCATAAAACTGCGTAAATATCGGGTTATCACAACAAAATATTAGTCGCAATTATTAGATAATTACCACGCTATTACGATATATTTATTCCGTTGTATATGCCATCTCGTTATAAAACTTCTTGTTATATATTATAGCGTAAAAATTATAGGGTTTGATGCGCTGCCTAATCCAACAGTATTGAACTATCCCACTATAATTTCACGGCGAAATGTGATAGTTATTACAGGAAGCAAAATGTATATCATGGTATCCAAAACATCCGCGTCGTAATTTCTAATGTGAACAAGCTGAATTGGCGGGACTGGTTTCAAGAATAATGGTTCCATCCATCCATCCATCCATCCATCCATCCATCTGTAATCCAGCTGTAATCCAGAGTCCATGGGTTAGATCAGAAGCTTATCCAGACTTTCGGATGCGTTTTTAACCAAGGCCTCCATCTCCATATGATCTTAGTGTTGGTGGTACATAAAACTCAAACAGACATCTCTCTCTCTCTCTCTCTCTCTCTCTCTCTCTCTCTCTCTCTCTCTCTCTCTCTCTCTCTTAGGTTAAAAAGTGCATCATTCGATTTTGAAGGTGTGTTTTAAACTTTAAATTACTGGCAGACTTCGACATTTTGCTAATGTCCATTTCTCACTGTTGTTGATGGAAGACTGAGTGAGCCGCCATTGTTATGTGGTGTGATGTCACTTATTCCCGCCGATATTCCTTATGACGACAAAATCTTCGCTATAATTAAATATATTTGGTTGTACACAGCAGCAAAACAACTCGATATATCGTAATTTTTAAGTAGAATGTCGAAAAATGAATCCTCGTTATAAACTTTCCATGCAATTTATACATCGTCATACGTCATTACTTATATCGACATCAATATACAGATATGTAACGAATATGATAAATCTTATCAGTACCGTCAAGATTTACCATGATTTGTCGACAAAACTATGTCATCATATTGTGTTATTATTGTATTTCTCGACATAAATTTGTGTAGTGAAAATATAATTAGTGGGGTACCAATACGCTTCCATACCTAACGAGTACCCATAACATATGTCTTGTAGCAGAAATAAGAAAAATGTATACCCCCGTGAACCCCAGTTTTCTCTTTATATTTCTCTATATATAGTGGGCTTTTTGGTGTTCATTTCACGGACTTGTTCACATGATGGCTAGCTGTTTAGTCTTCTATGTGTTTGCTTGACACAACTGAATTAGAATCCGATAGTGCCGAGGCGGTTCTAATGAGTACCCACAACCTATCTTGTGTGCCGGAGTATTAAACTTATCAGAATTTATATCTAAAACTTTTCATTTTTTTGGGGTGGTAAAATTTCCATATATTTGAATAGGCGTATTTTACATGGACAACAGTGTTTGCTGCAATGGTGTATTTTATATCTGTAGAAGTAGCATTTTTCAGAACGATATTTCACTTTTTTTTTTTTTTTTTTTTTTTTTTTTTTTGCAAACATAGATTGTTTTGCTACTCGTATTATTCCTTTTAACATAGACAGAACATTACGGGACGATTTATGGCCTGAAAAATATGGTGCTGAGAGGAACATTTATTGACTGTGAAAATCTTATGACCATTGAACATCATGCTTAAACTGATGACAACACGTTTTGCACCATTAACTGTTAAATTTGATATTTTTTTTTTTTCTTATTTATCGCAATGACATTGCGTTGCAAAACAATTCTCGATAATGTTGGAATGGAAACAAATATTTTCTCATCGTTTTTTTTTTATCGTATAAATGCAGTGTCAAACTTCCATAACACGTTTATCGACGGCTCGTTTACCATTATTAGTTCGAATTCTTTACTCCAATGCACTTGCGTACTTGCGTATGTAACGCGACGTCTGAATGGATAACGTCAACAATTTGCGACAGAATATACTGCGTTAAACCCGACGTCATCACGAAACGTCGCTTTTCATTGGCAGGCATTTGTTTTTACGCAGCTAACAAAGCTTGCCGCCTTGAGCAAAATAGTACAATTTTTAACAAAACAGCTGAATAAGTGCATAAAGATGTATGTGAAGATCAAAGATCTGAAGAGCAATCAAGATTCTTTATAAAAATATTCACTGTACTACATCAACAGCACACCCACTTGTCAGTGATGATCACTATTTGGTCAATGTACCACCAACATCACCAAAAATATTGTGTCATGATGTTCATTGTTGATGCTCTGTACTGTTTTTAAGTCACCGGTGCAAAGATGGCACACTTGACATGTCAAACATGATTGACTTGGTCAACACAGTACTTTGTGACAAATAGGATACAGGCACAGAAGTAAATCAAACCTTTTGATATAACAATTTGGAAAACAATTTTTTACTTGACATTAAGGAGAATGGGAACACCTTCAGGGTAGTCAACTCCTGCAAAAGTATTTTTATCTCCCATGTCAATAGGGATCAACTCTTAAAGGAAAGAATTTGCCCCTGAAGAGCAAATTGTAGGAGAAAAGTCTTTCCTCTTTCTTTTAAGAGTTGACCCCTTTTTCAGTGGGACCGGGCTAATAGAAAAGCGAACAGGAAGTCCCGAAAGTTGTCTCCCTTTGAAAAATGGTGAAAAATGTGATTGGTGTTCCCATTCCTCTTAAGAGGATGTTGCAGCTGATTGTAAACGGGGAGTTAGTTAATTCTGTCTTGCAAAGATATGTTGTGTGTAATTCGAATCGCCTCGATGCTCAATGAGGCAATTCTAATGAATACACGCGACACACTTTTATTGCAAAGGTTTGCTGTATGTACTCATAAGAATCGCCTCGACGAGACGATTCCAATGTAAACACACAGCATACCTTTCTTTTATAGAGCCAAGTTTAGAAACTGATAACGTATGGATAATTAACGTCTCATGACCACATTGACATATTTTACCTCCTGATCACGCGTTTTCATTTACCCTCAATACCTCGAACTAACCCAGTCTGGAACAAATGATCTTGCACACCAGATAAGGAAATCCGTAGTTTTAGCGTGGGACAGAAATTATTTTTTTACCCTGGTGTTCTTACCCAGGGGCAGGGTTAAAATCGAATATTCTCACGTGTTTGCTATGCACTGGTTGAATATGACCCCATCTGCGCTTTCGTTAAGGTACGTGACGTCGCTATACACAATACCATTGTCATCATAATATGGCTGGCGTTGGCAACCGAACCGACTGCATTATTAAAAACATCCTCGTTCAGAAATGCAAGAAAAAGAAACTAAAATGGGTGTGAGGGGTGGACAGAAAATCCGTCCCTCGGCAGGAACGGATTTTTCTATCCACTCTTCACACCCATGCAAGACTATTAAAGTCCCATGGTCCCAAAGGTTTTCGAGTCATTGAAGTTTGACTGTAGGTTGCTTTGGAACACATCTTGCAACATTCGCTCCGGCTTCGCCATCGTGAATCAATATTTCGCAATTCGACCGCCAACAACATGCGTTAACCCTTATCTTGCTGTTCACGACAACCCCTATCTTTGCAAACAGTGTAGATCCAGATCAGATGGCTTCTGAAGAAGCCATCTGATCAGGATCTACACTGTTTGGCATTCAGTTAATGAATTAGTAGCAATAAATTACATCAAGGAATTTGATTGGTTGATAGACAGAAATGGGTGTGGCTTAAATGAATATTCAGCAAGATAAGGGATAATCACGATGAAACGAGACAAGCAAATGATAAGAAACACGGGATTATGTTTGTTTCGAATTCACGAGTTACATGTCCCTATAGCAGCTGTTGAATGATCTATGTGATATACAACACTATCTGAATCATATGTTGTTTCTGAACTACATGCTTCCTTTATTTATAATTAAAATCTATATGATAATGGAAATGTTTTCATTACATACGCGGATATAAGCCAGCTGATGAACGGATGCAAATAGTCATTATGAAAACATGCCTATACAAATACATCGCAAATTTTACCGCCAAAACAACGAAAAATTTAAGATGAAAACAAAATGCCGATAGCGGGTACACGTTAGAACCGCCTCATCGAGGCGGTTCTAACGCGTACCTACAATCTATACATTAGAGCAGAAATAAGAAAAATAAGATTTACCCATGTAAACCCCATTTTTATTATATAAAACAGGGGTTTGAGAGGGTCAAATTTATATAGGTGACACTCTTATTTAACGTAATGTAATTATTGACAGTTAGTCATTGGATATGATGTGATGTCGACCATAGAATACCAAAATTGACAGAGGCGAATGACTTGTTTTATTATATAATCTCTCGAATTATAATTGGTGATGTTGAATAAGTGTGTGAAGTTTCATGGGGCTAGGTCAAATATTTTTGAAGTTATGATCAAGGTTAAAGTTTTTGTGACGGACAGGGACACACAGACAAAGAAACAAACAGACAGCGGAAAGACAGACAAACAAACAAACAGACAGCGGACAGACAGGGCAAATACTATATGCCCCCCCGAATCAAAGATTCTCGGGGGGGGGGGGGGGGGGGGCATAAAAATGGCGATAAAACTCTTTGAGACCTACCTTTGTTTAGAAGTTTTCTGGTGATATGTACTTAGGTCGAGAGTTCCCGGATGTGTCCGGGGAACAAATTTCCATTGACTCATTTTCGAGCTAGTTCCCCTGATTACCGCCCGTGCGTCTGATCTAGACAGTATTTTGGTTGCTCAAAATACCCCTGTCCGAAACCCAAAGGTGTATAAGGCAATGACGTTCAACCTCGGTATGCTTACACTCAGTAATGTTTTGAAGCAACAAAATAGGTTTTCTGTGTGTTCAACCCATCTCCAATATACCCACAAGCTGTTCCAGTATCAATAAGCTGTGAGGTGACACAGTCTAAATCCACTATATGATACGTATATATATTGTAGACAAAGTTCAACAAGCACAGTAGATGTAAGTATCCCAGAAGACCTGATTAACTCTTTTTGTACCAAATGGAATCTTCCTCCTCATAGATAGCAGGAGTTTATTTGAAAATGACTGAACTTTTAGCAAACAGTGGAGGCCCTGATCAGACGCCGCGTTCTGCGGCGTCTGATCTGGGCCTGCACTGTTTGTCAGGGTACCCATTTTGGGGTTTCTGGTACTAAATAGGTTTACTTGCAGCCAACAAATAATACCATGGAGTTAGAACTACAAAAGTTTTATTATTATTATTATTATTATTATCATTAATTATTGAGCAGAAAGAGGAATGATAATTATATCTTTGTTTACAGTTTGTATGAGAGCAAGAGGGATTTTTCTTGAATGGACAAAAACTGCAGAATCTATTTTATCATTTTAACCCATTGCATGCGGATAACCCCTAAAGGGGTACATTGATCAGGCAAAATGCGGCATCAGGGCCTGTACTATTTGCTAACAAACTTTTCCGTCAAAAATAGAATAAAAACGAAAAAAAGGCCTACCACCCCTTATATGACAAATGGACTTGTCCAACATATAGCAATGGAAGAGTCCACTAGTATACAATGGGTTAATAACATATTGAACGGTTCATCAGAATAGCGATGTTTTTCAATAAATTGCTGTGACAATGTGACAGGAAAAGACGGCGCTATTCACGCTATATCTCCTGTATGAGTCATAGTAGGAGAAAACCTAATTTCTTCCTATGTGCCGTGGTCTTAATCATTGGGTTCACTCTTTGGAGAACAAACAATAGAATGCATCCTGATTATGGAAATCAGGAGCGCAGGATCACAAATAAGGAAAGCTGTAATAGAGTTTCTCAGTACTTGGCAATTACGAGGAAGTCTGGGAACAGAAGGTGTTCGGAGGGCTTACGAAACTTCAAGTCCTCAGGTGGTACAAATCTGGCTATACTGATAATCTTGGCCGGAGACATCGAAACTAACCCCGGCCCAAGGTTTCGCTGCGGACTCTGCATATTGAAAAGGTTCCGAGAAATGGATAGAATATGAGGACTGTAACAAATGTTCATTGGGCGACTGGGCTTGAGATGTCATTTCATCTCAATGTCGGGTAAAAGTCCCACAAAATTGGAAGCAAGGTCTCCAAAATGACCTAAATAGTGTTGACGGGGAGGTTAAACCTCAAATCAAACAAACAAAAAACAAACAATACATTAAAGGATTAGATGACCAGCTTATATAAGCTTATGGTTATCTTCTCCTGTCACTTAAAGTACAGTATTAACCAAGTTGCAGATAAAAATGCTGATACAATATGCTAATTGTTCAAACATAGTAGGAATTGAATTTTACAGACTACACAAAGAATTTTCCTTTGTAGTAAAAACGAAAAATACGGAACGCCGTGCAACCAAAGGGCGAAGTAAAGTTGTCCACCGTAAAAGGGTCGACAACCAAACACGCGGTGTGTCGCCTAACATCCATGCTATAACCACTTTTCTTGTAATTATCAACAATTTTTCCGAACTGACCAGAAAAATTATCACTACCTAGTATTCGTCTGAATTTGTAAACTAAAACACCATAAAACCCAGGTTCCGACAGTCCCTGTAGCAAAAGTGTCTTCAAAGAAAAAGTGTATGAAGTTGGCTTGGAGTCTGGAGTATGGAGTTTGGAATTCGATTTATTCCGTAGTAGTAAAGTATAGTAAAATATTTGTGAATGTTAGGCAAAATCGATATTCCAAGCCGCGAATCCCAAGCCAAGTTCACACACTCTTAAAGAAAGGCCATATTTAGAAATAATGTCGTAATGTCGACGATAAAATTTTGAAAACGTTTTGCGCAGTTTATGATACCAATAGCCTTGTTTTAGAAGTTTAGGTGTTAAAATTATGTAGCGACTATTAAAATCATCGGAATGACAGCAAAATATGCATGGACGATATGACTCGCACCGCTTAGCCTGGGCAGGCTTAGATCCACGAAGCGGTTAACCAGTACTCGTGTGCGGTCGGTTTCAGCTCTGCGTGGAAGCATCATGCATCCCATCTGTTTCTTAAAGCCCCGATGGAATGTATTGTTTGTACTTACGCGATTGTATATGATAACTAATAAACTATTGTTTAATTTAAGACAGACAAGGTATCCAACCCCTTAATAAAAGAGGAGGGAACTGGGATTGCTGAATTAGACTCTGACAGGGCAGAGGAACTAGTTGGTCAATTCAATGGTGCGTTTAATAAAACTGAGTTCATGGAAGTTCCATTGACTAGAAGATCGACCCCATTCATGGATAATATTGTTGTGTCATCGGCAGGAGTGATCAAGTATTTCAAAGGCTAAAAACGTTCTATAAAAGGGTTATCCTTTGGAAGCAAGGAGTACACCTCAGAACTGAAATATATGGAGTGTACATGATTTCTGGGCCAGACTAGCTTGTTTCGGCCAATTAGGCCTCATCTGTGACCCTCAGATATATTCAAAATTCCACAATGGAATCAGTGTTCCCAAATGACAAGAAAATATAATCTACACTATGATGTAGGGCAGGGAGACGTTTTACCGCCGCCACACATTCCCACACACCAGCTGTAGTGAAGCTAAATACGTTTTATAAAAGGGCTATCCTTTGGAAGCAAGGAATACACCACAGAACTGAAATATATGGAGTGTACATGTTTCTGGGCCAGACTAGCTAGTTTCGGCCAATTAGGCCTCATCAGTGACCCTCAGATATATTCAAAATTCCACAATGGAGTCAATGATCCCAAAGGACAAGAAAATATAAGCTACACTATGATGTAGGGCAGGGAGACGTTTTTCCGCTGCCACACATTCCCACACACCAGCTGTAGTGAAGCTAAATACGTTCTATTAAAGGGTTATCCTTTGGAAGCAAGGAATACACCACAGAACTGCAATATATGAAGTGTACATATTTTCTGGGCCCACTAAAGCTTTAGACCGGATCAGCTACATCTTAGAGTCCTGAAGGAACTAGCAAAAGAGTTAGGTCCATTTTACTTACCTGTTTCAACAATTTCTTGATACGGATGAAATCCCCAAAGAATAGAAGTGAAATCAATGATAAGGAATCGATTCAATTAGCCCACAGCTCCCATCAGAGACATCAAAGGGAAAGAAACACAAACATGAAACAAACTATGACCCTAATGGAAACATCAAAGGCAAACACGTTCCCACAAAATGGACAATTGGTTATCCAAAACAAAATAATATAAGCGATACACACACTCAAAGGCATACCATAACAAAAATAAACCTCGACAGAAAAACTGCCTTAGAACGGTCCGTTCCACGGTAACAAATCACTATTCGAGCCCTGCCGACTACTTGGCGACTGATTTGGGTTGAAATCGGGCTGGAGTCCGGCCTGCGTCCCGCCGGATGTTGGATGTCGGTGGTGGTTGGAAGGGCCCGGTGAAATTTTAACTCGCACTTAAAATTCTCACCGAATTCTTACCGACTTCTAGGTCGGTGGAACATCGAATAAAAATTCGAGCAGAGCTCATACCGATGTTGGGACGGTTGCGATGGCATTGGCTGGCATACGGTGATCGTAGAGAGACCAGTAGGGAGCATTGTATATGTTTTTTAATTTCCGCTTTTCTTCGAAGAAAGTTTTCTTTGACGTCATTAAATAGAATCCTGGACAACTGGACCATTCCCGGCGGTAGTAAATCCATCCCTGGCCCGGCGACGGGCCATGCCCGGCCGGGAACTGGGCGGACATCTGCGGTTCATCGACCGATGCTCGGCAGGCTAGTAACAATCGCCAGGTATAAGGCCGGCGTACGGCCGGCGTACGGCCGGTAACCTGCAGTGCACCCACGGTTTCCACCGGCCATATACGCCGATGCTTCGCCGCAAAAAAAAAAAAAAAAAAAAACAAACAAAACGCCATTTTACCGGTCGATGTCCCTCCAGGCATACGTTTTGCCAAAACCCGACCAGACACCCGCTTCCGACTCCTTCTCGACATGGAGAGCTCGTCCGATCACCACGTCCGGTATAGCTCGGCCGGGGTACGCCGATTTTGTGACCGCGGCATAAGAGCGAGGATTGTGGTCACGTAAAATCGATTTAAGCCTCCAAGTGGAATTCGTTTCACTGACCGTTCTTAGGCGTTTCTTCTGTGGCGGTTTAGTTTTGTTGTGGCTTGTCTTTGAGTGTGTGTATCGCTTAATATCATTTTGTTTTGTATAGCCAATTGATCATTTTGTAGGAAAGTAACTGTTCTTCCGGCTTTCCGCTATTCATGTTTCCATTAGGGTCTAGATGTTTCATGTTTGTTTTTCTTTCCCTTTAATGTCTCCGATGGGAGCTGTAGGTTTAATTGTATCGATTCCTGATCATTGCCTCCACTTCCATTTTTAATAGGGATCACTTAAGGAATTGCCGTATTCATCCTAAGTATTCAGACACCTCAGCGCCTTACCATACTTGTTCTAAAATATGAACAAGTACAATATACTACCCGACGTTGTGATAAGTGCCAAAGAGTGTAGACCCTGCGTCTCATCTGGGTTTACACGATTTGCTCAGACCTGTCTGTGTGAATACATAGGGTAAATGCGGTATTTTTGTTCTTCTGCAAAGTAATAATATGTTGTGTGTACTCTTTTGACTCGCCTCAATAAAAAAGTGTGTTGTGTGTTCTCATTAGAATCGCCTCATTGAATGGAGAAAAAAAAACGCAACAGTGGGAGGCAATACAATGTGCTGTAAATTCGGTTGGAAAAAGAAATGGGTATACGGCCGGCGATCAACAGACTACTATCCCGGGCTAAAAATATTATACTAATATTTTTATTGAGTTTGAGCTTGACTTGGTATTTGCATTCCATCAACACAAGCGATTACTTGTAAATTCAGAAACACTGCTTTGACGTGAAAACCTCGTTTGATTATGTGTATTTCGTCATCTGTACCTGGATACATTGACTATTTTACCGCCGAGTAATCGAAAATTTTATGATGTGTGATACTTTTCTTATTTGAGGCGGTTATAACGAGTACCCACAATCTATATTTTAGAACAGATATAAGAAAAATAAGGTTTACCCCTGGAAACCTCAGTTTTACTATATAAAAGTGGGGTTCAAGGGGATCAAAATTATATAGGCATGGTTTCGTGATGTGGAAACAGCCGCTCGCCACATATCTCAACTCAGCAAGGGTCTGAAATCGTACTCTGTCGCCGCGTAGGATGTTTCAAGTCAGGGCGGGGCCCATTAATTAATTCAAGCAATCTGTAGCTTGGTAATCTAAATCGCTCATAATGCTCAATATTATTATAAATATCCAAAGGATTTGATCTGTCTCTAAATACCAGTTCTCTCCTTAAACTTTTCCTATACGGTAAGTCGTCACACCAGTATTCGATTCCGCCTATTTTTACACAGAATAATGCCAAAATAATCGCGATGCGTTTTAGTTAAGTCTGCTGGCTGCATAGAAGACGTGGCTTTATGAGTGAGTTTACGACTATGTTTGCGACACGTCCGGTTATGCACTTCACGTAAATTTCTGCAACAATTTTACGACGGGCGTACGCTTGGAGTAGGCTTACATGTACGTCTGCTTAACGCATTCGCCCCACATCCCCCCCCCACCAACCGGGTTCGTAAATAAGAAAAAGAAAGAAAAAAAAAAAGATAAAAAGGAACATGGAAAAAATTGCGAAACTTTGCCATTAAAGTGCGTTTACAACATCTGTTTCATTGTTAACCCATTTATTACCAGAAACCCCAAAACGGGCACCCTGGCAAACAGTGCCGAGCCAGATCAGACGCCGCAGAACGCGGCGTCTGATCAGGGGCTTCACTGCTTGCTAATAGTTCAGTCATTTTCCTAATAAATTTTGAAGAAAACACAACCTGACACCCCTAAATTTCGAAATGGACTCATGCTATTTCTAAGGAGGAAGATTCCATTTGGTACAACAAGGGTTAATCTCTCCAGTCACATCTGTAACTGAATACAGCCTATCGGTCCACTGCTAATACGTTTCGATTTGTTCATGAGAGCATATGTATTCACCATGGTTGATAATTATCATAACAGCAGCAAAGCAATTAATTCAATTTATACATTTTTTTCATTTATGAAATTGACATTTATGCTATGATACAGGGCCAAGTGACATAGTGAAATATTTCATAGTCCCCAAATGCACAAAGGGGACACTGCCACACAGACATTACGAAATCACGCCTATACAAATGCATTGTAAACTTTTCCGCCGAAAAAAAAATGAAAATTATCAGATTAAAAATTGTGATCATATCTCATTTCTGCTCAAAATATAGATTGTGGGTACACGTTAGAACCGCCTCATCGAGGCGGTTCTAACGAATACCCACAATCTATATTTTAGAACAGAAATAAGAACAATAAGGTCTACCCCTGTAAACCCCAGTTTTACTGTATAAAAGTGGGGTTTAAGGGTAAGGGGTCAAAATCATATAGGCGTGTTTTAACTAACGATGTTGTCAGTGAACGTATAAACGGTTAATTTTTTATCATTCGATTTTGACCCCGTTAAACCTCACTTTTAGATAGTGAAATTGCGGTTTACCGGGATACACATTATTTTTCTCTTTTTTCTGTTCAAACATAGATTGTAGGGATGTTAAGAGTTTCCATAATGTATGTTTTGAGCAGAAATATTCATGAACAATATTAGATTTTTTTTTTATCTGAAAATTTTCATTTTCAAGGCGAAAAAAAAAATCAGTTTGTTTTACGTGTTTTTTTAATATGACAAATATACAAATGCTTTATTGATGAAAGTGGAAAGGTTTAACAAACATCAGAAATCTATGTTTGTTGCTGACAGAAGGAAAATATCAAATGTTTTCAAAAGTCAAATATGAATTTAGGAGCCACGAAAGGATGCACTATTTACGCGGGTGTGGTCGCATAAATTACATCCGTCTTGTTAACAAGTCCGTATAATGAACAGCCTTCTAAACCCCACTTTATGTAGAGAAAATTGGGGTTAATAGGGGTATAAATTATAACGAGGACAAACAACCTTTTTGGGATATAAATTAGAACACACACACACACACACACACACACACACACACACACACACACACACACACACACACACGTCTATGTAATGTTGACCCCCTTAAACCCCACTGATATATAGGAAAACTGGGGTTTGCGGAGGTTTACGTTATTGTTTCTTATTTCTGTCAAAAATATAGATCGTGGCTACTCGTTAGAACCGCCCCGCCGAGGCAGTTTAACGACTTCCCATAATCTGGGTTTTGAGCAGAAATGTGAAAAGTATCAGATTTATTTTTTATCTTAAAGATTTAATTTTTTGGTGGCAAAACTTCCAATATATTTGAATAGGCGTGTTTTCGTAATCTTTTTCGTCAGAAAATAAACAATTTTGGAAATTAGAAAAAGTGCACTATGTCACACGGATGTTTTATCGTAATGAATATCTTTATCCTTGTTGTCAGGTCCAAAATTGCGATGCACATACATGTACATTCGGGTGTTTCTTTAATGGGCATCTCAAAATTCATTTTGACAAAAGCATTATGAAAACATGCATATACAAATACATTGCAAACTTTACCACCGAAAAAAACGATCATTATAAGACGAAAAATTGTGATATTTTTCTTATTTTTGCTCAAAATATAGATTGCAGGTACTCGTTAGAACCGCCTCATCGAGGTGGTTCTAACGAGTACCCACAATCTATATTTTAGAGCAGAAATAAGAAAAATAACGTTTACCCCTGCAAACCCCAATTTTACCATATGAAAGTTGTGTTCGTAGGGGTCAAAATTATATAGGCGTGTTTTCGTGATGTCTAACAAAATATCTCCATTATTGTCCTGCATTTTGGTAAGGTGAACTTTTGCAAACAAAGATCACACTGCTTATTCACCAGCACATGACCACAATTTGTGACACGAACACACTGTAAACGCTACTCCATAAGAGAGAAATGTTGGGTTTCCTTTGCTCCAGCATTTCAGGTTGTTGAGTTCTCTATGTTGTGCAATGAACACACCGTGAACACCACTCCATACATATACAGAGCTGTTGGTTTACTTTTGCTCCAGCATTTCAGTGATTTCATGCTGTTGAGTTCTCAGCGTTGCTTCGATTGATTTTTATGTTCTCGGATTTTAGTCTCGGAATCCACAGTGGAATTCGTTTCACTGACCGTTCCAATGCGGTTCCTCTGCCGCGGTTTATTTTTGTTATAGTTTGTCTTTGGGTGTTTGTATCGCTTATATTATTTTGTTTTGGATAGCCAGTTGGCCATTTTGTGGGAAAGAACGTGTACTTTTGGCTTTCCGCTATTGATGTTTCCATTAGGGCCTGTTATTTCATGTTTCTTTCCATTTGGTGTCTCTGATAGGAGCTGTGGGTTATTGTATCGATTCCTGATCAATGCCTTCACTTCTATTTTATGTTGTATTCCTTCACGCGGACTGTACAAATTACATGCATATGTCTAAAGACAGAACCAAGACCACGTAAACTGGATTTAAGCCCCAGCAGACCGTGCCAATGTATTGCTTCTGTTCTGTTCTAATATTGCCATTGTCTTTGAATGTATGTACTGTCAAAAATATCTCTTCATTTTGGATGTCGTTTGACCATATTGGTGGAGTGTGTGTGTGTGTGTGTGTGTGTGTGTGTGTGTGTGTGTGTGTGTGTGTGTGTGTGTGTGTGTGTGTGTGTGTGTGTGTGTGTTTGTGTGTGTGAATTCGGGTTTAACGTCGCTTTCAACAATTTTTCAGTCATATCACGACGGTGTCTGGTTGCGACAGGGAGCTCAATGCTCACGTTTATAGTGCTGCCTCACTGAAGTATCATGTCCCAGACACATTACATGATACCACACCCAGTCACATTATCCTGACACTGGATCGACCAGTCCTAGCTCTACCCCGTAAATCTGAGTGCCAAGCGAGGAGCAGCTAGTACCATTTTTAACGACTTTGGTATGTCGCGGCCCGGGATCGAACCCGAGACCTCCCGTTCCCCGGAGCGGACACTCTACCAACTGAGTAGACTTGCCTAAGTCTGTTAATTAGGTGTCCATTGTAAAAATAATTGTTTACAAAAATAAAAAATAAATACATTGTAAATGAAATAGCAATACCGTCTTTTATGAAAATTGTGAAGACTAAAGAGACTTTTACATATTTTTGGTTTAAATGGGCTTTCATTTAAAAATAAAAATGTAAATGTAGGGACTTGGGCAAGTCTACCAACTGAGCTATCGGGGCCGGTCCCATATTGGTGGAAAGAAACTACGATTGTGATGTTACAATTGCGGTGATGTAGTTTAATGTTGATGTTTCTTTCCCTTTGAGGTCTTGGGCGGGAGGTGTTAGGTAGTCGTTTTGATTGCCCACCATTGCCTCTACTTTTATTTTAAAGCTTAAGCTTTGATGGTTTTCATAATTTTCATATTTCTGTTCAAAGACATAGGTCATGCCATCACGCAAACACGCATATATAATTTTGACCCTCCTTTGAACTCCACTTTTATATAGTAAAGCTAGTAAATTATGTTTCTTATTTCTGCCCAAAAACATTGATTGTGGGTACTCGTTAGAACCGCCTCACCGAGGCGGTTCTATCTAGTACCCACAATCTATGTTTGAGAAGATTTACGAAAAATATCGGAATTTTTATCGGAAAATTTTCAGGTTTTGGTGGTAAAATTTAACCAATATATTTGAATAGGCTTGTTTTTGCAATGCGTTCTGAAAGTCAGTAGCCACGCTCTAAGCAAAATACGAAGAACGCTGTGTAGCCTGGAAATTCTTCACTTTTACCTATATGAAGTGTGGTATATAGTATTCATTAGACAGATTTTTAACGTGATGGACTTTGTCACTTAGAGGCAAAAAAAAAAAAAATGATAAATCTCACTTTTTCTTATTTATGCTAAAAAAATAAATAAAAATAAACCATTAGTCTCGTTCACACTTGTATATAGCATATGTCCGTGGAAAAAATGACAAAAATTTAAGTTATTCGTTGAATTAATTGCTTTGCAACTATTATACTTATCAATGGTAAAATGTTGTCATCAACATACTGAACATAAGTATCTATTGATTTGTAATGAATAAATAAATACATACATACACACATAAATAAATAAATAAATAAATAAATAAATAAATAAATAAATAAATAATAAATAAATAAACACATTAGCTGAAACAAAAAGAAAACAAAAACACATCTAAATGATATGGATAATAGCAATACTGATTTTGTTAACACATCTTCAAACTTACTTTATTTATGAATATGCAATAACAACTTCAATCCAAATCAGAATTCGATAAACAGCAGCTGAAGCGCAGAAACACTTCTTTAAATAATAGTTTTGAAATAATGTCCCAGGTAACAATATAACAGATCCATGTCGTGAGAAAACGTTTGTTATGGCCGTCGTTTGTCCAGTGACAGAATCGGATCAGGGTAACACACCCGTAAACAAAATCTTTATATCCGTTACGAAAACATATTAGTAAAATTTTACCGCAAAATTTTTTCAGATAAAAATCCGGATTTAGTTCCAATTTCTGCTCGAACCATAGATTGTGGATACTCGTTAGAACCGCCTCGGCGAGGCGGTTCTAACGAGTATCCACAATCCATATTTTTGAGCAGATATAAGAAGAATAACGTATATCCCTGTTAATCCCATTTTTATTATATAAAAGTCGGGTTCAAGGGGTCTTTTGTTTGTTTGATTTGATGTTTAACGTCCCCGCCAACACCGTAAAGGTCATTTTGGAGACGTTGCTTCCAATTTTGTGGGACTTTCACCCGACATTGAGATGAAATGACATCTCAAGCCCTGCCGCCCAATGAAAACAATATGGTTTATAAGAATGGACGGTCCAACGCATGCGCACCGCTTTGCCTGGGCAGGCTTAGACCATCTAAGCGGTTTACCAGTACTCGTGTGCGGGTCGGATTAAGCTCTGCGTGGCAAGGGTCAAGGGGGTCAAAATTATAAAGGCGTGTTTGCGTGACGTCCAGAACATGATGTTTTTCTGATTAAATTTAAAATAATGTTCTTATATCTGCTTTTCACATAGATTGTAGAGCTCATTAGAACCGCCTCATTTCGAGTACTGACAATCTATCTTTAAACTAACCCTGTACATCCTCGATTGATCTTATAAAGTGAGGTTCAGCAAGAACGTGGTGGTATTATAAGGCCTATGAACTTCAGGCACTAGCTGTAGAGAGGGCTTTAGTTGACGCCACCACGTTTGCTGTATGTGTTACAGAAGGCCAAGACAGGCTTCCTCCATTTATCATTGCCTCCACTTCTATTTTACTACGTTTTATTGGTTACCTAAACTTCATTAAAAACCATACAAAGCACGGTTCAGGTAGAAATCTGTTTGAGTCTATTAAAAATTCTAATGAAGTTTTAAATAAGTTGAAATCACGGCGTTTTCGTGCTTCAAGTCTGTCTACTTACGATTTTCCACCCTTTACACTACACTTCCTCATAATCTTATAAAAGAAAGACTTAATGATTTAATTGAATGCACTTTTCATAGGGAAGACTCCCTGTAATGTAATGTAATGTAAGACATGCCTGTTCACTTCTGAAAAGCATAAATTTATACTTTATGGTCATGTCAGAAAGTGTGTGAAGCTCTCACCTTTCTACTTGACAATATTTACATAAGATTTGGTACTAAGTTATTTAGACAAATTGTGGGTATTCCAATGGGTACTTATTGCGCACCACTTGTGGCTGATCTGTTTTTTTTCTGTTATGAAAGAGACTTCATGATGTCCCTTTCTGCTGAAAACCAGTCTAAAATCATTGAAGCTTTTAGCTCCACTTTTAGATATTTGGAGCCGGCCTCAGTGGCTCAGTCGGATGCGCGTCTGACTGGTGATCAGGAGGACGCGGGTTCGACTCCCGCCGGGGTCGGCAACATTCTTTCGTGGAGATTGATCATGAAATCTTTTCTACGGTCATTCTCTCCCTTCCGCTGATTCAATAAAGGCAGTTGTCAGTTTCTGGCGAAAGAATGTGCACTGTACTGGTTAACCGCTTACGTATAAGCCTGCCCAGGAAAGTGTTGATAGGTAAACTGACCGGCTCACAAACTACCTAAATAGTGTTGACTGGGCCGTAAAAACTCCAATACAAACAAACAAACAAGATATTTGGATGATTTATCAAATATTGATGATACCTATTTCGATGGTTTGTTCGGTCGAATATGCCCCCCCGGAACTTCGGTTGGATGGGGCAAGTTCTTCTGACGCCGAGGCCCCGTATTTTGGGTTTGCGTCTGTCTGTTGTTGATGGGTTTGTTTCTTGCAGAGTTTTGGTAGGCGCGGTGGTTTTGGTTTTGGGGTTACGAATATTCCTTTTTTGGATGGTGATGTTCCTCGTGCGCTATCCTATGGTGTTTTATTTCGCAATTAATTCGATTTGCTAGAGTGTGTTGTCATGTAACTGACTTCAGCACTCGTAATAAATTGTTAACAGCTTAACTTCTTAATCAGGGTTATTGGTAACATAAACTAGGAGTTATGAGTTAGGAGGCCTTCATGCGGACTGAACAAATTATTTGTCTAAATCGCGACGGAAGTAAGGGCGAGGATTGTGGCCACGTAAAATCGATTTAAGCCCCCCAGTGGAAATCTTCCACTGACCGTTCCAAGGCGGCTCTTCTGTGGCGATTTATTTATGTTGTTGTTTGTTACTTACTGTATGTATCACTTGTGTCTTTTAATTTTGGATGGCCATATGGCCATTTTGTGGGAAAGTAACTGTCCATATGGCCTTCCTTTGTTTAGGTTTCCATTATGGTCTGGTCGCTTAATGTTTGTATTTCTTTCCCTTTGGTGTCTTTTATGGATGGAGTAAGTTAATTGTATCAATTCCTGATCTTTGTTTTACTTCTACTTTACGAAAAGCCTTTTCAAAATTTTATGGACGTCATTCTGGTTTAATTTCAAAGTTCAGTATTGGACTTAAATCTCTTCTGCATCAAGGTCTATCAGAACCCGAATTTTATGGTGACTTCGTATATAAATTCAGAAAAAATATATAACCGCAATTAGTTCAGCACCCGATTTCGTAAAATCACTCTTCGATATAAAAATATTGGGTAAAACATAAATGTTATACGACAGACTGCATGCATGGTAGTTAACCCAATCACGGTTGACAACGTTGCTTCCCTCTTTAATTGCACGCCGGTGGGTCAGGCCTCAGATTCTATGACGGTTCCAACGTTCAGGCTCATGTTGGTTGGTACCTGATGTTCCGTCTCTGGTCGGGCCCATCGGAGTCTTACAGTCGGTTATCTTTTGCTCCAGCATACCCGTGGTTTCTTGTTGTCGAGTCCTCACCGTTGTTTCATCTCTGTGGTTGTTTGATTTTTGTGTTCACGGAGATGTTGCACTGATGACATAGGAGGTCTTCATGCGGACTGAACAAATTATTTGTCTTAAACGCGACGGAAGTAAGGGCGAGGATTGTGGCCACGTAAAATCGATTTAAGCCCCCCACCCCCAGTGGAATTCGTTTTCGCTGACCGTTCAAAAGCGGGAAAGTAACTGTCCTTTTGGCTTTCCGCTGTTGATGTTTTCATCAGGGTTTGTGTTTAGACTCATATTCTAGACAGGTTTTTAATTATTTGGACTCAATTTTGATTTATATCAGTCTTTGAATCGACTGCCTATTCGAAATTCGCAAAATTGCAGTATGTTTCCTCGGGCTTTCTTTGCCGGATTATTACAGGGTCACTGATGAGGCTTTATTAGCCGAAACTACGTAGTATGACCCATCTTCTTTCTTATGAATGTTTTCATTGCTCTTAAAGGAACTCATTTTTTATTTTTATTTGCCTTCACTGCAGCTGATGTTGTGCCGTGTGGCGGCCGTAAAACGTCTCCCCGTTCATCTACCATAGTGCAGTTTATATTTTACTTTTGGCCCTTTGAGATCAGCGTGAATATTCTGAGAAATAGGAAATAAGTTATTGGTTTAGACTCATATTCTAGACAGGTTTTTAATTATTTGGACTCCATTTTGATTTATATCAGTCTTTGTATCGACTGCCTATTCGAAATTCGAAAAATTGCAGTATGTTTCCTCGGGCTTTCTTTGCCGGATTATTACAGGGTCACTGATGAGGCTTTATTAGCCGAAACTACATAGTATGACCCATCTTCTTTCTTATGAATGTTTTCATTGCTCTTAAAGGAACTCATTTTTTATTTTTATTTGATTTTTCATGTTTGTGTTTCTTTCCCTTTGGTGTCTCTGATGGGAGCTGTGAATTAATTGTATCGATTCCTGATCATTGCCTCCACTTCTACTTTACAGAGGTGTCCATTTCTAGGATTTTTTAACGTAATAAGCATCGAAGGCACTGAAGGCTGCGGTATGACCTTGCGGACAGCCAAATATTTTTATATGGAATAGTTACTGAAGATCTTTGCCGGCTGCCGACCGATTGCATATTTTCCGACGACCCGGAAGACGCGTTGATGAAAATTCAAACTAGAGAAATGGTTTACACTTTGGGCAAGCTTACAAACATTATCCCAGTACAAAATGTTAACGTCCGTCTGGAAACGTATAACACACACGCGCACGCACACGGATACAAACCACGTTAGCAATAGTTGTGTGTGTTGCGAACGCATTTTTGCAATACAGACAGAAACGTCAAACCAGATGGACAAGAGAAAGGTATGAACATCAAAGAACTGTTACAGACATTATGATAGCCCACCCGTGTAAATCAGAATGGCGTTTATAAAACTTAGAAAAGGCTTTTCGTAGTTTATGATACCGATAACCCTGATAAACATTTCAAAAAGCAAACATAGATAAATAAGTCCTTATTATTTTCCAAAGGATGTCATTTGAAAAATACATATATTGTATTTGAAAGGAATCTAAGATCAATGAATCTCAATTTCATAGATTCGTTGTATGAAATCTAGATGAAAGTAGTAATGAAACACGCAATAAGAATGCATTAAATGAGTCCCGCCAAGCGAATTTGTGTCTTCGAGCATTCCGTCATGACAAATTTTAACTTCGCATGCCCAGCCATTCAAAGGGGCCAGGGATATGGCTTTCTGTCTTAAGGTTCCTCTTGATTCACTGCTTGTATGAGCGAGCAGCGAAGGTTCTGGCGAGACTGCGCGGATGCGCAGGCTCGCCTGAACCTTCGCTGCTCGCATAGGCGATAAGTACCAAAATCGCTTGACGGGGCACATATGAAAGAAGCAAATAAGAGCAGCATATTATGTCGACAGAGTCAATAAACTTATAGCCTCGCTTGTACTTTAAAGCTATTTCATTTTGCCAAAACTGAAATATATTGCTTGTTTGTGTTGAGGTTTTACGTCCCTATCAACCATTTAGGTCATTTTTGAGATGTGCTTCCGATTTTGTTGGATTTCAACCCGACATTGATATGAAATGATACCGCCCAAAGAAACCGCTTAGGCTTAAGGAACAGTCCAGCTGGCACCATTTTCTCTGTCCAGGCTTAATGTTTGCGAAGCATTTGTGAGATTCAATGTAATTGGCTGAAACTAGCTAGTCTGGCCCAGAGAAACAGAGAAATATTGTACAGCCCACAGCTTTCAGTTCCGTTTTGCAGTCCTTGCTTCTAAAGACGCCTCCCTTCGTCATATTGTGGGTTTATTTTTTTTCGTCTTTTGAGCTCATTGATTCAATTGCGGTTTTTTTTAATGTTTGTGGGTCACTAATGAGGCCGAAACAAGCCAGTCTGTGATATTTCAAACAGTTTACCTGACTTGTTAAATGACTTCAATTTTGCTATGATAATTTCATCAATAATTCAACATTTCTTGCATCGTCACAAACGCTGCGTTATTGTCACCAATTTAGACAAAGATGGTTTTACATAGTTTTTTCTCCTTGTGGTGCGTAATAATATGATTATTCTGGTCACGCCACTCAGAAGCAGAATGAACAATATTCACCGAATAAGTTTTCTTATCATTGTCAAAAAAATTAATGTTGTGGTTACTTGATAGAATAGACTCGAAGATGCGATTTTACATGTAAGAGCGTAAGAGTGTAAGAATGTAAGACATTACGAGAACAAACCTATATAATTTTGACCCCCCTCATACCCCACACTTATATAGAAAAACTGAGGTTACAGGGGTAAACCTTATTTCAGAAATAAGAAAAATATCACAAATTTTTAATCTTAAAATTTCCAATTTTTGGCCAAAAAATTGGCAATGTATTTGTATAGGCATGCTTTCGTAATGGCATAGAATCTGAGGCCTGAACCGCTGGCTTGCAATTAAAGAGGGAAGCAAAGTCATCAATCGTGACTGTGTCAATTACCATGCATGAAGTCTGTCGTTAACATTTATTTTGTACTTTTTTGTTTGTTTGATTGGGGGTTTAACGTCCCCGTCAACACTGTATATGTCATTTTGGAGACGTTGCTTCTTTTTTGTGGGACTTTTACCCGGCATTTAGATGAAATTACATCTCAAGCCCTGTCAGCCGTTGAAAACAATATGGTTTAAAAGCATGGAAGGTCCGACTCGCACCGCTTTGCTTGGACAGGCTTACCTTCATGCAGACTGAACAAAGTATTTGTCTAAATCGCGACGGAAGTATCGGCGAGGATTGTGGCCACGTAAAATCGATTTAAGCACTACACTGGAATTCGTTTCCGCTGACCGTTCCAATGCGGTTCTTTTGTCTCGGTTTATTTTCGTTATGGTTTGTCTTTGGGTGTTTGTGTCGCTTATATTATTTTATTTTGGATAACATATTGGCCATTTTGTGGGATATTGTCCTTTTGACTTTCCGCTGTTGAAGTTTCCATTGGGGTCTGTTTGTGTTTCTTTCCCTTTTGTGTCTCTGATGCGAGCTGTGGGTTAATTGTATCGATTACTGATCATTGCTTCAACTTCTATTTTACACCCTCTAATCGGTTTACTCGTACTCGTGTGCGGTCGGTTTCAGCTCTGCGTGGAAGCATTATGCAGCCCATCTATTTCTTCAAGCCCCGATGGGCAGACTGGATGCCAATATTGAATTTAGAAACTAGATCGGAATGACGTCTATAAAACTTAGAAAATGCATTTCGTAGTTTATGATACCGATAACCCTGATTTAGAACTTTATATGTAAACAACGTATTACTCGGTACACTCTGGCAAACCGAAATAATTGCGAAATATAAACCACGAAATATGTCGCACGAGAACTATCACCATCCAAGAATATCACAATGAAAATAATCACGTTTGTCATAAATTTTGCAGAATAAACCCATCTATAACAGATTAATGTTAATCCAAAAAGGGGGCTTCAGTATGAGAATAATTTGCTTTATTTAAATAAGGTTCTGGAGTAAAGTTGAGAATAAATTTGACTGATCAAACCTTCGAAGTAGAAGTAAAACAAAGATCAGGAATTGATACAATTAACTTACTCCACCCATAAAAGACACCAAAGGGAAAGGAATACAAACATTAAGCGACCAGACCATAATGGAAACCTAAACAAAGGAAGGCCATAAGGACAGTTACTTTCCCACAAAATGGCCATATGGCCATCCAAAACCAAAAGACACAAGTGATACACACAGTAAGTAACATACAACAACATAAATAAATCGCCACAGAATGCCAAGTATGCATTGTCAATATTCAATTAATCATCCAAAAGGGAGATGAATCAGTCAAATGAAATGACAGAGTTATTGAACTTGAGCCCATCGGAGTCTAACTGTTGGTTTTCTTTTGCTCCAGCATTTCAGTGGTTTCTTGCTGTCGAGTCCTCACCGTTGTCTCACCTCTGTGGTTCTTTGATTTTTTGTGTTCACGGAGATGTTGCACTGATGAGTTAGGAGGCCTTCATGCGGACTGAACAAATTATTTGTCTAAATCGCGACGGAAGTAAGGGCGAGGATTGTGGCCACGTAAAATCGATTTAAGCCCCCCCCCCCCCCCCCCCCAGTGGAAATCATTCCGCTGACCGTTCCAAGACGGTTCTTCTGTGGCGGTTTATTTATGATGTTGTTTGTTACTTACTGTGTGTATCACTTGTGTCTTTTTATTTTGGATGGCCATATGGCCATTTTGTGGGAAAGTAACTGTCCTTATGGCCTTCCTTTGTTTAGGTTTCCATTATGGTCTGGTCGCTTAATGTTTGTGTTTCTTTCCCTTTGGTGTCTTTGATGGGTGGAGTAAGTTAATTGTATCGATTCCTGATCTTTGTTTTACTTCTACTTGGTAAGAATGTTGCTCTTTTGATCATACAGTTCCTTGTCAAGTTTTCTTGAGGCTAGGACAAAAACGTTTGGAAATATGGACAATGTGAAAGTTTTTGGTTACATTTTAGGAAAAAATCGGTCAAAGGTTAAAAGTAAAGGTCACAGGTCAAACAGTTTGGTATCAGTAAAGCGGTATTGTCCCGAGAATCATCCATGTATAGTCTGAAGGCCTTTGTATTAAAATGAGCAACAAAAACCTTCCGTTTTAAAACGGAGAGATCATAAGGTCGATTGCATGATACAGTTATGGATCTTGGAAAGAATATAGCTCTTGTGATAGTGAGTATGTGCGTGACATTTCTTGAAAGTAGTCCAAATACAATTGGAAATATGGCCTATGTTGCAGTCTTTCGTTAAATTCTCGAAAAATATGCCAAAGTTCAAAAATCAAGGTCATAAGGTCGAGAAGTTTGGAATCAATGGAAAGGCCTTTTTCCCAAGGGACATCAAAGGGAAAGAATCAGGAACTGATAAAATCAGATCCCAAATCCTTCCCACAATATCACTAGGGAAAGAAGTCGAAACATTGAGCTGGGACAGTAAATGAAGCAGGCAACTGGTAAAACGAGTCAGCAGCTCTTTTGCAAAACAGGTTTTGTTTGTTTGTTTGAGTTTTTTTGTATTATGAGGGCAATCCTCGCACAGGAATTGATGTCCCCCAATAATAATAATAATAATAATACTTTTTTCAGCCATAGGGCAATTAATCTTTAATAACCAATTTTATTATATTGTTTCTTGACCAATATTAGTGCGGCCCCCGCCCATCGGGGCTTGGAGAAATATATGGGCTGCACGATGCTTTCACGCAGAGTTAAATCCGACCCGCACACGAGTAATGGTAAACCACTTAATAAAACCAAACAGAAGTGGAGGCAATGATCAAGAATCGATACAATTTAACCACAGCTCCCACCAGAGACACCAAAGGGATAGAAACACAAACATGAAGCAACAGACCCCAACAGAAACGCCAACAGCGGAAAGTCAAAAGGACAGTTACTTTCCCACAGAATGGCCAATAGGCTATCCAAAATAAAATAATATAAGCGATACAAACACCCAAAGACAAACCATAACAAAAATAAACCGCGACAGAAGAACCGCCTTTCCAGGCAAAGCAGTACGAGTCGGACCGTCCATACATATAAACCATATTGGTTTCATTGGGTGATAGGGCTTGAGATGTCAGTTCATCTCAAGGTCGGGTAAAAGTCCCACAAAATTGGAAGAAACGTCTCCAACATGATCTTTACAGTGCTGACGGGGACGTTAAACCTCAAATCAAACAAACAAAAACCAATATTAGTTGAGTTCTAACTAGCATGGTATTTGTGGTGAAGTCAATCCTCGCACCCAAACCTTAATTCTACAGTAACTTTCATAACGTACTACTTCAGATATTTTTACCAGCCAGTATCTTGTTAAGAGATGATTGGTATGTACTCCGTCTGTGTACTGGGCGAAATTATAATAGCTCCTGTTTGGGGATGTTCTTTGCCTTTTTAATTTTAGGTCTACATTAAACATAGGTATAACTTTTGAGAATCCAGGTTCAGCCTTCTAATTTCTTCGTTCACCAACTATGCCTCGTTGGAGGTCCCTGTCTTGTTGTCTAAAGTCTTCAGGCGTAGGGTGTCCATAATCCTATTCCATTCCTCGATAAAAAAAAACAAAACTGGAATTTCCAAAAGAATTACCTGGAAGTTATTTTCACGTCCCAACCTGGTAATTGCCCCTAGATTAATAATAATTTTAGCCGAGGTTATCGCTATATTGTCTTGCAGACTCAACAGGTTGTTTTCATTTTTGTCGCAAAAGTTACATGTCCCAAGCCACACAAATAAAGCAAAACTTTTAGGATAGCTATCTCTAAAATTACCTATATTGCTTCTCACCCATTCTAGTCCTGCCTTTGTGGTTTTGCCACCTTCATGCCTTTGATCTACCCACACAATGTTGTGTTCAAGTGGTGTTGCCTCCTGTTGCCTCAAATATCTCCCGTTACTGTCAGTGATAAACACAGGTACTAATTTAAGTTCCGGGATGTCGACCAGGGAAAGGTTTTCTTTCTTCAAATTCTTCTCAAGTTTATTTGAGTTCATAATGGGAGATGAGTCTAAGGGGATACATTTTTAAAAGTTACAAAGTAGAATCAATCAAACAATCAAGCATTTAAGTTTAAGCGGACGTTTAAAGTTTGTTTGTGGTGAGGACAATCCTCGCACACAATTTATATTGGAATTCTTTTCAGAGCCTCGCGGACGCAAACATGGTTAACAAATCATATTGTCACAAATTTTGCCATAACAATTTTCATCAATCTGTCCGTTACATTTAACAAATTTCCAGAAAATTGTATCTAATTGTGTCCAATCCCTTTGTATGTTTATGCAATAAAATATGTTTAATCTAAAAAAAATAATAACTGTCCTTGTGATGCTTTCATTATGGTCTAGTTGTTTCATGTTCGTGTCTCTTTCCATTTTGTGTCTCTGATGGGTTGGGGGTGGGGTGGGGGTGGAGGGTCTGGGGAAATTGTATCGATATCTGATCATTGCCTTCACTTCTATTCTATATTGCTATACACGGTAAAAATGAGAAATAATTCAGTGGATTCGCAATAGCGACATCAGTGATATTCAAAACAGTTTACTTGTTAAATGAATTCAATTTTGCTATGATTAGTTCATCAATAATTCAACATTTTCTTGCATAGTTTTATAATAAAATCAGACCCGCCTTGTTGTTTAGAGATTGAGAAGAGCGAAAAACATCACGAAAACATGCCTATGTAATTTTGACCCACTTTAATTCACATTTTATATATAAAAAAACTGGAGTGTAGATGGAAATACATTATTTTCCTTATTTCTGCTTAAAATAATAGGTTGCGGGTACTCGCTAGAACCGTCATTCCAATGCGGTTCTAAAGAGTGCCCACAATCTTTTATTAGCGCAGATATAAGAATATCAGAATTTTTTCTGAAATTTGTATTTAATTTTTGTTTTGTGGTAAAATTTTCAATATATTTGAATAGGGGTATTTGTTTAACGATTTGCTGCTGCTGCGGCATATATGTTGCCTTTTCTAGCGCCCCATGATGACCAACGTATATTACACATATAAAATATTTTGTAGTAAAAAGATGTCACCCAAATTACATTACGCGAACACACAATCTATACTTTAGAGCAGAAATAAGAAAAATAAGCCCCCGCTCATAGGGGCTTGAAGAAATATATGGGCTGCATGATGCTTCCACGCAGAGCTGAATCCGACCCGCACACTAGTACTGGTAAACCGCTTAGAGGATCTAAGCCTGTCCAGGAACCGCGGTGCGAGGCGGACCGTCCATGCTAATAAACCCTATTGGTTTCATTGGGCGACAGGGCTTGAGATGTCATTTCATCTCAATGTCGGGTAAAAGTCCCACAAAATTGGAAGCAACGTCTCCAAAATGACCTTTACAGTGTTGACGGGGACGTTAAACCTCAAATCAAACAAAACAAACAAATACCCCCGGAAACCCCAGTTTTATTATATAAAAGTGGGGTTCAAGGAGGTCAAAATTATACAGGCATGTTTTCGTGATGGTTACATATTACAGCGGCAGATCTTATTGGAAAGTGCTTTTTTGAACACCAGATGAGGAAATCCTGGGCTTAATACTTGGATAGAAATTCTTATCCTAGGTTATCCTACCCAAGTATAGGTTACAATATCAAGGTTTCACTTGTGTAATGACATCTCAAGCACTGTCACCCATTGAAACCAATATGATTAATAAGCATGGAAGGTCCTACTCGCACCGTTTTGCCTGGGCAGGCTTAGATTCTATAATCGGTTTACCCGTACTCGTGTGCGGTCGGTTTCATCTCTGTGTGGAAGCATTATGCAGCCGATCTATTTCTTCAAGCTCCGATGGGCGGGGCCGTATTTAAATTGTACCCAATCTTTTTATACCGAAGAATGATTTCACGAAATATGGTACAGAAGTCACTGCCAGTATATATTTTTCTGAGTTTATATACTAATTCACCACTAATGGCTCTAATGGTTAACTTTTTCAAAAATTAATCAGTTTTTAGATATTGTGCTTGATCAGTTCACCAATCAGTCTGTAAAGTTTCAGGCCAATAGCTGTAATAGGTTTTGGGACATCCTGCTTACAAGCTTAAAATGCCCCAAGTTCAAAAGCCACAACTAAAGATTTTTTTCCAAAAGTTAATCAGTTCATGTACCCATCATCTAGAATCAGTCTGTACAGTTTTAGGACAATAGTTCAAATCGTTTTTGAGATAGCTTGCTTACAAGCTTAAAACGCCGAAAGTTTCAAAGGGCCATAACTCAAGTAAAAAAAATCTGATTTTTTTTTTCAAAAGTTTATCAGTTTATCTTCTCATCATCCCCAATCAGTATGTAAAGTTTCAGCAAAATAGCTTAAATGGTGTTGGGGATATCTTGCTTACAAGATTTCATAACATTTTTTGCAAAGGGGCATAACTCCAGTAAACAGAAAGGGGCATAATCCTGATGAGAAAAAATGCACGGGTCAATTATTTTTTCATTTAGAGTCCATAAATGAAATTTAAAAAAACCTGGAATGCTCGGTTCAAAAGGGCTGTAAACGTTCAGGGCAATAGCTTAAATCATTTTAGATATCTTGCTTACAAGCTTAAAATGCCCAAAATTTAAAAGGGCCATAACTCAAGAAAAAAAGGGATTATTTTTCAGAAGTAGATCATTACAGCTTCTCATCGTCCCGTATCAGCCTGAAAAGTTTTAGGGCAATAATTGTAATGGTTTTTGAGATGCATGTATCTTGCTTAAACGCTTAAAATGCCCAAAGTTCAAAAAGGCTATAACTCAGGAAAAAATCGGATTTTCTTCCAAAAATTAATCAGTTCATCTACTCATCATCCCGAATCAGTCTGTAAAGTTTCAGGGCAATGCTCAAATCTTTTTTGAGATATCTTGCTTACACGCTTCAAACGCCCAACGTTTCAAAGGGCCATAACTCAAGTAAAAAACAACTATATATTTTTTTCAATAGTCAATCAGTTCAATTTCTCATCATCCCCATCATCCCCAATCAGTATGTAAAGTTTCAGTGCAATAGCTATAATGCTTTTTGAGATATCTTGCTTACAAAATTTATTAGCATTTTTGCAAAGGGGCATAACTCCAGGTAGCGGCATAATCCTGATGAGAAAAAAAAACACGGGTCACTTTTGTTTTCATTAGGAATATGAAATTTTAAAAACCTAGCATGCACGGTTCAAAAGTTATGCTATGTAGTAAAATGCGGGACGGACGGAAAGACGGAAGGACGAAAATGCCAACAACAATATGCCCCCACAACTTCTTCGAAGTTGGGGTCATAAAAAGGGGCTCCGTATCACAAGAATTTGCTTTATTTATCTAAAGTTCTGGTGTAAATTTGAGGATAAATTTGACTTATTATAAATTTGATTTTGATCTTGAGATTGTAAATTTTCCTTTTTTGGGATGGTGATGTTCCTAGTGCGCCATCCTATCGCGTTTATATTTCGCAGTGAATTCCATTTGCCAGAGTGTGTAGTCATGTAACTGACTTCAACACGTGTAATTAATTGTTAACGGCTAAACGTCTTAATTAGGGTGATCGGCACCATTAACTACGCAAAGCCTTTTCAAAATTGTATAGATGTCATTCTGATTTAATTTCAAAATTCAATATTGGACTTAAATCTCTTCTGCAACAAGGTCTATCGGAACTCTAATTTTATGGTGACTTAGTACATAAATTCAGAAAAATATATAACCGCAATAACTTCAGCACCCAATTTTGTGAAATCAGTCTTCGATACAAACGATTGGGTACAACATAAATGTTATACAACAGACTGCATGCATGGTAGTTAACCCAATCAAGGTTGCCAACTTTGCTTCCCTCTTTAATTGCACGCCGGTGGGTCAGGCCTCAGATTCTATGACGTTTCCAGCGTTAAAGGCTTATTGAGAATTAGAGAGATCTAATTCAAGGTAATGTTGGTTGGTGCCTGATGCTCTATCTCTGGTCGGGCCCATCGGAGTCTAACTTGCTTCAGCATTTCAGTGGTTTCTTGCTGTCGAGTCCTTACCGTTGTTTCATCTCTTTGGTTGTTTGATTATTTGTTCACGGAGATGTTGAGTTAGGAGGTCTTCATGCGGACTGAACAAATTATTTGTCTAAATCGCGACGGAAGTTAGGGCGAGGATTGAGGCCACGTAAAATCGTTTTAAGCCCCCCCCCCCCCCCAGTGGAATTCGTTTCCGCTGACCGTTCTAAGGCGGTTCTTCTGTCGAGGTAAATTTTTTTATGGTTTGTCTTTGGGTGTTTGTGTCGCTTATATTATTTTTTTTTGGATAGCCTTTTGGCCATTTTGTGGAAAAGTAACTGTCCTTTTGGCTTTTCGCTATTGATGTTTCCATTAGGTCTGTTGTTATGTGTTTGTGTTTCTTTCTCCTTGGTGTTTCTGATGGGAGCTATGGGTTGATTGTATCGATTCCTGATCATTGCCTCCCCTTATATTTTATTTATCAAGCCTTCGAAGTAGGTATTGTGAATATTCAATATGGGCCCCGCCAAGCGATTTTGGTACTTTTCGCCTATGCGAGCAGCGAAGGTTCAGGCGAGCCTGCGCATCCGCGCAGTCTCGCCAGAACCTTCGCTGCTCGCCCATACAAGCAATGAATCAAGAGGAACCTTCAGACAGAAAGCCATATCCCTGGCCCCTCTGAATGGCTGGGCATACGCAGTTAAAATTTGTCATGACGGAATGCTCGAAGACACAAATTCGCTCATATAACACCCAAAAGGGAGATAAATCAGTCAAATGACCTGGCAGAGTTATGGAACTTGATAAGAATGTAGCTCTTGTAATCAATTGGCTTTCCGCTATAGATTTTTCCATTGGGGTCTGTTGTTTCATGTTTGTGTTTCTTTCCCTTTCCTGTCTCTGATGGGAGCTGTGGGTTGATTGGTATAGATTCCTGATCATTGCCTCCACTTCTACTTTAAATCTCTTCTGTAACAAGGTCTATCGGAACCCGAATTTTATGGTGACTTAGTATAAAAAAATCAGAAATGTTGCAAAAGAGATTTAAGTCCAATATTGAATTTTGAAATTAAATCAGAATGACGTCTATACAATTTTGAAAAGGCTTTGCGTAGCTATAGTTTATGGTACCGATAAATAAGTTCTGAATAGTTAGATCCGTTGGAAGAATACACCAAATAAACGAACATAGCAGACTCGGTTTTATTCAGTCTGTTCATGACCAGTACTGAAATGTGCTACACCGGCCACGCCCCCTAGCACAGGTTTAAGCAGAACTATAATTTCAAAATGAAAATTAAAGGAACTCATTTTTGATTTTTATTTGCCTTCACTGCAGCTGGTGTTGTGCCGTGTGGCGGCCGTAAAACGTCTCCCCGTACATCAACCATAGTGCAGTTTATATTTTACTTTTGGTCCTTTGAGATCAGCGTGAATATTCTGAGAAATCAGAAATAAATTATTGGTTTAGACTCATATTCTAGACAGGTTTTTAATTATTTGGACCCCATTTTGATTTATATAAGTCTTTGAATCGACTGCCTATGCGAAATTCGCAAAATTGCAGTATGTTTCCTCTCTGGCTTTCGTTGCCGGATCATTACAGGGTCACTGATGAGGCTTTATTAGCCGAAACTACGTAGTATGACCCATTTTCTTTCTTATGAATGTTTTCATTGCTCTTAAAGGAACTCATTTTTGATTTTTATTTCTCCCTGATCTTTCAAGGACTTTGTCGCAATATTTAATCACATGTTTTTATAGCAGTTAGACATGAAGTTAAAAATAAGGAAAACTCAGTAGTAGTACAAGAGCTTTAATTTGCAATAAACCGTGCTTAGTCGTGCGTCTTGTGATTCCGGCGCTCCCTGAGTCTTTCTTTTAAAGTTTTGTATTGTCTTTTATGACGTTTAGGTAACCAATATAACGTAGGAAGCTTGTCTCGGCCTTCTGAAACACATACGGCCATCTTGGTGACTGAATGACAAATAAGATCATCAGCTACAGCCCTTATTTCAGCCAAAGACTGTAGTTCTTAGGCTTAGTACCACCGAGCTCTTGCTGAAGAGTGTTAACATAGTGGAGCCGTCAAACAACGACGACCTTGCGGCTTGTATCCTAGTATTTCTAAGTGCAATGCCAAGAGGTGCAGATGTTGTTCGCATTTAAGCACTGCGTCTACCGTTACTTCATCTGTAAACGGTAGACGCTTCTCTGTAGTTAACATGTCTGATTTGACATGACAGTCTACAGATTTAATTTATCTAATTACATGACGTAGCGCAAACTGTAATATGCAGTACGTCGGTCAAACTAACCGCATGCTTAAAACTAGATTGAACGAGCATTATCGTAGAATGAGTAAGCCTAAGAAAACTGACACTTTCTTGTACCGTCACTTTCGACGTACAGGTCATTCTGTAAATAACATTGTTATACAACCAGTGGAAAAACTTTATTACGATGCAAATTCTACATCTAGATTCAAAATAATCAAAAGACATGAAGCTGAACTGAAATGGATTAAATTTTTACAGACCCCTTTTCCACTGGGATTTAATGACAACATTTATCATGAGGGTAATATTTCCAGAATGCCGGACTTTGATATTTTCTCGCTCCTGGAATGTCGAAAACGCAGAACTAGATCTCACGGCACCAGGAAAAATGGTAACTTTAAACGTAAATCACGTGCGTTTAAACGAAACAATACTAGACTGAAGTGACTGTCAATTATATTATTAAATCATGGACGCCACTCTATGCTTCATTTTTAAGTTCATTACCCCTTTCTGTTTTACGTCTTCTCGACACCGAGGCGAATAAATTCTACGATAGTTCTCATCAGTTATATGATGCGGCTCTCTTAACTAGAGGCTATACTCAGCATACTCTCCGTCCTTACATTGATTCTGAAATTAATCATAAACGTCATTTCTTCAAAATATCCTTCATTAATAAGGGTATGGATTTCATAGATTTGCCCAGTATCTTCCGTGAGAGATCGGTGCTTTCTTCCATTCCTGCTTAATTTCAAAATACTGAAACACCTATAATTTGCTATAAATATAACAAACCTGTTAGATCTATCATTTTTAATTTCAATAAACTTGTTTCAGATCTTGATATTGATACCAATACTCCTGATTCATGTGATTGTAAAAACTCAAAGTATTGCTATCCTGCTTCTGGTCATGTAATTACTGGCAATTTGAAAATTATTCCTGATTCTAGGATAACGAATATAATTTCTAAAGGACCGAAATATCGGTTTCCTTCTAAAATTGATTTCAGTAAATGTAGAGATGAAATCGCTGCTACCTTGAATGAATTGGGTAATCGATGGTGTAAGCGAGAGTATGTTGAGCATAAAGCCCTTAAGGACTGGAAACTTAGCATTTTAAAACTAGTGAATAAACGCATTTCTTTCTATTCTCAAAATACTAACTTATTACCTCCTAGGCCCAAGACGTCGTTACGTCATCTTAAACTAGGTATTCAAGAATTTCATAAGAAGTTTGTTTTGGCCCCTGCAGACAAGGCCGCTAACAACGTCGTCGTTGTGTGACGGCTCCACTATGTTAACACGCTTAAGCAGGAGCTTGGTGGTACTAAGGCCTACGAACTTCAGCCTTTAGCTGAAGAGAGAGCTATAGTAGATAAACATATTTGTCATTCAGCCACCAAGTTTGCTGTGTGTGTTAACGAAGGCCAAGACAAGCTTCCTACGCTATACTGGTTACCAAAACTTCATAAAAGACCTTACAAAGCACGGTGTATTGCAAATTCTAGCTCTTGCACTACCACTGAACTTTCTAAATTATTAACTTCCTGTCTTACCGCTATTAAAACGCATGTGATTAAATATTGTGATAAAGTCTTTGAAAGATCAGGAAGAAATCTGTTTTGGTCTATAAAAAATTCGAATGAGGTTTTAAATAAATTGAAATCCAGACATTTTCGTGCTTCAAGTCTGTCTACTTACGATTTTTCCACTCTTTACACTACACTTCCTCATAATCTGCTTAATGATTTAATTGAATGGGCTTTTCACAGAGAAGATTCTCTCTATCTTGCATGTAATGTCAGAAATGCATTTTTCACTTCTAAAGAGCATAAGAACTATACACTTTGGTCATGTCAGAAAGTGTGTGATGCCCTCACCTTTCTACTTGACAATATTTATATTAGATTCGGTACTAAGTTATTTAGACAAATTGTGGGTATTCCGATGGGTACGAATTGCGCACCTCTTGTGGCTGATCTGTTCTTGTATTGTTATGAAAGAGACTTCATGTTGTCGCTTTCCATTGATAACCAATCTGAAATTATTGAAGCTTTTAGCTCCACTTCTAGATATTTAGATGATTTATTAAATATTGATAATACCTATTTCGATGGTTCGATCAGTTAGATTTACCCCCCAGAGCTTCAGTTAAATAAAGCAAATTCTTCTGATACCGAGGTCCCGTTTTTGGATTTACATCTATCTATTGTAGATGGATTTGTTTCGTGCAAAATTTATGATAAACGCGATGACTTTGATTTTGAGATTGTAAATTTTCCGTTTTTGGATGGTGATGTTCCTCGTGCGCCATCCAATGGCGTTTATATTTCGCAATTAATTCGATTTGCTAGAGTGTGTAGTCATGTAACTGACTTCAAAACGCGTAATAAATTACTAACGACTAAACTCCTTAATCAGGGTTATCGGTACCATAAACTACGCAAAGCCTTTACAAAATTTTATAGACGCCATTCTGATTTAATTTCAAAATTCAATATTGGGCTTAAATCTCTTCTGCAACAAGGTCTATCGGAACCCGAATTTTATGGTGACTTAGTATATAAATTCAGAAAAATATATAACCGCAATGACTTCAGCACCCAATTTAGTAAAATCATTCTTCGATATAAAAAGATTGGGTACAACATGGATGTTATTCGACAGACTGCATGCATGGTAGTTAACCCAATCACGGTTGGCAACTTTGCTTCCCTCTTTAATTGCACGCCGGTGGGTCAGGCCTCAGATTCTATGACGGCTCCAACGTAAAAGCTTATTGAGAATTAGAGAGATCTAATTCAAGGTAATGTTGGTTGGTGCCTAATGCTCTGTCTCTGGTCGGGCCCATCGGAGTCTAACTGTTGGTTTTCTTTTGCTCCAGCATTTCAGTGGTTTCTTGCTGTCGAGTCCTCACCGTTGTCTCACCTCTGTGGTTCTTTGATTTTTTTGTGTTCACGGAGATGTTGCACTGATGAGTTAGGAGGCCTTCATGCGGACTGAACAAATTATTTGTCTAAATCGCGACGGAAGTAAGGGCGAGGATTGTGGCCACGTAAAATCGATTTAAGCCCCCCAGTGGAAATCATTCCACTGACCGTTCCAAGGCGGTTCTTCTGTGGCGATTTATTTATGGTGTTGTTTGTTACATACTGTGTGTATCGCTTGTGTCTTTTAATTTTGGATGGCCATATGGCCATTTTGTGGGAAAGTAACTGTCCTTATGGCCTTCCTTTGTTTGGGTTTCCATTATGGTCTGGTCGCTTAATGTTTGTGTTTCTTTTCCTTTGGTGTCTTTGATGGGTGGAGTAAGTTAATTGTATCGATTCCTGATCTTTGTTTTACTTCTACTTTGTCTGCTGGAACCAAAACATACCTCTTATGAAATTGTTAAGGTTACCCAGGGACGTCTTAAATTAATAGATGGTTTTTGAGAGCAGAAAGAAATGCGTTTGTTTACTAGTTTCAGGACGCTAAGTGTCCATTCTTTACATCATAATGCCCTACATCATAGTGTAGTTTATATTTTCTTGTCCTTTGGGGTCATAGATTCCATTGTTGAATTATGAAAATATTTTAGGGTCACTGATGAGGCCTAATTGGCCGAAACTAGCTAGTCTGGCCCATAAACATGTGCACTCCATATTTTCCAGTTCTGCGGTGTATTCCTTGCTTCCAAAGGATAACTCTATCTATAACATATTTAAGGACTTTATGCTCAACATACTCTCGTTTACACCATCTTTTACCAAATTCATTCAAGGCAGAAGGGTTTTTTTCTCTTCGCTTATTGAAATCAATTTTAGAAAGAAATCGTTATTTCGATCCTTTCGAATTATCGTTTCGTATCCTAGAATCAGGAATATGTTTTTAAATTGCGAGTAATTATATGATAAGCAGCAGGATAGCAATTCACTGACTTAACTTTGCATGAAACAGACCCATCTAAAAAGTATGTAACATAAGCCAGAATTATTATCTATGTATCTATATTTTTATACTGAGTCGGTCATATTTGGCCAATACCTCAGTTGGATGGCTGGCGAAGTTTAGAATTTAGTTGAAAAAAAAGAGGCACTGGATGCGTCCTTAAAACTATTTACAATCTGCATAACAGAGGTATTCTAAAACGCATCACGAAAACATGTCTATATAATTTTGACCCCCTTGAACCTAGTTTTTATTTAGACAAACTTGTGTTTACAGGGGTAAACCATTTTTTTCTTCTATCTGCACTACGATATAGATTGTGGGTACTCGTTAGAACCGTCCCGTCGATGCGGTTCTAACGAGTGCCCACAATCTATATTTCGAGCAGAAATAAGAAAAAATATCACAAATTTTCATATTAAAATGTTAGTTTTTCGGCGGTAAAGTTTACAAAGCGTGTTTTTGTAATGGCATACCTCTGAGTCTCAATCTCACAATCTTATTAGCATTATGCAGCCTTTATTCTATTATTTGCTGTAGGGTTAGCTTCATTTTACTGTAATTCGTTTGATTAAGAAAGAAATGTATGAAAAAAACAAAACTCGTTTTTCTTATAGTAATACGCGTACGGCTAATTGTTTAAAAACAAGTTTTGTCATTATGTAGCGTATCGTTAAAATCGTTATATCATTTATTATTTGACTCGACGAAATTTGATTATGGTTTTTTACTTTTTTAAACTGATATTTGCACTTGACTAATTAAACTTTGCGAAAGGATGGCATCTAACAAACCTTTACCTAAATGCGTGGGAGTTACCCTTTTTGTATTTCAAGCGAAGACGCTTAACAATAGTGCAGCAGCTAATTTGGTCCATCTTTCCGAACTCATCACGTTAACAATTCCGTGTAATGAAATCCCCTCTGAAATAGAAGTGAAGGCAATAATCAGGAATCGAAACAATTAACCCACAGCTCCCATCAGAAACACCAAAGGCAAAGAAGCACAAACATTAAACAACTAGACCCTAATTTAAACATCGATAGCGGAAAGCCAAAAAACCAGTTCCTTTCCCACAAAATGGCCAATTGGCTATCCAAAACAAAATATTATAAGCGATACACACACTCAAAGACAAAGCATAACAAAAATGAACCGCGACAAAAGAACGGCCCCGGAACGGTCAGTGAAACGAAGTCCACGGTGAAACGGCTTCTCGTAGACAATATGGCATCTTGAGTCTTTCTTACCTATGAAAATCAATCCCTTTTACGGTTTTCATATTAAAAACTTTCCTTTGTGAATAATGATTAAGTTTTGAAAAAAGGTAATATCATCACAGTAAAAACAACAATAACACCCCCTCCACCCCCCCCCCCAAAAAAAAAAAAAAAAAAAAAAAAAAACAAGAGGGCCATGATTGCCCTGGATCGCTCACCTGATCCATAGAGTAACAAGTGGGCCCCGGGGAGGGCCATTATTGAACCCAGGGCTATAATGTGCATAATGTTGAAGGAGGTCTTAAAAGGTGAAGCTTCATACCAAATATCAACAAAAGCTAAAATTTGAATAATCTTGGCAAAGGTCCACTAGATGAAGCTACACACCAAATATCATAGACCTGGGTGGTTTGGTCTCAGAGAAAAAGATTTTTTTAAAGATATTGCCTATATAAGCCTATGTAAAACCAAATGGCCCGGCGTGGGGGCATTTTTGGCCTCAGGGCTATAATTTAAACAATCTTGATAGAGGTCCGCTAGATTAAGCTTCACACCAAATATCAAAGACCTGGGTCTTGCTGTTTCAGAGACGAAGATTTTCAAAGATTATCTCTGCATAAGTCTATGTAAAACCAAAGGGGCCCGGGGAGGGGGCATTTGTGGCCCAAGGGCTATACTTTGAACAATCTTGGTAGAGGTCCACTAGATGAAGCTCCATACCAAATATCAAAGACATGGGCCTTTCAGTTTTAGAGAAGAAGATTTTTAAAGATTTCTCTATATAAGTCTATTTAAAACCAAAGGGTCTCGGGGTAGGGGCATTTTAGGCCCCAGGGCTATTATTTGAACAAACCTGATAGAGGTCCACTAGATGAAATTTCACACCAAATATCAAAGACCTAGGCCTTGGAAGATTTTTAAAGATTTTCCCTATATAAGTCTATGTAAAACAAAAGGGCCCCCAAGGCGGGGGCATTTTTGGTCTCAGGGCTATAATTTGAACAATATTGGTAGAGGTCCACTAGATGAAGCTTCATACCAAATATCAAAGACCCAGGCCTTGTGGTTTCAGAGAAGAAGATTTTTAAAGATTTTCCCTATATAAGTCTATGTAAACCAAAGGCCTCCGGAGCGGGGGCAATTTTGGCCCCAGGGCTATAATTTGAACAATCTTCGTAGAGGTCGACAAGATGAAGCTTCATACCAAATATCAAAGACCTAGGCCTTGTGGTTTCAGAGAAGAAGATTTTTCAAGAATTTCCCTATATAAGTCTATGTAAACCAAAGGGCCCTCGGAGCGGGGACATTTTTGGCCCCAGCACTATAATTTGAACAATCTTGGTAGAGGTCTACTACTACTACCACATAGCAAAGACCTGGGCCTTGCTGTTTCAGAGAAGAAGATTTTTAAAGATTTTCCCTATATAAGCCCATGTAAAACCAAAGGGCCCCGGGGCGGTGGATTTTTTTGCCCCATCACTATAATTTAAACAATCTTGGTAGGGGTCCACTGGATGAAGCTTCATACCAAATAGCAAAGACCTGGGCCTTGCGGTTTCAGAGAAGTAGATTTTTAAAGATTTTCCCTATATAAGCCAATGGAAAACCAAAGGGCCCAGGGGCGGGGGCATTTTTGGCCCCGGCACTATAATTTGAACAACCTTGGTAGGGTTCCACTGGATGAAGCTTCATACCAAATAGCAAAGACTTGGGCCTTGCAGTTACAGAGAAGAAGATTTTTAAAGATTTTCCCTATATAAGCCCAAGTAAAACCAAAGGGCCCCGGGGCGGGGGCATTTTTTGTCCCAGCACTATAATTTGAACAATCTTGGTAGGGGTCCACTAGATGAAGCTTCATACCAAATATCAAAGACCTGGGCCTTGGGGTTTCAGAGAAGAAGATTTTTAAAGATTTTCCCTATATAAGCCCTTGTAAAACCAAAGGGCCCCGGGGCGGGGGCATTTTTGGCCCCAGCACTATAATTTGAACAATCTTGGTAGGCGTCTACTAGATGAAGCTTTATACCAAATATCAAAGACTTGGGCCTTGTGGTTTCAGAGAAGAAGATTTTTTAAGTTTTTGGTGAAAAAAATCTGGTTTTGGCTCCTACAACCTAGATTTGCAACGGACCGGAACCATTTGAACAACTTTGAGAGGGGACCACCTAAGGATCATTCCTGTGAAGTTTGATCAAAATCCAATCACTGGTTTCAGAGGAGATGTCGATTGAAGAAATTGTTTACGCACGCACGGACGGACGCACGCACGGACACACGGACGCACGACGGACGACGGACAAAAAGTGATCCCAAAAGCTCACCTCGTCACTACGTGACGGTGAGCTAAAACGAAGAAGAAGACAGGCGTATCAATATTGAGTAAATTTGCGAATGCAGAGCCCTACATAATTAGCGGTCCAGTTCAACAGTTGTAAATTCCTTAGTGCACAAAAAATCTCCAAAAACTCTATCCGGTCAACACTAAAGAAAGACCTAAAATACAACTAGAAATTGTGCTTGTGAAACACTATGCCCCCAACCATATGCTTGTCCCTAAATGGGTCAGTAACAGTACCTCATGATAATTTGCATTAAAAATAAACCTGTAAAATATGAACAGATTTTAATCAATTCAGGTCATCTATGTCTTAGTAGCAAACAGACTGCCAAATATCATGAGCTTAGCTCAAGTGGTTCTCCAGTTATTTTGTTCACAAGGTTTCCCTATAGCCAAAATGTATAAGTCCAAAAAGGGGCATAACCCCATTAAATATTTTCAGAATTTCGTCAAAAGTTAACCAGGCTATCTACACCTTAGACTCAAAGTGTATACCAAATATCATGACCGGCCCCGATAGCTCAGTTGGTAGAGTGTCCGCTCCGGGGAACGGAAGGTCACGGGTTTGATCCCGGGCCGCGACATACCAAAGTCGCTAAAAATGGTACTAGCTGCTCCTCGCTTGGCACTCAGATTTGCGGGGTAGAGCTAGGACTGGTCGACCCAGTGTCAGGATAATGTGACTGAGTGTGGTATCATGTAATGTGTCTGGGGCATGATACTTCAGTGAAGCAGCACTATAAAAGTGAGCATTGAGCTCCCTGTCGCAACCAGACACCGTCGTGATATGACTGAAAAATTGTTGAAAGCGACGTTAAACCCGAATTCACACACACACACACACACACACACACACACACACACACACACACACACACACACACACACACACACAGTGTGTGCGTTTGTAAAAGGTGCATAACGCGGAGTTTCACATGAATACACACCCACGAATCGGGGTAACGCCTCCAAACGGGGAGCTCCGCGATTTGAAATATGTTACAGACCGCATTCTGCGCCGTTATTTTGATGTAAAAAAACTTTTCCCACACATTTTGCCACCCTCCCCGTAATGCATGTTTCAGACATACGCAGCGACGCACACGTTGCGCAGTAATTGATAAAACATATCAAAGAGTGTGTTTCCTAAGATATTGGCTCCTCGTTTATGCTGTTTTAATTCACATGTTACCTATGTATCGGCAATAATAAAAGTTCATTTGATCGGGGAGGTTGGAGATGGCGACACGAGTTTCGGAAAGAATAAAAAAGAAAAGGTATGTATGATTTTTCATCATTCACAAAAAAAAGCATTGAGCTGCTTTATTGCGGCGTTAATACAAATGTTTTGATGTATTTCTCTCCGGCTTCTATACTAGTAAATCTGTCTGTCTGTACCTTTCTTTGAGGATTTTCCGTCGTGACTGCTATAAAACAACAACAATAATAATAATGATAATAATCATATAAGGAAAGATGTTAAAACAGGGATAACCCCTTGGATGCAATATCAAAGACATTTTCCCTTTACATTTAACCAGCTAACAGTTTTGAGGGATGTGGGCCTGTGCGTCCATGTAGGCTGGCTGAGATTCTTTGTGGCTCCGGACGAAATTCGGGGAGGGGTAGGGAGCTTTTTGTTTGTGTTGTCAAATAAGGACCTCTGTCGGCTCCCTGGCCTTTCTTGTTTCTGCTTGTTTGCGGTCACGGGTTGTGTGGCGGGTAGCAGGATTCGAGCGAGCTTGTGCACCCATATCTTTCCCGGGACGTTGCTGTTTGCTCATACCTACGATTGGGTTAGGTTTGCACCGGTCTGTGCGGCCACAGGGATTTAGGTTTAAACGGTCACCAGGGTTCTGGCTAGCCCATGCATTCCCGCGGCCTCGCTACAATTGTTCGGTTCGATTGTGTTTTTGCGTTCGGGCCGTTCTCAGGGATTTTTGCTTGAACGAGCAATACTGTTCGGGCGAGCCTGGGCATACGCAGTTTCCCATGTGCTGTGATGTTCGCAGAGGAAGAATAGCACTAGTGGGTCGATTGCTTGACGGTGACATAGACTGTTAAACATTTCGTATTACATTTTAAACGTCGCGTTCTGTCGCATCTGACCAATTAATTTCTAAACTGTAAGCAAATATTCTAGTCCCTGATCAGACGCCGCAGTCTGAAGCGTCTGTTCTGGGTCTACACTTTTGCCTATCCTGTCCAGATTCTTTTTCTATAAATAACGTCACCGGGATTTCCTACAAATCAGTGAAAGTCACGGGAACTTAAGCGCTGTTAATATCATTAAGCAATCAATCACGCTATATGCCGTTCTAATATGCAATCAAAGCAATCAAAGCACCGACACCAATGGTGGGACGATTGTCCCTGAGAGAAGACAGAGAAAATGATCCTGCTGTTAACATATGAACCAGCGAATGAAAAAAACCTACAATAAGACATCTACAATAAGACAGACTCAGATCAGCCTGCGTATCCATAAAGTCTAACCAGTGACTTCTCTTGCTACATGGAGGAGCATTGGGACCTTAGCTATCCTTTTGAGCGCACAACGAAGACTCTGATCAAACTGCGCAGGCTGATCTGAGTCTTCGTTGGGCGCACATGTCGTATTGTAGCTTTTGTCATGCGCTGGTTCATATCATTTAACCCTTACATTCATGTATTGTTTAGAAGCCTCCGTGGTGTAGTGGTTACGCTACTCGCCTTGTAAACCGGGGATCGCAGGATCGATCCCGGGCTTCTTCAGACTTTCGGATGAGTCTTTAAACCGAGGTCCCGTCTCCGTATGACCTTAGCTGTTGTTGGGACGTAAACCTCAAACCCTCACTCATGTATTGTAAGCAAAAGGTGTAAATCCTGATCAAACACGAACCGCACCTGGCTGGTCCGCGGCCTCTGAGGATTCTCTATAATTTAAAACCCAAAACTGTCCGTTTCACCTTCTGTATGGGGACATGGGAGAGGAAGTCCTGATTTCCCCCGCCCAGCCCTATTGGCCGGTAGCAAATGATCGGGTTCCACCTCATTCTTTCGAGTCAACTATTTCGACATTTTCGATGCCTCAGGACGTGTGACCTAATCCCGCGCCTCGAGGCTTTCACATAAGCTGACTCGAATGGACAGGAGTAAAGTGCTAACGTTACGTTTAATTAAAAGATAAATGTTCATCTTTTTTTTTTTTTTTTTTTTTTTTAATTTTGCTAAACAAAGATAACGTGAATTCTCGACGACGTCTGCGATTTTATGGACTATCCAACTGGTATGAGTGTATAGGGTGTGCTGTTTGGACATCGGTTTCCGCCACGCGCCCCTCGTCCCACCATTTTTTGAGGTACTAAAATGCGGAGTCTGACGTTGACAGGAATGATTCCAGTGCGATCCTTAACACGATTTTTATGACTTGCGTATGAAAATTAGAAGTACTTTTCATGTCAACTTAAGTTCCGAAATTTATTCAGCAATGCGTAAATGCTCAAATAATTGTTACAATGAGGACCATATGTTAGACTGGCACACGTGCCAAATATATTATCCTCTTGAAATTTTGTTTATTTGTTTGAGTTGCGATTGGACATCCCCGTCAACACTATTAAGGTCGTTTTGGAGACGTTGCTTCCGATTTTATGGGACTTTAACCCGACATTGAGATGAAACGACATCTCAAGCTCTACCGCCCATAGAAACCGCTAGGGTTTAAGAAGCGCTTCTGACCCATTAAATTCTTAACTGAAAGCAAAAAGTGTAGACCCTGATCAGACGCCGCATTTTGTGGCGTCTGAGCTGGGTCTACATTTTTTGCAAACCTCAACACATTATTCTAATTCAGATAATATAGATAACCATCTTACGCGACACTCTTCGGTCCCCGTCCATCGGCGCTTGAAGAAATAGTTGGATTGCATGATGCTTCCACGCAGAACTGGAACTGACCCGCACAAGAGTACTGGTAAACCGCTTAGAGAATCTAAGCCTGTCCAGGTAATGCGGTGCGAGTCGGACCGTCCATGCTTATAAACCCTATTGGTTTCATTGGGCGACAGAGCTTGAGATGTCATTTCATCTCATTGTCGGGTAAAAGTCCCACAAACTTGGAAGCAACGTCTCCAAAATAACCTATACAGTGATGACGGGACGTTAAAACCTCAAATCAAACAAGCAAATCAAACAAATACGCAACACTCTGACCTCGCATCAATAATTGAGAGGCTTTTTTTCTGTAAATAACGTTACTTGCATATCCTTTATACAAATCAGTTAGAGTCGACTTTAACACTGAAGAGGACTTGTAGTGATTAAATTTTGGTCGATCGATAAACAATCGATCCCAAAAGATCACATACAAACATCAGAACGACCGCCTTAGTACTGTCGGTCAGCCGGGAAACATTAGTGATGTTTCCTCGTATCTCTATGACAAAAACACGCATAAATTAATAAAGCGTTGCCTCGAACCTGGACTAAATGTTGCAACAAAATACCAGGTCTAAATTTTTGTATAAATTATTCTTCAGTTAGCTTAGAGAGAGAGAGAGAGAGAGAGAGAGAGAGAGAGAGAGAGAGAGAGAGAGAGAGAGCGCATTTGTCTCACAGTTACTCAAACGTTTTCAGGGCGAAACAAACACTAGAAAAGGAACAGCTGCAAGTGGCAAGAACTTACTGTGAAGACAGGGTAGATACAGATGGATTTTTGGAGAAGCACGTTAGTGATTATATAGGTACGCATTTATTCTATATAAAAATCAAAAAGCACTGTTGTATAAGTGGGTCTATTGTCTCTGAGTGTATGTCAATTAAATATTCCTGGACTAGGATTTAAATTGTTTCATTTAACCCTGAAATTGCGGGTTTTAAGCAAATAGTGTAAAACGAACTTGATCAGATTTCGCGTCCTGTGGCCTCTGGTCTGGCTCTACACGGTTTGACAAGCCCAACTTATGAATCCAAGACAACCTTCTTTCGCAACACTTTGACCTCACCGCGGCTATATTCTATAAAAAAAGTTATTCCGACAAGTCAACGTGGACTTTAGCACTGAGCTTTTCTGCTTCGTAAACTGGCCATATTATTTGTTCCACTCTGTGGTAAGTTTTGCGTACATGTATGTGAGAGAGTTGTCAGTAAAATCTGGACCGGAATCATGTGTTGGGTTTGACAAGCAGTGTAGACCAACATCAGGCGTCTGATCGGGTTCTTCACTGTTTGCAAGATCTTACGGATATACAGAAACAGTTCCGTTTTTCCAGCCTTCACTCAGAGTCAGTCGCCCAGTCAGTGCTGTCAGTGCTTTGATTTATTTATATCCTTTGCAAACCCCTCTCAACCTTGAGTTTCTGGAGTGCACTGTTCCATCACTGAAGTTGGGCACACCCATTCTACCAAAAAACAGTGCCAAGTTGAACGGTATGAAAATATCCCAATAAGATGGTTCATCATATCAGGATCTACACTGCTTGCATAATTATATGTATTGGGCTTAAGATTCTAAGCTAAGGGATAGCCTTCGTTACGCAGTAACAAACATTGGAATCAAAAGCGTAGAGTGAACTTTCTATGTGGGAGTACTGTCTATCAAACATACACAGACATACCGTCATCTGTTTCAAACACTGAACTTTAATTCCACAATGAAATATCATGACTGTACTAACTGATCAAAACCGTACACCTTTTCGATAAAAGAAAATAAATTCTATAAAGCAGAAATATATCATTAAATTAACAGCTGAGACAGACCTAAATACCACCATAACCTTGGTTTCCCCAAAAACAGTGACAGTCACGTGGACAACAGCACTAATTCTGCTTTTTAGTAACTTTGGGTCGATTGCAAAACAATCGACCCAAAAAAGAAAGAAATAACATGGAAAACATGGAAAGTAAACAATATAATAAAAACCGCCCAAAAATTGTCATCAGTTTCAAGAACTACATGGGGTGGGGCCTGGCCAAAGGCATTAATCGATTCTTCGGGCGATCGCTTCATCATGGGCTGTAGCATTATTTAATAACCATTAATCTGTCCGGTCTGCGTGGTGGTTTACTGAAGCAACTGAAAACAAATATACATTTTGCCTTTTTTTAAAATACAGAAAGGGCAGACGTCTATGTTGTTTCAAACATATGGCTGAAATATGATTTTGTTGGTACTGCTTATATTTTATCATTGATATTGAACTAAAGTAATACAATAATTATTGAGATATCTCAATATTCGTTGCATTCTTTCTGCCGTTTACAGGAAAAGGCATTTTTACAGCCAACGATTTTAAAAAGGGAGATTTTCTACTGGAATACAGAGGAGATCTTATTAGCTATTCAAAGGCAAGAAAGAGAGAAAAAAGAACATGGCGACGAATACGGAAGTTTCATCTTCTTTTTCAGATATAAAGAAATGACTATGCGGTAAGTATGTACGATTGACATCTCATAACCTGGACTAAAATGTGAGCAACGGATCCGAAACAAAGTGCATGAGCTTGCCATAACATTAAGACGAAGATATGTGGGTGTGTTTTAGCTTTTTTTTCTTTCTAATACATTACGGGTTTTGTTTGTTTGTATTGGAGTTTAACGGCCTAGTCAACCCTATTTTAGTTCATTTTTGAGCCGGTCAAGTTTCCCTTTCCACACTTGTCCTGGGCAGGCTTATACGTAAGCGGTTAACCAGTACAGTGCACATTCTTTCGCCAGAAACCGACAACTGTCCTTCTTGAATCAGCAGGAAAGAATGACCGTAGAAAAGATTTCATGATCAATCTCCACAAAAGAATGTATCGAACACAAAAAGCAGGTATCGAACCCGCGTCCTCCTGATCACCAGTCAGATTCGCATCCGACTGAGCTACCGTTGCCGGCAAATACATTACGCGTATATGCGGATAACAATCAACAGTTACGAGTCTCCGTGGCCTAGTGGATAAGAGCGCTGACTCTTAGTCATTAGGTCTCTCACCGCCGTAGGTTCGAGCCTCGCTCGGGCCACGTGTGAGACGCCAAGTTCTGCAACGGAAGGTCAGGTGGTTTTTCTCCGGGTACTCCGGTTTTCGCCCACCTCTGATTAACGATCGACTCGATATGAGTGAAATAATCTTGAAAGGGCCGTTAAACCCAAACCAAAAAAACAAAAAAACAATCCACAGTTTGTTAGCTCAATCATTTTATCTTTCTGAAATCGAATTATCTTTTCTCCAAATTCTTCTCCATATTCAAAACCGTGTCCAATGTTTTCTTTTTGTCGTCCATAACACACATCACGAAAACATGCCTATTTAATTTTGACCCCCCCCCCCTTCCCCTTAAAACCCACTTATATGTAGTACTTATGTGGTTTATAAAGCTGTTCATTATTAGGGCCCCGCACTGAAAGTGTGGGTGCCATATAGTAATCACTCTGTCCGTCCGTCTGTCTGTCTGTCTGTCTGTCTGTCTGTCTGTCTGTCCACAAATATCTGATAGCGAGATAATTAGGGCCCCGCACTGAAAGTGTGGGTGCCCTATAGTAATCACTCTGTCCGTCCGTCTGTCTGTCTGTCTGTCCGTCCGTCCACAAATTTCTGATAGCGCTGCCGGGGCCCTAGTCAGTTTCACTGACAGCTCTAGTTTTTCTTATTTCTGCTCAAAACATAAATTGTAAGTATACGTTATGAACCGCCTCGGAGATACTCTAACGAGTATCGACAATCTATGTTTTAAGCATAAATATGAAAAATATGAGAATTTTTAGCTGAAAAATTTCATTATTTATAAGTAGAACTTTGCTTGTATTTGAATAGGCGGCTCCCGTGTTTTTGTAATGGGTCTGAGTATAATTTCCATTTTTTAAACAAATAAAATTTGTTCCAGTATTGACGCCACCCTAGAGGTGTTTTCCATGGGGCGAATGATAAACGACGCCGCACATAACGACCCAGCAGAAAATTGTTCAATGAGCGTTGTTGTAGTAAACAGACGTCCTCATCTCTGTTTGTTTGCGCTAAGGGATATTCCTGTGGGCGAAGAGCTGAGATACGACTACAATGACACGAACTTACCATGGAGAAAGGTAATGATTTAAATGATTACATGTATATACATAGTATTATCTGGCGCATATGACACCATTCCCAGAGTCTCCTACAGCAATACACTGGAAATAGGGGGTCCCTCTCAGTACGGGTGCAAAGCCGTCCAAGCAAATACTTGTTAATTGAAAGATGTACTAAATGACTTTGGCATGCACACGGTATAGAATTCGCCCCCCGCCCATCGGGGCTTGAAGAAATAGATGGGTTGCATGATGTTTCCACGCAGAGCTGAATCCAATCGCACACGAGTGCTGGTAAATCGCTTTGAAAAGTAGAAGTGGAGGCAATGACCAGGAATCGATACAATGAACCCACAGCTCCCATCAGAGACACCAAAGGAAAAGAAACACAAACATGGAACAACAGACCCTAATGGAAACATCAATAGCGGAAAGCCAAAAGGACAATTACTTTCCCACAAAATGGCCAATTGGCTATACGAAATAAAATAATATAAGCGACACAAACACCCAAAGACAAACCATAACAACAATAAACCACGACAGAAGAACCGCATTGGAACGGTCAGCGGAACCGCCTTGAAACGGTCACTTTTATACAGTAAAATTGGGGTTTACAGGAGTAAACCTTATTTTTCTTATTTCTGCTCCAAAACATAGATTGTGGGTACTCGTTAGAACCGCCGATCTAAAGAGTGCCCACAATCTATGTTTTGAGCAGAAATAAGAAAAATATCGCAATTTTTTATCTTAAAATGTTTTTTTTTTTTTTTCGGCGATAAAATAAACACTGTATTTGTAAAGACGTGCTTTCGTAATTATTATAAACAGTATAAACAGTTAAATAATAACATGTATACTACATTTATATAAGTACATATGTACAGTACAGTAAATGTCTATGTAGGGCTTGAATCATAACATTAGATTCTACAATTTCATAAAGTCAGTTGAAATCTCAGCAAAGGCATATGCACAAAACCTGTTCATACCTAACGTTTGAAGTAAAACCCATGTAAGTTTAGAAACTCAGAGTGGGTATCCCTTAAACCTAAAACATAATTACCTGCAGATATATTGAATTTTCTAATTTTTACAATGACAAAAATACTTAGTCCGATAAGAGAAACAAAGAAGTAACAACAAGATGCTAACAATGGCATTATTAAGAGATATAATACCTAATGTTACTTTGACTGATTTACAGGGAGCTTTGTCTTCCCTTTTACAAAACATAGTAATTATATTTGTTGTGCTTGCTTTATAGAAGTGTTCTGAAAATAGAAAGTTTGGAAAAAAAAAGCTTCATCAAATTTAAAAGAAAAACAGCAAAATAACACTCAATGTAAATGAATTTGTTCTTGAGTTTTTCACGATGACGCAACGTTCCCACGATTCTTAGACCCGGGTGAGCGAAACTATGTTTCAATTGTAAATCATTTGATTCGACAGCCCCTAAGGACTAGAAAATGTAAAACATACGAGTTCGAGCACTTTATCGCTGTACTTGGTGACTTTGCAGAGCCGCAACACTGTGCAATGATATACGTCTTGTAATGCAATGTTTGTTTTTTGTTGTTGTTTTTGTTCGTTGTTCCCTTCCCAATGAGTCAACATTGCCATCACCTAAAGATTGCACATTACTGTTAAATGATTCGTGTGTACTTTACAGTCAAAGACGGAACTTCCCTATCAACAGACTGAGCCCCAGATTGCTGATCACCAAAAGCCCGTGACCAGTTATAGTCAAACACCGGTAACACAATACACAGAAAAGGACATAAAACTTACAGATGTCGACAACCTTCTAAAGATCGACCAGTTTAGACAAAGAGTTTCAAAAGATAGCAGTGTACCCGAAATGGAAACTAAAGTGAGTATATCTGTGGATATTTGTTTTTGAAGAGAAACAAGAGACAGTGAGTCGACCATATAGCATTAAATTCACAGCTATAGCCGATAAGGGTTTGGAAGGTGTTGTTTCAGTTTCGAGATTGTTTCGAGTCGAGTGCAGATTGATATTAACACCTTTGAACCAGCCTTTTTAATTGAGCAGAATAAATTATGTTTGTTATGCGTTATTGTATCCATCTGTCATTACGGGGTGCCCTATGTTAAAGGGAACATAGTTTTTGAAGGGTCAAATAAAGCAATCGTTTAAACCAACAAGGGAATAGCTGTTTGGTATAGAAGAATAAGTAGACAAATCATTGGCACATAGAGATTTAGTAGGTTTACCATAAAGAAGCGCATATGATTTATAATAAACACGTTATCAAATGTTGTTCAAATTTTCTGCACTTTGCAGTTTTCTGGATTATTATTTTTTACGTATTATTTCTTTTCTCCAGCTTTTGATCGAAACATTTTATTGGGTATAGTAAGGATAAGCTGACCGTTTTACTAACCTTTGTTTCTATATATTTCTATATATAAGAATTTTGCTGATATTCTGATATAAAGTACACACAGAGCATAATATACAATATTTGTTTATATTGAAACAGACAGAAAGTATTTCTGAAAGATTAAGAGAATCAGCAAAAGACTCAAAAGAATACACCCACTCTCAATCGCCTTCCACTAGGACCGAGCTGCCAGTTGCTGAAGACAGTTATGACGAAAGGGTGAGATTTTCATAGTCTTATAACTCATGGACAACCGTTGCTATTGTCCGTACGTCGTCCGTCCGTCACTCATCCGGCTAGCGTTTACTTTTCACACCTTTTACATATTCTCCAGAATCGTAAAATAAGTTATGGAATAGGTTATCCTTTGGAAGCAAGGAGTACGCCATAGAACTGGAAAATATGGAGTGTACATGTTTTCAACCAGACTAGCTAGTTTCGGCCAATTATGCCTCATCAATGACCCTCATATATTTTCAAAATTCAACAATGGAATCATTGATCCCAAAGGTCAAGAAAATATTAACTACACTATGATGTAGTCTGATTGAGCTGACACTTGTTTGGAGACAATGGGGGCAGGATTGCAAAAATAGTTTCGTTCTGATATCCAAAACGGCGGCCATGGCGGCTAACATGAAATTTCTTTAGCGATATCTGCTCCAGAATGGACCAGGAAAGTATGCATTGAAGACAACAGGCAGTCATGCTTACTTGAATGGAAGTAATGCAGACTGAGAAGCCGGTGAAAATGCTCATAGCAGTAGACTTATGCCACAAATATTACTTGTTCAAATTTGCAGAGAAGCCCTAAAGCGTCGGAACAACAGGCCACATGCAGTAACTTCCGAATACTTGGCAAGGAGATCCAACGAACACCAGAGAAAGAGAGTCAGCAAAAAACGAAATCCAACCGAGAAGAAGCAATGATCTTTATTGTTGGCGATAAGAATGAGAAAGCGAATGGTAAACTACTGAGCTTAGTAAACAATCAGCAGTTGGAGAGGGACTGTGAGGTAAATTATTTTTGTAAAGCGCATCTGTGGCTTAATGGATAGGAACGCTGATTCTTAATCATTATGTCTCTCGTACTGTGTTTTGCCCCTCGCTCAGGCCGTCAAGACACACCAACAGTTAAGGTCATACGGAGACAGACTCATGCGAAAGTCTGGAGAAGCCCGCGAACGAAATCACGTCCCCTGGCGTTTGGGGCGAGTAGCGTAACTACTACACTACGGGGTCTTCTACATTTAAGTTCCATTTCACAACAGAAGTATGAGATATATTTCTGACAAACCGCGGAGTTTTATTCTTTATCAATTATAGCGCTATTCACGCCTTTAGTTATTTCATATGCTTTTGTTATTATAAATGAATTGTACCTGTTAGATTACAAATATTTTAGCTCATCTGCACTGAAGGCTCTATGTGAGCTTATTGTATCGTTTTTTGGCCTGTCTTCCATTTCGATTAATTATATATCTGCAAGTCTGATCCCTATCATTTCTAATTTAAGCATATTTGTGGTGGGGGATGGAACAGCTTAGCTTTTGAATGGAAATTGAATGAAAAGTAAAATAATGACAATTTAGCGATCATTAGCACATAACACTGAGATCATCAATTGTAGCTAGTGTTTGAAATTGCCAAGGTTATTTCCCTGTCCAGTTCCTCTGAATGATTTCAAATAATCCGGTAATAAATCACGAAAGTATGCTGATGACATGGCCGCCGCCCACTGGGGCTTGAATAAATAAATGGGCTGCATGATGCTTCACGTAGAGCTGACACCGACCGCACACGAGGACTGGAAAACCGCTTGGAGGATCTTTGCCCAGGCAAAGCGGTTCGCTTCGGTCCGTCCATGCTTATAAACCCTATTTGGTTTAGACAAAGGGTCTCAAAAGATAGCAGTGGACCCGAAATGGAAACTGAAGTGAGTATATCTGTGGATTTTTGTTTTAGAAAAGAAAAAAAAAAGACAGTGAGTCGGTCATGTAGCATCAAATTCACAGCAATGGAAGATAAGGGATTGGAAGTAGTTGTTTCAGTTTCGAGCTGGTTTCGAGTCGAGTGCAGATTGATATTAACACCCGAACCGTAGGTCGGATTGAGCGAATGTTTGCTTGAAGGCATTGGTACAGTATGGAGATACAGGATTGCTATTATCATTCCATTCCGACAATCCAAAACGGCGGCCATCTTTAAATTCTTTAAGCGATGTCTGCTCAAGAAAGTAAAGTTAGGCTAAAATTATATTTCGTATGAATTTATATTTGTAGCTGCCAGTAAATACAGACTTCCCAGAAGCGATGCCGATAAAAGACTCAGATGAACGCAGTCAAACACTCTATAATAATAACACAACAGTTAGCACATCCAGCAGCATACCAGCTGCTGAAGACAATTACGACACGAGCATTGAAGACGTTGCAATGGTAAGACAGCATTTTGACTGCTGTATATATATCCGAATCAAAAGATATTACGTCGCAGAAAAAAAAATAAAATGAAAATATACACAGTGAATGATGAGCATGAATCTCTTTGTCGTTCTTGAAATATATCTTCGAGAAACACAGCCTCTCACGCCAAATTCATCATCTCCTAGTTTCAGATATTTTTAAATGATAACAGTGACTTGATTGGTATTTTAAATTTAAGCAGAGAAAAACTGTAGTCAATAACAAATGCATCAACTATATATAATATTTGATTGTGTTTACCCGTAATTGTGGGACGACATAATGTTAAAGAAAACTTAATTGTACGGGGGTATATGAAGCAAAAAATTATAAGCTATGGTATGTTCAGAATACTTGAGCCGAGTACAGCAGCGTGTTATAGTATTGCAAGACACATTAAGGTGCAAATTTAGATTTAGTAGGTTTATTATATACAAAATGTATATAATTTAAGAACCTGTTTTCATATGTTGTTCAGAAGTGCTTAAGTTCAGTATACACCTACTATGGAAGACAACTAATAAGACGATTTAAATAGTCACTTTGTTAAAACTGTAAAATAAAATTTATTTTGTTAAAAAAGAGCTTATTAGGTGCCTGCTTTCCAAACTTTTGTTCCTATATAAAAGTGTATCGCTGATATTCTGTCGGACTTCGTAAATATTAAAAGTACAAACGGAGCTAAATATACAAAATATTTTTATATTTACCCTTGTCCTGCTGAATATTCATTTATGTCACACCCACTACCGATTATCAACCAATCAGATTACTTGATGCAAATTATTGCATCAAATTCACAATCTGAATGGCAAACAATGTAGATCCTGATCAGATGGCTTCGCCAGAAGCCATCTGATCTGGATCTACATTGTTTCAAAGATAAGGCATATCCGGGATTAGCAGGACAAGGGTTAAAACAGTCAGAAAAACAGTCAGAAGGTATTTCCGAAAGAGCAAGTGAAACAGTAAAAGAATCCGAAGTATACACCCACACTCTATCGACGTCCATCATGTCTGACCTGCAAGTTGCTGAAGACAGTTACGACAAGAGTGTTGAAAAGGTGAGATATTCATATTCATATACTTCATGGCCAGCTATTAACCGTTGTCTATCCGTCCGTAATCCGGCTGGCGTTAATTGCTCAAATGTTCGACATCTTCTGCTGAACCGTAGGTCGAATTAGGCTGATACTTGGGCGGAAATATTGGGTTGATAATGATTGGAAAGTTGGACTGAGTGGAAACGTTTTCGGAGGCATCGGGTCAAAAGGAAATGCTGTTTTATCTCTGTCTTCGATTGATTTTTTATGTTTTTGGATATGTTGCACTGAGGAGATTGAAAACCTTCATGTGAACTGAACACATTATTTGAATATAGCCCCCATCTACCTCAGCTCCCCCACCCCCACCCGCCACAAAATAAAAAGCTTTTACTAACCATTCCAAGGCGGCGCTTCTGTTGTGGCTCATTATTATTATTTGATTTTGCCTGTAAGTACTGGCTATTTCGTACAGTTATTTACAATGTCTTTTTTAAAAGATAATTATATTGCAGAACAAATAAGGGTTCCATGCATTGAAGACAACAGGCAGTCATGCTTAATTGAATGGAAGTAATGCAGACTGAGTTGCCGGTGAAAATGCACATAGCAGTAGACTTGTGCCACAAACATTTCTTGTTCAAATTTGCAGAGTAGCCCTAAAGCGTCGGAACAACAGGCAACATACAGTAACTTCCGAATACTTGGCAAGCAGATCCAACGAACACCAGAGAAAGAGATTCAGCAAAAAACGAAATCCAACCGAGAAGAAGCAATGACATTTATTGTTGGCGATAAGAATGAGAAAGCGAATGGTAAACTTCTGAGCTTAGTAAACAACCAGCAGTTGGAGCGGGACTGTGAGGTAAATTATTTTTGTAAAGCGCATCTGTGGCCTAATGGATAAGAACGCTGACTCTTAATCATTATGTCTCTCATCGCTGTGTTTTGCCCCTCGCTCACGCCGTCAAGACACACCAACAGTTAAGGTCATACGGAGACAGACTCATGCTAAAATCTGGTGAAGCCCGCGAACGAAATCACGTCCCCTGGCGTATGAGGCGAGTAGCGTAACTACTACACTACGGGGTCTTCTACATTTAATTTTCATTTTACAACAGAAGTATGAGATATATTTCTGACAAACCGCGGAGTTTGATTCTTTATCAATTAAAGCGCTACTCATGCCTTTAGTTATTTCATATGCCTTTGTTATTAATGAATTGTACCTGTAAGATTACAAAGATTTTAGCTCACCTGCACTGAAGGCTCCATGTGAGCTTATTGTATAGTTTTCTGACTGACTTCCATTCGACCGTCTGTGAGTATTTTGACTAATTATATCTCTGCAGTCTGATCCCTATAATTTCTAAATTGTAGCATGCCTATGGTGGGGGATGGATCAGCTTAGCTTTTGAATTGAAATTGAATGAAAAGTTAAAATATGACAATTTAGTGATCATTAGCAAACATCACTGAGATAAGCAATTGTAGCTAGTGTTTGAAATTGCTTAGCTTATTTCCCTGTCCAGCTCATCTGCATGATTCCAAATAATCCGATCAGAAACCACGGAAGCTGATGACATGGCCCGCCCACTTGGGCTTGAAGCAATAAATGGGTTGCATGGTGCTTCCACGCAGAGCTGAAACCTACCGCACACGAGGACTGGTAAACCGCTAAGAGGTTCCAAGCCCTGCCCAGGCAAAGCGGTGCGAGTTGGGTTGGAGATGTCATTTTATCTCAATGTCGGGTAAAAGTCCCACAAAATTGGAAGCAACGTCTCCAAAATGACCTATACAGTGTTGACGGGGACGTTAAACCTCAAATCAAACACATCACGCAGAGCCTGAACTCGACCAGAAATGAGTTCTGGTAAACCGCTTAGAATGTTTTAACCTGCCCAGGCAAAGTGTTGCTTGTCAGACCGTCCCTGCATGTTAATCCTAGCGAATTGGTCCGGTGGTAGGGCTTGAGATGACATTGCCGAGTAAAAATCCAACAAAATTGGAAATAAAGTCTCCAAAGTGACCTAAATAGTGCTGATGTGGATGTAAAACCTAAGTTCAAAGTTTTGGCACAAGCATAATAGCATAGGTTTGACCAGTTCTTTATGAAACTTGCAGAGATAGTAAATAAAGTGTGTAGTTAACTGATCAGAGCACGGTAGTCAGTTATCTGTTTATATGTCTGTCTGTCAGTCGCACCATCTGTTCGTCAATTAGCACCCTAGACTATTAATATATCGACATGCTGGTCTTGAACCGTGGCATATCACGAGTCCAAATATAGATTAATGTTTTTGAGGTATCTTTGCACACTCGCTTTAAATGTTTCTTGACACCAAAATAGAAGTGTTGTTTCATGTTTGTGTTTCATTCCCTCATTGTGTGTCTCTGATGGGAGCTGTGGGTTAATTGTATCGATTCCTGATCATTGCCTCCACTTCTATTTTGTTCATTTGGCAAACCGTTTCCATTATGAGAAATCCATTCTGTATACTATTTGACTCACCAGAATTATAAGCCATAACCTGTAAAACCAGGGAGTTTTAGAATAATATCCCTCTAGCTGCTGGAGCCAAATTATATACCATTATGCATATGAGAACTCGAGTATTTGTTTTATAATGTATATAGTGTTGTATAAACGGTTATGATAAGAATTCGTTTCTGTGAACCGTTTGACACACCAAATGTTGACACACTACATGTACAGTCTGTAACCCAGACAAACTGCGGAGTTTTTCTTACTGTAGCTACTTCATCATGCATAATCATATCAAACTGCAGTTGATTGCATACGCCTTCTTTATTTAACAAATTGATGTCATGAATATTTATATTATTGTTTTTTTGTGTTTTTTTTTTATTTGAGGTTTAACGTCCCCGTCAACACTGTAAAGGTCATTTTGGAGACGTTGCTTCCAATTTTGTGGGACTTTTACCCGACATTGAGATACAATGACATCTCAAGCCCTGTCGCCCAATGAAACCAATAGGGTTTATTAGCATGGACCGCAGTTCCTGGACAGGCTTAGTCCTCTCAGAGGTTTACCAGTACTAGTGTGCGGGCCAGATTCAGCTCTGCGTGGAAGCACCATGCAGCCCATATATTTCTTCAAGCCCCTATGGGCGGGGGCGAATTTATATTAAGAACGCACATGTGTGCAACATGTATCAAATCATAAGAATGTTTTGATTGTGTTGCGGTTTAAGGTCCCCGTCAACACTACATGTATTTAGGTCATTTTGGAGACGTCGCTTCCAGATTTATGGTGGTTTTACCAGACATTTAGATGAAATGACCTCATGCCCTTCTGCCCAAACGCCTCTAATTAGCTCACCTGAGCCGAAGGCTCATGTGAGGTATTAGTATACCACGAGCCGGCGTCCGTCGTCCGTCGTCGTCCGTCGTCGTCGTCCGTCGTCGTCGTCCGTCGTCCACACTTTCAAAGAAGTATATCTCCGGAGCCAGGGGGCCAATCTTGATCAAATTTCATGTGAAGCATTATCAGGTAGGGGGAAAGGCTGCATACTGTTTTCGGGCAGATCGGATTGGAACTCTGGTTGCCACGGCAACAAATAGCTCCCTTAGACTTAACATAGGAAAAAGTTTGTCATCACTCTAGCTCCGTCAATTTTTTTCTGATCGTCTTCATTCTTACAGATAACGAGGACAGGCATGAAATCTCGATCAAGTTCGATTTTGGGCTGATTCGGATTATTCACTCAGGAGTTACGTGCCCTTGAGCGTTATGAAAAAGCTTGTCATCACTCTAGCTCCGTCAATTTTTTTCTGATCGACTTCATTCTTGCAGATAACGAGGACAGGCATGAAATCTCGATCAAGTTCGATTTTGGGCTGAATCGGATTATTCACTCAGGAGTAACGTGCCCTTGAGCGTTGAAAAAATTGCCTATTGACTTAACATGGGGAGAATGTTGTCATCACCGTAGCTGCTTCAATTATTTTCAGATTGGCTTTATTCTTGCAGATAACCAGCACAGCCATGAAATCTCGGTCAAGTTCGATAACTGGCAGAATCGGATCATTCACTTAGGAGTTACCTGCCCTTGTGTGTTTTTGCATTAGGGTTAATGGGAATTTCAAAAATGTATATCTTAAAAGTAGAAGTAAAACAAAGATCAGGAATTGATACAATTAACTTACTCCATCCATAAAAGACACCAAAGGGAAAGATCGGATTGGAACAAACATTAAGCGACCAGACCATAATGGAAACCTAAACAAAGGAAGGCCATATGGACAGTTACTTTCCCACAAAATGGCCATATGGCCATCCAAAATTAAAAGACACAAGTGATACACACAGTAAGTAACAAACAACAACATAAATAAATCGCCACAGAAGAGCCGCCTTGGAACGGTCAGTGGAAGATTTCCACTGGGGGGCTTAAATCGATTTTACGTGGCCACAAACCTCGCCCTTACTTCCGTCGCGATTTAGACAAAAAATTTTGTTCAGTCCGCATGAAGGCCTCCTAACTCATCAGTGCAACATCTCCGTGAACACAGAAATCAAAGAACCACAGAGGTGAGACAACGGTGAGGACTCGACAGCAAGAAACCACTGAAATGCTGGAGCAAAAGAAAACCAACAGTTAGACTCCGATGAGCCCGACCAGAGACAGAGACTACTTGGCCAACTTTGATCAAATTTCATGTGTCGCATTATTGGGCAAGTGGAAAGGCTTCATTAGGTTTTCAGTAGATCTGAGTGGAACTCTGGTTGCCATGGCAACATCTAGCTCCCATAGACTTCACATAGGAAAAAGCTTGTCATCACTCTAGCTCCGTCAAATTTTTTCTGATCGACTTCATTCTCGCAGATAACCAGTACAGGCATAAAATCTCGATCAAGTTCGATTTTGGGCCGAATCAGATAATTCACTCAAGAGTTACGTCCCCTTGAGCGCCCGAAAAATTGCCTATCGACTTAACATGGGGAAAATGTTGTCATCACTGTAGCTAGTAACGAGGACAGACATAAAATCCCGGTTAAGTTCGATTTTGGGCAGAATCGGAATATTGACCTCGGAGTTACGTGACCTTGAGCGACAAAAAAGTTGCCCATAGACTTAACATAGGGAAAATGTTGTGACTACGATAGCGACTTGAATTTTTTTTTCAGATCAGCTTCAAACTTGCAGGTAACGAGGACAGACATAAAATCATGGTAAAGTTCGATTTTGGGCCGAATCGGATTATTTGCCTTGGAGTTACCTGCCCTTGAGCATGAAAAAATACGTTGTGACCACGATAGCAACTTTATTTTTATTCAGATCAGCTTCAAACTTGCAGGTAACGAGGACAGGCATAAAATCCCGGTTAAGTTCGATTTTGGGCCGAATCGGAATATTGACCTCGGAGTTACGTGACCTTGAGCGACAAAAAATTTGCCCATAGACTTAACATAGGGAAAATGTTGTGACTACGATAGCGACTTGAATTTTTTTCAGATCATCTTCAAACTTGCAGGTAACGAGGACAGACATAAAATCTCGGTTAAGTTAGATTTTGGGCCGAATCGGATTATTTGCCTTGGAGTTACCTGCCCTTGAGCATAAAAAAATACGTTGTGACCACGATAGCAACTTTATTTTTATTCAGATCAGCTTCAAACTTGCAGATAACGTGGACAGGCATAAAATCTCAGTTAAGTTTGAATCGGAATATTGACCTCGGAGTTACATGACCTTGAGCGACAAAAAATTTGCCCATAGACTTTACATAGGGAAAATGTTGTGACTACGATAGCGACTTGAATTTTTTTCAGATCAGCTTCAAACTTGCAGGTTACGAGGACAGACATAAAATCTCGGTTAAGTTAGATTTTGGGCCGAATCGGATTTTTTGCCTTGGGGTTACCTGTCCTTGAGCATAAAAAAACATGTTGTGACCACGATAGCAACTTTATTTTTATTCATATCAGCTTCAAACTTGCAGGTAACGAGGACAGGCATAAAATCTCGGTTAAGTTCAGTTTTGGGCCGAATCGGAATATTGACCTTGGAGTTACGTGACCTTGAGCGACAAAAAATTTGCCCATAGACTTAATTAGGGAAAATGTTGCGACTACGATAGCGACTTGAATTTTTTTTCAGATCAGCTTCAAACTTGCAGGTAACGAGGACAGACATAAAATCTCGGTTAAGTTCGATTTTGGGCCGAATCGGAATATTTGCCTTGGAGTTACCTGCCCTTGAGCATAAAAAAATACGTTGTGACCACGATAGCAACTTTATTTTTATTCATATCAGCTTCAAACTTGCAGGTAACGAGGACAGGCATAAAATCTCGGTTAAGTTCGATTTTGGGCCGAATCGGAATATTGACCTCGGAGTTACGTGACCTTGAGAGACAAAAAAATTTGCCCATAGACTTAACGTAGGGAAAATGTTGTGACAGAAATAGCGACTTGAATTTTTAGCTCACCTGAGCCAAAGGCTCCAGTGAGCCGATAGTATACCAAGGTTCCGGAGTCCGTCGTCTGTCGTCCGTCCATCCGTCGTCCACACTTTCAATGAAGCATATCTCAGAAGGCAGTCGACCAATCTTGTTTAAATTTTATGTGTAGCACCATTGGGCAAGGGGAAAGGCTGCATTATGTTTTGGAGATAGTCTGGTTCATTTGTTCCTTCATTCTTCTTTCTCTCCATATAGAGATAATAGACCAATGTTAAATTTTTAATCAAAGATTTCTCAGGAACTATAAAAGCTAGAAGCATCAAATTTGGTATTCAATAGAATAATGATGACTTATTTTGTGTAAGAGACATTGGGCTTTCTCAGCTTATTTGTTCATCTGTTCTTTCATTCTTCTTTCTCTCCATTTTGACCAATGTTAAATTTTCGTCAAAGATTTCTCAGGAACTATAGAAGCTAGAAGTCTCAAACTTGGAATCCAATGCAATAATGATGACTTATATCCTGTAAGGGTCAATGGGCTGGATTCTATTAGCAGATTTAGTAGTCAAGTCTGTGAATTGTTAAAACTTAAGTTCCTCAGGTGAGCGGTTTAGGCTTATTGAGCCTCTTGTTTAGGATTACAGGCACAATCCAGTTCACAACACATTGCCTGCACTGTTTGTTTGATGTAGGGACAAAACACTATGTTGTGGTTAAACAAAATAAGGAAATTGAAGAAACCACAGAAGGGTCTTGTGAAGTGATCGAAACACAGTGCGCGCCCCGGTAGGGAGTGAACATTCGAAAGTTCTTGTTTTCCTATCCTGCTATTTGCATGTACTTCTTTCTATGCCAACTATACACAATACGGAATATGTCTATATTTACAGCATCCTGAAGACATTACGGAAGCTGAAACAAAGCGATATGAGCAACATGAACCTTACCAAAGAGTAGAAGAACATGTTAAACTTCGGTCCTATGTAAACAAAGCGCCTATTGGGCCCAGTTTGTCACCTATGCAAGAATGTTCTGATGACGTAAATGAAGAAGCAATAGAGGTGAGATATAGACAACATTCTTTAAGACGAGTCAACTTTAACTATACTCAGAATTATGGTTTTTAAAATCAATTTTTAAGGAACTTTCAGAAATAATAATATTGACCACTTCAGATTTAGACGTTAGCACCGCCTTCCTTGAGACTTTTGACAAAAAGAACAATGGATTTTACCATTGATTCCATTTATCAGAAAGTCCTAAACATGCGGTTGTGTCAGTTTTAAGAGATATGTATTCATCAATGTGTCATTTGAATTGTCGAGTTGTGACTGTCAATTAGTTCACTGGTGTGGTCAGTTTGAAAAACACGTCTATTTTGCTCGATTTGTCAAAAACAGAAACGTCTGTCACGATCAAGGGACGGTGTTACTATTAACATCTATTAGGCCTGAACAAAATCAATATGTGTGGTTCTTATTACTGGCCCAGCATAGGTAGGTCCGGGTTGTATCGTAACATTGTACAAAGCAGAATAGAACGGAAATCAACACTAACGCTAACACACACAAACAATAAACAAAAAATAAAACAAGAGGCCCATGAGCCACAACGCTCACCAGAGGTCATGTGGTTTATACCATATACAGACATGGTGCACACCTTGGTCAAGTGACAACAACACGCTACCATTCAATCAGCAAAATCCACTACCTTGTCTTTTTTCCATACAAATGTCTAAGTTACCAAATTTGAACTTGACGTAAAACAAGTCAAGGTCAACCAAAGTTCATCATTTGAACAAATTTGGTAGGTCCTGAGTTCCCGAAGTTACATACCAAATTTCAGAGTCACCGGCCACTCGGTTCCGTAGAAAAATAAAAAAAAAATATTTGACCATATATGAACATGGCGTCCATATTGGCAATGTGAATCTGTCCTTACGAACAAATTTCATTACTTCTTCCCATAGAGGCTCCACATATAATGTGGTTTCGACAAACCCACCAGTTTAATTGGAGCAGAAGATAACAAAAACGAAATCTGAGGCACCCAGGAAAAAGGTCAGCAAATGACATTGACCTTTGGAATTGATAAAATTCCATTCAGCTAACTGCAAATATCATTTCTAATGGCACAGGCTACCAGGCTATCAGAAATATCTATTGTTTTGCTTTTTTTTTCATACAAATGTCTAAGTGACCAAATGTTACCTTGAGGGTCACCGATGAGGCCTAATTGGCCGAAAGTAGCTGGTCTGGCCCAGAAAATATATACACTTCATATTTTCCAGTTCTGTTGTGTATTCCTTGCTTCCAAAGGATAACCCTTTTATAGAACATTTCTAACATACATTGAGTATCAGAATCACCAACATAACAAACATTATACAGAAAGGAAACAGATCAAGTACTTTATGGTTTAAGTCCTGACAACACATGCATGTTTGACGTGTTTTGCCCGAATATTTGTACCAGTATCCATCACTACCATTCAATCGCTAGAGGAATGAATAGTCTGACATAAGTAGGTTTTACAAAATGGTACTGAAGATTCATTTCTGAATAGTTTTAATATCATTATTTCTTGAAACTCTGGTCATTATGTTTCTAATGGCATCATGACAGAATCAAGGATTTTGAATATATTGCTGAGGGTAACCTCTGTAGATAACTTTACAGCTGGTATATGATATAGTAGAATTTTATCAAATGTATAATTCAAATTGAAGTTGTTTGCCTGCTTAACCTTTATGAAATTAACCTTTTCTCCCTTAGATTTATGCAAGCCATTTTACTCTTTATTATGCAAAATATGTATCTTATATATCATATCAGATACCTTACGTATGATATCAGATATCTAATAAAGAATATAAGGTATCTGAATAAGTATATCATATATCTTATATCATATACTTGGTATCTTATACCGTATATAGGATATCTGATATAACATATAAGATGTCTTATTTAATTCCTATACAAAATATTCGACATATAAGATATCTGATATATTACATAAGGTATCAGATATACTATATAAGATATCTGATATATTTGACTAAATTTGATATCTTATTTGTTAATTGAGATATCTTATATGCTTTATTAAATATATGTGTGAGATATATTATATGTCAATTAAGGTATCTTATTTGCTACATAAGATATCTAATATGCCAATTAAGATATCTTTTTTAGCATATAAGATATCTTTTATGTTATATAAGATATCTTAATTGTCATATATGATCTCAATAATGTAAGATATGTTATATAATATATATTAAATAAGATATCTGATGTATAAACTAAAATAGTAAAATGGCTTGCCATATTAGATAGGCATTTTAACTCACCAAATAAGATTCCGAATTAATAATATTTTCCAGAATTACACCCGGAAAAAAATATCTACTTAGACAAAAGAAATACAAATCGCCACTTCAGATGGAGGGTGCCGATTATAACGATATCGAGGAAGACATGGTAAATATGTATTTGCATTATTCATGTTGAATACAATAGCAAGCAGCAAACACTCAGCTTAACTAGAAAGCATATGAACATGAGTTTTTTTAAACCATTTTTTTATGTAATGTTGTTTTGTATTTCATTAGAAATACCTTGCAAATTTTATAGAGAGAGGCTATTCAATTCCTAGTTAACTTTTTAAATATATTTAATGAATGGCGAAAAATAGGTAATTAATTTAAAGAGATAAAATAAACCATATTCAATAAACACACGGACGTTTCCTCTTCACACATAAGCATTATCGAAAGTATTTGTCACCTTTACTTATCATATGAAACGCCTGCGAAAATGTAAAACTTCGTCCTTGCAGATTCTATTTTCTGAGTCTGTTAATGTTCATACTGAAAGGACCAATATGTTCTATGCCACCTGGTCAACCTTTGAGCCTTATTTAATTTTCATACAAACTGCATGCGTCATATAACACTCCCCCCCCCCCCCGCCCATCGGGGCTTGACGAAACGGATGGGCTGCATGATGCTTCCACGCAGAGCTGAAACCGACCCGCACACTATTACTAGTAAACCGCTTAGAGGATCTAAGCCTGCCCAGGCAAAGCGGTGCGAGTCGGACCCGCCCATGCTTATAAACCCTTCGACAGGGCTTGAGATGCCATTCATCTCAATATCGGGTAAACGTCCCACAAAAATGGAATCAAAGTCGCCAAAATGATCATTACAGGGTTGACGGGGATGTTAAACGTCAAATCAAACAAACAAGCAAACAAAGCCATATATCACTATATCGATGTAGGCATGAGGGTTTACGACCGCGATATAGGCTAAACCACATTTGTAGTAAACTCTTAGTTATCTAGGAGAAGATATAGAGAACAGCAAAAGATAGAATAGTGCATGCTACTGAGATGAGAGATACTCAAGAGTTGCAACAGGCCAATCACTTAAAAAGCCGTTGAGCGTTACTTCGCTTCGGCCCCATAACCCAAATGGACTAGAAAATGAAATTAAAATAACAATATCCGTGTATAGTGTACCATTTTACCACCACATCAAAAGCACGACAGTTGTTGTGATATCTAAATAATCTGTAAGAGGGGTACTTTGGAAGCACACAGAATATCCAATACTCGAAACTTGCAGCCTATATTTTATTGTGTCTGTTCATGGGATATTAAAATATGCGACCACGTCATCTATTAGGCCTTCGAGTTTAATTGAGGTTAATGAGATTTAAACGATATTGTAATAGATACTACCGTAATATCTTAATTTCTCTGTATTTGTTCATCGTTTTTGGAAGGTGACATATAAAATGCAGCGAAGAGAAAATTAATTGTGTCACTGAATATACAGTGCAAAATAGAAGTGAAGGCAATGATCAGGAATCGATGCAATTAACCCACAGCTCCCATCGGAGACACCAAAGGAAAGAAACACAAACATGAAACAACAGACCCTTATGGAAACATCAATAGCGGAAAACCGAAAGGACAGTTACTTTCCACGAAATGGCCAATAGGCTATCCAAATCCATTTGTATTTTATGACACCACAATAAAAATACAGGTATGCTCGCGTTATATACTGAATGACCCTCTTACTCATACAATGTTTTAGAACTACCGTTTGGTTTCTTATTGGTTTTGTAAATTATAAAAAAAAATTGACTTGTCATACATTTAATATAGATTAATTAAAATAATTCTTAGTATGTTTTATGATCTGCTTATAGGTGAGTTCTGGTAGTGAATACTCTCCAAGTGGTAATTCATCAGAGACAGACTCAGATACTTTATCAGATGTTGTGCCGGATATATCCAAATTCGTCAAAATTACGCAAGAAACAAGTCAAGAGATTAACAACACCAACTCTTCTAACCAAAAAGTGTCTGAAGGTACCTCTCAAAAAGACAAATGCGAATCTGACCAATCTTCACATTCTGGACCAGAGTCTCGAGAATCACAAGATAAAACTGCATCATCTACAAACCAACTTTATATTCCGCGCACAAATAACATTGAGTGCAGAAAGTACGACAAGAAATTCTTCTGTTTATATTGTGAAGATTTGAAAAGTAAGCTCCCAGACCATCTTATAGCAAAACATAAAGATGAAGAAGATGTAGTACAATATATGCAAGAAACCGATAAAGCTGAGAAGACAAAGCGTTATATAAAGATAAGAAATCTTGGAAACCATTTGCATAAGCTGCGTGTGTTGAGAAAGAGAGAAGATCATTTGATAGTGAGATATCGCCCACGTGATGGTAACGCAGATCCTGATATGTATGGACCATGTCCGTTTTGCTATGGCTATTATATAAGACGGCAACTTTGGCGCCACAGTTGTCCTCTTAAGCCAAAACACGAAAAGCCAAAGTCCAAACTAGCAGTATCAAGTTTACTTATGCTTCCGCAAAGTAACACTTACAGTTCTCTGTTTCAAAACATCCTACCCACCATGAAAAGTGACCAAATAAGTCGGGTAGCAAAAAGTGACGACACTATCATGATGCTAGGACAGAAATTATGTAACAGACATGGTCATGATAAGGATAAATACAACTATGTCAGACAAAAGATGCGGGAAGCATCAAGGCTTCTTATTGAACTTAGACAAACAACACAGCTACCCGACAATTCGCTGGCATCCTTTCTTCATCCAAAATACTATCGAGACCTTCTTACGTGTAGCAAAACTGTATCGGCATTCGATGAGTCGCGAAAAAGGTATGGAACCCCATCTCTTGCACTTAAGATCGGACATTCCCTGCAAAAGTGCATCCAAATTGTCGTTGGGGACTGCATTGAAAAGAGAGACAAACAGAAAGAAATTGAAGTAGAAGAGCTAAAGAGACTCATGGATTTAAATTGGACAGATGATGTCAGCAGTAATGCTTTGAAAACACTATGCGAAGACAAACGAAACCGCGGATCAATCTTACCACTCGCAGAAGACGTTAAAACACTGTCTGACCATTTGAAAGCAAGTGCAGAAGACTATTACAAGCGACTGGACGAATCAAAAGATACTGAAATCTCATCCAAAGTATGGGCAATGTTGAATAGTGTAGTACTAACCCAACTAATACTCTTCAACAGACGTCGTTCAGGAGAAGTATCGAGGATGAAAGTTGCCGATTACAAGACAAAACAGACAGCCGAACATGGGACACAATTCGATACTATACTATCAGGTTTTGAGAAGAAACTCTGTTACATAATGCCAAGAGTGGAGATTGATGGTAAAAGGGGGCGAACGGTGGCAGTTCTTTTTCCGGAACATATTGTTCATAGTATGGAGCTTCTCTTGCTTACACGCAATAGGATCGTCAATGAAAATAATCCATACTTATTTCCTGCCGTATACTATGGTTGTCTTTCTCATATTCGTGGATCAGACTGCATGAGAAATCTTGCACAAGAATGTGGTGCGATAGCTCCGGAAAGATTGACATCAACGAATCTTAGAAAACATATTGCTACGATGTCACAAGTCATGAACATGAAAGAAAATGAACTAGATATCCTGGCTAACTTCATTGGTCATGACATACGGATTCACCGTGAATTTTATCGGCTCCCACAGGCCACAGTGCAGGTTGCAAAGGTCGCCAAGTTGTTGATTGCAATGGAAAGTGGTGGGACAAACCTTCCAGCTGGCCAAACGTTAGATGATATTCAGCTAGATGAAGAAAGTATCCCGCTAAACGGTGTGTATTAAACTTTGTGAGATCTGTCATGCTGTCACATAATTTTTCGGGATTCCTTCCTGTGCGCTGGTCAAATTGTTTGCAAAAACCAAAACAGAACAAAGGGCGGGGATTGTGGTCGCGTAAAACCGATATATGCCCCAAAGTAAAAAAAGTACCAAGGCGCAACCAAGGCGCAACTTCAGTTTCATTATTGCTATGGATTGCCTTTCCATGTATCCACTGCTGATATATATTACTTTTGTATAGCTGCTTGACCATTTTGTGGGAAAGTAAGTCATTTTTGCTTTCCACTTGTAACGTTTTAATAATAGTTTAATTTGGTTTATCTTTTGTGTCTTTATGGATATTATTGATAATTGCCCTCACTTGCAAGGCTGAAAACGACGCATTTGACTGATTGAAGTGCTAATCGGTGCTCAAAATAGCAATGCTAGACTCCAAGATACCAAACTGAATAAACTGTACTACAGTGATATACAGGCGGACGTTTTACACTCACCACTTGACACTGAGCACACACTGCAATAAGATATACTGAGCATCTCTTTTGATTACATTTGTGTTATACAGCCAAGTCAACATTATTTAGGTCATATCGAGCCGGTTTATTTACCCATTAACATTTCCTGTCCAGGCTTATGGGAGATTAACGAGTGCAGTGCACATTGTTTTGCTAAAGACTGTCAACTGCCCTTCTTGAATAAGTGGAAGGGAGAAAATGACCGCTAAAAAGATTTGACAATCAACCTCCACGAACGGACGTTGCTGACCTCAGCATGTATCGACAATCGACCTGATCACCAGTCAGACGCACGAACGGACGTTGCTGACCTCAGCATGTATCGACAATCGACCTGATCACCAGTCAGACGCACATGCAACTGATTTACCGAGGCCGGTCGGTTGTCTTTGGAAAGAAAATACATGAGAAAAAGCAGAAACGTGATTTTACCTTCAATGAAAAAAAAAACAACAACAACAACAACGTTACTTGCAACGTTTTGCGGAGATTAATTTTGCAGATAATACTGGGTGATTTACCAAATAGGTTTTACTCCGCCTGATGCGCCTGATGCTCCGTCTTTGGTCGGGCCCCTTGGAGTCTAACTGTTGGTTTTCTTTCGCTCCAGCAATTCTGTTGTTGTATGCTGTCGAGTCCTTAACCTTGTTTCATCTGTGTAGTTTTTTTTATTTGCATGTTCTCGGAGATGTTACACTGATGAGTTAGGAAGCCTTCATGCGGACTAAACAAAATTAGTGTAAACCGCGACAGAGGTAAGGGCGAGGATTATGGCCGTTTAAAATCGATTTAAGCCCCCCCCCCAGTGGAATTCTTTCCACTGACCGTTCCAAGGCGGTCCTTCTGTTGCGGTTTATTTATGTTGTTGTTTGTTACTTACTGTGTGTATCACTTGTGTCTTTTTGTGGGAAAGTAAATGTCCTTATGTCCCTCCTTTGTTTAGGTTTCCATTATGGTCTGGTCGCTTCATGTTTGTGTTTCTTTCCCTTTGGTGTCTTTGATGGTCGGAGTAAGTTAATTGTATCGATTCCTGATCTTTGTTTTTCTTCTACTTAACATTTGTATAAAATAAGGAATTTATTTTTCGATGGAATTTGTCTATTGTTTTTGGCAATGCATATTATTAGCTATGCGTGTCATTTTCATACAAGTATGCTTAAAGTACAGCCTCTATTCATTTGGTCGGCCCCGCCCATCGAGACTTGAAGAATTAGATGGACTGCATGATGCTACCACGCAGAGATGAAAGCGACCGCACACGAGTACTTGTAAACCGCTTAGAATATCTAAGCCTGCCCAGGCAAAGCGGTTTGAGTCGGACCGTCCATGCTTATAAGCCCTATTGGTTTCATTGGGCGACAGGACGTGAGATGTTATTTCATCTCAGTGTCGGGTAAAAGTCCCACAGAATTGAAAGCATCGACTCCAAAATGACCTTTACAGTGTTGACGAGGACGTTAAACCTCAAATCAAAGAAACAAACACAATCCATTCATTTGAATTCAAGAACTGCAAACCAAACCCGCAATAGTTTGTTTGTTTGTTTGTATTGGCGTTAACCGCCCAGCCAACACTAATTTTGAGCTGGTCAGTTTTCCTATCCACGCTATTCCTGGGCAGGCTTATATGTAAGAGGTTAACTAGTACAGTGCACATTCTTTCGCCAGAAACTGACAACTGCCCTTCTTGAATCAGCGGAAGGGTGAGAATGACCGTGGAAAAACTTCATGATCAATCTCCAAGAAAGAATGTTGCCGACCCCGAAGGTATCGAACCCGTGTCCTCCTGATCAGCAGTGAGACGCGCATCCGACTGGGCTACCGAGGCCGGCCAAACCCGCAATCGTAGTACTAACTTTAAGACAGATATGCATCTAGTACCGACAAACCCTGCATATATTTTAGGCCCTTCTGATGATGAAGATGAAGATGATGAAAGTTCTGGAAGTGATACTGACGCAGAGTCAACAGAGAGAAGTCCACAAAATACAGGTACTCACCCATTTAGACCTAAATAATATAGATATGATTTAAGTACGTTAAGTTCATATAGAAACAGCTATTCTGTAAGTCGAAACCACGTACTCAAAAATGTTACGTTCGATTGACATGGTGCATGAAAAGCACTATTAATCTAAGACAGGAAACAGCTACGTAAGGGCATTGTATAAAACCAGTTTAAAAGAAAAGTCCAGGGAGGACCAAAAACACAAGACCTAGCCTATCCTTTGCACAAAAAGAAGACAAAAATCATTAGGAACAAACCCGGGAAACAAACACAATACGAACCCTAAGAGCCCTTTCAAACTGAATGATTAGACCTAATAAATACTTAACAGTGCACAATGAAGTACTTTATGCAGAACTGTTTTGTGGGGACAAAAGCACAAATGAAAGAACAACGCCAGAACCACTGTTTTTCAACAGTCTGCATCACAAGTTACCAGGGGGGAAACCTACTGCCCGCAAATATTTAACGTGCAATTAAAGCACCTACAATTCTATGTCGAAGCTTACCGAGATTCTTAGATGCAGCGAAATGTGGGCTCAAATTACGCTTTAGCTTTACATGCCTCGCTGGTCATTTGCTAATATCTGTATTTAAACACGAGGGCACACCAAGCATCAAAATCTCTGTATTGATGTAAGAACGTCATAGATGAATAATAACGTTCAAATAGATAAAAATGACTGTGTGACTATTGATTAGATCACCTTGCTTATACTGCGACCTTGCAAGTTCAACTTGCGACCAGTCTAGTCCAACAGATTTTTGTGTAAATCATGACGATTCTGTCCAGACTGCGTGGATTAGTTTGTCTTCTTTGCAAAAGAGGGGTTTTTGTCGGTAAGCAGTTGACCTCGGTCCAACATCGGACTCAACAAAAATTACAGAGGTATAGTGCTGTTTTGTGTCACCACTTTGTCCTCATGCTTAGTTCACAATTAATAACAAATACCTTCAATTAATAGCGCTTCAAATAGCATTTCTTTGTTAACCTGGCACCGTCGTTTTATTTTCACAGTACATGTAGAAGCCAAGACTACTTTTTCTGCTTTGTTTTCCATACAAAATAATAAAAAAAAAGTATTTATTTTTACGATAAATACCAAAAATATTTCACAAACATCATGATTCTCACCTGTGCTTCGTACTCGTAAGCAGTCTGATTTTTGAAACACTCGATGAAATGTTTTTTGCAATTCACCTAAAAACTAAATACCCTCTGTATATTTTAGTAATGATAATTTATATTTCAGCAATAAAACGTAAACTACAACACGTTGAACGTAAAGAATTAACAGCCAAGAAGCGGCCATCCTATGTCAGACGTCCATGGTCGGAGGAAGAGAAAGCTGCGGTGGAAAACTTCTTTGACAGGCAGCGTTTAATTTTAAACAAGTTGCCTGAAAAAAAAAGACTGTGATGCATGTATTCAAGCAAACCCTGTTCTTCAGTCAAGATCTTGGAGAAACATAAAGGATTATTGTTACAACGCATGTAAAAAGAAATAAAACTTTAAATGAATCTGTTAACAAAAGACAAATCAAAGCATGGCATATTTTTTGATAATTGAAGGAAAGTTTTTGTCTCTTCCCTTACAAAACTTTGTTAAGGGTACTTATTAGAACCGCCTCACCAGGGTGGTTCTAATACGTTCCCACAGAATAAGTATGGGAGAAATATTGGAAATCTATCTTTCAATTATCACAAAGTACTAACCATATCTGTTGCTATGTCGAAGTTCCGTTTTTTTTTTTATCAAATGCTATTGGCGTATAGTGAATATAACTGAATTGTTTTGTATCAACCTTATAAAAAAGTCTATTCTTGCATGTGCATCCAGCTGAGGCAAATCCTGAACAGTCTCATTATAGTCTTTTCTGTCCCTTGCAGGAACAGTTTGAAGCTGAGCCTTCTTATTGACTTAAGAGTAATGAGAAATGCTTTGATAAACTCGGCAGATTATACTTACACATCACAAAAAAAAATCGTAACTTCTTGTGAACATTCAAAACAAAAAGTAATTTCAAAACTATCAGACATAAAATGATCTTCCCCTAGTGTTAGAAGCAAGTAGTTGCTACCTGGTCTGAAAGTATGTAGCAAAAGGCATCTATTTGGCAGTAACATGTCCGTTCCAGTAGGAGACCTCCCTCCTCTAGATTTACCCTTCAAGCACTAAGCATGTTTAGCAGACCACATTTAAGTATTTGTTTTATTTTTCAGCAAAAATAAGGCTTGACATTACATATGAATCGAACGATTCACACGAAATGTCAAGTGTTAATTTTGCTGAAAAATAATGAAAACATTTCTCACAATACTTAAAGAATGTAATGCTACGTAGCAACTTTTTGCTACCAATTGTCTGACCATGTATCAAACCGAGATTTCAGGTAGCAAATTTGCAACTTGCTACAGTTAATTTCGAACAATGTTTCCCATTAAGTATGCATACCCCTTATTCGTAAATGTGTTCAAAGCACTGGATTTCGGTTGGTCGTTTTGGATCTTTTGTTTATTAGTCGAATAAAGTTACTAGCTACATGAGCTTTCCGCGTGACTATTTCTGAACATGCACAAAATATTTATATCAATGATATTCTCACTTTAACGTCAAAGTGCTGTGGATAAAAGGTTGATGTACTCTAATATCTGGACTGGGCCTTGTGCTTTATTTGATTTGAGGTTTAACGTCCCCGTCAACACTGTCAACGTCATTTTGGAGACTTTGCTACATATTTTGTGGGACTTTTACCCGACACTGAGATGAATTGACATCTCAAGCACTGACGCCCATTGAAATATGGTTTAAAAGCATGGACGGTCCGACTCACACTGCTTTGCAGGCTTAGATCCTCTACGCGGTTTACTTGTACTCGAGTACTGGTCGGTTTCAGCTCTGTGTGGAAGCATCGTGCAGTCCATCTATTTCTTCAAGTCCCCTTGGGCGCGGGCCGTTGGGTCTTGTGCACTGGACTTATGCCAAACAGCAATGTCGGGTAAAAGTCCCACAAAATTGGAAGCAACGTCTCCAAAATGACCTTTACAGTGTTGACGGGGACGTTAAACCTCAAATCAAACAAACAAACTTATGCCAAACAGGGTGGCTCCGGATCAGACGCGACAGACAGTGGCGTTTAATTAGGGTCTGTATTGTTTGCTTAAAGTGCAAATATTTAAGGGTTTATCGTTTGTTTGTTCGAGTTTAACGTCCCCGTCAACATTGTATAGGCCATTTTGGAGACATTGCTTCCAACGATGTGGGAATTTAACCCGACATTAAGTTGAATTGACATCGCAAGCCCTGTCGCCCATAGAGACCAATATAGTTTGTAAGCATGCACCGCTTTGCCTGTGCAGGCTTTTATCCTCTGTGTGGTCGGTTTCAGCTCTGCGTGAAAGCATCATGCAGCCCATTTATGTCTTCAAGCCCCGATGGGCGGGGGCCAAGATATTTATGGGTAAAACGATAAGTCTGTCCTCGTTCAAGACCGTTTTCTCAGCCTACACTCAAACAGTAATACAAGATTGTCAGTGACTTTATGTGAAATCAAGAAAAGAGGCATTGTTAGCGTTTCGAAATGATTTTTAATATGGACGGAAGTTTTTGTTTGTTTGTATTGGAGTTTAACGGCCCAGTTAACACTATTTAGGCCATTTTTGAGCCGGTCAGTGTACCTATCTGACTTTCCTGGGCAGGCTTATATGTAAGCGGTTAACATGTAGAGTGCACATTCATTTGCCAGAAACTGACAACTGCCCTCCTTGAATCAGCAGAAGGGAGAGAATGACCGTAGAAAAGATTTCATGATCAATATCCATGGACGGAAGTGATTCTCCCCATTTAGCATTGTGTGTCTGTGTATGTATATCCCCGATTTGTAAATGTGTGTCAAGCTCGCCATTTCGCTCATCTTTGCAAATTTCTCTTTTGTTTGTAGCCTTTCTGGGTTTGCAAGAGTCCACCAGCTGTCCGTTTAACAAAATGAAATATATATTTCGCAGCAATAATAAACAAAACATTATTCTCCGCATTTTGTGCTGTGTGTTTGTGTGTGTTTCCCCGATTGGTAAATATGTGTGTAAAGTTCCCCATTTCGTTTCATTTATTCACACCGTCGTTTTGTACTGATATCACGAAAACGACCCTCGCACGAGGTTACAGAGGTGTTATATACTTACAAAATGACCCCAGTATTCCAAAAATGCTCATATTTATCGATTCCCCGTTTTGTAGGCATTGAGTTAACCTCCCCGTTATGGACCTTTTACAAACACACACACACACACACACACACACACACACACACACACACACACCAAATATCATAAGTCAAGCTCGAGTGGTTCTCCAGATATTTTGTTCACAAGGTTTCCCCATAGCCACAATGCATAAGTCCGAAAAGGGGCATAACTCCGTTAAATATTTTTTTATTTTTTTCAATTTCGTCAAAAGTTAATCAGGTCATCTAGACCTTAGACCCAAACAGTCTACTAAATATCATGAGCCTAGTTCAAGCTGTTCTCCAGATATTTTGCTCACAAGGTTTACCCATAGCCACAATGCGTAAGTCCGAAAAAGAGCGTAACTCCATTAAATATTTTCGGAATTCATCACAAGTTAATCAGGTCATCTATACCTTAGACCCAAACTGTCTACTAAATATCATGAGCCTAGTTGAAGCAGTTCTCAAGATATTTTGCTCGCAAGGTTTCCCCATTGCCAAAGTGCATAAGTCCGAAAAGGGCGTTACCCCATTAAATATTTTCGGAATTTCATCAAAAGTTAATCAGGTCATCTACACATTAGACTCAAACTCTCTACTAAATATCATGAGCCTAGCTCAAGCGGTTCTTCAGATAGTTTGTTCACAAGGTTTCCCCATAGCCACAATGCATACGTCCGAAAAGGGGCGTTAGTCCGTTAAATATTTTCGGAATTTCGTCAAAAGTTAATCAGGTCATCTACACCTTAGACCCAAAACTGTTTACTAAATATCGTGAGCCTAGCTCAAGTGGTTCTCCAGATATCTTGCTCACGAGGTTTCCCCAAAGCCACAATGCATAAGTTCGAGCTGGCGTAACTCTGCAAAGGCAAGTCCGGCGAATAAAAAAAAAATATATATGTCCGCTTATTTTTCATGCACATTCCATACATGAAGTAGAAGTAAAACAAAGATCAGGAATCGATACAATTAACTTACTCCATCCATCAAAGACACCAAAGGGAAAGAAGTACAAACATTAAGCGACCAGACCATAATGGAAACCTAAACAAAGGAAGGCCATAAGGACAGTTACTTTCCCACAAAATGACCATATGGCCATCCAAAATTAAAAGACACAAGTGATACACACAGTAAGTAACAAACAACAACATAAAAAAATCGCCACAGAAGAACCGCCTTGGAACGGTCAGTGGAAAGATCTCCACTGGGGGGCTTAAATCGATTTTACGTGGCCACAATCCTATCCCTTACTTCCGCCGCGATTTAGACAAATAATTTGAAGTTTCGATATCCTAGCTCAAACCATTTTTGAGTTTCCTGCGGGGTGAAAGCGTAACGGACGGACGGACAGACAGACGGAGAGACAGAAAAGACAGAACCAATATGCCCCCATCAACTTCTTCGACGTTGGGGGCATAAAAAGACATAGAAGTAGCTGAAATGAAAAAAAAAATAAAAAACTCAAAAGTGAGTTGTGTTTAAAACCTATAAAAATATGTCCTACTTACTTACGTCCTACTTCATATGCGCATGAACAGACAACTTAAGTAAGAGCGAGGATTGCGGCCGCGTAAAATCGATTTAAGGCCCCCAGGCGAATTCGTTTCACTAACCGTTCCAAGGCGGTTCTTCTGTCGCGTTTTATGTTTGTTATGGTTTGTCTTTGAGTGTGTGTATCGCTTATACTATTTTGTTTTTAATAGCCAATTGGCCATTTTGTGAAAAAGTGACTGTCCTATTGATGTTTCTATTAAGATCTAGTTAATTCATGTTTGTGTTTCTTTCCCTTTGGTGTAATGAAATCCCCTCTAAAATAGAAGTGAAGGCAATGATCAGGAATCGATACAATTAACCAACAGCTCCCGTCAGAGACACCAAAGGGAAAGAAGCACAAACATTAAACAATGATTGGAGCTGATTCCTGATCATTGCATTCACTTCTGTTTTATAGTGTATGCTCTTGACCTACTTCATATGCTCTGGGGTGTATGCTCTTGTGCATTATTCTATCACAAAGTCTCTTCGACATGTCTGGGGCAATGAAGGGTTCAGCCTAAACTGCGCAAGATTACAGTTCGGCTGAACCGTTTGTGGTCGCAGCAAAGGTATAGCCAAAACTCTGGAGAAACTGCGCACCTGCCGAGGCTCAGGAGAATTCGTAATCTGCCAAAGCTTAGGAGAGTTTGTGGAATTCCCCAGTGGGATTCGTATACCTGACCGTTCTTAGGCGGTTCTTCTGTCGTGGTTTATTTTTGTTATGGAGTGTGTGTATCGCTTATATTTGTTTGTTTTGGATAGCCATTTGGCCATTTTGTGGGAAAGTAACGGTCCTTTTGGCTTTTCGCTAGTGCTGTTTCCATTAGGGTCTAGTTGTTTCATGTTTGTGTTTCTTATCCTTGGTGTCTCTGATGGGAGCTGTGGGTTAATTGTATCGATTCCTGATCATTGCCTTCACTTCTATTATGTGCAATTGCCGAAGCTCAGGCGAATCTACACACCTGCCGAAATTCAGGAGAACACTCCACACATGCACAGGTATTATTGAGTCTTTGATGGTTATCATGGGGAATGACCATTTTCTCACGTTCCGGCTCTTAGATAAATTCGCCAACAGCTTTGTAAGTAATGCGCTAAATTGACCAGTAATCGATGCAATTTCCTCACACCTTCATTCAAATATCGCAGTCACAAAAGAAAAAAAAAAAAAAAAAAACAAGAAATATTTTTAAATAAGATGTGCGCGTAGATTTAATTGGAATGTTGTTTTGAAATATGATCTATGATAGTGATTTAGCAACGAGTGTTTGTTTTGTGTTTAACGATACTTCGACCATTCTGGGTCATTTTGTGTGTGGGAGAAAATAGAGAGAAGAAATAGTAGATGAGATAATTGTAAGTGACAGAGGAGAAAGAGGAAAGTCAATGGAAGTGTAGAACCAGAAGGAATAACAACACTCCCCCTCTACCCCTACCAGTTTTAAGGACAGCAGGTCTTGCCCAACTGTCAGCAATATCATTTGGACGCCCCAGTGATGCAAGATACACGCCACCTTAACTTCACTCAACCACTCCATATTGTGTATTAATGAAGCAAATTAACCTAACAATTTACAATAACGCTATGCGCAAATTAAGATCACCGTAATTTTTCTAAAATTTGTAGCACCTAAAAAGTTCTTTCTTTCTTTCTTTCTTCCTATTTTCTATATATACTGCAACACCCTCTCACGAGGATTACGCGCAGGTGTACATTACGTACACTCCAGGTTTGCTGGATGAAAGCCTACACAATAACCATGTAATTACGGTAGGGATCGTTTTACCTGCACAGGGGATGGTTCTGTCTGCACAGGGGTCCAATCCGAAAAACGGTGCAATTTGTGGCATCCATTCAAGTTACTGTAATCAATCCCCTAAAAATTGGAGTATAGTTCTTTACAATATATCAGTATGTCCAAAGCATTTAGATGGAATGGCAAAATGTGAAGACCTTGGTCAGACAGCTGTTCTAATGCATTTAAACTTTGACAATATCAAGGGTTTAAAGAGACCAATGTCACGCGTTTGCAATTCGTTCAGATATATGGAAACCGAAAGTAGAAACTTTGATTGTCTTTCACCATAATAAATCCGTAATTGTTTCCGTTTGTCCATTCAAATAGAGGTAGATTAAAATACCAGACAATTAATAAGGTACTGATCTGTCTCTATTACACATATTATACACATTTCCTAGACTAAAATGAAGAGAATGGACACTTCGGTAAACTGTCGTAGTTGTGGAATGGAAATATTTAATATGCAAATTACTGACCAATGAAATCGTCATCTCCTCGAACATGTGGTATTATTGACCAATGGAACAACGAAAAATGTAGGACAAAACCAAAACCGGCTACGCCGAAAATATAAAACAACTACACCATAACTAAAACGCAACAAGCAGAAAGCCTTTCACACAGAAGCAGAGACAGAGGGTCATACACACACGGCGTACAGTAAAAGAAGAGGAAACGAAGTTCTCAACCGTGATTAGGTAAACTACCATAAGCCTGCCCAGGCAAAGCAGGGCAAGTCCATGCTAATAAACCCTATTTGTTTCATTGAGCGACAGGGCTTGAGAAGTCATTTAATCTCAATGTCGGGTGAAAGTTCCGAAAAATTGGAAGCATCCTCTCTAAAATGATCTATATAGTGAAACGACCCAGGGGATCGTATACATCAGCCGCATATTGAGCTCTGCTTTGCCGAATATTTACCTGCTGATTTCAAGCCTAAAGGCTTGAGCCTGGGTTATCTCTCTTATGAATTCGCCAGGCGACATCCACAGATGAAGCCTGACACTATGAAATAGTCTAAATGTTTCCCAGTGAAGCACAAATTGCTGAAAACCATGTTTCGCTGTTGACGCGAGTTGTAAAACTTTGCATTCGACGCCATTTTGGATCTCACGTGGTATGGTTACCTGGACACCGGGATGAGTCGCAGTTTCTGATTGGCGGATCCAGTGACCATCTCTGTGTCCAGGGCGACTTGGTCACTGCTCGCGCGAGCAGCGAGACGGTTTCAGCATCCAATCATTGAAGGCGGTGAAGCGTGACCACCCATTTTTATTGGTCAGATTAGTGACCGGTCCCCGGTGACCGGTCCCCGGTATATAAATAGCAAGAATTGGCTCCCCCAAGGCGGAAACCAAAAAGTGCCGAGGTGCCAACCCGATTCCCGGTCGTTTGATCCTGATTTTTCACAGCTTAGCTTGTGCTCCTTAGCTTGTGCTATTAGCTTTGCTAACCTTATCCATCAGTGAGTAGCTTTCCTTAATTTGAGTCTCCGGGTTGCAGCGAGATCCTATTCTACCAGAAACTTTCCTGGCTTTTATCACGGCTTTGTTTCTTAACACCCGAGCCCTCATAGGTGTTTTTGGAACTATGAGGAGGGTGCTAGTGGTCTAATCTAAAGCTCATAGATGCTTTTGGTCTATTGAAGCGCTTCATGAGACATTTGTGGGCTATGGAGTAAATTAGATGCACAGTGTGTGGCGCGCAGTGGGTTGGATGTTTTGAATTAAGGGGTTCTTTGAGTTACTGTGTGAATCCGTGTTCACACCGTAGGCCAGGAAGGTTTCAGTCTTATAGGTAACCAGTATTGTTGGCCAAGTGCTGGGTACTTGTTAGGTCCCGGAGGCTCATCTGTAAGGATAAACAAGCCCTTTCCCATCCCTTTAAAACGGCTACAGGTTTGCACTCACTGTTCCCGCTTCCTTACGTGTCCTCGCCGTCCCCGTCCCTGTGTGGCTCAAGCAACGTAATAGGATACTGTCAGTGAAATGGCCGGTCTCTGTTCAATATTAATTTGTTCCTATAACAGTGCTTGACGACGTGCCGCCTGGTTGCATGTCTAAAAGCTTGAAGTTATAGGTATTACCCTTTAGATGTATTCCCATTAAATTGTATAGCACATTTTAAGAGTATGACGTGCCGTCTGGTTGCATGTCTTTATTAAATAGTGAACGCATGTAAGGCTAATCTAACATTCCATTACGTTTAAACCCGTGTGTTTGTGAAGCATAAATGTGGATAAATTATTGAGCAGCAGCCTGGCTCCTAGTAGTGTTTTCCTGCCCTAATACCATTAAGAAAAGACCTGTCTAGCTCCGTCCTAGGTTCTATCTGGACCTCATCTATGTCCGTCATATATAACCACTCCCGATAGGGAGAGAGACAGCAAATAGATATAACGTGAGGGACGTCACAGATTTCATGGTGGCAGCGGTGGGATCTTTTGTAAATCAGTTGGGTTACTCTTAAAAAAAAAAAATAGGAGTAACTGCCAGACGTACCCTGGTTAGCGTCCTCTCTCCTTGTCGTAGATTGTGATCACCCTGTTCCATTGGACCGTTCCATTGTACCTATTGCGTTGCTTTTACAGCCACAGTTCCCTCATAGTGTATATAAAGAGTTGTTCTGAAAATGGCCTCTTGTTATGGTCCTGATGATTGTAATTATAATGGGGTTCCCGCTAAAGGTGAGAGCCCGGATGCCAGCGAGAATGGGATTTGCTCGTCGGGTGAAGGACGTCCCTCCCGGCCTGTCCCTGACCTCGGCACAAGTTTCCCGCCGTCCTTCACCTACGACAATCCTATTGTCAACGGTACTCCTAGTGGCGAGGTCCTGCTTCGACTGCCCCGGCGTGACCATATAGGCGAGCCTGCCCAAAACGTTACTCATGGTCAAAGCCCAATATATGAAGGATCAAATAAAGAAATGGAGAAATTGAGACGCGAGTTCTCCGCCCTGTCCTCCTCCGTGCAAAGGTCTTTGGAAGTGAGCGGCCCGATTTGAAAATCCGGAACATACGAATGATCAAAGATTCATTATGCGTGAACGCAGTAGCAGTCCCCCGGGTCCCTATCTAAGCAGGTCATCCTACAATGACCTAAATAATCATACGAACAACGAGGGCAGTGGCCCACAGTTTTACCGTGATCGATCGGTGTCTCCGTACAATCGCGGTGTAAATAATTATCCAGCCCAGTCAATGTCAGCTAGATCCGCGAATGTCAGTTCCATAACTAGGTCAAGTGACTTTATTAAGGTAGCTGTATACGATGGCAAGTCCAGCTTTAAGGATTATTTAGGGCAGTTTGAATTGGCTGCTTTTGCAAATAGATGGGATAAACAGACGAGTGCAATTAAATTAGCTTGTAGCTTACGAGGCAGTGCTGCAGCTATCTTGAGTGATTTGACCCCCGCAATGAAGCATGATTACGACCGCTTGGTTAAGGCACTGACTGATCGATTTGAGCCGGAGAATCAATGTGAACTGTACAAAGCCCAAAATAAAACAAAGAATAAGGAAGCGCGACGAGCCCTTGACAGAGCTGACGCAGGATATCAAACGTTTAACTAGGATGTCTTATCCATCAGCTTTTCTGGATCTCCGGGATACCCTGTCAAAACACTGTTTCATTGAGGCGCTGAATGACGCCGAAATGGAATTGTTCATTTGTCAGAAGGAGCCAGAAACGCTCGATGACGTCGTCAGGATAGCACTTAAATACGAAGCATTCTCCGAGGGCAGGAAGAAACGTACTACGTCAACAAAATCTGGTATAAGAATGCAGTTCGAGGACAAGTCGCTCGATTCGACACTTAAAGATGAATTAAGGGAAATTAAATCCGAGCTGCGTGAAATGAAAACTGAAAAACAGAATACCCAGGCGAATTCTCAAAATAGGCACGTGCCTATGCAAAATGTCAGGCAATGCTTTATTTGTGGTGACGATAGACATCTAATGAGATTTTGTCCATTTAAAGACCAGTCAAACAATTATTCTAGAGCCCCCATGTTAAATAACGGCGCGAATAGGCAGAATAACGGTGGGCAAAACAGAAACCACCGTTTCCGTCAGAACTCTAGAAATAATCAAAGCAGTGAAAGTACCATTGGAAGACAGCAGACAGCCTGTGTACCGAATTATTCCCGAAATGCAGCTTCGGAAAACTGCCGTCGGCTGGGGACGTGGGTCAGACCCCAGCTGTAGATCACACCCCTGTCAAACGACCCAGGAAGAAGGAAGAAACCTCGAATGGCCTTTATATCTCTCTTAAGGTTTTTGACATTAATACGGAGGCATTGCTGGATACAGGAAGTTCTGTATCGGAGCTATGCCCATACCTTTTTGACAAACTTTCTGACTCTGATAGGCCCGTGGTTTCTCCCTCCGCGCGCAGCCTGCGCATGGCAAATGGTGACATGTCACTTCCCAGAGGAAGTGCTGTTTTTGAAATGACAATTCAAGGTACAAAAGTGAGCCATAAAATGACCATTGCAGACATTGAAGTTCCTGTGATCCTCGGTTATGATTTCCTATATGAGCATGACTGTTCCATATGTGTGAAAGATAGCTGTTTAAGACTTGGGAATAAAAACATAAAGTGTCATTTGCAAAGTCAAAGCGTGAGCACGGTGTTCAAAATTTGCTTAGATGAGTCAGTTACCGTGCCACCGGGGATGGAAATGATGGTAAAAGGGAAAATCAATGATGAAAACTGACACCTTTCACACGCATCGGAGCTTGTAGTCGAGTCCAAGACAGGCAGTGCACTGGCGAAACAAGGTATACTCGTGGCAAAAACCTTAGTAAACCCTAGCAATGGCTTCATACCTCTGCGTGTAATTAATTTGAATAGTCAACCGCAAGCGCTGTACACTAAGACCGTAGCAGGTATTGCTGAGCCGGTAGTTAGTGTGACCTCCATGGAGGGTCACGACCTAGATCACACTGATCTTGACCCCGATTATGTAAGTGCAATGAAGGACTTTGACCCCGCAAAATTGCCGGCGCACCTTACGGTTGTATGGGACGCCAATGTTGCTAGTTTAAGCGATGAACAAAAGCAAACTTTCTTTGAACTACTTTTGAGACATCATTCTGTGTTTGCTAAAAGCAAGTATGATCTGGGTCGGACTGACCTAGTTAAGCATGAAATTTTCACGGGGGACAACCGGCCAATAAAACAAGCAGCACGTCGATTGCCCCTGAACAAAAGAGAAGAGGCAGAGAGACAAGTCAAATAAATGTTAGACAATGGGATCATTGAACCTTCTGTTAGCCCGTGGAGCAGTCCTATCGTCCTAGTCAAAAAGAAAGATAACTCCACCCGATTTTGCGTAGATTACCGTGCCCTAAATGGCATCACTCGTAAAGACTCATACCCGTTACCTCGCATTCAAGACTGTCTCGATGCGTTAGGGGATATATGTTATATGATATATATAGGTTCAGTTCTATTGACCTTCAGAGCGGTTACTGGCAGTTGGCCATGTCCCTCCAGGATGCCCCCAAAACTGCATTTGCTTGCTCATCAGGTCTGTTCCAATTCAAAGTTCTCCCGTTTGGCTTTTGCAATGGAGTTCCGACCTTTCAGAGGCTCATGGATTATGTGCTTTCTGGCTTGTCATGGAAAATATGCTTGCTTTATCTTGACGATGTGATTGTGTTCTCTAAAACTTTCGAAGAACATGCTCAGAACCTTGGGTTAGTTTTAACTCGATTACAGCAAGCTGGATTGAAGGTAGCGCCTAAGAAATGTCACTTCTTTCAACCGGAAGTCCATTTCCTAGGACACGCAGTTTCCCAACGTGGAGTTTCTACAGACTCAACCAAAACTAAGTGTGTCGAAGATTGGCCCCAGCCCAAAAATGTAAAGGAAGTCCGCCAATTTATGGGCCTTTGCGCATATTACCGGCGTTTTATATTTCAATTTGCGAAGATAGCCAGACCTCTTCACCAGCTCACGGAGAAAAATAAGCCCTTTGTTTGGGATAAATAAAAATCAAAAATGAGTTCCTTTAAGAGCAGTGAAAACATTTATAAGAAAGAAGATGGGCCATACTACGTAGTTTCGGCTAATAAAAAGCCTCATCAGTGACCCTGTAATGATCCGGCAAAGAAAGCCAGAGGAAACATACTGCAGTTTTGCGAATTTCGAATAGGCAGTCGATACAAAGACTTATATAAATCAAAATGGGGTCCAAATAATTAAAAACCTGTCTAGAATATGAGTCTAAACCGATAATTTATTTCTGATTTCTCAGAATATTCACGCTGATCTCAAAGGACCAAAAGTAAAATATAAACTGCACTATGGTTGATGTACGGGGAGACGTTTTACGGCCGCCACACGGCACAACACCAGCTGCAGTGAAGGCAAATAAAAATCAAAAATGAGTTCCTTTAAGAGCAGTGAAAACATTTATAAGAAAGAAGATGGGCCATACTACGTAGTTTCGGCTAATAAAAAGCCTCATCAGTGACTGCCAGAGTGCATTTATCGAACTTAAGCGACTGCTTACCTCCAGTCCTATTTTGGCTTATCCTATGGTCGGATCTCCATATATTTTGGATACCGACGCTAGCGCAGAATCTCTAGGTAGCGTTTTGTCCCAAGTTCAGGATGGCGAAGAAAGGGTGATTTTTTATCACAGTAGAACATTTTCCAAACTTGAGCGTAACTATTGCGTAACTCGCAAGGAGTTATTGGCCATTGTTGACAGTGTTAAACATTTCCATCATTATCTATACGGTTCTCAATGTGTTGTCCGGATCAATCATGGCTCATTGACTTGGCTCCTGCGATTCGCAAACCCCGAAGCCCAGTTGGCCCGCTGGCTTGAAACCTTGTCCTCATATGACATTTCCATACAATACCGTCCTGGCCGACTCAGCGCTAACGCGGACGCGGTAAGTAGGATTCCCTGCAATCATTGCGATCACTGCACTAGGCAAGAAACCCTTGATGAAGAACGTACAAATAAGACAGGTGTGACCTATACCCCTTGTAGAAAGATGACCTTACGGTCTCAAGCCCAGTCATGTGACGATGACTCAGTGGAGGAAAGCCCACTGAGTACGTCCTGGATAATGTCTAAGACACCCAAAGATATCCGAAATGCCCAATTAAATGACCCATTTTAGAATGGAAACAGAAAAGCACCAGTAAACCAAACTGGGATGAAATCTCACACCTGGGTCCCGCCAGCAAGCACTATTGGACCCAGTGGGATAGACTGAGCATTTCAAATGGTGCACTTTATAGAAAATGGCACGAGGTTAGCGGAAATACTAGCTTACAGTTGGTCTTACCAGAAATATGGCGCGACGAGGTGATAAACCTGTTGCATGAGAACATTTGCGCTGGTCATTTAGGAATGAACCGAAACATCGCGCGCGTTAGGGCAAGATTTTATTGGGTAGGCTATGAACAGGACATACTAAGCAAATGTAACACTTGTCATGTCTGTCAGGCCCGTAAGATGCCTGCAAAGCCCAGTAAGGCCCCATTAAAGCCCTGTGTTGTAGGGATACCCATGGAACGTTTACAATTAGACTTGATAACCCCACTTCCAGAGACCTATGCAGGTAACAAACACATATTAACAGTCACTTGTTGTTTCACAAAGTGGACCGAGTGTTATCCTCTTAAAAATATAACCGCCAAAACTGTCGCTTCAACGTTAGTAGACCAGTTCATCTGTCGTTTTGGCGTGCCCAAGATAATCCACAGTGATCAAGGTGCCCAGTTCGAGTCCCAGCTCTTCCAAGAAATGTGTAAGTTGCTAGAAATTGATAAAACGCGGACTACGCCTTTTCATCCAGCCAGCGACGGTCAAGTAGAGCGCACCCAAAAAACCATAGAAGACATGCTAAGCAAATTCATTGAAGCAAATCAAAGGAACTGGGACCAAGTGTTACCTTTACTCTTAATGGCATTTCGCTTGTCTAGACATGAAAGCTCAAATTTTTCGCCGTGTATGATGATGCTAGGCCGTGAAATAGACTTACCTGCAGACCTTATATATCCGCCCCCATTAATTGACCAAACCACGTCCTGCGAGGAATACGTTCATGATTTACAAAGTCGAATGCATAGGGTTCATGAACTGGCCAGGGCATCCCTTGTCGAAGCAGGACAGAAACAAAAACGCCTCTACGACCGTAAGATTAGTAGACATACTTATTCCAAAAACGACGCAGTCTGGTTAAGGGTATATGTTAAACCCAGGGGATTGTCCAAGAAGCTCCAGCTGCGTTGGGAAGGCCCCTTTAAAGTAAATCTCTGATCTTGTTTTCAAAATCCAGAAAAACAAGAGTGCCAAATGCAAAATTGTACATTTTAATAGGCTTAAGCCTTACACGGGTAGGTTGTGCTCTTGGTTCACAAGAAAAGGTGAGCCGTGAGCTCACTCCTACTTAATGTCAAACCCAGATTGCATTGGAAGATATCCGTAAGGACGGGGCCATTTTCGGAGATGTTCATACATGTATATATTATCAAAAGTGTAGCCAGTTGGTTTCTTGGTTTTCAGTATTCTTAGAGCTGCAAGGATACCGTTACTTCATGATCCGAGGTGTATTCTGATGTTCGTATCGCGATGCACTTCCTGTCATGGAGAAGGAATTTTAAGTAATAGGCGATATTCAAATATAAGTATTTGATAGCAATTTGCTGTTTTCTTTTTACGTGGGAAATGGAAGTAAACTTAAGAGTGGTAGCACAATCATAATGTGTTTTCAATTTATGCTCAATAAGAAAAAAAATGGACATCTCATCTGTATAAGACGATGCTGTTTGCGATATCGTAATCGAGTCGTCATATTGTTCACGATACGATGCGAATTTCGTCGGCAGGTGTACCGCACTTGCGATACTTCCGTGAATCGTTGCACCTCTAGTTATTATATGTAGTCGGTTTCTAACTTAAGGCTGGTATATAGTTTCATGAATTTGATGTTAACTGTTATTAGTGATTAGCAGGCTTAGCCATTCGTCTTTCGTGTGAAAGAGGCTAGGTTTTCTTATCACATGGAAGGTTGGGGTTCGAACGATGACTAAAGCATAGTTACGAATTTAAAATTGATCAAAGCAGATTTAAGCTAGCAGTATTGTATAGCTTGTCGTCTAAATAAAATGAATTGTGAAACATTCATGAACGCCTGAAAAAGAGCACATTCGTGACTGTTGGCTCCCTAAGGGTTCGGATAGTGTGACTCACCCAGGTGGTACCTAGGAAAGCTGCGAGTGACACCCTAACCGATGGACGATTCCACTGTAACTACACGTTTGACGATTCTTTCTTATTTCGTTGTTACAAAGGATTGTAGGAATCTGGGAAATATCTTAACACGTATGTAGGCAACAGTATATTTAATGGAAGCGTCAAGTTGAAATAAAAAAAAAGAAAAGTAACACAAACAATAACAACAACAACAATGAATACACTCTTTCAGAAACATGAATTCCAACGAGGTTCTGTCCCAGCTGTCGGAGTTGGCTTATCAACATGTAAGAAGGAAAGAGCAGAGTTATCCACCCCTGAGTTCAGACAGAAGGTTGCGTAAGTTAACCCGGGGAATAAAACGGGTCGTCCAAACTGCTGAGCCTTATGACAGACTCGGTGACCTGAAAATAACATTATATGCAGATGACTAGTTCATTCAACAATAACAATTAAATGTATACCTGCATCTCGAATATAATGAAGAAAACAAAACAACGTGATCTCTACCTTGTCATGCAGAGCCTTAATCATAAGCATTACAAGAAAGATAATTGAAATACACCTAGTCTAGAACTTCCTCATATATTCAGTTTAGGCTAAACGCGTACCCTGGGACTAATCGTTGCGTGTACTCAATCTGACTACGCTTTGGTGACCAGATTATCCGCTTTAACTACTTCTGGAAGATGTGTCACTCAGGAAATTGCGACTTGGTACCATCTGGTCGGTTAGTTCGCCTACCGTTCCCACGTTCATCCGTATACCAGGACTTAAAATGTGCTCCCCATTGACTTTTCAGGCATGTCCTCAATCCCCAGTTTGCTGGACCTCCAGGCAATGCCCAGCCGGTCATTTAGAGTGCAAAAGTTGAAAGAATACACCTGCTCCATCTGCCGGCGGACCTATGAAAAGAGGAACTCACTGAACAGGCATATTCGAAGCAAACACATAACAAAGTTGAAATGTTTCTTCTGTGAGAAGAAGTTTCCAGCAGACAGGAACGCTCGGAGAGCATTACACATGCTGAAAGTGCATCACTACCCCGTACCTGAACAGTTTTTAAAGGGACCACTGAATTGTAAGATGGACTTTAATGGACCTACTATAGCCGTTCAAAGGGACACTTCTGATAGGAACTATGTTAATAATCATTTGAACCCGGTCTCCGCCCCACCTCCTGTGGATTTGTCCTCCCTTTTCCCCGTGGAAGAGCCTGACATTACTGGCATTCCACTTGTCCACCTTCCTGGCTCTCCCTTACCCTCCGGCTGCTCCACTCCTTTACAGGATGAGCGGTCACCCCCTGTTCCCCAGACTTCTGAAACAGAAGTCAGGGCTCTCCTTCCTCCCTTTTCCCTTCCTGAGGATCCAGCTTATTTGGCTTCTGTCCCCGACGTCGGAAGCCTCCCTCCTACCCTGGACGTCCTTGACCTTGAGCCAGCTTCCCTGTCCAGAAGAGAGCATGGTCTCACTTCTGGGGTGGCATCACCTGGGCCACTCCCCCAAACCATTGACGCCCCGCGAACGGCCGTTGAACCTGTGGTCTCTGACCCCGAGACGCAGGCAGCGGTGGCGTCAATTGTGCCCACGGTAGAAATTGATCCATCTACCGTTTGTCCCTCTGCTCAGTCTCCGTATAACTCGGAGGAGTTTCCAGTGGCCGGACAGAGATGTCCGGAGGTGGAATTTTGGGCTGAGCCGCAGCAGGCGCCTGAGCCTGCTGCGTCAACCCAAGACCCCACCGACCCTCATTTTTTTCATGGTGCCCCCAGCCAGTGGGATGATTCTCCCACTGGTCGACTCCTGCGGGAGGCAAGGGAGCAAGCCATGTCAGGGGTAAACAATGGCTACAGAGTGGAATTCTCTGCTAGCCGTTGTATTCAGGTCACCAAGACCGAGTGGCTTACTCTTCCCGATGGGAGAGAGTACTCCCTCGTCTCGACCTGGTTGACCGAGACTCCTTCCCAATGAGGTCTATTTTGACCTTCTGTCCATATTTTTTTATCAAGGTGCCAGAGTGCCATCTTTGCTTTTGTCTGACTCATCCCTCTCGTCCCATTCCGTTTTGTTCCCTTTCCAACCCGTGCCCTAGCCTAGCCTGTGATAAAATGTAAATATGTTGTATTGTTATGGTTTTCTTATGATATTATAGTTCTTATTATCTCGTGATATTATCTGACATTACATTGATATCAATTGCTCAAAATTTCCAATGATCTCGTACAACTATTTTACTCAGTATTATTTTCATTTTACTATATACAGTATTCATTAGGTTAAGCTATATTTTTTTTATGTTAACTGCTCGTTTGATGGTAATTTAATTTCTGTGAATTCCATGTAATACTAAAATCTTCTACACTATTAATTTTGCCATTTACTTCAGTATCGTTCATGTGCCATAAAATATTTAACTATTTATTATTACACCATTTCTTTTAATTTACCAGACAATAATCACAAAATTTGATAAGTTGTTAAATAGTTATTTCTTTAGACAAGAAATCCATCATTGAGATCTGTACATATCAGAATTTTAAATTCTAAGTACAGTTCCTAGTATCTCCAAAATACTAGATAACATTGTTCAGACTGCTCATCTCTGCCGTATTATTCCTTTGTGGGAAAATGTCAGTTGGTAGCTCCTTCTTATTTAACTGTTCTCCAATGAAGCATGTGAGGCCTGTATAAGCGTTGTCGAATTCCGTAGGTGAGGTGAACAGTCTGCAACACAATAAAAGCGTTTTGAGTCGTTCATAGTCCATGAGTTACTGTCCTAAAATAATCATTTAACAGGAAATAACCGGCCAAGGCTAAGCTCATGTTGTGCTGCTATAATTCTCAAGTTTAAGTTCGGGACGAACTTTTCCAAGGGAGGGGGGGGGGGGGTAGTGAAACGACCCAGGGGATCGTATAATCAGCCGCATATTGAGCTCTGCTTTGCCGAATATTTACCTGCTGATTTCAAGCCTAAAGGCTTGAGCCTGGGTTATCTCTCTTATGAATTCGTCAGGCGACATCCACAGATGAAGCCTGGCACTATGAAATAGTCTAAATGTTTCCCAGTGAAGCACAAATTGCTGAACACCATGTTTCGCTGTTGACGCGAGTTGTAAATCTTTGCCTTCGACGCCATTTTGGATCTCACGTGGTATGGTTACCTGGACACCGGGATGAGTCGCAGTTTCTGATTGGCGGATCCAGTGACCATCTCTGTGTCCAGGGCGACTTGGTCACTGCTCGCGCGAGCAGCGAGACGGTTTCAGCATCCAATCAGTGAAGGCGGTGAAGCGTGACCACCCATTTTTATTGGTCAGATTAGTGACCGGTCCCCGGTGACCGGTCCCCGGTATATAAATAGCAAGAATTGGCTCCCCCAAGGCGGAAATCAAAAAGTGCCGAGGTGCCAACCCGACTCCCGGTCGTTTGATCCTGATTTTCCACAGCTTAGCTTGTGCTCCTTAGCTTGTGCTATTAGCTTTGCTAACCTTATCCATCAGTGAGTAGCTTTCCTTAATTTGAGTCTCCGGGTTGCAGCGAGATCCTATTCTACCAGAAACTTACCTGGCTTTTATCACGGCTTTGTTTCTTAACACCCGAGCCCTCATAGGTGTTTTTGGAACTATGAGGAGGGTGCTAGTGGTCTAATCTAAAGCTCATAGATGCTTTTGGTCTATTGAAGCGCTTCATGATACATTTTTGGGCTTTGGAGTAAATTAGATGCACAGTGTGTGGCGCGCAGTGGGTTGGATGTTTTGAATTAAGGGGTTCTTTGAGTTACTGTGTGAATCCGTGTTCACACCGTAGGCCAGGAAGGTTTCAGTCTTATAGGTAACCAGTATTGTTGGCCAAGTGCTGGGTACTTGTTAGGTCCCGGAGGCTCATCTGTAAGGATACACAGGCCCTTTCACATCCCTTTAAAACGGCTACAGGTTTGCACTCACTGTTCCCGCTCCCTTAAGTGTCCTCGCCGTCCCCGTCCCTGTGTGGCTCAAGCAACGTAATAGGATACTGTCAGTGAAATGGCCGGTCTGTGTTCAATATTAATTTGTTCCTATAACAGTGCTTGACGACGTGCCGCCTGGTTGCATGTCTAAAAGCTTGAAGTTATAGGTATTACCCTTTAGATGTATTCCCATTAAATTGTATAGCACATTTTAAGAGTATGACGTGCCGTCTGGTTGCATGTCTTTATTAAATAGTGAACGCATGTAAGGCTAATCTAACATTCCATTACGTTTAAACCCGTGTGTTTGTGAAGCATAAATGTGGATAAATTATTGAGCAGCAGCCTGGCTCCTAGTAGTGTTTTCCAGCCCTAATACCATTAAGAAAAGACCTGTCTAGCTCCGTCCTAGGTTCTATCTGGACCTCATCCATGTCCGTCATATATAACCACTCCCGATAGGGAGAGAGACAGCAAATAGATATAACGTGAGGGGCGTCACACTAGTATTGACAGGGACGTTAAAGATCAAATCAAACAGTCAGTCAGTCGTATAACAGTTATGTTGTACCCGATCTTTTTATATCGAAGAATGATTTTACGAAATTGGGTACTGAAGACGGCTACGTTCAACCTCAAATCAAACAAACAAGCAAACAAACAATGCAAGCCTATATTATGCTGAACAGAAAGTGAAGGCAATGATCAGGGATCGATACAACTACCCAACATCTCCCATCAAAGACTCCAAAGCGTAACAGAAACACGAACATGAAATAACTAAAACCCTAATGAAAACATCACAAGCAGAAAGCCAAAAGAACAGTTACTTTCCCACAAAATGAACAAACGGCTATCCAAAATAGAAAAAGATTTAAGCAATACATACAAGCAAAGACAAACTATATAGAGAATCTTACATGAGTGTCCATGTATTATTGAATTTATTAAACGAGTTGAGGAAAAGGGATAAAATGCGAGGCTTTGCCGAGCATTTTATTCCTTTTCCTCAACGAGTTTTATAAATTTAATAATACATGAGCACGAATGCATGATTCTATTTATCATATGACATCTAAAACGTGTTTTATTCACGATTGTTTAAAAAAATGTCAATATTCCGCCATTAGTAAGCGCGACGTCGTTAAGGACGTCGTACATATAAAGTTACGGGACGTATCTAGCTAATTTGCATATTTAATCCACTAGTGGATTATCGAAAATAATGCATGGCGTTATTACATTCTCAGACGCGACGTCTTATGATAAAACAAGAATAAACTGCGACAAGAGAACCGCCATTGAACGGTCAATAAACAGTATTTCAATGGGGGAGTGAGGTTGGCTTCAATCTACTTTACGTCGCCCCAAATTCGCCCTTGGTTCGGTCGCGACCTAGACAAATAATTTGTTCAGTCCACATGAAGGCTTTCTAACTCGTTTGTGCTACATCTCCGAGGCATAAAAATCAAACGACTACAATGAAACAACGATATGGGCTGGACAGCATGAAATAACTGAAATGCTGGAGCAAAAGAAAGCAAACAGTTAGACTTCGGTGGGCGCGACCAGAGACAGAGCATCAGGTAACAACCCAGGCAAAGCAGTGTGAGCCGGACCGACCTTGCATATAAACTTTATTGGTTTCATGGGGCGGCAGGGGTTTCGATGTCATTTCATCTCAATGTCGGGTAAAAGCCCCGCAAAATTGAGCGCAACTTCTCCAAACTGACCAATTCAGTGTTGATGGGGGCTGTGAAATAGAAGTGAAGGCAACTTTCAGGAATTGATATAATTAACCCACAGCTCCCATCAATGGGAAAAAGGCACACATGAAACAACTAGACACTAATGGAAACATCATTAGCGGAAAGCAAAAAAGGACAAAATGCATCGTGATCTAGCATTTATTATACGTTAAGTAAAACTGTCATTGTTGGCTATACGGCCGGCAATGGAATACATAGCAACAGAATAATATTTACCGAGATGCTGCCGCTAGAGATTTTACGTTAAATATTCATTCGTTATGTAGTCTATGTAACGGTGCAAATTATAATCTTATAGGCAATGGTTAATTTCCTGACACTTCAAAAGAAATTGATAGCAGCCTGGGAATATCAATTGCGTCATTATTTCAGTATGATTTAAATGTTATCCAAACAGCGTGTTGATACATATCAGTTCTGTTGCTGCATGGTTTCAAAACAATACTTTAGCCAATGCGAATACGGAACGTCGTCACAACCAATGAGTGTTCCAATGCATCGTCAGGCCTCAGATTCTATGACGGCTCCAACGTAAAGTAGAAGTAAAACAAAGATCAGGAATCGATACAATTAACTTTCTCCACCCATCAAAGACACCAAAGGGAAAGAAACACAAACTTTAAGCGACCAGACCATAATGGAAACCTAAACAAAGGAAGGCCATAAGGAAAGTGACTTTCCAACAAAATGGCCATATGGCCATCCAAAATAAAAAGACACAAGTGATACACACAGTAAGTAACAAACAACACCACAAATAAACCGCCACAGAAGAGCCGCCTTGGAACGGTCAGTGGAATAATTTCCACTGGGGGTGGGGGGGGGGCTTAAATCGATTTTACGTGGCCATAATCCTCGCCCTTACTTCCGTCGCGATTTAGACAAATAAAAATATGTTTGTTACATACTGTGTGTATCACTTGTGTCTTTTTCTTTTAGATGGCCATATGGCCATTTTGTGGGAAAGTAACTGTCCTTATGGTAAAGGCTTATTGAGAATTAGAGAGATCTAATTCAAGGTAATGTTGGTTGGTGCCTGATGCTCTGTCTCTGGTTGGGCCCATCGGATTCTAACTGTTGGTTTTCTTTTGCTCCAGCATTTCGTGGTTTCTTGCTGTCGAGTCCTCACCGTTGTCTCACCTCTGTGGTTCTTTGATTTTTTTGTGTTCACGGGGATGTTGCACTGATGAGTTAGGAGGCCTTCATGTGGACTGAACAAATTATTTGTCTAAATCGCGACGGAAGTGAGGCCGAGGGTGTGGCCACGTAAAATCGATTTAAGCCCCCCAGTAGAAATCATTCCACTGACCGTTCCAAGGCGGTTCTTCTGTGGCGGTTTATTTATGGTGTTGTTTGTTATATACTGTGTGTATCACTTGTGTCTTTTTCTTTTGGATGGCCATATGGCCTTTTTGTGGGAAAGTAACTGTCCTTATGGCCTTCCTTTGTTTAGGTTTCCATTATGGTCTGGTCGCTTAATGTTTGTGTTTTTTCCCTTTGGTGTCTTTGAGTGGTGGAGTAAGTTAATTGTATCAATTCCTGATCTTTGTTTTACTTCTACTTTTCATTGCCTTCACTTCTACTTTTCAGGTATTTACTGAATTTATAAAAACGAGATGCGGAAAAAAGGATACAATGCGAGGCTTAGACGATCATTTTATCCCTTTTCCTTAATGCGTTTAATAAATTTTATAATACACGAGCATGGCTGCAATATTCTGTTTATCATAACATTTAAAACACATGTTATTCACGACTTGATTATAACAATGTCAATATTCCATCATTTGCAAACGCGACGTCGTAAAGGATTGGGCGTATTTAATTAATTTGCATATTTAATCCACTAGTGGATTACGCAATTTATTGGCGTTATTATACTCTCAGACGCAACGTGATATGATTTTGTTTGTTTGATTTGAGGTTTGACGTCCCCGTCAACACTGTAAATGTCATTTTGGAGACACCGCTTTCAATTTTGTGGGACTTTTACCCGACATTGAGATTAAATGACTTCTCAAGCCCTGTCGCCCAATGAAACCAAAAGGGTTTATAAGCATGGACTCGCGCTGCTTTGCCTGGACAGCTTATTTTCGTTTATTTGGTGTATTCCTTGCTTCCAAAGGATCTAACTTCAGAACTTATTTATGGTAGTTTACCTAATCACGGTTGATAACTACCCAAAAGGGTTTATAAGCATGGACGGTCTGACTCGCACCGCTTTGCCTGGGCAGACTTAGATCCTCTAAGCAGTTTACCAGTGCTCGTGTGCGTGTCGGATTCAGCTCTGCCTGGAAGCATCATGTAGCCCATATATTTCTTCAAGCCCCGATGGGCGGGGGCCTACGTGATATGATAAACAACATTTAAGAGGCCATGTAGTATCCACCGCTTTCATTCGCTATATGAGTGTCTATTTGCTATAGCGGCGTTCTTTTCATATAACCATTACGAAAACACGTCTATACAAATACTTTACTAAGGAAAAAAACGAAAATTTTAAGATGAAAAATTGTGATTTTTTTTCTTGTTTCTGCTCAAAATATAGATTGTGGGTACTCACGAGTACCCTCAATCTATATTTTAGAGCAGAAATTAGAAAAATAAGTTTTACCGCTGTAAACCCCAGTTTTACTATATAAAAGTGGGGTTCAAAGGGGTCAGAATTATATAGGCGTGTTTGCGTGATGGGTGTTCTTTTGTTATACGGCTTCTTGTAAAAATCTAAAAGCAGATACCGAGTAACATCACATAGTGGTGGTGATGATAATTGTTGTAATTGTTATTGTAAGTAGTAGTATTTATGTAGCGCGGATATAAGCAGAAAAGTGAAGCACTAGTTTTGCTCCTGAAATTCATGAGTCCGACATCAGATACTTTCTTTCGAGGCAATCCAAAACGAGAAAATTGCATTTTAGTACTGCTATGACACGCGCATTTGAATAAAAACAATAGATCAGGAATCGATACAATTACCTCACACCTCCGATCGAGGACATCAAAGAGAAAGAAGCGCGAAAATAGATTAACATCACTAAAATTAAAAAAAAAATGTCACATACGGAAAGTAAAAAGGATAGTTACTTTCCCCCAAAATGGCCAAAGGTTATTCAAAATAACAAGCTATTCTTAATAGCTTGTTATTTGAATAGCCATTCTTAATAGCTTGTTATTTGAATAGCCTTTGGCCAAATTTGGGGAAAAGAATACACACATGAGAAGACGAACAATAACAGTTATAAACTACGACAGAAGAACCGCATTGGAACGGTCGGTAAAAAGTATCACACTCCCGCCCTTGTGGTTCGAACAAATCGAGATCTTATAAGAATCTTATATGGGTGTGAGGGGTGGATCGAAAAATCCGTCCCGAGGGACACTGTCCGGCATCACGAGGCTTGCCGAGTGATGCCGGACAGTGATCCCGAGGGACGGATTTTTCGATCCACCCCTCAAACCCATATTGGATTCTTTTTCTTGCATACCTTTCGTTTCTATTGCGAATTTTTAATGCTGCTGTCACTTCGGTTACCGACGTCCGCCATTTTGTGATGACACAACAGGAATGTTTAGTGACGTCACACATGACGACGCCGCGCATGAGGTTGTAATCAACCAGTGCATTTATCAAACACGCAATTATATTCGATTTGAGGTCGGAACACCAGGGTCAGAACATAAATTTCTATCCCAGGGTAAAATCACGGTTTTCCTTGTCTGGTGTGCAAGAAATTTTGTTCCACAGTGTTTGCTGTCTCGTTTGTTTGTTTGATTTGAGGTTTAACGTCCCCGTCAACACTGTAAAGGTCATTTTGGAGACGTTGCTTCCAATTTTATGGGACTTTTACCCGACATTGAGATGAAATGACATCGATTCCTGTTCATTGCCTTCATCTCTATTTCGTTCAATTTCTGTTTGAATATTCTCTCGATTATTTTAGACCGAAAGAAAGTCTTGCCCGTATGTGTCCCTGATGGGAGGTGTGGGTTAATTGTATCGATTCCGGATCATTTCCTTAACTTCTGTTTTGCACAACGATAGCGTCCACATGACATGTTCATTGTTGTCATTTCTATTGCTTATGAATCCATTCCTACATGTCAGTGTGCTTCATGAATATCAAATATAACACCTCGGTATTTTCCAGCTTCGATAGCACAATAGCTACAGTGGTTTATTTGTTATGTTTTAACAAAAATGCTGTATTCAGTGGTTGTGGATCAATACATATCCGGATCTTTCTTTTGATTTGTTTGGAACCGCAATTTGACTGGCCCATTAGGTTAAAGTAGTCTGTTTAACTAGTACACCTCGCTCATCTCGAACCGATCAGTTTCGCGTTTAACAGTATCCTGATCATTGGGTATTTTCGACAAGGCAAACCACTTGTATTCACTTTAGAGTCAACTGTAGTGTTAGTTTCCCTAACTCACCTAACAGCTGCTTTGAAACTGCTATGCATTACGAAAACAAGCCTATAAAATTTTGACCCCCTTGAACCCCACTTTTTATGGAATTCGTTCCACTGACCGTTCCAAGGCGGTTCTTCTTTCGCGGTTTATTTTTGTTATGGTTTGTCTTTGAGTGTGTTTATCGCCTATATTATTTTGTTTTGGGTGGCCAAATGGCCATTTTGTTGGAAAGTAACTGTCCTTATGGCTTTCCGCTATTGATGTTTCTATTAGGTTTCGTGTTTGTGCTTCTTTCCCTTTGGTATCTCTGATGGAAGCTGTGGGTTAAATGACATGAATGAATTGATTCCTGATCATTGCCTTCTTCTATTTTACAGGGGTAAACCTTATTTTTCTTATTTCTGCTCTAACATATAGCTTGTTGGTACTCGTGAGCACCGCCTTCTAAAGAGTACCCACAATCTATAATTTGAGCAGTTCTTATTTTTGCTCTTAAATATAGCTTGTTGGTACTCATTTGAACCGCCTCGATAAGGCGGTTCTAACGATACCCACAATCTATATTTTTAGCAGAAATAAGAAAATTACCAGAATGTTTCATCTTAAAGTTTTCGTTTTTTTTTGGCGGTAAAATCGCGACGGAAGTAAGGGCGAGGATTGTGGCCACGTAAAATCGATTTAAGCCAACCCCCCCCCCCCCAGTGGAAATCTTTCCACTGACCGTTCCAAGGCGGTTCTTCTGTGGCGGTTTATTTATGTTGTTGTTTGTTACTTACTGTGTGTATCACTTGTGACTTTTTATTTTGGATGGACATATGGCCATTTTGTGGGAAAGTAATTGTCCTTATGGCCTTCCTTTGTTTAGGTTTCCATTATGGTCTGGTCGCTTAATGTTTGTGTTTCTTTCCCTTTGGTGTCTTTGATGGGTGGAGTAAGTTAATTGTATCGATTCCTGATCTTTGTTTTACTTCTACTTTACAATGTAGTTGTATAGGCGTGTTTTCGTAATAGAATCTGTCTTCTGTGGCGATTTATTTATGTTGTTGTTTGTTACTTACTGTGTGTATCACTTGTGTCTTTTTATTTTGGATGGCCATATGGCCATTTTGTGGGAAAGTAACTGTCCATATGGCCTTCCTTTGTTTAGGTTTCCATTATGGTCTGGTCGCTTAATGTTTGTATTTCTTTCCCTTTGGTGTCTTTTATGGATGGAGTAAGTTAATTGTATCAATTCCTGATCTTTGTTTTACTTCTACTTCGTAGATTGTGTTAAGATTCAACCTCTGAATTGTTTTAGTCAAAGAAGACCTATGAACACATTTTGCAAAACAGTTAATGTCAGATATTTTACATGTTCGCGGAACGTGTAACTGCGAGCTTCGTTTCAGCGTGGATTTATCCAACCTTTTAGATGCATTGATATACGTCTCTCTTGAAATTTTCCGAACATTGTTATGGCAAATTTTGTCTTGACGAAAGAAAACGTGCCTTCGGACAAAATTGCATGGGGATGTATTGCGTGAATATGGTTTCCTTGGACATCCTCGACGACAAAATCAAACGCACGTTTTTCTTTTTGCACGTGATTTTGTTTTTTCTTTGGTGGCTGCAAAATAATAGCAATATGCAAAACAATAGAGGGTAGTATCATGTGGCTGGCAATTAAGCACGTGAAGAGGATGTCGTCATGGTTTTAATTTTTTTTTTCGGAAAAGGATAAAACCAAACTTGAAAATGCAAGATTATTTGAAAAATGCTCAAGTCATCACTTTTTCACCGTTTCCTGACATTGACCTAACAATCTCTGAATGGCCCTTTTCCTACGTCGCGGCTGAAATTGTGTTCATGTCAGCGGCACTTTCAACCTGAAATCTGACGTAATAGCCTTTTTTAATGGCATAACAGCTGTAAATGCTTCCTACTGCTTTCAGCCAAACGCCCTTTTTTAATTATATAGTGACCATTTCTACATTTCACTTCAAAATGATTGCAGCATTTACAATAATCACATACTTTTCTTATGTAGGACTTTACTTCTAAATGCGTTCATATTTGTATCTACAGAAGTCACAGTCCTTCCCTCGCCCTTCATGTGAAGTATTTGGTTTGATTCACGGCTATTCAGAACTTATTTATCTTCACAGCAGCTGGTGTTGTGTCTCCTCGTACATCAATCATAGTGAAGATTATATTTGCTGGTCCTTTGGGATCCCTGAGTTGATTTAGAATCGTTTTGAAAATAGACTTCTGCTTAAGCCGGTGCTATAGGTCGTGGTCGGTGTTGAACATTTCAGTACCGGTCTTGAACAGACTCAATAAAACCGAGTCTGCTATTTTCGTTGATTTGGTGTGTTATTTGCTTCCAAATGGGCCCCGTCAAGCGATTTTGGTACTTATCGCCTATGCGAGCAGCGAAGGTTCAGGCGAGCCTGCGCATCAACGCAGTCTCGCCAGAACCCGCGCTGCTCGCTCATACAAGCAGTGAACCAAGAGGAACCTTCAGACAGAAAGCCTTATCCCTGGCCCCTCTGAATGGCTGGTCATGCGCAGTTACAATTTGTCATGACGGAATGCTCGAAGACACAAATTCGCTTGGCGGGGCTCAAATGATCTATTTTGAACTTATTAAATATTTTTGATCTCGGGGGTTTGCTTCGTTCTTAGGGGTTTCACCTGATTACTACTTTATGAACTGTTTGTTTGACCTGAGTGTTGTGGCTCATCTCCTCCACCTGCTTCATTACGCAAACACTGCCACCTTTATCGCCGACAAAATGAAAATTTTATGATGAAAAATTGTGATATTTTTCTTATTTCTGTTCAAAATATAGATTATGGGCACTCGTTACAACCGCCTCATCGAGGCGGTTCTAACGAGTACCCACAATCTATATTTTAGAGTAGAAATAAGAAAAATAAGGTATACCCCCGTAAACCCCATTTTTACTATATAAAAGTGGGGTTCAAGGGGGGGGGGTCAAAATTATATAGGCGTGTTTTCGTTATGTTTATGAACTGTTTGTGTTACCTGTGTGGTGTGGCCCATCTCCTCCACCTGCTCATTTGATTATTAAATGAATGGCTTAAATATGTTCTAGAAAGGGTTATCCTTTGGAAGCAAGGAATACACCACATAGCTGGAAAATATGAAGTGTACATGTTACAGGGCCAGACTAGCTTGTTTCGACCATTTAGGCCTCATCAGTGACCCTCAAATATTTTCAAAATTCCACAATGAAATCAATGATTCCAAAGGACAAGAAAATATAAACTACACTCTCATGTTGGACAGGGAGACTTTTTACGGCCGCCACACATTCCCAGACAACAGCTGTAGAGACATTAAATATGTTCTAGAAAGTGTTATCCTTTGGAAGCAAGGAATACACAACAGAACTGGAAAATATGGAGTGTACATGTTTTCTGGGCCAGACTAGCTAGTTTCGGCCATTTAGGCCTTATCAGTGACCCTCAAATATTTTCAAAATTCCACAATGGAATATAAACTACATTATGATGTAGGTCAGGGAGACTTTGTACGGCCGCCACACATTCCCAGACAACAGCTGTATCAAGGCTGATCAAAGTCATCCTCTCGCAATAACAGTGCTTGTAACTTACATTACGCAAACACGCCTATACAAATACATTGCCACCTTTATCGCTGAAAAATTGAAAATTTTATGATGAAAAATTGTGATATTTTTCTTATTTCTGCTCTAAAATATAGGTTGTGGGTACTCGTTAGAACCGCCTCATTTCTGCTCTAAAATATAGGTTTTGGGTACCCACAACCTATATTTTAGAGCAGAAATAAGAAAAATAATGTATACCCCTGTAAACCCCAGTTTTACTTTATAAAAGTGTGGTCCAAGGGGGTCAAAATTATATAGGCGTGTTTTCGTGATGCCAGTTATTGTAAAAACAACTTTATAGCATACCATTCTGTCTTTTTGTGTCGCAGTTACACGACTCGCTCAAGATCGATGTTTTATCAGAAAGTCAACTATAGTAACGGTTCTTGGTTAGGAATATTCCAGAAAGGGCGCGTTTCCAGTACTTTTTCCCATGGTTAAAGTAGTCTTGCAACGTGTCAAGAACTTTGTCACATACGGGACATCGCCATTGTATTTATCTTATCATACACCTCTACAATTTGTAGCTCAGCACAATGTAACAGTATAACAATCTGTGTTTAAGAAAGCTTGTCTAGATCAGTTTTGCAAATGAAGGAATAGACGACGATTATCGATGTTTTGACAATTTTGATGATTACTAATCACCGCATGATAAGTTTTTTCCAAAACAACACATATAGGCAAAATAGAAGTGAAGGCAATGATCAGGAATTGATACATCAGAGACACCAAAGGGAAAGAAACACAAACATGAAATAACTAGACAAAATGGCCAGTTGGCTATCCTAAACAAAAAGACATAAGCCATACACACATGCAACGACAAACTATAACAAAAATAAACCGCGACAGAAGAAACGCCTTGGAACGGTCAGTGAAAAGTAATTCACTGGGGGGCTTAAATCGATTTTACGCAACCACAATCCTCGCCCTTACTACGACAGCATTATGGGATGAAGTCATAAGTATATTAACATCAAAACTATAAAACACACATACCTTAAGGCAAGATTAATGAATTGGAAATACGGTGAGGTTTTCTCCGCATGTATCAAATAACAGCGTCAGAAAACATTCTTTCAAGTGCGAGAAACAAAAAAGCAGATCAGTTTGCGCATCACGTGATTAAGTCCGTGAAATGAAGAGTCCCCTAAGCCCCACTTCATAGAGTGACAACTGGGGTTGACGGGGGTATACATTATATTTCTTATTTTTGCTCCAAGACATAGGTTGTGGGTACTCTGTAGAACCGCCTCAACGAGGCAACAGCCTCAACGAGGCGGTTCTAACGAGCACCCACAACGTATGTTTTGAGCATTTATAGGACAAATATCACCGATTTTCATCAGAAAAGTAACCATTTTGCGGATGATAAAAATGCACCATGTCGCACGTGTGTAATCATAATGGCATCCGAATGGTCTGGTCGAATAGTTATTAAACATTTTCATGCTCAACTCATGTAAGCATGAAACTGAAAATGCTAAAAAAGTCATGGTACAAAGAAGTGTAGGATTTTCACTTTCAAATCACATTATGATAACTCACCCGTGCGACATATTGTATTTTTCATATCTAGAAAATGGCTACTTTTCTGATGAAAATCCGTAATATTGTTTTCTGATAAATGCTAAGAAACATAGGTTGTGGGTGCTCTTTAGAACCGCCTCAATGAGGCGGTTCTAACAAGTACCCACAACCTATGGCTTGGAGCAGAAATAAAAAATATAACCCCAGTTTTCTCTATATGAAGTGGGGTTTAGGGGTCTTCATTTCACGGACGTGTTCACGTGATGAGCAGAGAATTGTCACTTGGCCTGCCCGTTAATTTTAAAATGCCAATAATAAATTCTTGAGCGGGACAAACTTATGCTCAAGCGAGTTGAGCATTGAAAACAGTTTAATAACCTCGGAGTCTAAGTGTCTTGTGCGTAAATACCACATTATTGTTTGTTTTTGTATTTGTTTTTTTTGCTTTGAGGTTTAACGTCCCCGTCAACACTGTATAGGCCATTTTGGAGACGTTGCTTCCAATTTTGTGGGACTTTTACCCGACATTGAGATGAAATGACATCTCAAGCCCTGTCGCCCAATGAAACCAATAGGGTTTATAAGCATGGACGGTCCGACTCGAACCCCTTTACCTGGGCCGGCTAAGATCCTCTAAGTGGTTTACCAGTACTCGTGTGCGGTCGGATTTCAGCTCTGCGTGGAAGCATCATGCAGCCTATCTATTTCTTCAAGCCCCGATGGGCGTTTTTGTAGCCCAAACTCAAAACAACTGGCTACCTCATCACGAAAACACGCCTTTATAATTTTGACCCCCTTGAACCCCACTCTTATATAGTAAAACTGGGGTTTGCAGGAGTGAACGTTATTTTTTTCTTATTTCTGCTCTGAAATATAGATTGTGGGTACTCGCTAGAACCACCTCGACGAGACACAAACATGAGGCGATTCTAACGAGTACCCACAATCTGTAGGCCCTGCATGAATAAGAAATATATCCCAATTTTCCATCTCAAAATTGTCGTTTTGGGGCGGTAAAATTTACAATGTATTTGTATTGGCGTTTTTTTTTGTTTTTTTTTTTTTATAATGTCGTGTACCTAAGCAGGATGATGTGTATCGCTAAATCCAATATTTTGTTTCGTATGCTGTTTTTTTTTACGTATTCGATTGATCCATATGTTTTAATTCATCATTTAAGATGTATATCTGATTGCATTGTTTTATGCAACGTACATCAAAGGCAATGAAATCGAAAACTTCGCGTGAATTTGTAGAATCTTCGATGATAATTACTGTAGTAAAGCGCAGGCAAAACGCATACACGCACTGTATGGTGAAGACTCGCAGACTGAAATGCTGGAGCAAGAGAAAACAAACAGTTAGACTCCGATGGGCCCGATCAGAGACAGAGCATCAGGTACCAACCAACATAAGCCTTTACGCTGGAACCGTCATAGAATCTGAGGCCTGACCCACCGGCGTGCAATTAAAGAGGGAAGCAAAGTTGTCAACCGTGATTGGGTTAACTACCATGAATGCAGTCTGTCGTATAACATTTATGTGAAGCCATTGCGGTATATTTTTCTGAATTTATACACTAAGTCACCATAAAATTCGGGTTCCGATAGACCTTGTTGCAGAAGAGATTTAAGTCCAATATTTAAGTCGTATTCAACATGTGCAAATCAAACACGTGAGAATATTCGATTTTACCCTGGCCTGGGTAAGAACAGCAGGGATAAAACAGAATATCTATCCCAAGCTAAAACAACCGTGTGGAAGAAACGTCCATCTACAGTAGAACCCTATATTGGAGTCTTATATAATACCCTATCACTTTGGTCACGCAAAGTTTTGTTTGCTGTTTCTAGAGTGGGCAATCATAGAAACAGGTAGGACTGACAGAATTCTATAGTCCTGATGTCATTCTCGGTAGAAAGTGCAAGTTAAATAAAGAGGAAAGTAAAGGCACCAACTGCAACCGGACCAACCTCCATGTATGCAGCCTGCCGTACCATGCTGTACCAAATCTTTCCATACCGGAAAACGAAATCGGGTACTGAAATCATTGCAAGCACATATTTTTCTGAATTTATATACAAAGTCACCACTCTATACACAACTTTACTTCATAAATCGATAAAGGAAAAACTTACTAATTTGATTAAAAAGCATTTTTAGATAGAGGGCGCTACTTTCCTTGCATGCAATGACAGACTTGCTTTCTTACATCAGATACAAAACTAAAACAAGAGCACCGCATGCGGGTGCCAACGCTCGGCTGCAGTTTCTTTTATAAAACACGAATTCTAAGTCGAAAAAGGGGCATAAATGTGCCAAAAATATTTCGAGAGTTACCTCACCTATTGGTATGAGTTTCCCTTTTCATAATGAACAACTTGACCGAGTTTCAAGTAAATATGCTCAGTAATGACCGAGATATTACAAAATGTCCAAGTTTTTGCACGATGACGACGACGCAAACGACGCCAGAGCTATGGCAATACCTCGTCGTTTTCTTCGAAAACAACTGAGCTAAAACCATACATTTTGGTCTTGTCAAACTAGGTATGTAGCTTTATCGTATCTTTTGGATAATGTCTACATTAGATTTGGAACAAATTTACATAGACAAATAGTAGTTATTCCAATGGTACAAACTGTGCTCCCCTTGTAGCTGATTTATCTTTGTTTTGTCATCACGAATACACACCTATACATTTCTGACCCCCTTGGACCCCACTTTTATATAGTAAAACTGGGGTTTACAGGGGTAATATTAAATTGGAGTCGGTGATCAGGAATCGATGCAATCAACCCACAGCTGCCATCAGAGACACCAACGGGAAAGACACACAAACATAACACAACAGACCCTAATGGAAACACCAACAGCGGAAAGCCAAAAGGACAGTTACTTTCCCACTAAATGGCCAATAGGCTATCCAAAACAAAATAACATAAGCGACACAAACACCCAAAGACAAACCATAACAAAAATAAACCGCGACAGAAGAACCGCCTTGGAACGGTCAGCGGAAACGAATTCCACTGGTGGGCTTAAATCGATTTTACGTGGCCACAATCCTCGCAAATAATTTGTTCAGTCCGCATGAAGGCCTCCTAACTCATCAGTGCAACATCTCCGTGAACACAAATAATCAAACAACCACAGGGGTGAGACAACGGTAAGGACTCGACAGCAATAAACCACTGAAATGCTGGAGCAAACGAAAACCAAACGTGTACCCTCAATCCATATTTTGAGCAGAAATAAGAAAAATATCACAATTTTTATCGGAAAATTTTCATTTTTTCGGCGTTAAAATTTACAATTTATAATATTCTGATATCGAAGCCCCGTTTTTGGATTTGCATTTGAACATTTTAAATGTTTTTTTTTTTCAGCTAAAATTTATGATAAGCGCAATAATTTAGATTTTTAATATATGTAGTTGACTTCCCATTTTTAGATGGTAATGTTCCTCGTTCGCCATCTTAAGGTGTGATTTTTTTCACAGCTTATTCGCTTCACAAGAGTGTTAATTCATGTCGCTGATTTTAACACTCGTTATAAAAGTTTAACTTCTAAACTGCTACTTCAGGGATATCAATATCATAAACTTCGAACAGCAGTTTCTTATCGCCGACACTATCACTTAATTTCTAAATTCACGGTTAGATAAAATAGACTTATGCTACAGGGGATGTCACAGCCTGAGTTTTTTTTGCGATTTGGCGACATTATATATAAATTAAGAAAACATAAAGGCAAATCTAATTTTTCGGAACAATTTCTGAATATTATTAAACGTTACAAACGCATTGGATATAAATATAAATTCTAGTCACCAGCCTGCATGCATTGTGTTTGACTCAATCACGGTCAGACATTATGCTTTCCTCTTTAATTGCACGGCGGTGGATCGGGGTTCAGACTCAATGATGGCTTTGGCTTAAAGCTATTTATTAGTTGGTCGGAACCGGCACTTTTATGTCTGTCGCTTGGTCCAACGGGGTTCAACTGTTGTTTTTCCTTTTGATCCAATGTTTCTGTGGCGTTGCGCGTTTTCTTTCGAGTTCTCATTCTTGTAGTATCTACTTGGCTTTAATTGTGATTTACCGAGTTTATTCACTGATGAGTTAAATAACCTTCACACGGACCAAACAAATACATGGCTGAACCACAGTGAAAGTGACGGTGGGGTTGGGATCCCGAGATTTAACTTTAACCAACCAGTAACTTTTTCTGACCGTTCAAAATCGGTGCTTTTGGCGTGGTTTCTTCATGTGTTGTGTTGGTGGTTCTGATTATTTTCTTAATCATATATGTTGTTACGATGATCCTCTTGTCGGTTGTTAATTTTAGTTACGTTTGTAACTTACAGTTTAATGTTTGTCATCTGTGTGATTTAGTCTGATTATTTTCCTCATTATGTTTATTGCACTTTTTTTAGTTAGTTTTGGATATTCTGAGTCACCACCTGTTTGGAAAAGAGCTGCCGCTGGCTCGGTTTACCTGTTGTCCGTTCTTTTTTTACTGTCGTCACTCCATGTTTCAAGTTCTTTCTCCTGTGATGTTGTGTGTGGGTAATGTGGGGGATCTGATTGTGTCAGATACTGATCGTTTTTTTTTTTTAATTTTCACCACAAAATCCGGGCTCCGATAGGTTTTATTGCAGAAGAGATTTAAGACCAATATTCAACTGAAAGTCAAAAATGGAATGACAATTTACACGTCTTTTCGAAGTTTGTGTTACCGACAACCCTGATAAAGACGTTAAATAGTTAGTGATTAATTTTCGGGCTCCAAAGTCAAATACATGATTAGACAGTCTTGCAAACTGAATCGTTGGCGAAACACAAATACCACAGGACGCTGCAGAAGAACGTTACCATCCAAAAAAGGAAAATTTACAAAATCAAAATCAAATAATCGCGTTTATCATTGATTTTGTAATAAACAAACATATCCACAACAGACATGCAAATTCAAAAACGGGGTCTCGGCATTAGAATTTGACCGAACAAATCACCGATGCAGACGCTGTCAATATAAAAACAATAGTGTAGTACTAATCTCCAATTTGACCTCTTTTCTTCTTCTTCCTGGGGAGAAACCAGTACTTAGCAATGTGGAGAAATAGAAGTGGAGGCAATTATCATGAATCGATACAATTAACCCACAGCTCCGTCAGAAGCACCAAAGGGAAAGAAACACATACATGAAACAACAGACCCTAATGGAGACATCAATAGCGGAAAGCAGAAAGGACAGTTACTTTCCCACAAAACGACCAATAGGATATAAAATAAAATATTAAAAGCGACACAAACGCCCAAAGAAAAACCATAACGAAACAAACCGCGACAGAAGAACCGCCTTGGAACGGTCAGCGGAAACGAATTCCACGGGGGGAGAGGCTTAAATCGATTTTACGTGGCCACAATCCTTGCCCTTACTTCCGTCGCGATTTAGACATAATTTGTTCATGCCGCATGAAGGCCTCCTTACACATCAGTGCAACATCTCCGTGAACACCAAAAATTAAACAACTACAGAGATGAATCAGCGGCGAGGACTCGACAGCAAGAAACCACTGAAATGCTGGAGCAAAAGAAGACCAACAGTTAGACTCCGATGGGCCCGACCAGAGATGGAGCATCAGGTACCAACCAACAATATATAGAATAAGATTCTTTCTAATTCTCAGTAAGCCTTTAAGCTGGAACCATAATAGAATCGGAGGCCTGGTCCACCGGCGTGCAATTAAGGAGGAAAGCAAAGTTGTCAACCGTGATTGGGTTAACCACCATGCATGCAGTATGTCGTATAACATGTATGTGGCACCCAATCTTTTTATATCGAAGAATGAATTTACGAATGTGGGTGCTGAAGTTTTTGGGGTTATATATTTTTTGAATTTGTATAGTAAGTCACCACAAAATTCGGGTTCCGATAGACCTTGTTGCAGAAGAGATTTAAGTCCAATATTGAATTTCGAAATTAAATCAGAATGACGTCTATAAAATTTTGAAAAGGCTTTGTGCATTTTATGGTACGGATAACCCTGATTAAGAAGTTTAGCTGTTAACAATTTATTACGAGCTTGGAAGTCAGTTACATGACTACACACTCTGACCAATTGAATTAATTAGGATGGCGCACGAGGAACATCACCATCCAAAAAAAAGAGTAAAATTTACCATCGCAAAATCAAATCATCGCCCTTATCATAAATTTTGCAGGAAACAAACCCATCTACAATAGATCGATGTATCTCGAAAAACGGAGCCTCAGTATCAGAAGAATTTGCTTTATTTAACTGAAGTTCTGGGGGGGGGGGGGGTAAATTCGACTGATCAAACCATTGGAATAGGTATTGAAAATATGTAATATATCATCCAAATATCTAGAAGTCTCCCTCATAACCAAACAAAAACAGATCAGCAACAAGGGGTGCGCAATTAGTACCCATCGGATACCCACAACTTGTCCAAAAAACTTAGTACCAAATCTTATGTAAATATTGTCAAATAGAAAGGTTAGAGCTTCACACACTTTCCGGCATGACCATTAAGTATCATTTTATGCTCTTCAGACGTGAAATAAAAGCGTTTTTATAGCCCCGCTTTGAAAAAGTGGGGGCTATATTGGATTTGCATTGTCCTTATGTGATTCCGTAATTCCGTACTTCGTAATTCAGTAATTCCGTAATTCCGTTATTCATCGTAACTAAAAAACCGTTTCAGGTATTTTCATGAAACTTCACACAAATGTAAAGCACTATAGGACGATGTGCAGAGCCTATGAACCATAACTCTGAATTGTTTACCTTTTGAGTTATTGCCCTTTGAACAGTGAAAAAAATCCGTTATTAATAATAACTAAAAAATGGTTTGAGGTATTTTCATGAGACTTCACATAAATGTAAAGCACTATGAGACGATGTGCAGAGCGCATAAACCATAACTCTGGATTACCTTCTTTTGAAGTTATTGCCCTTTGAACATTGAATAATGGCAATTGTAACCCTGTCCGCTCCATAACTCAAAAAACCGTTTGAGGTATTTTCATGAAACTTCACACAAATGCAAAACACTATGAGACAATGTGCAGAGCACATTACCATAACTATGGATTGCCTACTGTTGGAGTTATTGTCCTTTGAACATTAAAAATGGCAATTTAACCGTGTCCGCTCCATTAACGCAAAAACGTTTCAGATATGTTCATGAAACTTCCCACAAATGTAAGACACCATGAGACGATGTGCAGAGCACATGAACAATTACTCTGGACTTCATTTTACCAGCTTTAATTAGAGGCTGAAAGCTGAAAACATTTTTTTCTTGTAGTTTTCTTTTCTGATAGTGCTATAGCGGGGCTATAGTCAAATCCTCTGAAGTTCTAGTTTTACATTACATTCAAGGTAGAGGGAGTCGTCTCAGTTTATGAAATGTCCATTGAATTAAATCATTGAGTTTTTCTTTTATAAGATCATGAGGAAGTGTAGTGTAAAGGTAGGAAAAATCATAAGTAGACAGACTTGAAGCACGAACACTTCTGGATTTCAATTGATTTAAAACTTCATCAGATTTTTTTTACAGACCACAACAGATTTCTACCTGATCTATCGAGGTACAAGAGCTAGAGTTTGCAATAAACCGTGCTTTGTATGGTCTTTTATGTAGCTTAGGTAACCAATATAACGTCGTTAAAAAATAGAAGTGGGGGCAATGATCAGGAATCGATACAATTAACCCACAGCTCCCATCAGAGACACTAAGGGAAATAAACACAAACATGAAACAACATACCCCAATGGAAACATCAACAGTGGAAAGCCAAAAGGACAGTAACTTTCCCACAAAATGGCCAATAGGCTATCCAAAATAAAATGGAATAAGCGGCACAAACACCCAAAGACAAACCATAACACAAATAAACCGTGATAGAAGAACCGCCTTGGAACGGTCAGCGGATACGAATTCTAATGGGGGGAGGGAGGGGGTGGCTTAAATCGATTTTATGGGCCACAAAACTCACCCTTACTTCGCGATTAAGACAAATAATTTGTTCAGTCCGCACGAAGGCCTCCTAACTCATCAGTGCAACATCCCCGTAAACACAAAAAATCAAACAACCACAGAGATGAAACAACGGTGAGGATCCGACAGCAAGAAACCACCGAAACGCCGGAGCAAAAGAAAACAGTCAGACTCCGATGGGCCCAACCAGAGACAAAAAGGCAGCAACCAACGTTACATTGAATTAGATAGCTCTAATTCTCAGCAAGCCTTTACGCTGGAACCGCCATAGAATCTGATGCCTGACCCACTGGCGTGTAATTAAAGAGGGAAGCAAAGTTGTCAACCGTGATCGGGTTAACTACTATGCATGAAGTCTGTCTTTTAACATTTATGTTGTACCCAATCTTTTTTATATCGAAAAATGATTTTACGAAATTGTGTGCTGAAGTCATTGCGGTTATACATTTTTCTGAATTTATATACTAAGTCACCATAAATTCGGTTCCGATAGACCTTGTTGCAGGAAAGAATTTAGTCCAATATTGAATTTTGAAATTAAATCAGAATTGCGTCTATAAATATGTTGTCGAAAGGGTTATCCTTTGGAAGCAACGAATTCACCCATGAACTAGAAAATACGGAGTGTACATGTTTTCTGGGTCAGACTAGCTAGTTTCGGCCATTTACGCCACATCAGTGACCCTCAAATATTTTAAAAATTCCACAATGGAATCAATGAAAAGTTTTGAAAAGGCTTTGCGTAGTTTATGGTACCGATAACTTGGAACGGTCAGCGGAAACGAATTCCGCCGGGTGGGGGGGGGGGGGGCTTTAATCGATTTTACGTGGCCACAATCATCGCCCTCACTTCCGTCGCGATTTAGACAAATAATTTGTTCAGTCCGCATGAAGGCCTCCTAACTCATCAGTGCAACATCTCCGTGAACACTAAAAATCAAACACCCACATGACTCGACAGCAAGAAACCACTGAAATGCCGGAGCAAAACAAAACCAACAGTTAGACTGTCGAAACAGTAAAATAGAAGTGGAGGCAATGATCAGGAATCGATACAATCAACCCACAGCTCCCATCAGAGACACCAAAGGTAAAGAAACACAAACATGAAACAACAGACCTAATAGAAACATCAATAGCGGAAAGCCAAAAGGACAGTTACTTTCCCACAAAATGGCCAATAGGCTATACAAAATAAAATAATATAAGCGAAAGACAAACCATAACAAAAACAAACCGCTACAGAAGAAACGCCTTGGAACGGTCAGCGGAAACGAAATCCACTTCGATTTTACGTGTCCCGCGACGGAAGAAACGCCTAGGAACAGTCAGTAAAAATAATTTCGCTTGTTGCCTAAATCGATATTACGCCGCAAATCCCGCCCTATATTCCGTCGCGATTTAGGCAATTGATGTGTTCAGTCCGCATGAAAGCTTCCTAACTCATCAGTGTAACATTTCGGAGACCCGAAAAAATAGAGACACCTTCCTTCATATGTTTGTTTCCAGAAACATTCTTCGTTTAAGCGTTTCCGTTTGCGTTCTCATCAGAAGACGTGCTGGGTGATCCCTTAGTACTGTATTTCTTCTTAGCTAAGGCCACTGCCACAGCCAACGTTACCAAAGCCAAACAACCTATGAGTAATGCGAAGGCCTTGGTGATGCCTGTATCTCCAGTTTCCTCTTGCTGACTGTTATGTATTTTGTGAGAAACATCTGTGAGAGAAACATCTGTTTGACCATTATATTTGTCAGTGCAAATAAATGTCTGATTTTTTCTGTCCACAAAGAATTCTCTGGCAAACACTGAGGCGTCAATATGTTTCATGTATAGTTCTTTGCCAGAGATGACAAACTCCTTTGCCTTGAGTAATACTCTGTCACAATAATACATATCGGTGACATGAATCGGGTGTTTACAGTTCGATCCACTGGTAGGGTGTACATTCATAACGTTTTGTTTAATCAGTTCTGTGCTGTCAACCAGATCAATAGCTTTGTCCTCATCTTCATCAAAATACACGTGATCCGCAAAGGAAAATTTCCGCTTCCATGTTGCATACTTTCTATTATTATAGCTACTCAGAACATAAAAATTCTTCAGAAACGTCTCAAAGTAGATTGAATAGTTTTCGGTGTGCAAAATTAGATCAAATACGATCATGGGATATTTTCCGCGTGATTTGTCGTCATTGTTCATCTGTTTGGCCCAAACTGACAGGGAACATAACAGGAATTCATTCGCAAAAAGACTTGTTAGTGCAGTCACAAGCTCTGATGTTATGACAGGGTCCATATTTAAGCTTTCGAGATCATCATGATTGAGATATAATTTCACTGTTACTCGGTATCTCAAATGAGTCATAATTGAAAACATAGGTTCACACGTTCCACTTACTCTGTACTGATGTAACGGGCACTCTGCATCTCTACACACTTTCTGAAAAATAAATAAATAGATAAATAAAAATGAAAAACCTTGACAGCACCGGTGCATTATGAAAACACGCCTATACAAATACACCGAAAAAAATGAAAATTTTAACATGAAAAATTGAGATATTTTTCTTATTTTTGCTCAAAATATAAATATTGAGTACTCGTTAGAACCGCCTTACCGAGCGAGTACCAACAATCTATGCCCCTGTAAACCACAGTTTTACTGTATAAAGTGGGGTTCAAGGGGGTCAGAATTATATAGGCGTGGAATCGATTGTGTCTTATTGTAGACTGGAAAATAGTCAGGAACGAGGACTTAGACTGCTTCGTTTAGCACTTAATTTTTTATTCTATATGCAAAGAATGTTGTCAAACCTAACGCACGAACCCAGTCAAAATTCTATACACAACCCTCTTGTGCTACATTACGTTCCTTGATTTCCTACAAACCAGTGATAGTCACGTGGACAGTAACAACGAAAAGTTACTGTGCTTAGTCACTTTGGATCGACTGACAAACAATCGACCCACAATTAAAATACTTTGATACTGACTTCGTTCCGAGAAAATCTGCCTTCGGAATTTGCATCTTGGTAACTCGCAAACCGTCTTTCTCACATTCACAGACACGCCTTTTTATATATTTTGAAACTTGAAACCTGTCATATAAACAATCCTGATATTGTTTTCATATTTCTGCTGAAAACATAGATTTTGATTACTCGTCAGAACCGCCTCAACGAGGCGGGTTTAACAAGTACCCACAATGTATGTTTTTGTGCAGAAATTAGAAAAAATAATGTATGTCCGTATGCCTCAGTTTAACTATATAAAGGTGGGGTTTAAGGGAGTCAAAATTGTATAGGTGTGTTTGCGTGATGTACTCAGCTGCACAGACAAGTCAACTGAAGGTAAGGTGTTACCCCTGGTACTCCGGTTTCCCCCAGCTCTGTTTAGCGATTGCCGCTAAACAAATAAATATAATCTTGAAAGGACCGTAAACATAAAACAATTTCAGATATAAATATCAGGGACCAGTTGTTCGGACTAGTTGTTCGAACTGAAGATGTCATTTGTCAACGTATCATTGAAACTTTAATTATCTGATATCGAATACTACCGATTTCAATATCCATTAGACTTTCAGTCAAATGTAGCAGATCAAAGGGGTACATTCTGATGTAATTTCAGAGGTCAGTGCACCAGAAAGATACATCAAACTTTCACCAAACTCTTTGTACTCCAGACTTGTCACAGGTGATTGACTTGTGACAGACTCTTATTGGACATGCAAATTACTGAAAGTGGAAATTGAAACTGTTTGGATACCTGCACACTTGTTGTATCTCAATGTGTCTAATACTTTTCTACCCTTGTCAGTTTGTGACATCATCATCTAAAGTTCAAAGGATGCAGCAACTGCTTTGAAATCAGTTATTGAGTATAATGTCCACTCCAAAGTCTAATGAATATGGTTTTATAACTGTTTGACGTACTACTACTGGTATGCCGGCCTCGGTAGCTCAGTCGGATGCACGTCTGACTGGTGATCTGGAGGACGCGGGTGCGATACTTGCCGGGGTCGGCAACATTCTTTCGCGGAGATTTATCATGAAATCTTTTCTACGGTCATTCTCTCCCTTCCGCTGATTCAAGAAGGGCAGTCGTCAGTTTCTGGCGAAAGAATGTGCGCTGTAGTCGATAACCGCTTACGTTTTAGCCTGCCCAGGAAAAGTGTGGATAGGTAAACTAATCGGCTCAAACATGACCTAAATAGTGTTGACTGGGCCATACAACTCTAATACAAAACAAACAAAAAGTACTACTGGTATATAAACGCGACGTTATACGATAAAATGGCGTCTTTCATATCTTTAGAAATAGTATTTTTCAGAGGAAACTCTTTGGTATAAGGAAAAAAAAAACGTCTTTTTTAACATCAACATTTTCCTACTCCTCTGATAGCGCTGCCGGGGCCCTAGTCAGTTTCACTGACAGCTCTAGTTTATTTAAACACACACACACAATAAATAAAATAAAATAAAAAATAAGGAAATAATGTACCTCATCCTTACAAATAGAAGTAAAGTAAAGGCAATGATTCGGAATCGACACAATTAACCCACAGCTCCCATCAGAGAACCAACTGGAAAGAACCACAACCATGAAATTAGTTAACTGGACAAAAATGGAAACATCAACAGCCAAAAGGCCAGTTACTTTCCCACAAAATGGCCAATTGGCTAGCCAGAACAAAGAGATATAAGCTATACACACACCCAAAGACAAATTCGATTGTACCCGACCGCAATCCTCGCCCTTACTTCTGTCGCGATTTAGACAAATAATGTGTTCAGTCCGCATGAAGTTCTCCTTGCCCATCAGTGCAATATCTCCGAGAACACAAAAGTCAAACAACAACAGAGGTGAAACAAAGGTGAGGACTCGACAGCAGGAAACCACTGAAATGCTGGAGCCAAAAACAACAAAAAATTTAGACTCCGATGGGCCCGTCCTGAGAGGCAAAGCATCAGGCACCAACCAACATTACATAAAATTAAATTCTACTTCACAGTAAGCCTTTACGCTGCAACCGTCATGGGATCTGAGGCCTGACCCACCGGCGTGCAATTAGAGAGGGAAGCGAACTTGTCAACCGTGATTCGGTTAACTACAATGCATGCAGTATGTCGTTTAACGTTTATGTTGTACCCAATCTTTTTATATCGAAGAAGGATTTTGCTGAAGTCATTGCAAGTATATATTTTTCTAAATTTATATACTGAGTCACCTAATAGCCCCTTGTTGCAGAAGAGATTTAAGTCCAGCATTGAATTTTGAAATTAAATCGGAATGATCTCTATAAAATGTAGAAAATACAGATTCGTAGCAACCCCTCTTTTCTGTAAATAAAGTGTATTTTTCACTACACTTCCTAATAATCCTATAAAATAAAAACTTAATGATTTAATTGAATAGACATTCCATAGGGAAGACTCTCTGTCTTGCATGTAATGTAAGAAATGCGTTTTACACTTCTCTTCTGAAGAGCATAAAAATTTTACTTTATGGTCATCATGTCAGAAAGTGTGTGAAACTCTCACCTTTCTACTTGACATTATTTACATAAGATGTGGTACTAAGTTATTTAGACAAGTTGTGGGTATTCCTATGGGTACTAATTGCGCACCACTTGTGGCTGATCTGTTTTTTGTTTTATTATGAGAGAGACTTCATGCTGTCTCTTTCTGCTGAAAACCAATCTGAAATCATTGGCGCTTTAAGCTCGACTTCTAGATATTTGGATGGTTTATTAAAAATTGACAATACCTATTTCGATGGTTTGATCAGTTAAATTTACCCCCCAGAACTTCAGTTAAATAAAGCAAATTCTTCCAATACCGAGGCTCCGTTTTTGGATTCACATCTATCTATTGTAGATGGGTTTGTTTCTTGCAAAATTTATGATAAACGCGATAATTTTGATTATGAGATTGTAAATTTTTCTTTTCTTGGATGGTGATGTTCCTCGTGCGCCATTTTATGGTGTTTATATTTCGCAATTAATTCGATTTGCCAGAGTGTGTAGTCATGTAAATGACTTAAACACACGTAATAAAGTGTTATCTGCTAAACTTCGTAATCAGGGTTATCGGTACCATAAACTACGAAAAAATTTTATAGGCGTCATTCTGAGTTAATTTCAAAATTCAATATTGGACTTAAATCTCTTCGGCAAAAAGGTATATCGGAACCCGAAAGGGGGGGTGCCCATAAGGCCCTTTTCCTGCCCTGGAACAAAAGTCTTCATTTTCTCCTGATATATTGCCTATAGTGTCCCATTTACTAAAATAGTATTGGTTTTGTAACGTAAGCCCTAGTTATTGAGAAACATGATAATGAAAGTGGGTGGGGTAATACAGCATTAATCTGAGGTATCATGTTTTATGCACTGTTTCTTTTTTCAAATATTTCACACCCACTCATTATTTCCTCTGTTTGTTAGAAAAATGTATTGGGTAAATTCCTACTAAATTTTTTTTCCTCTAAAGTATAATACTACATCTGCAGCAACTATTTTATAAACATCATCAATTTTTGTTAATTTTGCATCTTCAAATTCAACAAATCCTGGTCTATCTCCGAAACTAAATGGCAGATTATTTTCAAACTTACTTGAATTTAACACTGGAAGATTACAAAGTGTTGATTAGGTTTTGGTGACCTTGACCTAATATTCAAGATCACTTGGGCTGGTCAAATGTCAAAATTAGGGCTGACCATTTTGGCCATTTTTCTGTTCCTGAACAAAAAGCTTCAAATTCTTCTAATACATTGCCTATAGAATTCCTTTTACTAAGACAGTTTAGGTTTTGCAAAGTAAGCCCTAATTATGGGATTAAAAGATCATGAAACTGGGTGGGGTAATTCTATACAATGCTGAAGTATTGTGTTTTATCCACCACATCTCTTTTAAAATATAGCAAATGCAGCCATAACTTCCTCTGTTTGTTTGTTTGCCTTAGGTAACACCCTACCTAGTTTTCTTCCTCTAAAGTAAAGTATGCCATCTGCAGCAGCTCTTTTGTGAAAACCTTCTATTTCTGAGAATTTTGCGTCTTGGAATTCAATATATTATATTTTGTCTTTTGAACTACACAAGGGATTCTTTTGAAATTAAACTGAATATATTATGAGATTTTGAGAATATAAAGGGCTGACTAGGTTTGTGGGACCTTGACCTGATCTTCAAGGTCACATGGTCTGTGAGATTTTAAAATCGAAAAGAATGTCTGGGTATATTTTGGAATTATTAAATTCAAATCCTGTGACATTTCATTGACTTTCCCAATATATATCATTAGAACTTGCCTCTGAGCTTAGATTTTGGTGACCTTGACCTCATTTTCAAGGTCAGGACAGGCTTGATATCTACAATTGCAGTCATATTACTCTTTAGTCGAGTTGTCACTTAAATTATGCAGCATTACACCAGACATGGCCGGTTCTAGCATCTGGACAAGTCTTTTGAGTTGGTTAGATGTTCATTAAACTTGGCCTTATTTTCAAGGGCCTTGTTTTCAAGGTCACCACAGAACAAAATAGGTCGAAATTTTTAAGCTTCTTGTATAGTTTCTTTGGAACTCCTGACTTGATTCTTAGAAACTGGCTTAGAAGAATTATTGGGCCATGATTTCAAGTTGGTTAGCATTAACCTCATTTCAAGGTCATCAAAGGTCAAAGTAGATTGAAGTATAGTAAACTTTAGCTTGTTTGCACAGTTTGTGGGATCCACTGAGTGGAATGGATGCTAGTTTATCTGGTATAGTCACCAGGACAGAACAAGAGGCTGAATAAGTAATGATAAACAAACAATATTAGGCTTTGATGACCTTGTTTTCAAGGTAACAACACAATTAACACTGTCCAATTTCAGTCTGACCTTAAAATAAGGTCACGATCACCAAAACCTAGTCAACTGTGTGCACTCTCAATATATCTGCATACATGTACATGTTTCAAAAGAATTTAGATTTGAGAGATAAACAAAGATTGTGCAAATTCCAAGACTTAAAATAAGCAAAATGCACAAAATAAGCAAAATGCACATTATGATGTATTAAAGCTGCAGCCCTTATATTTTCCTCAGAAGGGAAAAATAATAAGACAGGACTATGCTCTTCAGTAAATGAAGATCTGTTGTGGCGGGGACGGCGATGGGTGGGGTCGGCAGAATATGTCCTTATTGGTCCCGTCTGATAATTTCAAAGACCATGTAACCATGATGAAAAGGTCAAGGTCACCATAACCTAGGCAACATTTTCTCCAAATACTGTCTTCAGATTTATTTCAAAGGAATCTTTCATTTAATTCCAAAAAAAATGTTTTATTGAATTCCAAGATGCAAAATTCTCAGAAATAGAAGGTGGCATACTTAACTTTAGCGGGGGGAAACTAGGTAGGATGTTACCTAAGGCAAACAAACAAACAAACAAACAAACAAACAAACAGAGGAAGTCATGGCTGCGTTTGCTATATTCTAAAAGGGACGTGGTGCATTAAACACAATATCTCAGCATCGTATTGAATTAGACCACCCAGTTTCAGGATCATTTAATTCCATAACTAGGGCTTACTTTGCAAAACCTAAACTGTCTTAGTAAAAGGAATTCTATAGGCAATGTATTAGGAGAATATGAAGCTGTTTGTTCACGAACAGAAAAATGGCCAAAATGGTCGCCCCTAATTTTGACATTTGACCAGCCTAAGTGACCTTGAATATTAGGTCAAGGTCACCAAAACCTAATCAACACTTTGTACTCTTTCAATGTTAAATTCAAGTAAGTTTGAAAATCATCTGCCATTTAGTTTCGGAGATAGGAAAGGATTTGTTGAATTTGAAGATGCAAAATTAACAAAAATTGATGATGTTTATAAAATAGTTGCTGCAGATGTAGTATTTTACTTAAGAGGAACAAAATTTAAGTAGAAATTTACCCAATACATTTGTCTAACAAACAGAGGAAATAATGAGTGGGTGTGATATATTTTAAAAAAGAAACAGTGCGTAAAACATGATACCTCAGATTAATGCTGAATTACCCCACCCACTTTCATTATCATGTTTCTCAATAACTAGGGCTTACGTTACAAAATCAATACTATTTTAGTAAATGGGACACTATAGGAAATATATCAGGAGAAAATGAAGACTTTTGTTCCAGGGCAGGAAAAGGGCCTTATGGGCACCCCCCCTTTACGGTGACTTAGTATATAAATTCAAAACTATATATAACCGCAATGACTTCAGCACCCAATTTCGTAAAATCATTCTTTGATATAAAAAGATTGGGTACAACATAAATGTTATACAACAGACTGCATGCATGGTAGTTAACCCAATCACGGTTGACAACTTTGCTTTCCTCTTTAATTGCACGCCGGTGGGTCATGCCGCAGATTCTATTACGGTTCCAGCGTAAAGGCTTACGGAGAATTAGATAGTTATAATTCTATATAATGTTGGTTGATGCCTGATGCTCTATCTCTGGTCGGGCCCATCGGAGTCTAACTACTGGTTTTCTTATGCTCCGACATCTCAGTGTTTTCTTGCTGTCGAGTCCTCACCGTTGTTTCATCACTGTAGTTGTTTGATTTTTTGTGTTCACGGAGATGTTGCACTGATGAGTTAGGAGGCCTTCATGCGGACTGAACAAATAATTTGTCTAAATCGCGACGGAAGCAAGGGCGAGGATCGTGGCCACGTAAAATCGATTTAAGCCCCCCAGTGGAATTCGTTTCACTGACCGTTCCAAGGCGGTTCTTCTGTCGCGGTATATATTGTTTTGTTTTGTCTTTGAGTGTTTGTGTCGCTTATATTATTTTGTTTTTGATAGCCAATTGACCATTTTGTGGGAAAGTAACTATCCTTTTGGCTTTCCGCTATTGATGTTTCCATTAGGGTCTGTTGTTTCTTGTTTGTGTTTCTTTCCCTTTGGTGTCTCTCATTTCCCGAATAAATTTTAAAGAAAACAGAACCTGGCACCCCTTAATTTCGAAATGGACTCCTGCTATATATAAGGAGGAAGATTCCATTTGGTACAAAAGGGTTAAAATATGATCGGGAATTAAGAGTAAATCCCTATGGACTCAAGAACAAAACTCAGAAATGGCAAAGAGCCATTCTTCCTCGAAACTTTGAAGTTTGTTGTAGTACGTAGGAAAGGAATTAACATTAATTCCGGCGTGCGTATGTGTGTGTGTGTGTGTGTGTGTGTGTGTGTGTGTGTGTGTGTGTGTGTGTGTGTGTGTGTGTGTGTGTGTGTGTGTGTGTGTGTGTGTGTGTGTGTGTGTTTGTGGGTGGGTGGGTGGCGGTCTCTCTAGAAACTTCTCAATTAGATTCAAAGCACTCTTTTTGAAACGCGAGTTACCGGTGGCTTAGCAAGACCAAAATAATATTACGCACAACAAGGAAACTAGATGTAGAGTATAAGAATCGTAAACGGGAACGCCGTATTAGATTCTTTTTCTTGCACAACACCACCGAAAAAAAAATAATTTTACTTTAGTTTACGTTTTATTTTTGCGCACTAAACTTGGTAAGAACATCACGGTAAGAACAAAATTTCCATCCCTAGCTTATAACCTGGTATGCAAGAATATGTAGTTTCTCCGAGGTGTGGGTTACTCTTAAAATAGAAGTGAAGGCAAGGATCAGGAATCGATATAATTAACAGAGACAACAAAGGGAAATAAACGAAAACACGAACTAACTAGACCTTTTGGAAACATCAATAGCGGAAAGCCAAAAGGACAGTTACTTTCCCACAAAATGGCCAATTGGCTACCCAAAACAACAAAAAAATATATACTAGCGATACACACACTCAAAGACAAACCAAAACAAAAATAAACATCGACAGAAGAACCGCCTTGGAACGGTCAGAGAAACGAATTCCCTCTGGGGGCTTAAATCGATTTTACGCGGCCGCAATCTTCGCCCTTACTTCCGTCGAGATTTAGACAAATGATTTGTTCAGTCCGCATGAAGGCTTCCTAACAACTCATCATTGCAACATCTCCGAGAACACAAAAATCAAACAGCCACAGAGATGAAAACACACACACACACACACACACACACACACACACACACACACACACACACACACACACTGGAATACTAAAGATTTTCACTCATGATATTAATTTCACAAACGACATTTCTAAATACAGTGAAATTCAAGACCACCTAAAATTACATGTAAGACTAATTCTGCTTTAAAAAGCTTATTTTGAAGGCTTCAGTTGACAGTCCATAGTGTCCTCTGGTCAGGGACCAGCTTTGGGACTGCTCAAAAGTGGTCTAAAAGACCACTTTTGAACAGTCCCAAAGGTGGTCTTAATATAGGAATTGTAGTGTATTTCTCTTATTTTTTCCCGGAAAACAGATTTTGACAATTCATGCAAATTGTCTCCACTGGAATGTCAAAACCTGTTTCAGGGGAACATCAGCCGTTTGCTGCTAACATTATCTGAGCCCGGATATGCCTTATCTTTCAAACAATGAAGATCCAGATCATATGGTTTCTGAAGAAGCCATCTGATCAGGATTTTGAATGTTTGTCATTCGGTTTATGAATTTGTTGCAATGATTTGCATCAAGAAATCTGATTGGTTGATAATCAGAAATGGGTGTGGCATATTTAAATATTTAGCAGGTCAAGGGTTAAGACCACTTTTGAACAGTCCCAAAGGTGGTTTCTGAGCAGAGAACACTATATGCAGAAATCACAAAGAAAGAATAACTGAAACTTTTCAAATAAGCTTTTAAAAGCAAATATAGCATCACAAAAACATGCCTATATAATTTTGACCCCCTTGAACCCCACTTTTATATAGTAAAACTGGGTTTTACAGGGGTAAACCTTATTTTCCTTATTTCTGCTCTAAAATATAGATTGTGGGTACTCGTCAGAACCGCCTCGATATGGCGGTTCTAACGTGTACCCAAAATCTACATTTTAAGCAGAAATAAGAAAAATATCACAATTTTTCTTCTAAAAACTTACGTTTTTTTTTGGGCGGTAAAGTTTGCAATGTATTTGTATAGGCGTGTTTTGTAATGGTCTTAAATTTTGGTGGTCTTAAAAGCGGAATTTTACTGTATTACCTTTATTCTTCAGTGGATTGCGTTCATAATAGGACTTTTGCTTCATTGATAGTACCTCTTTCATTTGCAACCAATAAATGGCACCAAGGACCACAGCTTTGTTGAAAATTACCACTTTTCGAAATTAAGTTGCTCTATATTACACCCTTACTTCCCTTGCAAGCTTGATAGTGTAGTTGATTGAGTGCTTGACTCTGAACCAGAGGGTCGTGGGCTCAATTCAAGGTGAAGGAATGTTCTTTTTTTTCACATAAACGTTATTATTACTTGCAAGTTTGTAAAACAACATGGACGCTCGAATAAAAGCTTCTCAGCGCTTTACTTTCTGTATGAAAATCTGCAAATAAATAGTTTATTTTAGCTTTAAAAATTATTTTCGAGGTTGAGGCGCAGTAGCAGAGCGCAGTTATTCCAAGGGGCCATTCAACTTGAACAGGAAATGCAGAGAAGGCAAGAATTCAGCTGAAATTTCTGAAAATGTGTTGAAATAAATATTGCAAAGATTTTAACTTGCAGTTTCGTTGTTTTCCCATGTATGAAAGGTTGCATGTTATTGTTTAGACTTGTAAAATAGGGACCTGAAAAGTAGGTCCAGTCTCGTATTATAGCTCACTACCGATTATAGCGTGCAGTTATTCGATCCCCTTTATTAGGTTACTAGAATGCCTGATTGTGGTATAAAATAGCTTTTTGGACGGGTTTTTTGGACGGAATGCATTCATGCATACATTTACGCATGCACACATGCACGCATGCTTGCATCGTCACACTCATGCACGCATGCACATACACATGCATGCACACACATACTTGCTTGCACACATGCATGCATGCACTCATGCATGCATGCACACATATGCACATTTTCAAACGCATGCACATGTACACGTGTGTGCTTGCACACATGCAAACTTGTGCATGTATGCATGAATGCAAACATCACACTCATGCATACATGTACATACACACATGTATGCACACACATGCTTGCATGCACATACACATACATGCACCCATGCATGCATGTACTCATTCATGCATGCACACGCATACATGCATGCACGCGCATGTACTCATGCATGCATTTACGCACACAGACATAAATTCACACACTCACACATGCATGGGCGCACACACGCATGCACAAACACTTATGCATGCAAACCTACACATACTCATGCAGGCATGCATGCACTCACACATGCATGCATGTACTAAAACATGCATGCATGCACTCACACATGCATGTATGCACTCACACATGCGTGCATGCACATGTGTTCATGCATGATTGTGTGATTGTATGCATGTGTGCATGCATGCACTCACACATACATGCATGGACACACACATGCGTGCATACACACACAAACACGAACATACAAACACACATGCATGCATACACACATGCATGCATACACACATGCATGCATGCATGTATGCAAGCACATACTCAGTCATTCAAATGTTGGGTATAAAATTTTGTTATATCAAGCAATATCGACTTTAGGGGTCTTGGGCTCAAGGTCAAGGTCACTGTCTATTTTGAGAAAACCTTTATCAACGCTGTAGTGCTTTACACAAATGTTTGATATGAATTGCTGCAGTCTGTTAGGCTGTTTTACAAAACAAAATGTCATTTCTGAAAAAAAAAAAAAAAAAAAAAAAAAAAAAAATACCTGTATAATTGAAATTTCATTTTGATAACTTGTTCAACTTAGGGCCCGTTGGCGAGCTATGTTGCCTGATGCCAACTCTAGCTACATAGGCATGCTGCAGCTTTGCTGACGTCTAAACTGTACTGAAAACCCGTCATATGCATTTTTCTTGCTTTCAAATGAAAAGACAGTAAAATTCCTATATTAAGACCACCTTAGGGACTGTTCAAAACTGGTCTTAAATACCACTTTTGAACAGTCCCAAAGGTAGTCCCTGACCAGAGGTCATGGTAGGCAGAAAATAAAAAGAAAATTAAGTGAATCCTTCAAAATAAGCTTGCGCTCCTTCACAAAACAAAAAGACATTTTTGGTAAAAAAAGCTTGCATAATTGAAATTTTATTTGGATAACTTGTTCAACTTCGGCCCCTTAGGCGAGTTATGTTGCCTTCTGCCAAATCATGCTACATATGCATGTTGCAGCTTTGTTGACGTCAAAACTGTACTGAAAAAAACGTCCATGATAATGCCGATAGGCATTTTTCTTGTTTTCTAATGAAAATATTTTATATTTTTCTTGTTTTTGCTTCCATCAAAGACCGTTGGTGCGCGTTAGAGCAGCCTCATTGAGGCGATCCTAACGAGCATCCACAACATAGGTATTGTAGCAAAAACACGGACGAAAAATAATATATACCACTGAAAACCCCTTTTTCTGGGGTTCAGATGGGTGTCATTACGATATCACACCCGTGCGATATAGTGCAATTTTTACATCTCCAAAATGGCTACTTTTCTGACGAAAATCTGTGATATTTTTCTTATTTATACTGCAAACATAGGTTGTAGGTACTCGTCAGAACCGCCTCAATGAGGCGGTTCTAACGAGTACCCACAACCTATGTCTTGGAGCAGAAATAAGAAAAATATTGTTTACCCCCGTAAACCCGCGTTTTCTCTATATAAAATGGGGTGTAAGGGGGTGTTCTTTTCACGGACTTGTTCACGTGATGTAATTTCGCGGACTTGTTAGTCTGATGAATTTACCTGTAGAGTGGTAAAGATTAGAACATATTCTTTTGTTTTGTTTGATTTGAGGTGTTTACGTTCCCGTCAACACTGTAAAGGACATTTTGGAGACGTTGCTTCCAATTTTGTGGGACTTTTACCCGAGTTTGAGATGAAATGACATCTCAAGCCCTGCCACCCAATGAAACCACTGACCGTTCCAATGCGGTTCTTCTGTGGCGATTTATTTATGTTGTTGTTTGTTACTTACTTTGTGTATCACTTGTGTCTTTTATTTTGGATGGCCATATGGCCATTTTGTGGGAAAGTAACTGTCCTTATGGCCTTCCTTTGCTTAGGTTTCCATTATGGTCTGGTCGCTTAATGTGTGTGTTTCTTTCCCTTTGGTGTCTTTGATGGGTGGAGTAGGTTAATTGTATCGGTCCTGATCTTTGTTTTACATCTACTTTATAAGCATGGACGGTCCAACTGAAGGTGATATTATTTAGGTGATTTTTCTTATTGCAAATTAAGCAAAAATCCACTATTAAGACCACCTTTGGAACTGTTCAAAAGTGGTCTTCAAGACCACTTTTGGACAGTTCCAAAGGTGGTCTCTGAGCAAAGGACACTGCAGGCAGAAAAGACAAAGTAAGAATAACTGCAACCTACTAATTTTTTTTTTGTTTTAAAACAGAATTAGTCTTAATATTTGGTGGTATTAATAGCGGCATTCCACTGTAGTTTACATTACGCACATCTGTAATATGCGCGCTGACGCTACACCTTTGCTTACCGTATGTTTGTCAAAAAACTGGTTGCTGCTACAGCCACCATTCTTTTTCTTCGTGTCCATCGAATGTGTTTCATCTGTTTTTCTCAGGGAAGATAGTCCATAAATACTTGAGTCCAAGTTAAGTCTGAGCTCCACAACTCTTTTGGCGAGAGCGTTCCCACATTGTACTGGATACATGGCATCAGTTTTATCATTATTACATTGAAAGCATGCCAGATTTCGAAATACAGTTTCCTCACCATAAAACATTTCGCTGGTGGATTTGATAACAGTGAATTGCACAGGAAGATAGTATAAACTGCATGCCTCTTCCAGCGTTGGATCGTATGTTTGCCAGTTTCCTGTGGTATTACATGTGCTAACATCAGGAGAAACGCACATATTTTTCTTCAATTGTCTAGATGACAGTTCTTGGTTTCTTGGAAATTCAAATATAACATTACACAGCTGATATTTACTCTGCCTTAGGAATTCAATGACGTCGGTAGGTTTACCATACCGGATTATGTCTGGGACCGCGATGTCCTGACATTTCAATACAGCATCCAAAGGAATTACATTTTCTTTGTTTTCATCATTACATGTTAGACAGTATATGCTTTTGTACAACATGTTCTTGTTTGCCAAATAAACAGGCGTGGTAAGTGACATGATATTTACATCCAATGGAAAGTCTGGATTGAAGTCCGCTTCACATTTGGCAACCTGTCTATTGCCGACGGCATATGGCGAACATTTATTAACCATAAAAATAGCTGCGGCCGAACTGATTGGGTGACTTGTGAAAAGCTGGGGTCTTAGACAAAACATTCGAGACGTTTTCTGCTCATACGGAAGGGTTGTGTACGTTTGTGGCACTGCATTTGTCTTATCAGGGCAACAGTTGCCATAGTTAAAACAGTCGTCAGAACAGGAACAGTTAAAGCAGCAAGGATTCTGAGAACTACCTGCTTGTCTCTGTGGTGGCGCTGATGTGGCGTTAGTGTGGCAAAGGTTGATATAGTCACAGTTTAACTCCTTCAAAGAAGTCAGTAGACTCAGAGACGCTTCTGATGCTCTGGATTGGAATTGTACGTGTAGGTGTGATAAAATGCATGCGGTTATAAAGCAATTGAATGACATTCTTTATTTCTGAAAAACAAAATGAAATAAAATAGAACAAATGGACCAAGTAATTTAGGTCGAAGTACCAAAATGTTAATCCAAAATCATTAATCCATAGACAAATGGCAAATATCAATGTTCAGATCAACAGACATGGACTCCAGAAGAGTGTAATCAGGCGTTTCGCGGATAGTAAGCATTACTTGGTAAGCAAGCGTCGCCCACCATGCCTACCTATCTGAACGAAGAAAAGGAGTAAATGACGAGAAGGGTATGTCCGAAATTTTGGAAGTCTTCCTATGGCTTTCCATTGGCAAACACATCAGAAATAATTCTGCAAATGGCCACATCAACAAGATCATGGTGCCTCCCATAGAACTTCTTTAGTGTTGATACCAGTTTGGTTTTTTGATACCGCTGGCACAACAACCTGGTAGTGAGCACCTTCCCACGTTCCACAAAGTCATGATACTCTGAACAGGCTCTAGCATAATTGGTTTAGGTCACATGACCAAGATGGTTGCCGTGCCTACATCAGCAAACATGGCCCACGCTCCACGGAAGTCCCGGGCACCAGGAAGATGTCCAAAGTAGCGAGACCTGCCTTTTCAAAATTTTATAAACGTCATTCTGATTTAATTTCAAAATTCAACATTTGACTTAAATCTCTTCTGCAACAAGGTCTATCGGAACTCGAATTTTATGGTGACTTGGTATACAAATTCAGAAAAAATTATAACCGCAATGACTTCGACACCCAATTTCGTAAAATCATTCTACGATATAAAAAGATTTGGTACAACATAAACGTTATACGACAGACTGCATGCATGGTAGTTAACCAAATCACGGTTGGCAACTTTGCTTCCCTCTTTAATTGCACGCCGGTGGGTCAGGCCTCAGATTCTATGACGGTTCCAGTATAAAGGCTTATTGAGAATTAGAGGGATCTATTTCAAGGTAATGTTGGCTGATGCCTGATGCTCTATCTCTGTTCGGGCCCATCGGAGTCTAATTGTTGGTTTTGTTTTGCTCCAGCATTTCAGTGGTTTCTTGCTGTCGAGTCCTCACCGTTGTTTCATCTCTGTGGTTGTTTGATTATTTGTGTTCGCGTAGATGCTGTACTGATGAGTTAGGAGGCCTTCATGCGGACTGGACAAATTATTTGTCTAAATCGCGATGAAATAAGGGCGACGATTGTGGCCACGTAAAATATATTTAAGCCGCCCCCCCCCCCCCCATTGGAATTCGTTTCCGCTGATCGTTCCAAGGTGGTTCTTCTGTCGCGATTTATTTTTGTTATGGTTTGTCTCAAGGTGTTTGTGTCGCTTGTGTTATTTTATTTTGGATAGCCTATTGGCCAAGAAAGTGGAGAAAGTAACTGTTCTTGTGGCTTTCCGCTTTTGGTGTTTCCGTTGGGTCTGTTGTTGCATGTTCGTGTTTCTTTCCCTTTGGTGTCTCTGATGGGAGCTATGGGTTGATTGTATCGATTCCTGATCATTGCCACTACTTCTATTTTGCAATATTTAAAATATAACAAAACGTGGTAACCAAATCCGCTAAGATACATGTCTCACCTGACAAGTCAGACTTAGTATTAGAAAAGTTAGAATTTTATACTGCAAAAGTTAAAGACATAATATAGTTATTTAAATCAGTACTTGAGTGCTGACGTCAATACCGCAGTATCAACCTCAGCACTAAGGAACTGATACTGAGCTGATGATACCTCAGGGACGACCGAATCATTATGATAACCCTGGGTTGCCCTTGACCTATTTTACGGCAAAGTCAAATTAGTTCCTAAGGCATTTAAATGCGAAAAATGTAAGAAAATTCAAGCATGCAATACAATCCCAGCTAATGAAATAAAAATAGGACTTAAATGAACCTCTATGTATGTCAAAAGTCAAGCCAAGGTCACAAGGATTGAATGACCATCAGAATTTCAAACATTTTCTCCTCAGAAACCACAAGGCCAATTCAAGTCAAACTACATATATAGATTATCTATGCATCACGTGAACTAAAGTTTATATAACTTTGACCTCGTCACATGACATGACCACATAAGGTAAAAAGCTTTTAAAATTTTTCATCTCCAGAACCATAAGTCACGATAGAGAGAGAAGGGGACTCGAGCCCTACAAAAGTTATATAAATGATCGCCCTCGGTTGACCTTGACCTATTTTACGGCAGGGTCAAATTTGTCCCTAAGGACTTATATGAACCTCTATGAATGCAAAAGGTCACGGTCATTCAATGATCTTGGATCAAGTCCACATGGATTAAATGACCATCAGGATTTCAAACAACTTCATCCTCAGAAATCACAAGGTCAATCAAGTCGTATACATGATGTCAACTAAATCTTATATAATTTGTCCTGTGCACGTGACCAAGATGGCCGCCATCCCCATTAAAGGTAAACTGTCTTAAAATCGTCTTCCCCAGAACGACAAGTCACATTATATTGGAACTTGGCAGAGAGCAAAAGGGACTAAAAGTAGAAGTAAAACAAAGATCAGGAATCGATACAATTAACTAACTCCACCCATCAAAGACACCAAAGGGAAAGAAATACAAACATTAAGCTACCAGACCATAATGGAAACCTAAACAAAGGAAGGCCATAAGGACAGTTACTTTCCCACAAAATGGCCATATGGCCATCCAAAATTAAAAGACACAAGTGATACACACAGCAAGTAACAAACAACAACATAAATAAATCGCCACAGAAGAACCGCCTTGGAACGGTCAGTGGAAAGATTTCCACTGGGGGGCTTAAATCGATTTTACGTGGCCGAAATCCTCGCCCTTACTTCCGTCGCGATTTAGACAAATAATTTGTTCAGTCCGCATGAAGGCCTCCTAACTCATCAGTGCAACATCTCCGTGAACACAAAATTAAAGAACCACAGAGGTGAGACAACGGTGAGGACTCGACAGCAAGAAACCACTGAAATGCTGGAGAAAAAGAAAACCAACAGTTAGACTCCGATGGGCCCGACCAGAGACAGAGCATCAGGCACCAACCAACATTACCAAGAATTAGATCTCTCTTTTTTTCAATAAGTCTTTACGTTGGAGCCGTCATAGAATCTGAGGCCTGACCCACCGGCGTGCAATTAAAGAGGGAAGCAAAGTTGCAAACCGTGATTGGGTTAACTACCATCCATGCAGTCTGTCGTATAACATCCATGTTGTACCCAATCTTTTTATATCGAAGAATGATTTTACAAAATCGGGTGCTGAAGTCATTGCGGTTATATATTTTTCTGAATTTATATACTAAGTCACCATAAATGCCTACAAATATTATGTAAATAATAACCCGGGGTTGCCCTTGACCTCTTTTACGGCAAGGTAAAATTAGTCCCTAAGGCATTTGAATACGAAAAAATGTAAGAAAATTCAAGCATGCAATACAATCCCAGCTAGTGAAATAAAAACATGACTTAAATGTACCTCTATGAATGTCAAAGGTCAAGCCAAGGTCACAAGGATTGAATGACCATCAGAATTTCAAACATTTTCTCCTCAGAAACCACAAGGCCAATTCAAGTCACACTTTATATGTAGATTATTCATGCATCATGGAAACTAAAGTTTTTATAACTTTGCCCTGGTCACATGACATGCCCACATAAGGTAAAAAGCTTTAAAAAATGTCTTCTCCAGAACCATTAGTCACGATAGAGAGCAAAGGGGGCTCGAGCCCTACAAAAGTTATATAAATGGTGACCCTCGGTTGACCTGATCTATTTTACGGCAGGGTCAAATTTGTCCCTAAGGACTTATATGAACCTCTGTGAATGCAAACGGTCAAGGTCATTCAAAGGTACGGTCAAGGTACACATGGATTAAATGACCATCAGGATTTCAAACAACCACAAGGCCAACTGAAGTCGTATTTTAAATATTACAATTATGCATGCTGTCAACTAAATATTATATAATTTGTCCTGTTCACGTGACCAAGATGGCCACCATCCCCATTAAAGGTTAACTCCCTTAAAATCGTCGTCCCCAGAACCACAAGTCACATGACATTGGAACATGGCAGAGAGCATAATGGGCTCGAGCCCTACAAAATGAAATAAATGAAGACCCTGGCTTGACATTGATTTATATTAAGGCAAGTTCAAATTTGGTCCCTAAGACTTTTGAAGAGGTAAAAGGTAAAATAGTGTCTGTATGCAATTCAATCATAGTTTCTGAAAAGAAAATAGGACTTATATGAACCCCTGTGAATGTCAAAGTTCAAGATCATTCAGTGACATTTGTTCAAGGTCACAAGGATTGAATGGCCTTCAGAATTCCATACATCTTCTCCTAAGAAACAACAAGGTCAGTTGAAGTCATATTTTATAAAGATAACCTATGCTTCATGTGAACTATACTTTATAAATATGTTCTAGAAAGGGTTGTCCTTTGGAAGCAAGAAATACACTTTGTCCTGGTCACATGAAGACGATTGCTGCCATACCCTATAAGATTAAGAAAAAACGTTTAAAAATTCTTCACCAGAACAATAAGTCAGATGACTGTGAAACATGGTAGAGAGCAAACGGTAGCCCTACAAATGTTATGTAAATAATGACCTTGACTTGTCCTTGCCCTATTTAACGACAGAGTCATTTTCGGTCCCTAAGGCGTTTGAATGGGAAAACTGTAGAACAGTGTATTTGTATTTAGTTTAGTAAAAGAAAATATGTCATGTCAGAAAGTGGGTGATGCCCTCACCTTTCTACTTGACAATATTTATATTAGATTCGGTACTAAGTTATTTAGACAAATCGTGGGTATTCCGATGGGTACTAATTGCGCACCTCTTGTGGCTGATCTGTTCTTGTATTGTTATGAAAGAGACTTCATTTTGTCGCTTTCCATTGATAACCAATCTGAAATTATTGAAGCTTTTAGCTCTACTTATAGATATTTAGATGATTTATTAAATATTGATAATACCTATTTTGATGGTTTGATCAGTCAGATTTACCCCCTAGAACTTCAGTTAAATAAAGCAAATTCTTCTGATACCGAGGCCCCGTTTTTGGATTTACATCTATCTATTGTAGATGGATTTGTTTCGTGCAAAATTTATGATAAACGCGATGACTTTGATTTTGAGATTGTAAATTTTCCTTCTTTGGATGGTGATGTTCCTCGTGCGCCATCCTATGGCGTTTATATTTCGCAATTAATTCGATTTGCTAGAGTGTGTAGTCACGTAACTGACTTCAACACTCGTAATAAATTGTTAACGGCTAAACTCCTTAATCAGGGTTATCGGTACCATAAACTACGCAAAGCCTTTTCAAAATTTTATAGACGCCATTCTGATTTAATTTCAAAATTCAATATTGGACTTAAATCTCTTCTGCAACAAGGTCTATCGGAACCCGAATTTTATGGTGACTTAGTATATAAATTCAGAAAAATATATTACCGCAATGACTTCAGCACCCCATTTCGTAAAATCATTCGTCGATATAAAAAGATTGGGTACAACATGGATATTATACGACAGACTGCATGCATGGTAGTTAATCCAATCACGGTTGGCAACTTTGCTTCCCTCTTTAATTGCACGCCGGTGGGTCAGGCCTCAGATTCTATGACGGCTCCAACGTAAAGGCTTATTGCGAATTAGAGAGATAATGTTGGTTGGTGCCTGATGCTCTGTCTCTGGTCGGGATCATCGGAGTCTAACTGTTGGTTTTCTTTTGCTCCAGCATTTCAGTGGTTTCTTGCTGTCGAGTCCTCACCGTTGTCTCACCTCTGTGGTTCTTTGATTTTTGTGTTCACGGAGATGTTGCACTGATGAGTTAGGAGGCCTTCATGCGGACTGAACAAATTATTTGTCTAAATCGCGACGGAAGTAAGGGCGAGGATTGTGGCCAGGTAAAATCGATTTAAGCCCCCCCCCCCCCCTCGTGGAAATCTTCCACTGACCGTTCCAAGGCGGCTCTTCTGTGGCGATTTATTTATGTTGTTGTTTGTTACTTACTGTGTGTATCACTTGTGTCTTTTAATTTTGGATGGCCATATGGCCATTTTGTGGGAAAATAACTGTCCTTATGGCCTTCCTTTGTTTAGGTTTCCATTATGGTCTGGTCGCTTAATGTTTGTATTTCTTTCCTTTTGGTGTCTTTTATGGATGGAGTAAGTTAATTGTATCAATTCCTGATCTTTGTTTTACTTCTACTTAAATGTACCTCTATTAATGTCAAAAGTCAAGATCATCCAGTGAACTTGAATCAAGGTCACACGGAGTGAATGACCATCAGAATTTCAACCATGTTCTCCTGAAAAACTACTAAATCAAATGGAGTCGTATTGTATGTTAAACATATTTGCCTCACAAGAAGTTAAGTTTATTTTATTTGTCCTGATCACATGACCAAGATGGCGGACATGCCCATTTTAGCTATTAAAACCCCTTCAAAATCTTCTTCTCCAGAATCATAAGTCAGATGACATTTAAACTTAGCAGACAGCAAAATGCACTTGAGCTTTACTCAAGTTTATAAATGATAATCTTGGGTTGGCCATGACCTTTTTTAGGGCAAGATCAAATTATTTGTTCCCGTAGGAGCGGGTATGGGAAAGGTATGACGGTGCATTGAAGTTCATGATTTGAAAAAAGGTCTTATAATATAAATGTCATTGGTCAAAGTCATTTTTGATTTGGGTACGAGGTCACTTGGAGTGAATGTGTCAACATTTAAGAGTTTTTTTTTTTCTGAAAATGCTTGGCCAATTAAGGGGATTTTGGAACGAAAGTTTATTTAAATAGTCTAGTTCACTTGATCACAACGGGTGCCGCTCATTTATGGTATAAGCTTAGAGAGATTTTTGGTTTGGTCGCCATGAGGCGGACAAACCGGGTATAATGACCAGATTGTAACTGTTCCATGGAGGGGCACGTGACGTGATCAACCAATCAGCTTTAACGATGATGCAATACTATACTGCAATTACAGGAAACAGCCTGTCTGAATAGCGAAACAGACCGAAAAGCAAGCGTTTTAACTCCAACAATAAATATCTTAAGGGAAATGGATACACCTGGCATTTGTGGCAGTTAGTCTACCATTTTTGGCTTCCGATTTCGATTGGAAGCCCTTTAGATTGGATTGGTGATACCCCAGTTTATTTCTAACCGTCTTATGGCGTAACTAGGAAAGCCCTACAGATATTTACGCAGTGAAAACGGGTTCAGAATAAACAGGAATGCAGCGCCCGTCGATGTCTATTTATAAAGCGTTTCCAGATATCTATTTATAAAGCGTTTCCAAGAAGTCAAACCAAAGAAAACAAGTTACAGTAGAAACAGGTCCTACTTTCAGTTTCGTTCTTTTGATGTAACCTCATAATTAACCCATAGGTGCCAAAAATATTCCACTTTTATGAGCCTGGAGTGGTCATTTTCTAAGCATAGGGATGCCATTTTTTATGTAAGTTTTACAAAAATGCATGTACGTTGAGCAAACAGTTTAGATCTTGATCAGATGCGGCGTCTGATCTTGGTCTACACTGTTTGCCAATGTCTGAAAAAGGGTCGCTAGGCATATATGGGTTAATTCGTCAATGTACTTGATTCCAGTTGGCCTACCCCGTGCAAGATGAAATTATCTTAACTGCCGTATTCGACTGTTGTGACTCGAAACTAACCCTATGGTCTGTATAACCCGTCTTCTGCATTGGGATCATTATAAAACATCAACATGTATGTGCTTAAATCTCATGAACTAGCATTTTCAGTTCATTACGAAAACACGCCTATTCAAATATATACAGAATTTTGCCACCCAAATGAAAATTGCCCGATAAAAAAATTCAGATTTGTTCATATTTGTGCTCTAAATATAGATTGTGGGCACTGCTTAGAACCGCCTCGATGACGAGGTTCTAACGACTACCCATTGTCTAGGGGTCAAGATTAGGTAGGCGTGTTTTCGTGATGTGAGAAAATATTCTTTTTTTTTCTAGTCCAAATATAGATTGTCGGTGCACGGTGTTTTGAACCCCTTATAAAGGAAAATAATGTACCCATGTACACTCAACTTTCTCTATATAAAGTTTGGTTTATAGGGTTGTTCAGTACTTATGCGGTAGCCTCAAAGTGCTTCTAGTGCCTGGTTACCGTCGTTGTTCAGTGCACGGACTTGTTGATGTAATGCTTTTCTTTTCTTAAGGATTTGTAAAAGAACAAAAAAAAAAAAGAAAAAACGCCTACAGATTACAAAAGTTAATTCTGTCACTCGAGTCACACTTCTCTCGGAGTCTCAAACTTTTCATGGTCACTCAGAATTTCCAGGACGAGTTTACGAAGAGAATTTGACAGTTGAAATCAGTAAAAAATAGTTTTGCAGAGTCCAGTAACATGTACATGCAGATAGTCTAACTAGCCGATAACTTACTGCGTAAAAAAATTCCGAGTTGTATTTCACGAATCAAGTGTGCTTGTTGTAGGGTGATCTCTATGAAAGTGATATGTCATTTTTTCTTCATTTCTATAGCAACATTATTAACCGTTCTTTTATAAGCGGTGGGTGAAGAATAAAAAAACAGTTTTAAACCATGATTGCAGAACTTGTCTCGATCGTGCCTCGAACTCAGGCGGAAAGAGACCTCATATCCTACCAACATTGTCAATTTTACAAACATGCCATTGTTCATCGCATGTCAAACGAGCAATTTAAAAGCTTAACATGTACATGGACAAATTTTTTACCAGCATAAAACCTGTGCGAGTGAGCAGCTCCCAACATTCAGCCTTCTCTGTTCATAAATGCCGATTTTTTAACCAATACAGTTAGATGCGCACCGACGTTGCGGTTTTGCTCCTCGCCGGGTCCGTGAATATGTTTCTACGTAGATTGTCCTCCTTTCAATGGTTTAAGACGGACAGCTAACACTGAAACAGTTTCCGTAAAAGCCTTACCAGAAATATCGTGCTCATTTAGAGCGACAACATCGATGCAACGTCAAGACGTGGCATCGGCTTCATGGGCATGACATGGGTCTTTTTCACAAAGGCGACCAGCACTGGCTTAAACGAGCCTGCGAGTACGTGCAGCCTTACCACAGCCTTTGCTGCTCTCGGATATGTAGAAGAGAAGTTGCGTTTCAGTTGGCTGCGCACATGCATTTGACAAAATATATGCTTATAAGGGAGGTAATACAGAAGAAATGATTACTTTTTTCAGCCCCCAAACCTGGGAAATTGAGTGAAAAAGAATGTGAAAAATATTGTTTTTTTTTTTTTTTTTTTATATACCAGTTGAAAACTTTACTTGAAAATAAATTTGTAAACCAGCACAAATGATTGCTTGCAGGTAAACTTCAACAAATGCGGACACCGATGCTAACGCCGACGCCGGGGGTATGGCAATATCCTCCTTACTTTCGAAAGGCGAGCAGATTTTCAACTTTACAAACTAGGGAAAGTAGAAGTAAAACAAAGATCAGGAATCAAGCAATTAACTTACTCCACCCATCAAAGACACCAAAGGGAAAGAAACACAAACATGAAGCGACCAGACCATAATGGAAACCTAAACAAAGGATGGCCATAAGGACAGTTACTTTCCCACAAAATGGCCAAATGACCATCCAAAATAAAAAGACACAAGTGATACACACAGTGAGTAGTAACAAACAACAACATAAATAAACCGCCACAGAAGAACCGCCTTGGAACGGTCAGTGGAAAGAATTCCACTGCGGGGCTTAAATCGATTTTACGTGGCCACAATTCTCGCCCTTACTTCCGTCGCGATTTAGACAAATAATTTGTTCAGTCCGCTTGAAGGCCTCCTAACTCATCAGTGCAACATCTCCGTGAACACAAATAATCAAAGAACCACAGAGGTGAGACAACGGTGAGGACTCGACAGCAAAAAAAAAAAAAAAAAAAGAAAACACTGAAATGCTGGAGCAAAAGAAAACCTACAGTTAGCCTTCTTTTTAAAAGGAAACTTTATTACCGTATTTCGAAACACACCTATACAAATGCATTGTCATTTTTTGGCCAAAGAAAAATAAATTTTAAAAAGAAACATTGGAATATTTGCCTTTTTCGCTCAAAACATAGATTGCGGGGAGTCGACAGAAACGCCTCTACGAGGCGATTCTATCGAGTACTCACAATCTAGTGTCTCAGAGCATGAATAAGGAAATTAATGTATACCCCTGCAAACCTGTGCTTTACTATATGAAAGTGAAGATTATATTTTCTTGTCCTTTGGGATCATTGATTCCATTGTGGAACTTTGAAAATATCTGAGGGTCACTCATGAGGCCTATTTGGCCGAAACTAGCTAGTCTGGCCCAGAAAATATGTACACTCCTTATTTTTCAGTTCTGTGGTGTATTCCTTGCTTCCAAAGGATAGCCCTTTTATAGAACATATTAAACTTCCCTTCAACTGCTGTATGGGAATGTGTGGCGGCGGTAAAACGTCTCCCTGCCCTACATCATAGTGTAGATTATATTTTCTTGCCCTTTTGGATCATTGATTCCATTGTGGAATTTTGATAATATCTTAGGGTCACTGATGAGGCCTAATTGGCCGAAACTAGCTAGCCTGGGCCAGAAAACATGTGCACACCATATTTTTCAGTTCTATGGTGTATTCCTTGCTTCCAAAGGATAACCTTTTTATAGAACATATTAAAGGGGATCACAATTCTATAGGCATGATTTCGTGATGGAAATACAACTTTAAGGACCTTATGGTTGCTTCTCTGTTGGCTCTGTCCAACTGAAAAAGGGGTCTACTCTAAAAGGGGAAGAATTTGCTGCTCAAGGGGTCTACTCTAAAAGGGAAGAATTTACTCCTAAGAAGCAAATTCTTTCCTTTAAGAGTATATCCCTTAGACATATCCAAAGAGAAACTACTTTTGCAGGAGTAGCCCCACCCCTTTAAGGCGTATCTATTTCCCTTATGGGGAACTTATAACAGCCGCAGTCATTTTCGCAAATTTTACGTCTTGCAATGCCATTATGGAGTAAGTCAATGGGGCCATGGAAACGAAAAACAACAGATTATAACTATACTACTACTCACAAAGTATGGCTGGCTGCGGTAGCTGAGTCGGTTGCAGTCTGACTGGTGATAAGGAAGACTCGGGTTCGATACCTACCGGGGTCGGCAACATTCTTTCGTAGAGATTGATTATGAAATCTTTTCTATGGTCATTATCTCCCTTCCGCTGATTCAGGAAGGGCAGGGGTCAGTTTTGGGCGACAGAATGTGCACTGAACTGGTAAACCGCTTACGGATGAGCCTGCTCAGGAAAAGCGTGGATAGGTACACTGACAGGCCCAAACATGACCCAAATCAGTATTGACTGGGCCGATAAATAAAAAAAAAACTTGCAAAGTTTACTTCACACAGATAGGAACAGATTTATATATTCTGAACAGCTTTCGGTACGCTAATAGCTCTAATAATACGTACATGTAAATGTTGGAAAGACAGAGAACGTTATTTTTCCTCATTTATAAAGATCGCTGGGTGTAACGGGCCTCCGTGGCCTAGTAGATAAGAGTGCTGACTCTTAATCATTAGGTCTCTCAACGCTGTAGGTTTGAGCATGGCTCAGGTCACATAATGAGAAGTTCTGCAACGGAAGGTCAGGAGGTTTTTCATCGGGTACTCGAGTTTTCGCTCACCTCTGATTAACGATCGGCTTGATGTGAGTGAAATAATCTTGAAAGGATCGTTAAACGGAACATAAAAAAGATCGCTGGGTGTGTAAAAACATGTTCATGTTTTTGCTACTAGAATTAACGTCAGTGCCAAGGTCGAACCTTTTAACTCTTCCAAATATATAAAACATTTAGGGAGCGAAACAGTCATAACGTTGATGGGTTTCTGTTCAAAAACTTAATGACTACTAAGTGACCTGCCACCAGTTACAGACCGAGTTGTTAAAAGCTTTTTTGGCGCATTCGATGGGAGCTATTGTATCAGATAACCACTCAATACTTGACGTTTTACTAATCAGTTTCTTTTACAATTAAGTTGTGATCCAGAAAGATTTAGAAAAGGATTGCAAATTTCAGGTTTTTGCGGAGGTACCGCTCAAAGAAACTGTCGAGGTTTAAGATACAGTCTGATTCACAGTACTTTGTCTGGGCAGGCTTAGATCTTCCTAGGCGGTTCAGCAATACTTCAAAGTTCAGTCGGTTTCAGCTCATGCAGTCAAATATATTGCCCCAAGGTCTGATCGGCCCCAGTCCATCGGGAACTGAAGAAATAGATTGGGTTGCATGATGCTTCCACGCAGAGCTGATACCGGCCGCACATGAGTAGTGTTAAATCGCCAAGAAGTTCTAAGCCTGTCCAGGAAAAGTGGCTCGAGTCGGACCGTTCATGCATTTCAACCATTTAGTTTCATTGGGCGACAGATTGGAAGCAATGTCTCAAAAAAGACTCATACAGTGTTAACAGGGACATTAACAACAAATGAAATAGATAACCAAGGCCCTATAGAAGGCATGATGACTTAGGAAAAATCTTTCTATAAACCCGTTTGAAAAACAACAACAACAACAACAACAAAAACGGTCGTATTAAGTTATGCTTTGGTTGGTGTCCATCCGTCCGTTTGTAAACTTTTTTTCGTTTCCGTATAACTCCTACTATACAGTTTTCATCCGATTAAGCCTAAAATGTGTATGTAGTAAGGCTAAGATGTGAAGATATGCCTTAAGTTTCGATAATTACTGTCCACCAAATATTAACAGAGTGATGACCTTTGAAAAATTCGGTTTACATTTTCGTATGGTTAAGTTTTGTGCTATACATGTATAAAACGTATGTAAGTTACATTTAGTTTATACTTGCCATGGCGTTAAACAATTACCACAGAATACTCATCACTATCCACCCCTCCTGATACCAAGGTCACAGACTTTGACATTTTATATACACGTTTTGTATTAAAAAATAGAAGTGGAGGCAATGATCAGGAATCGTTACAATCAACCCACAGCTCCCATCAGAGACACCAAAGGGAAAGACACACAAACATGAAACAACAGACCCTAATGGAAACACCAACAGCGGAAAGCCAAAAGGACAGTTACTTTCCCATAAAATGGCAAATAGGCTATCCAAAATAAAATAATATAAACGACACAAACAACCATAACAAAAACAAACCACGACAGAAGAACCGCCTTGGAACGGTCAGCGGAAACGAATTCCACTGGGGGGCTTAAATCGATTTTACGTGGCCACAATCCTCGCCCTTACTTCAGTCGCGATTTAGACAAATAATTTGCTCAGTCCGCATGAAGGCCTCCAGACTTCAGACAAACCATATCAAAAATATACCGCGACAGAAGAACCGCCTTGGAACGTTTAAAGTTTATTATTTTTATTAAAAAATGCATTAAGTGGGATAATGATATCAGCTGGCTCAAATCAGAATGTAGATTGACAAGACCAAACCTATTGGATGCTTTTTGAAAGCAGCCAACTTGTTTTCTCCATTGTCACTTGGATAATTTGGGCCCCGTCAAGCGATTTTGGTACTTATCGACTATGCGAGCAGCGAAGGTTCCGGCGAGCCTGCGCATCCGCGCAGTCTCGCCAGAACCTTTGCTGCTCGCTCATACAAGCAGTGAATCAAGAGGAGCCTTCAGTCAGAAAGCCATATCCCTGGCCCCTCTCAATGACTGGGCATGCGCAGTTAAAATCTGTCATGACGGAATGCTCGAAGACACAAATTCGCTTGGCGGGGCTCATTTTATCAGTACTCAGGTGAGCGATCGATGCCCTTGGGCTACTTGTTTAACCCTTGTCCTGCTGAATATTCATATATGCCACACCCACTACCTCTGATCAACCAATCAGATTACTTGATGCAAATTATTGCAACAAATTCACAATCTGAATGGCAAACAATGTAGATCCTGATCAGATGGCTTCGTCAGAAGCAATCTGATTTGGATCTTCATTGTTTGGAAAATAAGGCATATCCGGGCTCAGCAGGACAAGGGTTAAGATGCGTGCATGTGGCCAGCTAACACATTTAAATAGATTCAGTCATGTATGACGTTACCTCAAAGTCGCCTCCAGCAAACTCACTAGAACATTTCCTGGCCGCCTGGACTTGAACTGATCGTATGAAATAAATACTTTATTCTCAAGAGCTGGTGCATTATACCCTAAAATTCACATACCGGCCCGCCTTTAAAATGAATGGATAGAATAGAAGTGAAGGCAATCATTAGGAATCGATGCAATTAATCCAATGCTACCATCAGTGACACCAAAGGGAAAAAAACACAAACACGAAATAACTAATAAAACTAAAAAAAATGAGTTCCTTTGAGAGCAATGAAAACATTCATAAGAAAGAAGATGGGTCATACTACGTAGTTTCGGCTAATTAAGCCTCATCAGTGACCCTGTAATGATCCGGCAAAGAAAGCCAGAGGAAACATACTGCAATTTGGCGAATTTCGAATAGGCAGTCGATTCAAAGACTGATATAAATCAAAATTGGGTCCAAGTAATTAAAAACCTGTCTAGAATATGAGTCTAAACCAATAATTAATTTCTGATTTCTCAGAATATTCACGCTGATCTCAAAGGACCAAAAGGAAAATATAAACTGCACTATGGTTGATGTACGGGGAGACGTTTTACGGCCGCCACACGGCACAACACCAGCTGCAGTGAAGGCAAATAAAACTAAAAAAAATGAGTTCCTTTGAGAGCAATGAAAACATTCATAAGAAAGAAGATGGGTCATACTACGTAGTTTCGGCTAATTAAGCTCTATTGGAAACATTAACAGCGGAAAGCCAAAAGAACAGTTACTTTCCCACAAAATGATCAATAAGCTATCCAAAAAAATTAAAATACAAGCGATACACACACTCAAAAGATAAATCATATCAGAAATAAACCGCGACAAAAGAACCGCCTTGGAACGATCAGTAAAGCTTGTAGTTGTTTCTGTTGCTTTGTTACAAGACAGTTAGTCAACAAGTCCATGTATAATACAGTAAGTTCTGAAGTTAGATCCTTTGGAAGCAAAGAATACACCAAATAAACGAAAATAATAAACGTCACTTAAAAAAGGACCAGTTAAGGTTTACAGAGGTATATATTATTCTACCTTTTTGGCTAAATTGCTAAAAATCAGAATGTGTAGTTACTCGTAAACGCTGCCTCAATGAGACAGTTCTTACGAATAGCCACAATCTATATTTGGGACAGAAATAAAAAAAAATCAACTAGTTTATCTGAAAAATACTGGCCATAGAGATGAGACAGTTGCCATTTTAGCACAAGAGTGCTATCGTAATTGTGACTTCCAGTTTGTTTTCTCGTGTGAATTTGGTCCTCAACGAGGTGGCTCTTACGCGCATGGATAATCTTTATTTGGGAAAGACATAAGAAAATATAAAAAGATACCAATGGACCACTACACTAACCAGAGCTAGGTAGTCACTTCCAGCTGGCAGCTATGTATTTGTGTAAACCCAAGGTAGCTTTAGATGAAATTTAGACTCAATCGACCCAGTGGCTTCCGAGATGATGTCGTTAGAATGCGTTGTCTCCAGACGAAAACGGACAGCTGCCCATCTAATAAGTTACTAACCAGAGCTAGATAGTCACTGCCAACTGGCAGCTATGTATTTGTGTAAACCCAAGGTAGCTTTAGATGAAATTTAGACTCAATCGACCCAGTGGCTTCCGAGATGATGCCGTTAGAATGCGTTGTCTCCAGACGAAAACGGACAGCTGCCCATCTAATAAGTTACCCTGGGGCCTTCGGCTCTAATGTACTTGAAAATATTAAAAGAAATAAAATAAAAAAATAAAAGCTGAAACGGCTTATATGGTTCATAGCAAAGCAGAAGTGGAGGCAATGATCAGGAATCGATACAATTATCCCACAGCTCCCAACAGAGACACCACAGCATTCTAAGTTCTAAGTGTTTTTTTTTTTTTTTTTTTTGCATTTTGGTGTCTGTGCAAGCGAATGATAATTAGCAGAAGACCAAAAATCAGATCACAGACAGAACACTGCTTAGGGAACATTTCAATAAATGATTTGTCAAAATATCTTTTAAAGACTTTCAGTAAAAGTAATTATTTCAATTTTGTACCATTGTAAGTCTATGGAAACTCGCGAATTTGCTGTAACAACCAGCCAATGGCCGAATTTCATATAAAAATATTTCGATAGAGGCTAAGCTTCATTCAGCAGATGGTTACGGAGGAGATGAATTTTAAGCACAACTGAGCCGAAGGTTCCGGGTTAGTTATTGTGACCGGTCAGCGTCCGTCGTCGTACGTCCGTTCGTCCGACCGGTCGTCCGTTCACAAGTATTTAATCGACATCGACTCCTTAACCACTGAACAGATCCTTACTAAACTTGAAAGAAATGATCATTTGGGTTTCTTCTTTCAGAGTTGATCAAAGGATTACATTCAATGCAGATTTCTGGTTGCAATGACAACAAATAGGAGAAATAGTGTATAGTACCGATAACCCAGATTAAGAAGTTAAGCAGTTAACAATTTATTACGAGTGTTGAAGTCAGTTACATGACTACACACTCTAGCACATCGAACGAATTGCGAAATATAAACGCCATAGGATGGCGCACGAGGAACATCAACATCCAAAAAAGGAAAATTTACAATCTCAAAATCCAAATCATTGCGTTTATCATAAATTTTGCAAGAAACCAACCCATCTACAATAGATAGATGTAAATCCAAAAACGGGGCCTCGGTATCAGAAAAAATTGCTTTATTTAAGTTCTGGTGGTGGGGGGGGGTAAATTTGACTGATCAAACCATCGAAATTGGTATTGTCAATATTTAATGAATAATCCAAATATCTAGAAGTCGAGCTAAAAGATTCAATGATCAGCAGAAAGGGACATCATAACAAAACAAAAACAGATTAGACACAAGTGGTGCGCAATTAGTACCCATCGGAATACCCACAACTTGTCTAAATAACTTAGTACCAAGTCTTATGCAAATAGTGTCAAGTAGAAAGGCGAGAGCTCCACACACATTCTGGCATGACCATAAAGTACAACCTCCACGCCCTTCAGAAGCGATAAAAGCATCTCTTACCTTACATGCAAGGCAGAGGGAGTCTTCCCTACGAAATGTCCATTAAGTTAAATCATTAAGCCCCTACCCACAAGACCATGAGGAAGTGCAGCGCATAGGGCGGAAAACCACAAGCAGACAGACCCAAAACACGAAAACGCCTGGGTTTCAATTTATTTAAAACTTCATTAGAATTTTTTTACAGACCAAAACAGATTTCTACCCTATCTTTCGAAGACTTTGTCGCAATATTTTATCACATGTTCCTTGATGGCAGTAAAACATGAAGTTTATAATTTTGAGAGTTCAGTGGTGGTACAAGAGCCTGAATTTGCAATAAATCGTGCTTTGTATGGTCTTTTATGAAGTTTAGGTAACCAATATGACGTAAAATTATGGGATTATGATTTACATGGGATTATGACTGTATCGATTCCTGATCATTGCCTCCTCTTCTTAAAACCTTTATAAACCTTCTTGTGTGAAATCAGAAGGTTTAGGCCTTTGATGTATTGTAAGATTTTTTAAAGATTCGCACCCCCAGCCCCACCCCACCCACCCTCTCTGTGCAAAATACCTGAAATTCGCCCCCCCCCCCCCATTTTTTAATTCTGCGTACGTGCCTGTTCGTCTAGTAAATCTCTGTCAAGATTATTACATTTATAGCCCTTGGGCTAAAACTTGCCCTTCCCAGCGGCCCCGAATGTTTTACACAGACTTACGAGTAAACAGGGAAAATCCTTTTAAAATATTTTGACGGACAGACAGACAGACAGACAGACAGACAGACAGACAGACGGACGGACGGACGGACAGACGGACTGACGACCACTCAACTCCGGTAAGAAAACAATATACCCGATTTTTCTTCGAAAAAAGCGGGTATAACAATATTAATTCTACATCTAGATTTAAAATCATTAAGAGAAATGAAACCGAGTTAAAATGGATTATATTATTACATACGAGGGTCAGTCAATAAAAAGTGAGACAAGTTTCATACAGCACCACTGAATAATTTACTATGATATCTTATGTGCCAGCAGGCACGGTGATATTAACGGGCTTGATTGGCTGGTATTCTGCTCGTACCATAGCCACGATTTAGATAATCTAGCTTACCGGAAAACCAGTTTGGATGTTCGAAGTCATTATGCCCCCACGCTGGAAGGGAGGGGGGACATATGGTTTTTGGTGCGGATCCCGTTTGCGTCGGCGTCAGCGTCGGCGTCGGCGTAGCCTGTTTGTAGCACTATATCTCCTGAACCTATGAATGGATATTGACCAAACTTGCATAGACACATCAGTAGGATAGGGGAAACCAGTCATTAGGTCATGATGACCTTGACCTCATTTTCAAGGTCACAGCGACCCCAAAACCGTCATTTTTGGGCCAAAAATGGCTTGTCTGCACTCTATCTTATTAAGGAAATGATTGATTTTAGTCAAATTCGGCACATTATATCATTACAACATACCGCAGATTTTATTTGATTTTGGTGACCTTGACCTCATTTTCAAGGTCTCAGCGACCCAAAAACAGTCACTTTTGGGCCAAAGATGGCTTGTCTGCACTCTATCTCATTAATGACTCGATTAATTTTAGTCAAACTTGGTACAATATATTATTACAACATACCGCAGATTTCGTTAGATTTTGGGGACATTGACCTCATTTTTAAGGTCACAGCGACCCCCAAACAGCCATTTAGGGCCAAAAATGGCTTGTCTGCACTCTATCTCATTAACGAATTGATTGATTTGAGTCAAATCTGGTACAATATATCTTACCAACATACCGCAGATTTGACCTTGGCCTTTTTCCAAGGTCACAGGCTCCCAAAAACAGTCAATTTTGGGCCAATAATGGCTTGTCTGCCCTCTATCTGATTAACGAATTGATTGATTTTTGTCAAACTTGGTACAATATATCATTACAACAAACCGCAGATTTGATTAGATTTTGGTGAACTTGACCTTTTTCAAGGTCACAACACCCCCAAAACTGTCAATTTGGGCCAAGGCCCAAAACGGCTTGTTTGCAGCTTACATTTTGGTGACTTTAACCTAGTTATTAAAGTCAAATGTGTGTTTAAGATATTAATTCGTGGGGTACATTGCTTTCCTCTGAAAACATTTCTAGTTTATTTTGCTTTTAGTAATTTGTTCTTTTTTTCTTTTTCTTTTTAATTTTTTTCTATTAATTGAACTTTACATTGAAATATTTTTGTATGAGCAAGTCCTCTAGTAAGTAAGTAAGTAAGTTAGTAAGTAAAGACTTTATTTTACAAGGGTGACAACATTTAGCATATAAGTGTAGCTTATCTTCCATGAGGCCCTCAAATTATGGTACAAAATCTATATAATAAACAGTTCTATACAACAACAAATGCAATATATATACACTATACAAAAGGTAAAGAGTATGTAGTATTGTACTATGAAATGCTTGAAGCATGATGTGTTGGTATCACAAAGTAATCATTATTGTAATAATAATCATTACTGTTATTATTACGGGGCAAAGATAACAATATTTCTTGAATGCTTACAATTTAGCTAGCAAGAAATATGTAGAAAATTACTAGTAATGTAGAAGAGAATAGTACTATAACTTAGATAAGGTGTACAATACTCAATGTTTACTGATCTGATTATTAACAAAACAAGAAAATAGAACAAAATGAAGGAGGATTGTGGAACCTGCATCATTGAGTCAGCCATTTTATACATCGATTGTGGAAAGTTTCAAGAGTTGGTGCATATTTAATATCTTTGGGCAAACTGTTCCATACAAGACACCCTGAATAACGCACGCTGTGCTTAAGCATTCCTTTTTAGGTTGGGGAGGAACAAAGCAGCGACATGCTGACGATTTTAGATTTACCACGGTTTGCCTAGCAAAAAAAGAATCCCTTATTTTTTAATTTCCAATTTTATACAATGGGCTGTTGCTATGTAACATGCTGTGGATGACAAATTATTTTTCAGCTTTGTTGATGTAGCTGCTTTTGAATTACCATTCATTTAAAGCCAATATCCTTTAAATCTAGAGCCTGTATTTCGCCACTTGGAATGAAAAATTTGATTTCTCAAACATTCTATATAGTAGATGAGCTATTTTATTAAGGGAGCTTTGCAATACTGCAAAGTTAAAAATGCAGTGTTTTAGACTCATTCTGGTCATGTTTGTTGCCAATGCAACGAGAATAACTTACTTGGCCACGGTCAGTTTACCAGCGTTCTTTCTTACCGAGCAACTGACCATCTCTTACCCAATACCCATCATGAAAACACGCCTATTCAAATATATCGAAAATTATACTAGCAAATGAAACAAGAAAAGAAAAGAAATGTTCCTGACAAAAATTGTGATAGTTTTCATATTTCTTCTCTTAAAAAAATAGATTATTGGTACTCGTTATAACCGCCTCGACGACAACGAGGCGGTTCTAACGAGTACCCACAATCTATGTTTCAAGCAGAAATGAGAAAAATAATGTATAACCCTGTTTTCGTGTTGCTATTAAATGTATATAACTTAGGTATGGAATACTAAAGAGAAAGTAAGTTATAAGACTAGTCTCAATTATTAATTACTGACCCTCATACATCTTTTCCTTTCGGTTTTAATGATAATTTATCGTGGGGTGGGGGGGGGGGGGGGCATTATTTCTAAATGACAGATTTTCATGCTTTTTCCCTTTTGTAATGCCGAAAACGTAAAACTAGGTCTGACTCCAGAAAACAAAAAACTTCAACTGTAAACGTTAATTACGTTTAAATGAAACAATTCTAGGCGGAAGATACAGTCCAAAATATTATTGAATCACGGGCGCCACTGAATGCCTGCATTCCTAAGTTCACTACTCATTTCTGTCTTACGTATGTTGCATCACTAAACGTCCGACATCCCTAAGTGTCCGACAAAATTTTAATTTTTCGCAAAATTGTTTGAAACGGTGGGGAATGTTCAATTATGACATTTTAAGGGAAAATTTCGAAAGAAATTTTTTTTGGAAATATTCGAAATTTAACTTCAATTTTTTTCTTGTCGGACATTTCGGGGTGCCCCATGCATCCCTAAGTGTCCGCCATCCATAAATGTCCGACAACATGAAAATTGACTAAGAAAGCATTTTTATTGTTAATAATCAATCAATGATAAATAAAAAGACAAATTTAACGTTAAACCTATGTTAGAAATATTCACCTTTGGAAATAAGCATTGCAATATATGGATCCGAATAGACCGTCATCCTTAGATGTCCGCCAGCATGACAAGGTCTTATTTTCTCTGGAAGATGTCCGAAACGGTGGAGAATGATCAATTGTGACATTTTAAGTGAAAACTTTGCTAATTGATAATAAGCGAAAAAAAAAGAAAAAAAAAAAAGATCTTAGTTACTTGTCATGCTGGCGGACTTCTAGAGATTGCGGACATACTCGAATCCATATATTCTAATGCTTATTTCGGAAGGTGAAAATTTTTAACATGGATTTAACGTCTTTTTATTTAATATTATTTGAAAATTAATAAACAAAAAAAACATGCGTTCTCGTCCAATTTTTACGTTGTTGGACATTTAGGGATGGCGGACACTTAGGGATGACCATATTGGGATCCCTTATCAAGATGCTTATTTCCGAAGGTATTCTTTATAAATCATTATTCATTATTAGCGGTAAGAACTATTTTCCCAGTTACTTGTCATGCTGGTGGACATCTAGAGATTGCGGACATATTCGGATCCATATATTGCAATGCTTATTTCCAAAGGTGAACATTTTTAACATAGGTTTAACGTTGAATTTGTCTTTTTATTTATCATTGATTGATTATTAACAATAAAAATGCTTTCTTAGTCAATTTTCATGTTGTCGGACATTTAGGGATGGCGGACACTTAGGGATGCATGGGTCATCCCTAAGTGTCCGACAAGAAAAAAAAATGAAGTTAAATTTCGAATATTTTCGAGAAAAAAAGCGAAGTTTTCACTTAAAATGTCACAATTGATCATTCCCCACCGTTTCGGACATCTTCCCGAGAAACTAAGGTTTTGTCATGCCGGCGGACATCTAAGGATGCCGGTATATTCGGATCCATATATTGCAATGCTTATTTCCATATGTGAACATTTTTAACATAGGTTTAACGTTAAATTTGTCTTTTTATTTATCATTGATTGATTATTAACAATAAAAATGCTTTCTAAGTCAATTTTCATGTTGTCGGACATTTAGGGATGGCGGACACTTAGGGATGCATGGGGCACCCCGAAATGTCCGACAAGAAAAATTGAAGTTAAATTTCGAATATTTGCAAAAAAAATTTTCGAAATTTTCACTTAAAATGTCATAATTGAACATTCCCCACCGTTTCCAACAATTTTGCGAGAAATTAAAATTTTGTCGGACACTTAGGGATGTCGGACGTTTAGTGATGCAACATACGTAATTGGACATCGAGGCGATTGAATTCCACGATGGCATTATGAAAACACGCCTATACAAATACAATGTAAATTTTACCGGGGAAAAACGAAAAATTTAAGATGAAAAATTCCGATAATTTTCTTATTTTTGCTCCAAACATGGATTGTAGGTACTCGTTAGAACCGCCTCACCGAGGCGGTTCTAACTAGTACCCACAATCTTTGTTTTAGAGTAGAAATAAGAAAAAGAGGTTTACCCCTGTAAACCCAAGTTTTACTATATATATGTGGGGTTCAAGGAGTCAAAATTATAAAAGCGTGTTTTCGTAATGTTTCTAAATAATAATAAGACACATCTGTCTCAACAAGAAGCTATGCTCAACATGCTCTTCGTCCTCACATCGGTTCTGAAATTAATCACAAACGGTATTACATAAAAAATATCTTTCATTCATAAAGGTACGGATTTCTTTTTCTTATTTCCTTGTATCTTCGGGACACTTCGATGAAATCATCCATTTCAATGTTTTTTTGATTTTTTTTTGTTTTTGTTTTTCAAAATACCAAAACACCTAAAAATTGCTATAAGTACAACGCCCTTTTTCGATCTATCGTTTTTAATTCAATAAACACTCCTGATACCTAAGACTGTAAGATGGCAGTATATTGCTATCAAGCGGCTGGTCAAACGATTACTGGAAAATTAAAAATAATTTTTGATTTTTGGAAACGACATGTAGTTTTTTAAGAACCGAAATACGGATTTCGATGATGCTGCCTTGAAGGGATTCGGTAATTGATGGTGTAAGCGAGAGTCTTAAGATAGAAGTGAAGTAATGATCTGGAATCGATACAATTACCCGACACACCAAAAGAAAAGGACACCAAGCATTTCATAATTAAACCCCGATGAAAACGTCATTCACGAAAACACGCCTATTTAATTTTGACCCCCTTGTACGCCACTTTTATGTAGCAAAACTGGGGTTTACAGGGGTAAGCCTTATTTTTTTAATTCTGCTCAAAATATAGATTCGGGGTACACGTTAGAACCGCCTCAAAATATAGATTGGGGGTACACGTTAAAACCGCCTCGTTGAGGCGGTTCTAACGAGTACCCACATTCTATATTTTAGAACAGAAATAAGAAAAATAACAGAATTTTTTCATCTGAAAATTTTCGTTTTTACGGCAGTAAAGTTTTCAATGTTTAAGTATCGGCGTGTTTTCGAAATGGTGAGCAAAATGTATTTCGCTGGGGAGCTTTAATAGATTTTACGTGGCTACAATCTGTCGTGTTTTAGAAATAATAATTTGTTCAGTCCGCATGAAGGCTCTCTATCCCATCATTGCCACATTTCCGAGAACACAAAACGCAAACAACCACAGAGCTGAAAAAAAAATGATGAGGGCTCGACATCACGTTACAACCGAAACGCTAGAGTAAAAAAAAAAAAAAAAAAAAATTGTGACACCAAGTGCCATGTCAAGTGAATCGATTGTGATTGCATTGTACCATTTCGAAAAGAAACAAGCAATGATATCTCATTATTAATTTTTTTAGTTATAAACTTATAAACAAGATTCACTAGACTGCGTGGACACGAACATTTAATTTGCAGTATCAGTTTCGGTTGTACATGTGTTTTTTTTGTTTTTTTTTTTTTTTTTTTGGTTCTTTCTTGTTGAATTCGATAGATTGAATATCTAAATTGACAGTTTGATGTTTGTGGTAACCCGTGTTGAATTTACCAGAGTTGAATTTGACCATTACGAGAGCTCGCCTATACAAATACATTGTAAATTTTACCGCTTATAACGAACATTTTGAGTTGAAGAATTGTGATATTTTTCTTATTTCTGCTCAAAATATAGATTGTAGGTACAAGTTTGAACGAGTACCCACACTCTATATTTTAGAGCAGAAATAAGAAAAATAAGGTTTACCACTGACAACCTCAGTTTTAATATGTAAAAGTGGCGTTCAAGGGGGACAGAATTATACATGTATAGGCGTGTTTTCGTGATGAATAATTGATCAGTGAGCACATTATTAGCGAAATTATAAACCGACAAGCACAATCAGAAATTTATACTAAGCTTTTCAGTACCAAGAACAGCACATTATTATTATTATTATTATTATCCTTATTATTATTATTATTATTATTATTATTATTATCATCGTACTTTATCATTATTATTATTGCTGTTATTAAATGTTCTTTCCTACAATCAATATTAGCTAGTGTGTATCCACTTTATTTTTATCACGTTAATAATTGTTATTATCACATATTCAGTACTATATTTAACATGATAACCCATGTTTTGCATGTGTTATAATGCTTGTTTCCGTTTCCGGTTATCAGCCCGCCCGGTCTGATAACCGGAAACAGTGGATTTTGAACGGATAGCGGTTATCAGCCCACTCATGACGTTATTGTGACGTTACCAATTACATGACGTAACGCGAATAGTTAGGCGTGACGTTACGCGCTTTTTTGCTTGAATCACGCTTTTTATCAGGCTAAAGCCTTCGGGCAGATAATGGGGTCTCGGGTTGATACATCGGGCGATAACCAAAATCCCATGTGATAATCTCTAATTATAATATTTGAAGTAAGTGGTAGTATAAGTAGTAGTAGTAGTAGTTTTAGAAGTAGTAGTGTCAGTATTATTAAGAGTATAATTATTACTATCATAGTTTTGATTATTAAAAATATCATTATCATTTTTATAGTAGTACTGAGTAGAAGTAGTAAGAGTATAATTATTATTGTCATCGCATTACGATAACACACCCGTGCGACAAAGTGCATTTTTTCTCATCTCCAAAATGGCCATTTTTCTGATGAAAATCCGTGATATTTTTCTTATAAATACTCGAAACATAGGTTGTCGGTGCTCGTTAGAACCGCCTCATTGAGGCGGTCCTAACGAGTACCCACAACCTATGTCTCGGAGCAAAGATAAGAAAAATAATGTTTACCCCGTATACCCCAGTTTTCTCTATATAAAGTGGGGTATAAGTGGTCTTCATTTTACGGACCTGTTCACGTGATGGTTTTTATTAATCTTGAGATTATTTTTTTCATTATAACAAGTGGTATCATCAATAAAAATAGTTTGTTTGTTTGTTGTTTTTTTATTGATGCTTACGTCATTATTTAGGTCATGTTAACGAAGTTGATTCCAATTTATGGGACCCTTACCCGACATTGGGATGAAATGACAAGCCCTGCCGCCAAAAACAAAACAAACGGGTTTCTATATATGGACGGTCCAACCGACATCATTTTGCCTGGGCAGGCTAAGACCTACTAAGTGGTTTACTAGTGTTCATTTGCGGTCAGTTTCAGCTCTACGTGGAAGCATCATGATGCAGCCCAATATTCTTCTCCAAGCCCCGATCGGCGCGTGCCGGGGGGGGGGGGGGGGGGGAAGCGGCAATAGTAGTAGTAGTAGTAGCAGTTTCGGAAGAAGTATTAACAGTATTAAATATTAAACATATCATGATCTTTGTATTATTAAAATATTTATCAATAGTAGCGTAATAATAATTATTATTATTGTCTATGTACATGTACATTCAAACAAATCATATTGGCTAGTTTGACCAAATTAATTTTCATCACGTTACTATGCTCATGCAATGCCCTTGTAAATCCGATTTTATGTCTTGAAATATTTCAACCCGCTATTTGCCTGCAATTGCTGCATGATGCTTCCACGCAGAGCTGAAACCGACCGCACACGAATACTGGTAAACCGCTTAGAGGTTCTAAGCCTGTCAAGGCAAAGTGGTGCAAGTCGGACCATCCATTATTAGAAGCCCTATTGGTTTCATCGGGCGACAGGGCTTGAGATGTCGTTTGATCTCAATATCGGATGAAAGTCCCTCAAAATGACCTATGCAGTGTGGACGGGGACGTTGAAAAAAAATAAAAGAGAGATCCAGAGTGGCGACAATCACAAGACACAGCCCACTCTTGACACCAAGAGGAAGAGGAAATATGAACAAAGCAAGAAAAAAAAACAACAGTGTTTGTGAAATGGAACAATCAGTCCTCTCTTCCCCACACGGGGTGATCAGACCATTAGAAACACCAGACCACAACTCACAACAAATTCGCAGACATACAACAAAAATAACAGCAAAAGACCTACACCTAATCTACCGCGTTAGAACGGTCAGCCGCATATGCCACTGGATCTTTCTTTTAAATTTTTTCAAAACCAGGAAAATCAGAGTTACGATTCATATGCTCTGCATATCGTATAATGGTGCTCTACATGTCTATGAAGTTTCGTTAAAATATCTCAAATGGTATCAGAGTTATTGAGATGGCACGAAACTATGATAGAAATGGCTATGTTAAATGTTCAAAGGGCAATAACTCAAAACGTAGGACATCAGAGACACGGTTCATATGTTCTGCACGTCGTCTCATAGTGTTCTACATACTGTGAAGTTTCGTGAAATTATCTCAAATGGTATCAAAGTTATGGAGTGGGCACGAAACTGTTGGCTATGTTCAATGTTCAAAGACCAACAACTCTCAAAGTTGAAAATCAGAGTTCTGCATGTCATTTCATGATGCTCTACATATCTGTTACGTTTCGTGAAAATATCTCAAATGGTATCAGAGTTATGGAGTGGGGACTAAACTATGAGAGAAAAGGCTATGTCCAATATTCAAAAGCAAACAACTCCAAAAGTAGGATCATCAGAGTTACCTTTTATATGTTCTGCATGTCGTCGCATGGTGTTCTACATATCTGTGATGTTTCGTGAAAATATCTCAAATGGTATCAGAGTTATGGAGTGGGCACTAAACTATTATAGAAATGGCTATGTTCAATGTTCAAAGGCCAACAACTCCAAACGTAGGATATTCATAGTTACCATTTATATGTTCTCTATGTCGTCTCATGGTGCTCTACATATCTGTGAAGTTTCGTGAAAATATCTCAAATGGTATCAGAGTTATGGAGCAGACACGAAACCATGAGGCGCGGACGGACAATCAAAGTTTCGGAGCCTCGCTACGTTTTGAGTGGCGGGGCACGACTGTTTCAAGGCGGTCATGTATCTATTGCTCAAATTGGCTATTTTTTGGTAAAGTACTGATCCTTTGGCTTTCCGCCTGCGACGTTTTCATTTTCACTGGTGAAGTTGTCTACCATCACGAAAACACATCTATATTATTTTGACCCCCTTGAACCCCGCTTTTATATAGTAAAACTGGGGTTTGCAGGGGTAAACCTTATTTTTCTTATTTCTGCTCCAAAACATAGGTTGTGGGTACTCGTTAGAACCGCCTCAATGAGGCGGTTCTAACGAGCACCAACAACCCATATTTTGAGCAGAAATAAGAAAAATATTACAAGTTTTCATCCTAAAGTTTACATTTTTTTCGGCGATAAAGATTACAATATATTTGTATAGGCGTGTTTTCGTAATGTGTTCACGTGTCTTTCCCTTTCATGTCGTAGATGGGAGGTATGACGTAACTGTATCGATTCCTGATCATTGCCATATGTCCTAGATAAGGCTGGCTAATCGGAACTGAAAAGATAATCGATTATCAGTCATGCCAATTCGATCGATAATCGATTAGTATTCGCTATGTTTTTTTGTTGTTTTTTTTTGTCAAAATTTTACCTGTCTGAGCATGTTTCTTTCCATATGTTGTACTTCACAATATGTATATTTGAACAGACAGGCCTGAGCAAACAGTGTAGATCCAGATGAGACGCCGCAGAATGCGGCGTCTCATCCGGGTCTGCACTGTATGCACTCATCCAGCTATTTTAGGCATAACTTTGGGAAGTAAATTGTACCTTTCAAGTAATCGATAACAAGCAAATCAGAAATGATAATCATTTTTCTGGAATTTATCGATCAATTAATCGATAATACGATTAATCGTGTCAGCCTTAGAGGTAACTGTATCGAATCCTGATCATTGCCTTCTGTCCTAGTTTTCATTCGACGGAGTAAACTGCCTGTATTGACACCACATGTGTGAACAGTCCAAAGAATGGTCCTTTACGAAAGGAAACTATGTGTAGAAAACACGAAGAAAGAAAAACTGAAACTGTCTAAATATGATTTTGAAAGCAGTCTCAGTTACCTTCAGGATGACCAACTATTTTTTGTGTTTAAATAATATTAGGACCTAGAGTGAAGGTTGGGCCCATAGAATCTATAAAACTCGCCAGTGGTTCTCTCTACTGACCATCTTAAGGCGGTGATTATATTGTTGTTTCTTGCACACCAGACATGGAAATCCGTGATTTTACCCTGGGATAGAAATTTATGTTCTGACCCTGGTGTTCCGACCCCAAATCGAATATAATCGCGTGTTTGATAAATGCACTGGTTGATTACAACCTCATGCGCGGCGTCGTCATGCGTGACGTCACTAAACATTCCTGTTGTGTCATCACAAAATGGCGGACGTCGGTAACCGAAGTGACAACAGCATTAAAATTCGCAATAGAAATGGAAGGTATGCAAGAAAAAGAATCCTATATGGGTGTGAGGGGTGGATAGAAAAATCCGTCCCTCGGGATCACTGTCCGGCATCACTCGGCAAGCCTCGTGATGCCGGACAGTGTCCCTCGGGACGGATTTTTCCATCCACCTCTCACACCCATATAAGATTCTTATATTATTTTAAATGTAGCTATGTCGGATTTTCCGAAGGGGCTCTTCATGTTACTTTGTTTGTTTTGGAGTCAACACTATTTAGGTCATTTTGAGCCGGTCAGTATACCTATCCACACCTTTCCTGGCCAGGCTTATACGTAAGCGGTTAACCAGTACAGTGCATATTCTTTCGCCAGAAACTGACAACTGCCCTTCTTGAATCAGCGGAAGGGAGAATGACTATAGAAAAGATTTTGTGATCAATCTCCACGAAAGAATGTTGCCAACTCCGGCAGGTATCGAACCCGCGTCCTCCTGATCAACAATCAGACGCGCATCCGACTGAGCTACCGACTGAATATTGTAAAAAAAAAAACACACACACTTATGATTGGCATTAACAATGGTTCGTTAATAAATTATCCGTTTGGCACTCAGTTGTGGTAGTTCACTCCTTGTCTTACTGACACCATTTTTGAAAATTCATCATCTTTTCGATAATGGAAATGGGGCGTGATAGTTAACTTCCTGCCCCTCTGAGTCGATGTGGAAAACTTATTATATTCATCATATGATTCCGTCAGTCGAACGCTAACTTATGAAAACAAGAAAGTCATCCATTACGAAACCATGCCTATACAAATACATGGTAAACTTTAATGCCAAAAAAAAAACAAACATTTTACAGTAAAAATTTGTGATATTGTTCTTTTTTTTTATCAAAATACAGATTGTGGGTACTTGTTAGAACCGCCTCATCGAGGCGGTTCTAACGAGTACCCACAATCTATATTTTAGAACAGAAATAAGAAAAATAAGGTTTACCCCTGTAAACCTCAGTATATATATAAAAGTGGGGTCAAAATCACAAAGGTGTGTTTTCGTGATGACAAACAGCTTATCTGACATTGATGAATGCAAATCGGAATTTGCACAGAGAAGATTCTCTCTATCTTGCATGTAATGTCAGAAATGCATTTTTCACTTCTAAAGAGCAAAAGAATTATACACTTTGGTCATGTCAGAAAGTGTGTGATGTCCTCACCTTTCTACTTGACAATATTTATATATGATTCGGTACTAAGTTATTTAGACAAATTGTGGGTATTCCGATGTGGCTGATCTGTTCTTGTATTGTTATGAAAGAGACTTCATTTTGTCCCTTTCCATTGATAACCAATCTGAAATTATTGAAGCTTTTAGCTCTACTTCTAGATATTTAGATGATTTATTAAATATTGATAATACCTATTTTGATGGTTTGATCAGTCAGATTTACCCCCTAGAACTTCAGTTAAATAGAGCAAATTCTTCTGATACCGAGGCCCCGTTTTTGGATTTACATCTATCTATTGTAGATGGATTTGTTTCGTGCAAAATTTATGATAAACGCGATGACTTTGATTTTGAGATTGTAAATTTTCCTTTTTTGGATGGTGATGTTCCTCGTGCGCCATCCTATGGCGTTTATATTTCGCAATTAATTCGATTTGCTAGAGTGTGTAGTCATGTAACTGACTTCAACACTCGTAATAAATTATTAACGGCTAAACTCCTTAATCAGGGTTATCGGTACCATAAACTACGCAAAGCCTTTTCAAAATTTTATAGACGCCATTCTGATTTAATTTCAAAATTCAATATTGGACTTAAATCTCTTCTGCAACAAGGTCTATCGGAACCCGAATTTTATGGTGACTTAGTATATAAATTCAGAAAAATATATAAGCGCAATGACTTCAGCACCCAATTTCGTAAAATCATTCTTCGATATAAAAAGATTGGGTACAACATGGATATTATACGACAGACTGCATGCATGGTAGTTAACCCAATCACGGTTGGCAACTTTGCTTCCCTCTTTAATTGCACGCCGGTGGGTCAGGCCTCAGATTCTATGACGGCTCCAACGTAAAGGCTTATTGAAAATTAGAGAGATAATGTTGGTTGGTGCCTGATGCTCTGTCTCTGGTCGGGCTCATCGGAGTCTAACTGTTGGTTTTCTTTTGCTCCAGCATTTCAGTGGTTTCTTGCTGTCGAGTCCTCATCGTTGTCTCACCTCTGTGGTTCTTTGATTTTTGTGTTCACGGAGATGTTGCACTGAGTTAGGAGGCCTTCATGCGGACTGAACAAATTATTTGTCTAAATCGCGACGGAAGTAAGGGCTAGGATTGTGGCCACGTAAAATCGATTTAAGCCCCCCAGTGGAAATCTTCCACTGACCGTTCCAAGGCGGCTCTTCTGTGGCGATTTATTTATGTTGTTGTTTGTTACTTACTGTGTGTATCACTTGTGTCTTTTAATTTTGGATGGCCATATGGCCATTTTGTGGGAAAGTAACTGTCCTTATGGCCTTCCTTTGTTTAGGTTTCCATTATGGTCTGGTCGCTTAATGTTTGTATTTCTTTCCCTTTGGTGTCTTTTATGGGTGGAATTAGTTAATTGTATCAATTCCTGATCTTTGTTTTACTTCTACTTTACATTTTATGGATCAGTTGAGGAAAAGGAAAGTCATGTGATTAACCAGGCATGTGACGAAAACATTCAAGTACCATTACGAAAACACGCCTATACAAATATATTGCCATTTTTTTCAGCCAAAAATTAGAAATTTTAAGATGAAAAATTGTGATATTTTTTCTTATTTCTGCTCAAAACATAGATTGCGGGGACGCGATAGAACCGCCTTGTCGAGGCGGTTCTATCGGGTAACCACAATCTATGTTTTTGAGCAGAAATAAGAAAAATCCTGTATACCCCCTTAAACCCCAGTTTTACTATATAAAAGTTGGGTATGAGGGGGTCAAAATTATATAGGCGTATTCTCGTAATGCTGGAATAGAAGTGTAGGCTATGATGAGGAATCGATACAATTAACCCACACCTCCCATCAGAGATACCAAAGGAAAAGAAAGACGAGCATGAAATAACTAGACCAAAATGGAAACATCACAAGCGGAAAACCAAAAGGACAGGTATATTGCCACAAAATGGCGAATTGGCTATCCAAAACAAAAATATATAAGCGATACACACAAACTGTACGTCAATATGTGTTATTATATACTATCTTTGATTTTCTACTCTTAACTTGAGGGATCAATTTTGATGGAGACTTAATATAATCAAAACAAAAACAAAACTATGTCCCTGTATGACGTAATAACAATAGCAAAATGTATGGTTTATTAACTCTAACTTAAATATAATGTAAACTCACCTTTACACCGGTTTATATTCGGTCTTTTCACACTGTCTTTAAATCATACCAGTGAGACGTTTTCTTTTTCTGCTGGACTTATAAAATTCCACATTGCAAATGAGATCTTATTTGTAGTTATTCAGTAATCAGTGTGGCCAATGATATTATCTGGGCCGCGTCAAGCGATTTTGGTACTTATCGCCTATGCGAGCAGCGAAGGTTCAGGCGAGCCTGCGCATCCGCGCAGTCTCGCCAGAACCTTCGCTGCTCGCTCATACAAGCAGTGAATCAAGAGGAACCTTCAGACAAAAAGCCATATTCCCTTGCCCTTCTGAATGGCTGGGCATGCGCAGTTAAAACTTGTTATGACGGAATGCTCGAAGACCCAAATTCGCTTGGCGGGGCTCATCTAAAACAATTACCACATACATGTAAAAATATTGAAACTGAAGAAGACATATTCTCCTCAATTACGTTAACTTCGTGCATTTCTGAAGCCAGACTGTCTTTGTTATAATCATCATTTTCTCTCAAGTTTTACAATTAATATGTTTATGACTTCACAAACAAGTGAATTCGATTCTAATGAGAAATACTTTCGTCTAGAAAGTTCATAAACAGATTAATTACACTTTGAATCAAATATACGTTCGCGTCTGAAAACGTCATTATCTTGTTTATTTAACTAGGCATAGTTAAAATGCTTAAAATAGAAGGAGTTATGGCAATGGTCAGGAATCGATACAATTAACCCATGGCTCCCATCAGAGACACCACGGGGAAAGAAACCCAAACAGCCAAAAGGACAGTCACTTTCCCACAAAATGGCCAAATGGCTATCCAAAACAAAAAAAAAACATAACAAAACAAACTGCGACAAAAGAACCGCCTCGGAACGTATGTGAAATGAATTCCACTGGTGTGGGGTGGGGCTTAAATCGATTTTACGTGGCCACAATCCTCGCCCTTACGAAAATCGACCTTCGACATTTTCAACTTAGGAATGAATTTACTGATACCAAATGCATGACTCTAAACACTTTCATTTTACGCATACTATTACACAATCATAGCATTTAAATTTCAGTATAATCTTCGCAACTAACAAATGTGTTTTATAAAAGGGTTATCCTTTGGAACCAAGGAATACACCACAGAACTGGAAAATATGAAGTGCGCATGTTTTCTGGACCAGACTAGCTAGTTTCGGCCAATAAGGCTTCATCAGTGACCATCAAGTATTTTCAATATTCCACAATGGAATCAATGATCCCAAAGACCACGAAAAAAAAAACTACACTATGATGTAGGGCAGGGAGACTTTTTTACGGCCGCCACACATTCCAAGACACAAGCTGTAGTGACGTTAAAGGGTTATCCTTTGGAAGCAAGGAATAGACCACAGAACTGGAAAATATGAAGTGTGCATGTTTTATGGGCCAGACTAGCTAGGTTCGGCCAATAAGGCTTCATCAGTGACCCTCAAGTATTTTCAATATTCCACAATGGAATCAATGACCCCAAAGGACAAGAAAATGTCAACTACACTATGATGTAGGGCAGGGAGACTTTTTACGGCCGTCACACATCCCCAGACACCAGCTGTAGTGCGTTAAATGTGTGCTATAAAAGGGGTTATCCTTTGGAAGCAAGGAATACACCACAGAACTGGAAAATACGAAGTGTGCATGCGTTCTGAGCCAGACTAGCTAGTTTCGACCAATACGGCTTCATCAGTGACCCTCAAGTATTTTCAATATTCCACAATGGAATCAATGATCCCAAAGGACAAGTTAGTATAAACTACAATATGATGTAGGGCAGGGAGACTTTTTACGGCCGCCACACATCCCCAGACACCAGCTGTAGTGACTTTAAAGTTGTTCAATGAAAGGGGTTATCCTTTGGAAGCAAGGAATACACCACAGAACTGGAAAATATGCAATGTGCATGTATTCAAGGCCAGACTAGCTAGTTTCGGCCAATAAGGCTTCATCGGTGACCCTCAAGCATTTTCAATATTCCTCAATGGAATCAATGATCCCAAAGGAAAAGAAAATATCAACTGCAATATGATGTAAGGCAGGAAGACTTTTTAGGCCTCCATTATCTCATTAACCCTTTTTGTACTAAATGGAATCTTCCTCCTTATATATCGCAGGAGTTCACTTCAGAATTTAGGGGTGGCAGGTTGTGTTTTTCATCAAAAATTATTTTGGAAATGACTGAACTTGTTGCAAACAGTGGAGGCCCTGCACTGTTTGCCATGGTACTCCTGTAGGGGTTTCTGGTACTGAATGGGTTTAAATGAGTCTTGAATAATAAATGGTTAAACATTCGATTTTCGAAAGTTTGACCTTAGGAATGAACTTACTAAAACCAAATTATTTGAGATTGACAACAAACACTTGCATGTTATGCACACCTTTGTTTCACGATATTTTGTCCATTTGTGTTAATCGTTCCTGAACGTATCAGGACGGGAATGTCATCCGAACTAACCATTTCTATTGAGTTCCTGTTAACTGTTTTAAAATGGTCTTAAAAAAGCAGTGAAGGCAATGATCAGGAATCATTTTAATAAACCCACAGCTCCCATCAGAGACACCAAAGGGAATGAAATTTCAATAGCGGAAAGCCAAAAGAAGAGATACTTTCCCTCAAAATGGCCAACTGGCTATCCAAAACAAAAAAATATAAGCGATACACACTCAACGACAAACCATAACAAAACTAAACCGCAACAGAAACACCGCCTTGGTGATGAAGTCAAAGTCAGAACTGATTAAATTGATGATGAAGTCAAAGTAAGAACTGTACTGTCAAACCTAGCAATGCCTGTGGCCGACTAAGTGAAAGTTTAGGGGATCGAAGTGGAAGGGCGAGGATTGTGGCCACGTAAAATCGATTTAACACCCCCCTCCCACCCCCACATTTGAACTCGTTTCACTGACCGTTCCAAAGTAGAAGTAAAACAAAGATCAGGAATTGATACAATTAACTTACTCCATCCATAAAAGACACCAAAGGGAAAGAAATACAAACATTAAGCGACCAGACCATAATGGAAACCTAAACAAAGGAAGGCCATACGGACAGTTACTTTCCCACAAAATGGCCATATGGCCATCCAAAATTAAAAGACACAAGTGATACACACAGTAAGTAACAAACAACAACATAAATAAATCGCCACAGAAGAGCCGCCTTGGAACGGTCAGTGGAAGATTTCCACTGGGGGGCTTTAATCGATTTTACGTGGCCACAATCCTCGCCCTTACTTCCGTCGCGATTTAGACAAATAATTTGTTCAGTCTGCATGAAGGCCTCCTAACTCATCAGTGCAACATCTCCGTGAACACAGAAATCAAAGAACCACAGAGGTGAGACAACGGTGAGGACTCGACAGCAAGAAACCACTGAAATGCTGGAGCAAAAGAAAACCAACAGTTAGACTCCGATGAGCCCAAGCCTGTTCTGCTGACGCGGTTTATTTTTGTTATGGTTTGTCTTTGAGCATGTGTATCGCTTATATTATTTTGTTTTGAATCGCGAATTGGCCATTTTGTGGGAAAGTTACTGTTCTTTTGGCTTTCCGCCATTGATATTTCCATTAGGGTCTAGTTGTTTCATGTTTGTGCTTCTTTCCCTTTGGTTTCATGATGGGAGCTGTGGGTTAATTGTATCGATTCCTGATCATTGCCTTCTCTTCTATTTTCTAACGGTCAGTGAAAAGGGACTTAAATCAGTTTTACGCGGCCGCAATCCTCGCCCTTGCTGCAGTCGCGATTTAGACAAATTATTTGTTCAGTTTGCATGAAGGCCTCCTAAATCATCAGTTCAGCATCTCCGAGAAAACAAAAATCAAACAACCACAGAGATGAAACAGCGGTAAGGACCCCACTGCAAGAAACCACTGAAATGCTGGAGCAAAAGAAAATCAACAGTTAGACTCCGATGTACCTAACCAATTTTTGACAGTCCCAAAGGCGGTCTCTGACCAGAGGACAGTGTATGCAGAAAAACAAAGAAAGAAAAGCTGCAACTACTCAATATTTTTTAAAACAGACTTACACTTTATTTTGTGTTTTCTTAATGGATTTTTTTTGCACTACTTTTTCTCACAGAAGATATTTAAGCCCCCAGTCGTATTCGTTTCGCTGACCGTTTCTAGGCGGTTCTTCTGTTGCGGTTTATTTTTGTTATGGGTTGTCTTTGAGTGTATGTATCGGTTGTATTTTTTTTCTATTGGATAGCCATTTTATGAAAAAGTAACAGTCCTTTTGCCTTCCCGCTATTGATGTTTCCAGTATGGTGTAGTTGTTTCATGTTTGTGTTTCTTTCACTTTGGTGTCTCTGATGGGAGCTGTAGGTTAATTGTATCCATTCCTGATCACTGCCTTCACTTCTATTTTATACTAATGGATAAAGTGGTCGGCTATAGCCCTATGAACGTGTACAGTTTGTCTCGTATGATAATGTTCAATATGAATATCTGCAACCAGAACTTTTCAAATTCATTTACATGTAATTCACGTCTTCACATCAGTTTTTACAACTATTTCCTTGCAACAAACCAGTTTAAGTAAGTACCATTAAGTATTTTATGAACTACTTGTGTCAAAATATTGTGTATGAATTGTAGGGTGTAATGTATTGAGCTATAGATATAGTGCCTAATGAAACGGTTGGGTCAATGCAAAATTAGAATCACAAAAACAGGTTATGTTAAAATGTGGAAGCTTGCATTCCTTGATGGAACCGTGCACAAAGTATCGTAATTGCAGCTCATATAGTTTTTGAGAAACAGAGTTGACAATAAGGATTGTTGCAATATTTCACACAGACCTTAAAACGTACGACAAAGTTAAATACAGATGAGTGCCTTAAAATTGTAATCAGAAGCCAAGTTTCATTGACACAGCACCTATATAGAGAGAGAAACAGACAATTATAGGTAATTGACTTTATATTGTGAAATATTCGGCACGAGTTCATATGGCAAAGGACGCAAGACATTGCGATTGCGTCTTCGCCATGCGGACGAGTGCCGAATATTTCACAATATAAAGTCAATAACCTTTTTATTATATACCCAAAATTGAACTGTCTACTAGAATGCAGGATTGCCTGGTATAGAAATCTGAACGTAAAACGAGATTATACATCTTTAAACGGTTTGAAATGCTAAATTATGCAGTTCGTTGAGTGTCTTCCTACACGATGAGAAACCACGCCCAATGGCGCCAAAGTGAAGACGACGTTAACGTTGGTGGATGTGACGTCATCAAAAACATTGACGTTTCAAAACACAGGACGCCATTTTTACCGAAGTTTTCGTTTTGTTTCTTTTGAAATACTCTTGATTTCCTGAAAGAAAATATTACATATCTAAATAGATTGTAGGTAGGTCATATTTGCTAGCATAAAATACGCTTTATGCGACCTTGTCACAGCCAAAATTCGATTTGTTTTAGGTTATTTCAGTCGGTACGGTACGCACGACAAAATGGCTGCCGATTTTTAGTAGCGAAATGCACACACATGAAAGTAGTTATATTGTGAACGTGACTGCTTATCTACGGGCAATATGAACTTGAATACGGGCAATATGGAAAAATATTGACCGGTAACTTCTGTAGAAAGTAAACGGGCCATTTTCTGGGTATATAAGAATCTTTGATTATGGTTTCCTGGGGATCTATTTCTTGAATATTAACCCTTATCTTGCTGAATATTCATTTAAGCCACACCCATTTCTGTCTGTCAACCAATCAAACAACTTGATGTAATTTATTGCTACAAATTCATAAACTGAATACCAAACAGTGCAAATATAGGGGTTGTCGTGAACAGCAAGATAAGGGTTAGGGTCAGAACCTGGCTAGAGACAATATGGAAACAACAAACAATACAATGTATGTAATGGCCGAATATGGATTCTTTTGTATTAAAGTACCCCAGCCTAGATGCAAGCATGTACCAGGCATCATTATCATATATGCCTAGCGGCCAATATTGGGCAATTGGCAAACATTGTAGACCAATATCAGACGCCACAGAACGCAGCTTCTGATAGGAGGCTACACGGTGTGCTTCAAATACGTACACTTTTGTAAAATTTACCACAAGTTGTTTGTAAAGGGATTACAAACACTAGATGCAACTGAGGTAATGGCCTCAACTGAGGTAATGGCCAAATATGACCGACTCAGTATAAGAAGATAGATAGATGCAAGTTTGAATTGAGTATCATTAATGAAAAATAGAAGTGAAGGCAATGATCCAGAATCGATACAATTACCCAACACCTCACAATTACCCAACACCTCACATAATAGACACCAAAGGGAACAAAACACGAACAAGACTCTTATGAAAACATCACTAGTGAAAAGCGAAAAAACACAGTTACTTTCCCACATATTTAAAATGACCGAATGGTTATCAAAATAAAAAAAAAAGATGTAAGCAATGCACACACGCAAAGACGAACTATAAAAAAATCACAGAACATCAGGAAAACACGCCTATATAACTTTGACCCCCATGAACCCCACTTTTATATAGTAAAACTGGGGTTTGCAGGGGTAGATCTTATTTTTCTTATTTCTGCTCTAAAATATAGATTGTGGGTACTCGTTAGAACCGCCTCGATGAGGCGGTTCTAACGAGTACACGCAATCTATATTTTGAGCAGAAATAAGAAATATATCACAATTTTTCATCTTAAAATTCTTGTTTTTTCGGCGAAGTTTACAATGTATTTGTATAGGTGTGTTTTCGTAATGAGAACCGCTTTGGGACGGTCAGTAAAAAGTATTTCTCTGGGTGGGGTGGGTGGTGCTTAAATCGATTTTACGTTTCCACAATCTCAAAATTTATGGACTTGACATTAGATTCGAAGCTAGCGTGAATATTGGGTTTAATAGAGTATTAAAATACGCTAGCATGTTTCAACAATCATACCGCTTGTGAAATGGACTTGAACATTATGGATGATGCAAAGGTAAACGCCAAAATTAAAGACTGGACAACTGAACGAACAGACGGAAAACCGGATCCCTTTATCAAGTCAGATTTAAGACAGGCGCGAGCAATGTGTATATTGGTTTTATTCACAGTAACACGCGTTTTTTGGGGCTTGTTTTACCAATTTTAATGACAGATTCAATCTGGCATTTCTAGCTATCCTGCATGTTTTAAAATAAGACCGGCTTTCTTCCGGCTTTGACCGCCATAGAAATATGAGTCCGCATAAAATGTAGTCCGGTTTTGCGCAATAATCAAAATTGTACAAGCGTATTAGTTTTCCTATAAGCGCAATACAAACTTTTGAAGCAGACGACTTGACTATTTTATCTTACCTTTCAGAGAATCGATTCGGCGTTTCATATTGAATCAGCTGCATCATGCGACGGGTTTTCCCAGATCAACGCGGCGTCTGCTCAGCCGTCTGCTCAGGTATTACACTGTTTTCTAACAGTGCTGTCGATATTCAATCCATAAAGACCAGCCTGCCGTTGGACCAGGTCAGCTGCAGACAAGAATATTAATGGATTTTCTGACTTTCGAGGCCAAGTCTAGGTCAGTTACAACTTAGGTGTATATTAGGCTTTGCGTGGAGAAATTGGAAAGAAAGGCTGTCCCTTTCCCTGGAATATGGTACAGATACTTAAGCAAACAGTGTAGGTCCTGTCATATAATTCTAGGTGCCATATTTAGCAGTATGGACGAGCCCAACTTCAGTGATGATAGAGTCAACTCCAGAAACTCAAGGCAGTGAATAAATTAAAGCACTGACAACACTCATCCCGATTGTCTCTGAATGCAGGCTGGTCATGAACGGGGACTTGGAATGATTCGTTGAAACTTATGATGTTAGGAACTAATACAAAAAAAAAATTGTAGAACAAGATCAGCATCGTGTTCTGTGGCTTTTGTCTGAGTCTACATTGTTTCCCGGGTCCAACATTTTATTCAAGTGCAGATTTTACAGATTACACTTACATGTACCAAACACTGACAAACGACGCAGCTATGTTTGGGTTGATTGTTTGGCATTCGACATGAAGGTGCTAAAAAGAAAAGCGCTTCAGTGCTAACGTCTACGTGACTAGAAATGAAGAAACTGAAATTTGTTCTCAAAAAAGCATTAAGTGAAAGCGTATTGCAACATTTTTCATTAATGGATCGTAAGCGTGCCCCTTGGTCGGAAAACGGATGATGTCACATGTGTGTGATCTATCGTCTACTGGAGCGACATCTTACTATATACATAACACGCTAGTGTACGTCGACGTAGCGGAAGAACGACGTCAGTACGTCAAGATCGATTCATCCGTCAGACGCATATGCGAAACAGATTTCCGCCGGCAGTTACTACACTGTGCCTGTAGATAAACAAGGGGTCTCAACTACCGACTAATAAGCACTAACACTGTTCGTCACCCTTATGCGATGCACATGTGTGAGCTAGACGTCCCTGTCGTGACAAAAGTTAACGCGTCGACACAGTACGGAACACTTACGCTGGTGCGTGAAATACGTAAGTTGGCGTCTAAGCGACTGTTGTGATATGCGTTTCAGTGACAAATCGCAGTTCAGCGTGAATCACGCCGATTGTCGTTTCCGGATGTTTCGAAGTATAGGTGTAAGGTATGCAGAGGCGACGCGTGCGTAATAGAACTTGACATATCGGGTGGACCAAGCGTAATTGTGTGGCGTGGTATTGCATGCAGTTAGCAAACGCAGCTTAGTGTCTTTAAGAACATTCAAGATCATGGCTGAGACGTGAACTGAGCAGCGAGACGTTACACAAATCAAGTGCTTCGGCCTCACATGGTTCCATTTATTAGTCTACACTCAGAATCCGGAATATCTTATCCAGCAGGATTTGTTTGTAAGTTTGTATTGGAGTTTAACGGCCCAGTCAACACGATTTAGGTCATTTTTGAGCCGGTCAGTTTACTTATCCACACTTTCCTGGGCAGGCTTATACGTAAGCGGTTAACCAGTACAGTGCACATTCTTTCGCCAGAAACTGACAACTGCCCTTCTTGAATCAGCAGAAGGGAGAGAATGACCGTAGAAAAGATTTCATGATCAATCTCCGCGAAAGAATGTTGCCGACCCCGGCGGGAGTCGAACCCGCGTCTTCCTGATCACCAGTCAGACGCGCATCCGACTGAGCCAACGAGGCCGGCTTATCCAGCAGGATTACGCGCGGGCTCATAGTGCTGTTCTTGCTCAAAAATTTCTTCATGTACTGGACTAGCCAGCCTTTCTCCTCCGATCTCTTTCCCATAGAGTATCTTTTGGGAGAGGTATCCACAACCGACCAGACAAAAACTGTTACTTATGGACAGTTGCATTGTTAAAACTTGAATTTTAATGTTTGGTTTTGAAAACGTTAATAGTTTCTTTCAAAAAAAAAAAAAAAAAAAATTGAAACATGGCATTTCATAATACCAGCGGTGTATAGACACATGCAAACAATTCATATAATGGAATTTTGAGAACTACTTTTCTAAATGTTAAGGTCTTCTTAGAAAGATTTTCTGTAAGTTTTCACAGCGTTATGACTTTCTCATAGAATCTGTCATTTCCGTGCCTTAGGCGCTTTGATTTATTTTATGTAAATGTAACAAAAACATAATAATACGTAGTGAAAATGCCGTATTGTTCATTAACCCAAGAAACAACGAAAACGTACGTATGTAAGTTATTGTTTCATAAAAAAACGATAATTATATGAAATTTGAAAACCCTAGCATGCATGTCTTTAGGATATGGCAGACATCAGAAAGCTAAAATATAGATTGTGGGTACTCGTTAGAACCGCCTCGATGAGGCAATCTATATTTTGAGCAGAAATAAGAAAAAAAATATCACAATTTTTCATCATAAAATTTTCATTTTTACGGCGATAAAGGTGATAAAGGTGGCAATGTATTTGAATAGGCGTGTTTGCGTAATGCTAATCACTACCAATCTTATCATCTTATCACCAAATACCAAGGCTCTAGCTGCAATAGTTTGCGAGATATTTTGCTGACAAGGAAAAACTGCCCAAATTTACAAAGGCCGGTAATCCATTAGCTATTAATCTTTTTTCAGAGGTTAATGGTCATCTACTTATCACTAGCAATGTTATTGACAAACAGGAAGATCCTAGCTCTAACCGTTTTTGAGATATAATTTACGAAGCCATAAATCATCATTACGCAAACACGCCTATACAATTACATTGCCACCTTTATCACCGAAAAAATGAAAATTTTAAGATGGCAAATTGTGATATTTTTCTTATTTCTGTTCAAAATACAGATTGTGGGCACCTGTTAGAACCGCCTCATCGAGGCGGTTCTAACGAGTACCCACAATCTATATTTTAGAGCAGAAATAAGAAAAATAAGGTATACCCCCGGAAACCCCAGTTGTACCATATAAAAGTGGGTTCAAGTGGGCCAAAATTATATAGACGTGTTTTCGTGATGTGAAGTATTTTTTAAGAATTTTTTAAGAATTTACTCAACAGCGAATCAAGTGTCCTACTTGTCAATAGCAATCTTACCATTAAAACCCAAGGCTTTAGCACAAACAGTTTAACAAATTTTGCTGAAAAGGTAATACTCATGCGGTATTTTTTCAGAATTTATTCAAAAGTTAGTCAGATCAAGTTAGTCAGATCATCTACTTATCATACAAAACTTATCATAGGATATTAAGGCTCTTAAAAACGGGCCTCCGTGACCTAGTGGTTAAGAGCGCTGACTCTTGATCATAAGGTCTCTCACTGCTGTGGTTCGACATGTGAGACGCCAAGTTCTGCAACTGAATGTCAGGTGGTTTTTCTCCGGGTACTCCGGTTTTCGCCCACCTCTGATTAACGATCGGCTCGATATGAGTGAAATAATCTTGAAAGGGCCGTAAAACCAAAACCAAAAAAAAAAAAAAAAAAAAAATCAAGGCTCTTTCTGGAATGATTTTTTTTTTAAATATTTTGCAGACAAGTAAAACTCATCACGCAAACACGCCTATATAATTTTGACCCCCTCGAACCCCACTTTTATATTGTATAACTAAGGTTTACAGGGGTAAACTTTATTTTTCTTATTTCTGCTCTAAAATATAGATTGTGGGTACTCGTTAGGACGGTTCTAACGAGTACCCACAATCTATATTTTGAGCAGAAATAATAAAAATATCACATTTTTTCCATCTTAACATCACGAAAACACGCCTATATAATTTTGACCCCTTCAACCCCCTTTTTATATAGTAAAACTGGGGTTCGCAGGGGTATACATTACTTTTCTTATTTCTGCTCAAAAACATAGTTTGTGGGTACTCGATAGAACCGCCTCGCCAATCTGTATTTTGGGTAGAAATAAGAAAAATATCACAATGTTTCATCTGAAAATTTTCATTTTTTTTTGGCGATAAGGGTTTTATGTATTTGTATAGGCGTGTTTTCGTAATGTGCTCAAATTAAATAAGGTAGGTGATTGATAAAGTATTTTTAAACTTTATTCAATACGTAATCCTGCCCTTTACTCATCACCAGCAATTTAATCGACATTTACGAGGCTCTAGCTCCAATGTTGTTTTAGATATTTTACTGACAAGGTAAAATTGCCATACTCCACAGAGGGCCGAAACGCATGAAGTAGTTTTCGTAATTTATTCAAAAGCTAATCAGCTCATTTACTCATCACCAGCAATTTAATCGACATATAACAAGGCTCTAGCTTCAATGTTGTTTTGAGATATTTTACTGACAAGGTAAAAATGCCATAACTCACAGAGGGCCGAAACGGATGAAGAATTCAAAAGCTAATCAGATAATTTACTCATCACTATCAATCAAATCACCAAATATCGAGCCCTAGCTTAAATCAGTGAATCTTGAGATATTTTGCTGACAAGATAAACTTAGAACTTACAAAGGGCGGTAACTCATGAAGTATTTTTCAAAATCTATTCAAAAGTAAATCAGGTCATCAACTTATCACTGGCAATCTAACGCCAAACAGCAAGGCTGTAGCTAAAATCGTTCTTGAGAAATTTTGCTGATAAGGCAAAAAGGCCCAAATTTACAAAGATTAATAGGTCATCTTATCATCACTACAATGTCTTCATCAAGTGTCCAGCGTCTTGCTGCAACAGTTATTGAGATAATTTGCTGAAAAGGTAAAATGCCCAGAATTACAAGGAAAATAACTCATGTGTTATCTTCTTTTTTTTTCAAAATGTATTCCTAAGTTGATCAGGCCCCAATGTTATAAAAAGTAGAAGTAAAACAAAGATCAGGAATCGATACAATTAACTTACTCCACCCATCAAAGACACCAAAAACATTAAGCGACCAGACCGTAATGGAAATAAAAATCAAAAATGAGTTCCTTTCGAGCCTAAACAAAGGAAGGCCATAAGGACAGTTACTTTCCCACAAAATGGCCATATGGCCATCCAAAATAAAAAGACACAAGTGATACACACAGTAATTAACAAACAACAACATAAATCTTTTTTTCATGCTCAACTCAACTGAGCATGTAATTTGTCCTGCTCATAAATTTGAAAATGCCAACAAATGTTGGCATTTTCACATTTATGAGCAGGACAAATATCATTCTGTGCTGTTCTGAAAACAAAAAATGCCTCTTTCATTTGTATTTTGATATTTATGAGCATTATAAATTTCATGCTCAGGTGAGTTGAGCATGAAAAAAGTTTTATAACCTGGGAGCCAGGTCAACTACTTGTCACTACAAATTCAGTATCAAAGTTACAATGTTCTAGGTGACACATCACGGTAACAAGTCCGTGAAACGAAGACCCAACTAAACCCCAGTTTATATAGAGAAAAGTGGGGTTTACGGGGAATACATTATCTGCCTTATTTTTGCTCAAAAACATAGACTGTGGGTACTCGTTAGAAACGCCTCATTGAGGCGGTTTTTAACGTGCATCCACAATCTATGCTTAAAGCAGAAATAAAAAAGATGTTATCATTTTTTACCTAATATTTGTCACTTCTGACACCATATTGGACGCCATTATTTCTCAAGGACATGTTTTCCTAATGATTTTGCTGACAGATTTCAGACCTAGTTTTTGCAAAGGGCCATAACTTAGGTAAGAAACATTCGTGCCAAGATTTCATATATATAACATTTAAAAAAATGTAGCATACAAGGTTCCCACGTTATGCTATTCGCCAAAAAGCATGACGAACGGACGGACGAATGCACGAAAGGATAAACCAAGGCAAACCAATATCCCCCACCAATTTTTCAAATTTTGGGGCATAAATAGAGACTGCTTCCTTCCTACCATTATTTTCAGAAACGATCTTCGTCTACGGGGAATGGATACACCTTCAGGGAAGGTTACTCTTGCAAAGGTATTTTTGTCTCCCATGTCAATAAGGGTGAACTATCAAAGGAAAGAATTTGATCCTGAAGAGTAAATTATTTCCTTTAAGAGTAGACCCCATTTTCAGTGAAGCAGGGCTTATAGAAAAGCGAACAGGAAGCCCTAAAGTTGTCTTCCTTGTAAAATGGCGACAAAATCTGCCAGGTGTTCCCATTTCCCTTAAGCTTCTCTGTTTATGTTCTCATCCGAAGACGTGGTGGGCGATCTCTTAGTACTGTATTTCTTCTTAGCTAAAGCCACTGCTACAGACAACGTTACCAAAGCCAAACAACCTATGAAAAATGCGAAATCTTTGGTTATGCCAGAATCTTCAGTTTCCTTTCGCATACTTTTTTGGCGTTTGTCAGAAACATCTGTTTTGTTATGTGCTATATTACCATTATATTTGTCAATGCAAATAAATGTCTGATTTTTTCTGTCGATGAAGAATTCTCGGGCATACACAGAAAAGCCAACGTGTTTTAGGTATAGTTCTTTGCCGTAGTTGACGAATTCGTTGGCCTTGAGTAGTACTCTGTTACAATAATGCATGTCGGTGACTTGAATCGGGTGTTCGCAGTTCGATCCACTGGTAGGGTATACATTGATATCGTTTTGTTTCATCAGTTCTATGTTGTCAACCAGATCAATAGCTTTGTCCTCATCTTCATCAAAATATACGTGATCCGCAAAAGAAAATTTCCAATCCCATTCTGCATACTTTTTATTATTATAGCTACTCAGAACATAAAATTTCTTAAGAAAAGTCTCAAAGGAAATCGAATCGTTTTTAGTGTGCAAAATGAGATCAAATACGATCATAGGATATTTTCCACGTGTTTTGACGTCATCGATGGTCTGTTTTGCCCAAACTGACAAGGAACACAATTGGAATTCATATGCAAAGAGACTTGTCAGTGCAATCGCAAGATCTGATCCTCTGTCAGGATTCATATTTAAGCTTTCTAAAGTATCCTGTTTCAGATATACTTTCACTGCTACTCTGTATCTTAGATGAGTCATAGTAGAAAATATAGGCTCACACGTGCCATTTAATTTATACCGATGTACTGGGCATTCTGCATCTCTACACACTTTCTGCAAATTAAATCAAAGCAATGTTAGTGTGATATGTCCTATAAAAGGGTTAGCCTTTGGAATCAAAATTACACCAGAGAACTGAAAAATATGGAGTGTGCCTGTTTTCTAGGCCAGACTAGCTAGTTTCGGCCAATTAGGCCTCATCAGTGACCCTCACATATTTTCAAAATTCCCCAATGGAATCGATGACCCGCAAGGACAAGAAAATGTAAGCTGGAAAAACTGGCCCTGAAAGGCAACTTCGATTTAAACCCTAAATAACCCTTACATTCCTACTCTGTTAGCAAACAGTGTACACCCAGACTGGACACCGCGTTTGGTCGGGGTATACACTTTTTGCCAAACTCAGCACATGATTCCAGATTCTATAGATAATACCCTTACGTAACAGTTTGACCTCGCAGCAAAAATAATAGCGTCCATCATCACGATAACACGCCTATATACTTCTGACCCCTTGAACCCTAATTTTATATGGTAAAACCAAGGTTTACAGGGGTTAACCTTATTTTTCTTATTTCTTCTCTAAATATAGATTGTGTGTACTCGTTAGAACCGCCCCGATGAGGCGGTTCTAACGTGTACTCATAATCTATATATGGAGCAGAAAAAAGAAAATTATCACAATTTTTCATCTCAAAAGTTTCATTGTTTCGGCGGTAAAATTTACAATGTATTTGTATAGGCATGTTTTCGTGATGAAGTTTCTATAAATAAACTGTTACCTGGCTTTCAAATAAAACAGCTATAGCCATTTGGACATCAACCGGATTGGCTTACAACCGAACCCCTGCATGTGCACCGTCCCGAGAAAACATGCTTTCGGGACAATTTGCAATCGGAAAAGACATTATATAGAAGTGAAGGCAATGATCAGGAATCAAAAGATTTACCTCCCACCTCCCATCCAAGACATCAAAGGGAAAGAAACACGAACATAAAACAACTTCACTAAAATGAAAACGTCACATGTGGAAAGCCAAAACGATAGTTACTTTCCGACAAAGTGGCCAAACAGCTATTCAAAATAACAAGATTATTAGCAAAACATATATAATACGATATGACAATAAGCATACATCCTCTACCAATAATAAACGGGGGTCGTTTGAGGGGGGGGGGGGGGGTCTTAAATAGATTTTACGCGGCCACAAACCTCGCCTTTGGTTCTGTCATGGTTTAGTCAAAAGATTTGCTCAGCGAGCATGCAAGATTTCCAGCTCATCAATGCACTAACTCTGAGAACATACATGTAGAACTAAAACAAATACGAAAAAAAAAAAAGAAAAAAAAAGAAGAGAAAAAAAAGAAAGACATTAAAAGGATCGTATACCTAGCAAGTATAAAATATGATTGATAATCAGTTTTATCATATGGCGTCGCGTCTGAGAGTGTAATAACGCCATGTAATATTTTATGCAAATTAGCTAGATACGTCCCGTAACGTTACATGTACGACGTCCTTAACGACGTCGCGTTTACTAATGTTGGAATATTGATATCATAACCCACTAGGGGATTAAATATGCAAATTACTTAGATACGTCCCGTAACGTTACATGTACGACGTCCTTAACGACGTCGCGTTTACTAATGGCGGAATATTGACATTTATGTAAACAATCATGAATAAAATGCGTTTTAAATGTCATATGATAAATAGAATCTTGCATTCGTGCTCATGTATTACTGACTTTATTAAACGAGTTGAGGAAAAGAGATAAAATGCGAGGCTTGCCGAGCATTTTAACTCTTTTCCTCAGCGAGTTATAAAAATACATGAACACTCATGTAAGATCCTTTTATTTCTGTAATAGAAAGACAGATCGACAATTGGCCATTTTCCGCTATGATTAGGGCACCACACGGTAGTGAGGGTGCCCTATAGTAATCACTAAAAAGAGAAACGATCAGGAACTGACACAATCACCTGTCACTGCGTCAGTCAGTCCGTCAGTCCGTCAGTCCGTGTGTTTGTCACAACCTTATCCCAGTCCGTCAGTCCGTGTGTTTGTCACAACGTTATCCAAAATAAACTTAACTTCAGTCATAGCTCCTACATTTATTGGTGGATTTTGATTTAACTTGACACAAATGTTGGGTTTGATGACATCTCAAGCGCGATCGTTTTTTAAATTCCGGGGCTCAAGGTCAAGGTCACTGTTGCTATATTTAGAAAACCTTAACCCATAAAACATAATCTCGGTCGTAGCTCTTACATGTATTGGTGGATTTTGATGAAACTTCACACCAATGTTGGGTATGATGATATCTCGAGCGAGTTCGACTTCAGTATCCGGGACTCAAGGTCAAAGCCACGGTGGCTATTTCAGAAAAAACATTGTAATCACTCTAGCGCCTACATTTATTGATGGATTTTAATATAACTTCACACAAAGGTTGGGTATGATAATATCTCGAGCATGTTTGACTTTCAGGATCCGGGGGTCAAGGTCACTGTGGCTATTTTTAGAAATTAAAAAACTTTGTCATTGCTCTGGCGCCTACATTTATAGATGGAATTAAATATAATTTCACATAAATGTTGCGTATGATAAAATATCGAACGAGTTTGACTTTCAGGGTCCTGACCTCAAGGTCACTGTTGCAATTTAAAAAAAAAAAACAAAAAAAAAAAAAAAAAAAAAAACGTTTGTTTCACTCTAACTCTTACATTTATTGATGTATTTTAACCTAACATCACATAAATGTTGCATTTGATAATATCTCGAGCAATTTCAGCTTTCATGGTCCAGGGCTAAAGGTCAAGGCCACTGGCTATTTTAAGAAAAAACTATCACTCTAGCGCCTGCATTTATTGATTCCGTTTGTTTGATTTGAGGTTTAACGTGCCCATCAACAAAATATAGGTCATTTTGGAGACGTTGCTTCCAATTTTGTGGGACTTTTACCCGACAATGAGATGAAATGACATCTCAAGCCCTGTCGCCCAATGAAACCAATAGGATTTATTAACATGGACTCGCACCACTTCGCCTGGGCAGACTTAAATTGTCTAAGTGGTTTACCAGTACTCGTGCGCGGTCGGTTTCAGCTCTGCGTGGAAGCATCATGCAGCCCATATATTTCTTCAATCCCCGATGGGCGGGAGCCGTCCATTTATTGATAAAGTTTAAATATAATTTCTTACAAATGCTAGACTCAAGATCAAGATCACTGTGGGGGTTGTATTAGCTGCGATGCCTTGTTTATTATATGTATAGATATATACCATCCCTCTCTCACAGATGTATCGCAGTCACGGCAATGATCAGGAATCGAAACAATTAACCCACAGCTCCCATCAGAGACACCAAAGGGAAAGAAACACAAACATGAAATAACTAGACCCTAATGGAAACATCAATAGTGAAAAGCTAAAAGGACAGTAACTTTCTCACAAAATGACCAATCGGCCACCAAAAACAAAAATATAAGCGACACACGCACTCAAAGACAAGCTATAACACAAATAAACCACGACAGAAGAACCGCCTTGGAACGGTCAGTGAAACGAATTCCACTGGGGGGCTTACATTGATTTTACCCGGCCGCAATCCTCGCTCTTACTTCCGTCGAGATTTAGACACTTAATTTGTTCAGTCCGCATGAAGGTCTTCTAACTCACCAGTGCAACATCTCCGAGAACACAAAAATCAAACAACCACAGAGGTGAAACAACGGTGAGGACACGAAAGCAATAAACCACTGAAATGCTGAGCGAAAGAAAACCAACAGTTAGACTCTGATGGGCCCGTCCAGAGACAGAGCAGCAGGCATCAACTAACAGTATATAAAATTAAATTCTCTCTTACTTTGAGTGAGCCTTTAGACTGGAACCGTCATAGAATCTAAGGCCTGACCCACCAGGCTTTTCGTTGTTAAAAAATGTCGATAACCCTGCTTAAAAAGTTCCGCAGTTAACAATTTATTACGAGGGGTGAAGTCGGTTACATGACTAGACACTCTTGCAAATCGAATTTGTTGTGAAATATAAACGCCAATCGATATAGAAGTGAAAGCAATGATCAGGATTCGATACAATCAACCCACAGCTCCCATCAGAGACACTAAAGGGAAAAAAAGCACAAACATGAAACAACAGACCTAATGGAAACATCAACAGCGTAAAGCCAAAAGGACAGTTACTTTCCCACAAAATGCCCAATAGGCTATCCAAAATAAAATAATATAACCATCACAAACACCCAAAGACAAACCATAACAAAAATAAACCGCGACAGAAGAACCGCCTTGGAACGGTCAGTGGAAACGAATTCCTCTGGGGGTTGCTTAAATCGATTTTACGTGGCCATAATCCTCGCCCTTACTTCCGTCGCGATTAAGACAAACAATTTGTTCAGTCCGCATGAAGGCCTCCTAACTCATCAGTGCAACAGAAAAAAATTACAATCTCAAAATCAAAAATATCGCGTATATCATAAAATTTGCGGGAAACAAACCCGCGATGAGGCGGTTCTCAAGTGTACCAACAATCTATATTTTGAGCAGAAATATAGTAAATACATGGTTAGTGTCTTTAATAATAAAATCTAATCGGTGAGCCTTAGACAATTTTATAGGGGCGAGCTTTAGCGAGCCCCTATAAAATTATCGCGGCGAACCGATTATATTTTATTATTAAAGACACTAATCATGTATTTAGTTTATACCGCAGTTCAAAACAACCAAGGTGTTTTGCAATAATTTAGCAATTTTAAGCAAAGAAGACAGCAGACAGTGAGGCATGTTAAACGACATTCGGTGCTATGGCGCGCACACGTAGTATAACGTGACGTCAACTAGTGCAAAGTTTCTGACGTCATCGCGCCACAAAGACGCAGGAAACAACATGGACGCTCGAATAAAAGTTTCTCAGCGCTTTACATTCTGTATGAAAATCGGCAAATAAATAGTTTATTTAAGCTTTAGAAATTATTTTCGAGGTTGAGACGCAACTGCAGTAGCAGTGCGCAGTTATTCCAACGAGCTATCCAAACCAGGAAAGGCCGAGAAGGTAAGAATTTAGCTGAAATTTCTGAAAATCTGTTCAAATAAATATTGAAAAGGTTTTAACTTGCAGTTTCGTTGTTTTCCCATGTATGAAAGGTTGCACGTTATTGTTTACAGTTGTAAATTAGTGACCTGAAAAGTAGGTCCGGTCTATAAACGGTCACTAGACGTATTATAGGTCAGTAGAAGGTATAATAGGTCACTAGCGATTATAGCGTGCAGTTAGTTATTCGACCCACTTTATTGGGTTGCTAGAATGCCTGATTGCTGTATAAAAGGAACATATCACAATGTTTCAGCTAAAATTTTCGATTTTTCGCCGGTCAATTTTACAATATATTTTATAGGCATGTTTATGTAATTTGAGTTTCAAAGACAACACAACACCGGCCAGCAAAAGTATACCGTGGCTCCATTGTTGCCCAATCTGTCTCGTTTTATGCCTAATCAAAGCTTTTGGCATAGCGGGTATACATTTGATTTACCGGTGCCGTAGCAAGAACAATCAAAACTCTGACAACACTGATGGATCGATTGTCGCTGATGGTAGGCTGTTATGAAACCACTTTCCTGAAATAATTGAGCAAAATAGTGAAGGCAATGATCAGGAATCGATACAATTAACCAGCAGCTCCAATCAGAGACACCGAAGGTGAGTAAACGCAGACATCAAATAACTGGACCCCAATGGAAAGAAAAACAGCGGAAAGCCATAAGGACAGTTACGTTCCCATAAAATGGTCATTTGGCTATCCAAAACAAAACAATATATGCGATACACACACTCAAATTCAAACCTTAACAACAAAAATAAAAAAAAAACGCCTCAGAAGAACCGCCACGGAACGGTCAGTTAAACGAATTCCCCTTGGGGCTTTCATCGACATTTCGCGGCCGAAATCCTCGCCTTTATTTCGGTCGTGATGTAGACAAACAATTTGTTCAGTCCGCATGAAGGTCCCCTAACTCATCACTGCAACATCACCGAGAACACAAAAAATCAAACAACCACAGAGATTAAATAACGGTGTGGACTCAACAGTTAGAAATTACTGGAGTGCTGGAGCAAACGAAACCTAACAGTTAGACTCCGATTGGCCCGACCAGAGACAGGGCATCAGGCAACAACCAACATTCCATAAAATCAAATTCAAATATGTTCTAGAATAGGTTATACTTTGATAGCAAGGAATACACCATAGGATTGGAAAATATGGAGTGAGACTTTATGGTGGAACCGTCTCAGTAAAACTTTATGGTGGAACCGTCAGAGAATCTGAGGCGTGACCCACAGGCGTGCAATTAAAGAGAGAAGCAATTGTGTAACCCGTGATTGGGTTAACTACCATGCATGCAGTCTGAAGCTTTTAGCTCGACTCCTAGATATTTGGATGATTTATTAAGTATTGACAATAACTTATTGGTTTGATCAGCCAACTTTAACCCCCCCCCCCCCCCCAGGACTTCAGCTTAATAAAGCAAATTCTTCTGATACCGAGGCCCTGTTGTTTTACATATATCTTGTGACGATGGGTTTGTTTCCTGTAAAATTTATGAAAAGGCGATGATTTTGATTTTGAGATTGTAAATTGTCCTTTCTTGGATGGTGATGTTCCGCGTGTGGCTTCCTATGGCGTTTATATTTCGCAATTAATTCGATTTACCAGAGTGTCTCGTCATGTAACTGATTTTAACACTCGTAATAAATTGTTAACTGCTAAACTTCTTAATCAGGGTTATCGGTATCACAAATGGTCATTTTGTGGGAAAGTAACTGTCCTTACGGCCTTCCTTTGTTTAGGTTTCCATTATGGTCTGGTCGCTCCATGTTTGTGTTTCTTTCCCTTTGGTGTCTTTGATGTGTGGAGTGAGTTAATTGTATCGATTCCTGATCTTTGTTTTACTTCTACTTTTCCTATAAAAGTAACCGGAGAATGTGTCATTGATGGGTGGAGTAAGTTAATTGTATCGATTCCTGATCTTTGTTTACTTCTACTTTACTTATCGGTATCACAAACTACACAAACCTTTTCTAAGTTTTATGGAAGTCATTCCGATCTGGTATCAAAATTCAATGTTGGACTTGAATCCCCCTGCAACAAGGTCTAGCGGCAGCCTAAATTTACTCGTCTGTCGAGGTAAAATTTTTGTTATAGTTTGTCTTTGAATGTGTGTATCGCTTATATATTTATGTTTTGGATTGCCAATTGACCATTTTTTGTGGGGAAGAAACTGTCCTTAAAATTGGCTTTTCGCTATTGATGTTTCCATTAGGGTTATGTTATTTGATATTTATGTTTCTATTGGTGTCTCAGGTGGGAGGTGTAGGTTAATTGTGTCGATTCCTGATCCTTGCCTTCACTTCTATTTTGAAACACCGCCCTGAACGAGGACTTGTACTGTGTCCTTTTACCCGTAAAATCCATGTGCTATACGCAAACAGTAACGTCCCTGACCCGACGAAGTCAATATTCTATAAATAACTCTCTTGCGCAAGATTATGGCCTCACAGCGATTTGAATAGCCTTTACTTTGGAACCGTCATAGAATCTGAGGCCTGACACACCGGCGTGCAATTAAAGAGGGAAGCAAAGTTGCCAACCGTGATAAGGTTAACTACCATGCATGCAGTCTGCCGTATAACATCAATGTTGTACCCAATCTTTTTATATCGAAGAATGATTTTACGAAATTGGGTGCTGAAGTCATTGCGGTTATATATTTTTCTGAATTGATATACTAAGTCACCATAAAATTCGAGTTCCGATAGACCTTGTTGCAGAAGAGATTTAAGTCCAATATTGAATTTTGAAATTAAATCAGAATGGCGTCTATAAAATTTTGAAAAGGCTTTGCGTAGTTTATGGTACCGATAACCCTGATTAAGGAGTTTAGCCGTTAATAATTTATTACGACTGTTGAAGTCAGTTACATGACTACACACTCTAGCAAATCGAATTAATTGCGAAATATAAACGCCATAGGATGGCGCACGAGGAACATCATCATCCAAAAAAGGAAAATTTACAATATCAAAATCAAAGTCATCGCGTTCATAATAAATTTTGCACGAAACAAACCCATCTACAATAGATAGATGTAAATCCCAAAACGGGGCCTCGGTATCAGAAGAATTTGCTTTATTTAACTGAAGTTCTGTGGGGTAAATCTGACTGATCAAACCATCGAAAAAGGTATTATCAATATTTAATAAATCATCTAAATATCTAGAAGTGGAGCTAAAAGCTTCAATAATTTCAGATTGGTTATCAATGGTAGCAACAACATGAAGTCTCTTACATAACAATACAAGAACAGATCAGCGCAATTCGTACCCATCGGAATACCGACAATTTGTCTAAATAACTTAGTACCGAATCTGATATAAATATTGTCAAGTAGAAAGTTGAGGGCATCACACACTTTCTGACATGACCAAAGTGTATAATTCTTATGCTCTTTAGAAGTGAAAAGTGCATTTCTGACATTACATGCAAGATAGAGAGAATCTTCTCTGTGAAAAGCCCATTCAATTAAATCATTAAGCAATTAATCATTGGAATTTGCAGTCGAGAAGTGCAAATAATTTTCATCAGAAGCAGTCCGGATATGTAGTTATATGTGTTTTCACTTATTGCCAATAGTTTACATTACGCACATGTAGTAACCTACCCTATGATTGTCAAAGAACTTGTTCGTGCTACAGCCATCATCATTTTTCTTCGTGTCCATCACATCTGTTTTATCGTTTTTTCTCCGGAAATATAGCTCATAAATACTTGGGTCTAAGTTAAGTTTGAGCTCCACAACTCTTTTGGCATGAACGTTTCCACATTGTAATGGATACATGGCATCAGTTTTGGCATTATTACATTGGAAGCATGCTAGATTTCGAAATATAGTTTCCGCACCATAAACCATTTCTTTGGTGGATTTCAAAACAGTGAATTGCACCGGAAGATAGTATAAACTGCATGCCTCTTCCAGCGTTGGGTCGTATGTTTGCCAATTTCCTGTGGTATTACATGCGCTAACATCAGGAGAAACGCAAATATTTTTCTTCATTTGTCTAGATGACATTTCTAGGTTTCTTGGAAATTCAAATATAACGTTACAAAGCTGATAGTTACTCTTTCGTAAGAATTCAATGACGTTAGTAGGTTTACCATACCGGGTTATGTATGGGACCGCGACATCCTGACATTTCAATACAGCATCTAAAGGAAATACATTTTCTTTGCTTTCATAACTGCATGCTAGACAGTATTTGTTTTTATACACAATGTTCTTGTTTAGATTATAAACAGGTGTGATATGCGGCAGGATGTCTCTGTCCGATGGACTGAACTCTGTTTCACATTTGACGATCTGTCTGTGACCGATGGCGTTTGGTGAGCATTTATTAACCATGAAAATAGTTGCAGCCGAATTTATTGGATGACTGGTGAAAAGCTGAGGTCTTGAACAAGAAACTCTAGTCAATTTCTGTTCAAACGGCGCGGGTGGGTATCTTTTGCTTTGTGGAATTGCATTCGTCTTATCAGGGCAACAGTTGCCATAGTAATAACAGTCGTCAGAACAGGAACAATTAAAGCAGCAAGGATTCTGAGAACTACCTGCTTGTCTCTGTGGTGGCGCTGATGTGGCGTTTGTGTAGCACAGATTGATATAGTCACACTGCAACTTCTCCAAGTACGTCAGTAGACTAAGAGACGCTTCTGATGCTTTTGATTGGAATTTTACGTGTAGGTGTGATAAAATGCAGAAGGTTAGAAACATTTTGAGTGGCATTCTGTACTCCTGAAAGAAAGAAATAGACCAACACATGAGAAAAACGTCCCTTAGTATTTTCCGCTTTGTGGTTTTTAAGATGGGTGTATGTAGCCAGCTAACATTACGAAAACACGCCTATACAAATACATTGTAAATTTTATCGCCTAAAACGAACATTTTGAGATGAAAAATTGTGATATTTTCCTTATTTCTGCGCAAAAATATAAATTGTGGGTACTCGTTAGAACCGCCTCAATTATTCTTTTTTCTGCTGAAATTAAAGACTGTGGGTACTCGTTAGAACCGCCTCATCAAGGCGGTTCTAACGAGTACACACGATCTATATTTTGAAGCAGCGATGAGGCGCTTCTAACGAGTACACACAATCTATATTTTGGAGCAAAAATAAGTAAAATAAAATTTACCTCTGTTAACCCCAGTTTTACTTTTTAAGAGTGGGGTTCAGGGGGGATCAAAATTATTTAGGCGTGTTTTCGTGATAAATACAATAAAAGCACTATATTATGTATGCTGTTAAACCAGCGGCTCCTCCAGCAAACGTTCCAGTGAGTAAGCGCAGACTCGTCACAGCATTTCCTGGTCGCCCCAAGGTTTTGGTTGCCCATGAAATAAAAAGAGGATCTTACATGAGTGTTCATGTATTATTGAATTTATTAAAGGAGTTGAGGAAAAGGATAAAATGCGAGGCTGTGCCGAGCATTTTATCCCTTTTCCTCAACGAGTTTAATAAATTCAATAATACATGAGCACGAATGCAAGATTCTATTTATCATATAACATTTAAAAAGCATTTTATCCGCGATTGTTTACAAAAATGTCAATTTTCCGCCGTTAGTAAAGGCGACGTTGTTAAGGACGTCGTGCATGTAACGTTACGGGACGTATTTAGCTAATTTGCATAGTTAATCCACTAGTGGATTATCGAAAATTTATCATATGACGTCGCGTCTGAGAGTGTAATAACGCCATGTAATATTTTCGATAATCCACTAGTGGATTAAATATGCAAATTAGCTAGATACGTCCCGTAACGTTACATGTACGACGTCCTTAACGCCGTCACGTTTACTAATGGCGGAATATTGATATTTTTGTAAACAATCGAGAATAAAATGCGTTTTAAATATCATATGATAAATAGAATCTTGCATTCGTGCTCACGTATTATTGAATTTATTAAACGAGTTGAGGAAAAGGGATAAAATGCGAGGCTGTGCCGAGCATTTTATCCCTTTTCCTCAACGAGTTTAATAAATTCAATAATACATGAGCACGAATGCAAGATTCTATTTATCATATAACATTTAAAAAGCATTTTATCCGCGATTGTTTACAAAAATGTCAATTTTCCGCCGTTAGTAAAGGCGACGTTGTTAAGGACGTCGTGCATGTAACGTTACGGGACGTATTTAGCTAATTTGCATAGTTAATCCACTAGTGGATTATCGAAAATTTACATGACGTTATTACACTCTCAGACGCGACGTCATATGGGCCCCGTCAAGCGATTTTGGTACTTATCGCCTATGCGAGCAGCGAAGGTTCAGGCGAGCCTGCGCAACCGCGCAGTCTCGCCAGAACCTTCGCTGCTCGCTCATACAAGCATGTCAAGAGGAACCTTCAGACAGAAAGCCATATCCCTGGCCCCTCTGAATGTCATGACGGAATGCTCGAAGACACAAATTCGCTTGGCGGGCCTCATATGATAAATACTCCTTTTCTCATGAGCTGTTGCAAATCATTACAAAGTCAGTATATGTTCCCTAATATTGTGTCGCTACAAAGAATTTGCCGTTATAATGAATCCTATTTGGAAGTTGATACGAGCCGGGGCACGGCATTTCCTACCGTTTATATGTGCGCCCAGCGAAGACTCAGATCAGCCTGCGCATCCATTCAGACTGACCAGAGTTTTCTGCTGCTGAAGGAAGGGGCATTGGGCCCTTAGCTATCCATAGAGCGCAAACACAGTAAATTTCCGCTATTAAGACCACCTAAAATTAAGACTAAATATGTTCTATAAAAGGGTTATCCTTTGGAAGCAAGGAATATACCACAGAACTGGAAAATATGAAGTGTGCGTGTTTTCTTTGCCGGACTAGCTAGGTTCGGCCAACTAGGACTCATCAGTGGCCCTAAAGTTTCAAAGTTCCACAATGGAATCAGTGATCCCAAAAGACAAGAAAATATAAACTACACTATGAGACTTTGCTTCTAAAAGCTTATTGAGAAGGTTTAAGTTATTCTTTCTTTGTGTTTTTTACACTAAGTGTCTCCTAACAGGAAACCACCTTTAAGACTGTTCAAAAGTGGTCTTAAGACCAAAATGTGGTCTTAATATCAGAATTTTACTGCACTGTATTCTGTAACAAGGCAACGCAAGCGTATCATCCCCTTGCAACTGCATACAACTCTTCAACATCTCAATCCAATCTGAATATGTTAGACCTTCCGGTATTAAGCATTATAAATTACCTTTGATGCTTCTATTATGATAGCTTTGTCTTCTATCCTGTTCACAAGGTACTAATGTCAAGGCAGCTGTGTCCTTGATCTTTGACCATTGACCTTGAAAATAATAAGGGTTCAAAATCTATCCATGTATAGAACATTTGTGAAAGGTTTGATGATTCAAAGATGATTGCTTTGTTCACAGGGATATTCCAGGTCTATGACGTTGACCTTGAGCACGGGCAGTAGTATTGCTGAATGAAACTTTGGACCTATATCTATTATCATACCATAATGTGGTTTGGAAAATATGAGCTCTTAAAAAACTGTAACGTAAATGCGAACGCCGACGCCGACACCAACGCCGACGCCAGGATATCGCAAAAGCTCTTCCTGGACTTTGTACAGGCGAGCTAAAATTAATCAGAAAAATGACCTTTTTGGAGATGTCGAAGAATATAAGACTCTGATATGGGGTTCTGTTGTAGATGAGCGTTTCCAACCCGAGGGATGACCGTGCTGAGCGGAACCGAGGCTTCGCCGAGGTTCCGCTCAGCACGGTCATCCCGAGGGTTGGAAACACCCATCTACAACAAAAACCCATATTGGATTCTTTTTCTTGCACAACACCTCCGGTTAGTTTTGACAGCTCGCACATACATATTGTTTACAAAATAAAAGTAGTGCGGAAGTAGTTCCGGCAGTTGAATAGAATTGAAGCGCGTGTATGTAAGTTGCCTGGGTCGGAACACCAGGGTCAGAACATAAATTTCTATCCCAGGTTAAAATCACGGATTTCCTTGTCTGGTGTTCAAGAATGCACTATATCACACGGAGGTGTTGATGTAATGGGTGCGGCAATCGCCATCCTTTTTATTATTAATAGGAAAGGACTATTGCCAGTTTACGTTAAAATCGCTATTGCCAGTGAAGATGTGGATATTTTCAGCATCAAATTTTCAAGTTCTATTTTTCTAATTGCTGTGCCAAACACTCGTAGATCGTGGATACCATATCGCCTGGAACGCCTTTTCATGGCGTTATAAAAATGCGTCTTCAAGCCTAACCCACTGGACACACAACGTGAATACAACGTCATAGCAACGTGTTTGTAACGACATGACGTTGCATCGACGTTGGTGCGACGTTACCTAGACGTCATGTGCCCGCTGGGAATAAACCTAACTACCTAATTGGTGACACGGACCAAATATTATGTTGTTGGCTTTCATACGAGTATACACGACCTACGTTTTAGAACAGAAATAAGAAAAACGAATGTAAATCCTGTAATCCCATCTCATTACAGAGACATGTAGCATACTGACATCGAGCAATTGAAAACCACTACTCGAACTTACTAGTTACTTTGCATGAAAATAAATTTGATTGCTCAGGCAGACTTAAGTTGTTGTTAAATATCTAAGTTAATGAGGGCACCTAATCATGGTATAATGTAATATATTGTAGAACTGGGGTTTACAGGGGGCGTTTCATCTCAACGTTGGGTAAAAGTCCCACAAAACTGGAAGCGACGTCTCCAAAAATTGTTGACGGGGACGTTGAACCTAAATTAAACAAGAAACAGTGGCATAAATATTTTTTCTTATTTCTACTCAAAAAACATAGATTGTAGGTACATATACTGGTTAGTTCTTAGAATCTATGGAGCAGAAATATGAAAAATATCGAAATTTTTATCTGAAAATTTTCATTTTTTGGTGGTAAAATTTTCCACTATATCTGAACAGGCGTGTTTAGTAATGAATATTCCACTGCATCTAATAGATGTGTTTTAATAATGTTATGTTTTGAGCGAGTAGAAAATAAAAGAAAAATATAGAGAGTATTTAATCCATTCCCATAAATTAGTACTACAACAGACAATTGATCTCTGAAAACCGCATTTTTGGCAGCATATAGCTTATTATATTTGATGGATATATACCACTTGTCAAAATAATATGTGCATAATCGTTCATATCATTAGTTTATTTTATTTTCGGTGTTTCATTTTATTTCATAGATATTGTCGTAAAATAGTTTTGCTTTAACCATTTAACTGGTAATATCGATTTTACGTTAAAATGGCTATTGCCAGTTAACTGTCAATAGCCACTTCGTTATTATTATTTATTATTTATTATTATTATTATTATTATTATTTGTAAAGAACAGTCGATGAGAAATGAAAGCAAAATGATTTAATGCGTCACAATACTTATCACCTTGTTAATACTTAAGGACATAGATTTTGATTTAAATCCATTTTGCATTTCTGTACTGCTTGTAGTACATTATCGTACAGAGAAAGATACATGAATTTATAAGTTAAAACACCCACCTTTGTGTTTCTTCCTCCTATCCTTTGATCCTAAAACTGTAGATATGAATTTTTATGCTCATGTATTTTGAAATCAGATGCTGGCCGCCTCGCGGGAAAGAGATTTCAAACACTTTGCGGTCATCATAGGCCACGATCAGTCGTTTAGTGTTAGACGCTTTGCTGTAATCGCAGTTAATCTAGATTATTTTCGGGACAAAAACGATGTTTCTTCTGGGATGCGGGTACTAACATGTTGGTCTGTGTGATCATAGGCAAATTTCCAGTAGAACAGTTTCTGATTTAACCCATTCAGTACCAGAAACCCCTAAAAGGGTACCTTGGCAAACAGCGCATGCCCAGATCAGACGCCGCAGAACGCGGCGTCTGATCAGAGCCTACACTGTTTGCAAAAAAGTTCAGCCATTTCCAAAATTAATTTGGAAGAAAACACAACCTGACACCCCTAAATTTTGAAATGGACTCCTGCTATATATGAGTTGGAAGATTCCATTTGGTACAAAAAGGGTTAATGTGCCGCGTCACGAGAAGACATACTTTATGTTCAGTAACTGCATAAGACCGTCCGTGCTTATAAACCATATTGGTTTCGTTGAGTGACAGGGTTTAAGATGTCATTTCATCTCAATGTCAGGTAAACGTCACACAGTGGTTCGAGCCTGGCTAGGGTCACATGTGGGACGTCAAGTTCTGTAACGGAAGGTCAGGTGGTTTTCCTCCGGGTACTCCGGTTTTCGCCCACCTCTGATTAACAATCGGCTCGATATGAGTGAAATAATCTTGAAAGGGCCGTAAAACCCAACCCCCACCCCCCCCCCCCCCCCCAAAAAAAAAAAAAATAGTTACGGGGCCTTTTAAACCTCAAATCAAACAAACAAATAACGAAATATAAAGCATCGTTTTCTAAAAAAAAAAAAAGTTTAAATATTGAAAAGTACGGAACCCGGGAAGGGACATGAATTATTTTTAATATGTTGTGCGAACAAGATTTTATGTTACACACAAGATAATTTGTTGTGCGGACAACATACTTTATATTGTGCGGACAACATATTATCTTGTGCGCATAATATAATATCTTGTTCGCACATTTTAATATCTTGTTCGCCATGATATTATCTTGTTTGCACAACATATTATCTTGTTCGCACAACATAGATCTTGGGAAGTTGTGCAAACAAGATATCTTGTGCGCACAAGATATTATCTTGTTCGCGCAACATATTATCTTGTGCGGACAAGATAATATCTTGTCCGCACAAGATATTAACTTGTGCGAACAAGATATTATATCGTCCGCACAAGCACTATAATGTGTTGTGTGAACACAAGCTATTATGTTGTTCGAACAAAATTATCTTGTGCGCACAAGATAATATATTGTCCGAACAAGATAAGATAATATCTTGTCTGCACGATATTATCTTGTGCGCACAACTTCTATAAAAAAAAAATTCAAGTCCCTTCCCGGGTTCCGTAGAAAAGTCAAATGGAATATTTCATTTTTTTTTCTGGCGGGTTAAGGCTTGTTGTTGCATTTGATATAGTTGCATAAAGGTGTTGACAGGTGGGGATATGATTAGAACTTCACACATAGGCAAGCCATAAAGATTTAATTACCTCTAAAACGCGCGAAAAATGTTCCAGTTTAACAACAGAGGTGTTAGTATCAGCGCAAATTCTGAACACAATCCAATACAATGAAATGCTATCTCTCGTGACTTTAGGATTGCGATTTTCGCACATAAAAATGTGGTAATGCATCACGTAAACAAGTCCGTGAAATAAAGACCCCCGAAACCCCACTTTATTTGGAGAAAACTGGGGTTTAGGGAGGTAAACATTATTTCCCTTATTTCTGCTCCAAGACATAGGTTGTGGGTACTCAGTAGAACCGCCTCACTGAGGCGGTTCTAACGAACACCCTCAACCTATGTCTTGAACATTTATAACAAAAATTTTAAGGATTTTCATCAGAAAAGTAGCCATTTTGGAGATGTGAAAATGCACTATGTTGCACGGGTGAGTTACGTTATGTATTATTCACGTTCCCATGCACCGCGTCACGAGAAAGCCTATTTCGCCATTCGCAAACGACAAAGAGGCAGATCAGCCTGCGGATCCCTGCAGTCTGACCAACACCTTTTCTGTTCGGCGCTTTTGATAGCTGAACGAAAACACGTCTATATAATTTGACCCACTTGAACGTCACTCTTATAGTTTACAGGGGTAAACCGTATTTTTTCTCATTCCTGCTCTAAAATATAAATTCTGGGTACCCGTTAGAACCGCCTCGGTAAGGCGGTTCTAAAGTGTACCCACAATCTATAATTTGAAAAGAATTAACAAAATTATTATAAATTTTCATCTGAAAATGTTTGGCTTTTTTTTTTTTTTTTTTTGACGGTAAAATTGACCAAGTATTTAAATAGGCGAGTTTTCTAATGTGTTAACATCTCATGAAGCACGGCATGTGAAAACCTATTTGACCACTTGTGACCAGGAATGATGCAGACAAGCCTGCGCATACGCGCAGTCTGATCAACAACTCTGTGTTCATTGCTTGAATGGTATTACCACTCTTGTTTCTGTATCTAAAAGTTACCCTAACATTGACTCGTGCACTGTGTCACTGGTTAACAGTGTCGACCAAGATCAGACGCCACCAAACGCGGTGTCTGATCACGATCTGTTTGCTTAAAATACTGGAATTTAAGAGTTAAGGGGAATGGGAACACCTGGTTGATGTTTTAGCGATTTTCAAAGGGAGACAACTTACGGGACTTCTGTTTGCTTTTCTATCAAAAAACGGGGTCTACTCTTAAAGAAAAGAATTTGCTCCGGACAAAAAAAGGGTCTACTCTTAAAAATTCTTTCCTTTAAGAGTTGACCCCTATTGACATGGGACACAAAAATACTTTTCCAGACGTTGTCTCCCCTGAAGCCGTTCATATTCCCCTTAATTCCTATTCCCCAACCTACACTCAGCGTCAATCGATCCACCGGTACTGCAAGTGCTTTGATTGTGTTATGGCTGTTGTGTTATAAAGATCTTTCCTGCGTAGCGGTTTTTTTTTCTTAATGTTAGCGCACCAATACCTTTCATCTCTCCAAAAGGAGACGTGTTATGTTTCTGATTGCTACTCCAAACTTAGTTGTGGTGCTCGTTAGAGCCGCCTCAACCTCGTTTGAACCACCTTTTTGGGGCGGTTCTAAAAAGTACTCATTCTGTGGTGGTTCTAACGGGTACCCAAAACCCATATCTTGGAGCAGTAATAAGAAAAAATATAGATTGATGGGTACTCGTCAGAACCGCCTCATCGAGGCGGTTCTAACGAGTACCCACAATCTATATTTTAGAGCAGAAATGAGAAAAATAAGGTTTATCCCTGTAAACCCCAGTTTTACTATATAAAAGTGGGGTTGAAGGGGGTCAAAATTATATAGGTGTGTTTTCGTGATGCCCACAGTTTCTGCTTGCAAAAACTGACGTTCAGTGGCATTAAAATATAGAGGATCTTACATGAGTGCTCATGTAGTATTGAATTTATTAAACGAGTTGAGGAAAAGGGATAAAATGCGAGGCTCTGCCGAGCATTTTATCCCTTTTCCTCAAAGAGTTTAATAAATTCAATAGTACATGAGCACGAATGCAAGATTCTATTTATCATATGACATTTAAAACGCATTTTAGTCACGATTGTTTACAAAAATGTCAATATTCCGCCGTTAATAAACGCGACGTCGTTAAGGACGTCGTATATGTAACGTTACGGGACGTATCTAGCTAATTTGCATAGAATAGAATAGAATAGAATATAATTTTATTTACTGCACAGCTATACCATATAAGGGTTAAAGGCAAGCAAATACATACATGCATATTTGATCCACTAGTGGATTATCGAAAATAATACATGGCGTTATTACACTCTCAGACGCGACGTCATATGATAAATGTACTTACACAACGGCCTTCATAGGTGTAATAAACAAGCGGACAGGAAAACAATACTGTCGGCAACGTTTCACCACGTCGATAACAACGACATCAAGTAGAAATACGAGCATTACCTGGCGTAAAAATCTAAACTAAATATAGGATCTCTATAAGATACATATTAATGAAAGAAATGCAGTTGAAATGCAAACACAAAACGGCAAAAATGGAGTTTGAATAATGCATAGGCGGCATGTTCACCCACACGCACACACACGCACGCACGCGGGCTGTTCAGTTCATGAGCTTGTTAGCGTAGTAATAAGTCGATCTTCAGTACCTTTGGGACCATGGAAATTTGTTCGATAGTTTTGTTTGTTTATTTTGAGGCTGCACGTCCCCGACAACACTGTATAGGTCATTTTGGAGACGGTACTTCCATTTTTGTGTAACTTTTACCCGACATTGAGATGAAATGGGCCCCGTCAAGCGATTTTGGTACTTATTGCCTATGCGAGCAGCGAAAGTTCAGGCGAGCCTGCGCATCCGCGCAGTCTCGCCAGAACCTTCACTGCTCGCTCATACAAGCAGTGAATCAAGAGGAACCTTCAGAAAAAAAGCCATATCCCTGGCCCCTCTGAATGGCTGGGCATGCGCAGTTAAAATTTGTCATGGCGGAATGCTCGAAGACACAAATTCGCTTGGCGGGACACAAATAGGGGTAGTTCTAACTAAAGAAGGAACTAATGGCGCCTGTTCATGAGACATGATTGGAATAACTTACGGGATATGTTTTGTGTCCTCGCCAGAATCGCCTCTGTCAATGAGGCGATTCTAAACAATACACACAACATACCATTTCAAGATACTTGTAAAATCAGGCACAGGGCCTCCACCCATCGGGGCTTGAAGAAATAGATCGAGTTTTATGGTGCTTGCATACAAAGCTGATACCGACCGCACATAAGTACTGATAAACCACTTTATGGGTGGAGTAAGTTAATTGTATCAATTCCTGATCTTTGTTTTACTTCTACTTAGAGGGTCTAAGCCTGCCCATGCAAAGTGGTGCGAGTCGGTCCGTCCCTATATATAAACAGCGGGCACTATAACATTTGAATCGGACCGGTCCAAGTCCAGTCTTATTGTGCCCGCTACGGAGATAACCGCAATCTTAACAGCAGATTTTACTGTAACAATTCTAACATTGGAACAGTCAGTGGAGACCACATTCAGAATGCCCAAATTTTACATTTATAACTGTAAATTGTCAATAAATGTTTAAATTCAATACACTTAAAGCAATAGAAACCTAAGCTTCGGGCATTATTAAGGTTTATGTATTGCCCTCGGGCCAGGGCGTGGACCGTCGGGTTGATATTATCCCGGCAGTCCAGACCTTGGCCATCGGGCAGTCAAAAAACCTTTTTAGTTCCCTCAGATTAGGTTACTAAATATATTCCTTATATAGATCACAGTTGAAATGCAGTCGATGTCATTTATCCGAATTGTATTTTTTTCAACAGAAGGCGAGATTATCAAAGGCTCACATCACGTAAACAAGTCCGTGAAATAAAGACCCCCATAAACCCCACTTTATATAGAGAAAACTGGGGTTAACGGGAGTAAACAGCATTTTCCTTATTTCTGCTCCAATACATAGGTTGTGGGTACTCGTTAGAACCGCCTCATCGAGGCGGTTCTAACGAGCACCCAAAACCTATGTATGTTGTATAAATGAGAAAATTGAAGGGGTTAGTGCAAGAATGGGGCCTAAGTCACAATTTTATAACTTCGAAAAAAACGCGAAAAACAAAATATTTTGCAAAATTTTCATATTTTACATACTTGAATTTAAATAAATTCTTCTGATGTGTTATCGTGTCATCTGTAATGTTGCAGAAATCGCATAAATAGTTCTGAGTATGTCGCAGATATTCATTTGTTACAATAATGGTTTAGAGCAAGAAGGGGCCTAAGTCCAGGATTTATTGGACTTAGGCACCTTCTTGCACTAATCAAATACAACAACGTTTTTTATATTAAAAGTAGAAACCTATGTCATTTAGTTGAACATGTATATTGTATCGTATCACGACTCTTTATTAGTTTATTATAACAAAAATCTGAAACAAATGAACAATACATACAACGGAAACTCAAAGCTTTATGTGGTAAAACGGACTTAGACCCCTTCTTGCACCAAAGACACTACCAAAAATTTTATTAACCGTCATTTTTAATGCCAGGAAAGAAATAAGGTATAACAAACTATATATCAGATTGTAGGTCTTGATATGATGTATCTGAAAATGATAATATCCCAGATTTTTCCAAAAATGGACTTGGGCCCCTTCTTGCACTAACCCCTTCATTAATCACAAATTTTCATCATTAAATTACCTTTTTTGAGTTATGAAATCATACTATACCACACGGATGTCTTATCGAAATGGTTTAGCCTGCGCATATGTTGAGCTTTTGTTTTTGTCTTCGTTGGTCTTATAAGCCATCCTGAAACCGACCGAACTTGAGTTCTAGGGCTGGCTAATCGGAGCTAAAAATATAATCGGTTATCATTCCTGTCAATGCGATCGATAATCGATTAGTGATCACTGAAGATTTGGTCATAATTTTACCTGTCTGGCTTTATGTCTGAGCATGACTCCCACCATATACTGTACTTTGCCATATGTATTTGAACAGACAGGCCTGAGCAAACAGTGAAGACCCAGATGAGACGCCGCAGAACGCGGCGTCTCATCTTGGTCTGCACTGTTTGCCACTCATACAGCTATTTTAGGTGCAACTTTGGGTAGTAAATTGTACTTATATAATAATCGATTGCAAGCAAATCAGTAATGATAATCATTTTTCAGGAATTTATCGATTTATAATCGGTGATCCGATTAATCGCGCCAGCCTTATTGAGTACTGGTTAACCGTTCAGATCTAAGCCTGTCTAGGAAAACCTTGTGCGAGTCTGACCGCTTCTTAAACTAGGCGGTAGGGTTTAGGATGTCTTCAACTCAATGTCGGGTAAAAGTGCCTCAAAATCGAACGCAATGTCTCCAAAATGACTTCAGCAGCGTTGACGGGGACGTTACACCTCAACACAAACAAAACAAGCCATAATATCGAACTGGGATTTATCGGGACTAATTCTGTCATTTAAAAACATGTATCTGATAGAAATTATAAGAATCCTACATGGATGTGAGGAGTGGATAGAAAATCCGTCCCGAGGGTCACAGTCCGTCTTAAGTTTATCCACATTTTACTTAAACAAGGCTAATGAGTCAGAATTTAATTTTATACATGGATGGAATAGAATAACTAATTATAAAATGTTATTTCGTCAGGATGGGATGCGTTCATAGTCCTACTTAAAGAAATAACTTTAAATCAGGTTTTTATGCTCAATATCTACCCATTAAAACATTTTATCATATGACGTCGTTGATAAGCAGTGGATAACGTCGTGTAATAATCAAAGCACTGAGAGTACTGATGGGCGCGAATTGGGAATACCCACACCAGAGAGAAGAATGAGTTCTAGTTTTGTTTGATTTGTTTAAGTCCCCGTCAACACTGTAAAGGTCATTTTGGAGACGTTGCTTCCAATTTGTGGGAGTTTTACCCGACATTGAGATGAAATGACATCTCAAGCCCTGTCGCCCAATGAAAATGATAAGATTTATAAGCATGGACGGTCCGCCTCGCACCGCGGTCCCTGAACAGGCTTAGATCCTCTAAGCGGTTTACCAGTACTAGTGTGCGGGCCGGATTCAGCTCTGCGTGGAAGCATCATGCAGCCCATATATTTCTTCATGCCCCTATGGGCGGGGGTTATGAGTTCTAGTGGAATTCAATGTATGTATTTTTGTGTTTGTGCTGAGTGTTACCGTTCTAGCTTGACATACTGTAACTTGCTGTACATGTACATGTAACCTTCACCAGTTGTTTTGGGTCGATTGTTTTCCAATCAACCCAAAGCTATTAAGGACAGAATTTCGATAAGTCTTGTTGTCTACATGACCTTCATTAATTTGGATAACAAATGTTATCGTTATTAATAGAAAATTGACTCGCTATTTAATCGATGTTATATGTAGGGCAGAGTTCTGCGTAAAAATCTTGAAAGGAATCATGCGGTGGGTTTGGCAAACACTGTAAATCCAACAGTTGATTCCAGTTCGGATTTTACAGGCAACACACTTACTCTGATGCGGGCTCTGACCTCATAGAGGTACAAATAATGCTGCTAAGTTTGAGTTTATTGTTTGCGATCGACCCAAAGTTACTAAGACGAAAAGCTGTTCAGTGCTCAGGTCCACGTGACTGTCACTGATTTATCGGAATAACCTTTTTTAAATAGAAAGAGCCGCAATGAGGTAAGGCAAAAGATGTTTATCTTGGAATCATAGGGTGGGCTTGGCAAACAGTGTAGACACAGATCTGACGCGGAAGAATGTTGCGTCTGATGAAGATCTGCACTAATTGCTTAAAACTGGAATTGAATGAAACCGTTTAAATCTCAGTCCAGGATTATTACCCCAACCTACACTCGGAGACAATCGACCCACCAGTATTTTCAGTGCTTCGGTTATGATGATTGTCAATATTAATGCTGTGTCAGTCCGGTTTTATTTGGTCGGCGGTTTTTGTTTGTTTTGTTTGTATTGGAGTTTAACGGTCAAGACAACACTATTTAGGTATTTTTAGCCGGCCAATTTACCTAGCTACACTTTTCGTGGACATGCTTATACATAAGCGATTAATAAGTTTATACATAAATTTCAGAAAATGACACCTGCCCTTCTTGAATCAGCGGAAGGGAATGACCGTTGTAAAGCTTTCATGATCAATCTCCATGATAGACCGTTGCCAACCCTGGCAGGTATCGAACCCGCAACCTCCTGATCACCAGTAAGACACGCATCCGACTGAGCTATCGAGACCGGCCTATATTAAGTGGGCGGTAATTTGCGTTTGCTTGAATTGAGGTTTATCGTCCCCGTCAACATATTTTTTTTGTGTTTTGGTTTTACGGCACTTTCAAGATTATTTCACTCATATCGAGCCGATCGTTAATCGAAGGTGGGCGAAAACTGGAGTACCCGGAGAAAAACCACCTGACCTTCCGTGGCAGAACTTGGCGTCTCACATGTGACCCGAGCGAGGCTCAAACCACAGCGGTGAGAGACCTAATAATCCAGAGTCAGCGCTCTTAACCACTAGGCCACGGAGGCCCGTACCGTCAACATAATTCATGCCATTTTGGAGACGCTGCTTCCAATTGTTTGCGACTTTACCCGACACTGAGATGAAACGACACCTGAAGCCCTGCCGCCCAATGAAACCAAATGGCTTAAGTGCATTGGTCTGACCCACACAACTTTACCTCGGCAGACTTAGTCCTTCTAAGCGGTTTAGCAGTACTCGTCTGGTCAGATTCAGCTCTACGTGGAAGCACCATGAAACTCAGTCTATTTCTCTAAGCCCCAATGGGTGGGGGCGGAACAGCGTTAATGTTTCAGACAGCGCATTAGTGTATGAATAATGCGCCTTTCAATACGTTCAGAGACTGATTCAGGTGTTGCTGAAGCTGGTATTTCTAATCTTTACTCGAGTTCTGCAGACTGTGCCTCAATAAGGTATGCCTGTATTTGATTTACAGTTTTAAGTATAGATCTGTACCGGCATATCTGCACTTTCGGCCGGCCTCGGTAGCTCAGCGCGTCTGACTGGTGATCAGGAGGACGCGGGTTCGATACTTGTCGGGCTCGCAATATTTGTTCGTGAAGACTGATCATAAAAGTCTTTTCTTCGGCTATTCTCTCCCTTCCGCTGATTCAAGAAGGGCAGTTGTTTGTTTCTGGCGAAGTCGTATGGTAGACGGGTTTCCTTGTGTTGCACAATTTCTATGATAACCCAAGTAGCTCATCATAGTCTAATGTGCTCTTGGATAAACTTAATAAAAGAGAAGGCGGGACCGCATTGTGTTTCCACGTAGACGCGGCCGAAATGGTAAACCGCTTAGAGGGCCTAGGCCTGCCCAGCCATAACGGTGCGGGTCGGACCGTCCATGCGTAGTAAACCCTATTGGTTTCATCGGGCCACAGGGTTTGAGATGTAATTGGATAAAATAGTCACGTACAAAACGGAAGCAATATCTCCAAATGACCTGCATGTATAAAGTTATGACGGGGACGTTAAACCTCTAATCAGTCTAACAAACAAACAAACTAGTCGAACATGAAAATTGACCATAGAACGATTCAAGTCCATGGATCACGTCATGAGAAAACCTTAACTTCTCATTTGCGATCACCAACATGTGCAGTCACGCAGTTCGAAAATTATTTTAGTGTTCGCGAGTTAAATTGTTTGACTTAGTTCAAAACCTTTAGTTTCTATAGCATGCGAAGCTGAGCAGTTCATGCCCGGCGCAAAACCGACGGCAATTTTCTCAATGCCTGATTCAGTTAGCGCCTAAAATGTTCCAAGCTGCAAACAGCGTACGTTGACCCAGGTCGTCGCCGAAGAAGACAACATGAAGAAGACAACTTTTATTTGAAAAAATCATTTTGGACATCATCGCTATTAATAGATGCCTGCCTTGTTTGACCTTGTCGCTATTAATAGATCCGGCGTTCCATGAATATTAAAAAGCTGTATCAACTTACCTTATGACAGGCACCTTTGCACGGATGGTTTCTGCGTTTTTATTGTTCTTTTGTTTCTAAATCAAACAAAAGTTATTCGTCTAAACCAAAGATCTACATTACGTGTGAAAAGATAAAGAAATGGATGATTTGACATGTTGCAGTAGCGGTACGATACAGTTTCTCGCTACACAGCCTGACCTTGCTGTGATTCTACCACAGGTAATGCGTAGGATTTTTTTTTTTCATATAAAAATAAATCGTATTCGCTAGTTTTAGCGGAGTAACACAAATAATAGTAACAATATGTAGTTTGTTTATAAAGAAATACAAAAAAAAAAAAAAAACATGAAAATTGGCGACATGTTTTGTGCTTATTGTTGGATGTTCGGGCCTATTTAAATGCTCGGAGATGTACAGCCTTTGTGAGTTAATTTTGTATTAAGGTCAGCTGAGGAAATAAGCGTAGGAATTCTTATTTTTGGCTACAAGAAATTAGGAATACCTTACCCCTTTTAAGGGTGAATTTTCATTCATTGAAGTAATTATATGAAAATTATTGTTAAATATGGTAGTTTGATAAATATTCTGGTACTGATGTCGATTATAGTTCTGACCTATTTTTAATGCGCAGGGCTTGACTTGACTTGATAGATTTTGTAAGGTAACCGGGCGCTAAAAGCACATAGGGGCTACCCCCATCTCGCTAAATGGGATTAGTTTATGAACTGCTCTTCCCAGGGCCTCCAATGTGCTGGCACTTGTCAATTCGACAGGTGTCAGCTGACCAATGGGAATATACTGAACTCTTAATCAGAGTAAGGCACAAATCGCACCCAAGGTACAGCGTTTGTCCTAAGAAACAGGGATACAGCCTCTTTGAGTTAATTTGGAAATAAGGTCATCCGAATCGTGTAGTAAAATTGGGGGCTTCGCCCCCAAAAATCGTATGACCACACGTGTAATATAACACTTTCGCGGGATTAAGTAACGTCATGGCGACGTCCATGTCAACCATGCATTTTTTTGGTGGAAAATTTGTCAAATTCAAAGGCGATGAAATCCAATTTAAAGTGGTCGTATGATAATGAGAATCTTACACTCGTGGTCATTTCATATGCAATTTATGAAACTCGCCGAAGGCTCGTTTCATAAATTTCATATGAAATGACCACTCGTGTAAGATCCTCTATTTCACATCACGTGAACAAGTACGTGAAATGAAGACCACCCCACTTAACCCCACTTTATATAGACAAAACTAGGGTTTTCTTATTTTTGCTCAAAGACATAGGTTGTGGGTACTCGTTAGAACCGCCCCAATGAGGCGGCTCTAACGAGCACCACAACCTATGTTTTCAGTATTTATAAGAAAAAATATTATTTTCACCAGAAAAGTAGCCATTTGGGAGATGTGATGAAATGCACTTTGTCGCACGGGTGAGTTATCGTAGTGAATTTAGGATATACATTAACCTTATTTCATACGGGACAATCCTTAACCCTTTTGTACCAAATGGAATCTTCCTCCTTATATATAGCAGCAGTCCATTTCAAAATTTAGGGGTGTCAGGTTGTGTTTTCTTCAAAGTTTATTTGGAAAATGGCTGAACGTTTTGCAAACAGTGTAGGCCCTGATCAGACGCCGCGTTCAGTCCGTATGAAGGATTTCCAACTCGTTTGTACAATATCTCCGAGAATAGGAAAACCAAACAAATACATAGCTGAAACAATGATGAGGACTTGACAGCAAGAAATAAATGAACTGCTGAAGCAAAAGAAAACCAACAGTTGGACTCCGGTGTACCTGACCAGAGACCGAACATCAGGCCCCAACCGACATAATCGAACAAGTCCGTGTAATGAACTTCCCTCTCTAAACGTCCACTTTCTAAAGATACATTACGAAAACACACCCGTGCGAGATAGTACATTTTTCACATCTCCAAAATGGCTACTTTTCTGTTGAAATTTTCTTATTTATGCTGCAAACATAGGATATGGGTGCCCGTTCGAACCGCCTCAACGAGTACCCACAACCTATGTCTTGGAGCCAAAATAAGAAAAATAATGTTTACCCCATTTCATGGACTTGTTCACGTGATGGAAAACTGAGTTTACGGGGGTATACATTGTTTTCCTTATTTCTGCTCCAACACATAGGTTGATAGTTCTCACAACCTATGTTTGCAGTATAAATAAGAAATTTATCACGGCTTTTCATCAGAAAAGTAGCAATTTTTGAGATGTGAAAATTGCCCCATGTCGCACAGGTGTGTTGTATTATCGTGATGTTACCTAAAAAGTCAAAATAAGAGGCCCAACCCGCCGGCGTGTATTTAACCTTTAACCTGCTGAATATTTAACTTAGCCACACATTTTTTTTTATTTTCAGCCAATCAGATTACATGATATAATGAGTTCGTTCAAATTCACAATCTGAATGACAAACAGTATAGATCCTGATCAGATGGCTTCTTCAGAAGCCATCTGATCTGGATCTACACTGTTTGCAAAGATAGGGCTTGTCGCCTACAGCAGGGTAAAGGTTAAAGAGGGAACAAAGTTATCAACCATGATTGGCTTAATTACCATACAGTGTACATGCAGTCTGTCGTATACCCATATCTCCATAACTCAAACTTACTAAGCACAAAATCTCTTTCAGTGCTTGAGTCCAAGTGACTACCACTGATTTGGTCGGCCCCCGCCCATCGGGGCTTGAAGAAATAAATGGGCTGCATGATGTTTCCACGCAGAACTGAATCCGACCGTACACGAGTACTGGTAAACTTCTTATAGGATCTAAGCCAGCCCAGGCAAAGCGGTGCGGGTCGAACCGTCCATGCTTATAAACCCTATTGGTTTCATTGGGCGACAGGGCTTGAGAAGTCATTTCATCTCAATGTCGGGTAAAAGTCCAAGAAAATTGGTCGCAACGTCTCCAAAAGACCTATATAGAGTTGACGGGGACGTTAAACATCAAACCAAACAAACAAACAAACAAAACCACTGATGTGGAGAAACTCAGGGTTATTGAAAGAAAATAATCACGAAATTCATTACGAAAACACCCCTATACAAATACATTGTAAACGTAACTGCCGAAAAAAAACCCGAAAATTTCCAGATGAAAAATTGTGATATTTTTCTAATTTCTGCTCAAAATATAGTTTGTGGGTACTCGTTAGAACCGCCTCATTGAGGCGGTTCTAAGGAGTACCCACAATCTATATTTTTGAGCAGAAATAAGAAAAATAAGGTATACCCCTGTAAACCCCAGTTTTACCATATAAAAGCGAGGTTCAAGGGGATCAAAATAATATAGGCGTGTTTTCGTGATGCTTATGGATTTTAGGTCAGAATGTTGCTTTGAAGGTTAACGATATAATCGGGTTGGGTTTGGCAAACAGTGTAGTCCCAAATCAGATATGGCATCAGATCAGAGTCTACACTGTTTGCTTAGAATACTGGTATTTAAGGGTTAAACGAAATAGTATTATTCTCAGTTCGGGACCTTCGACCAGTCGGTGCTGTCAAATTAAATCGTTTTAATCGTTATTTGTTTTTTTGACGGTAAGCAAACATAGTGGATCCTGTCCAAACTGCTCCTAGAGTAACTGTCTTATCTGGGTCGATGTTGTTTGCAACAAATACTTTTAAAGTTCCAGCAGGCAACCAAGCAGACGATAATTGTTGTGATGCACATCTTAAGGGTTAAAGTTGCGTGTTCTCAAGAATCGCTGTTTACCGGATGCAAACTTTACAAGTATTAGCGTTTACAAAAAGTTTGAGTCTACACTTAGCACACATTAATTTGTGTAAACTCCATTCAGAATATCTGAATCATCGTTTTTTTTCGTTTCTCGCTTTTAATACTCATTTAAGCCCATACATCACTACGGGAAAGTTTTAGACCTCACCCTCCGCCGATTTCTCCAGCAAGTCGTATGCCTCTGCGACAGCTAGGAAAGGCTGTGATTATTTGGAGAAAATTGCAAAATCTGTAATTTCTTTCACAGACTAAGACATTCTGACAGGTTCGACACACCCTTTTAAACCATATATAGAAGTGGTCACTGCTCTTGTACATTACAAGGGCGTCTATGTTTAATTTGCACGATCACTCCATGGAAACTCATTAGCTGTGACAACACATCTGATATCGGTATAATTCTTTTTGACGACTATGGACAGCACATCGCGCTAGTGATTCCCCGTTCCTAGTGAACCTCTATCTAGCCATTCGAATATAAGGTGTGTCGCAATTGCATATCTATTTATAAAGTGCGTCACATGGATTTGAATATTTATTATTTTACCTGACAATCATCGTCAAATGGACTTAGTCTGTGCACTCATTTCTTTGTTTTGCAATTTTCTCCAAATAATCACAGCCTTTCCTGACTGTCGCAGAGGCATACGACTTGTTGGAGAAATTGGCGGAGGGTGAGGTCTTCAACTTTCCCATAGTGATGCATGGGCTTAAATGAGTATTTACAGGAAGAAACGAAAAAATCGATGATTCAGATTTTCTGAACGGAGTTTAGTTGTTTTGTTTGATTTGAGGTTTAACGTCCCCGTCGACACTGTATAGGTCATTTTGGAGACGTTACTTCCAATTTTGTTGGACTTTTACTCGACATTGAGATGAAATGACATCTCAAGCCCTGTCGTCCAATGAAACCAATAGGGTTTATAAGGATGGACGGTCCGACTAGCACTGCTTTGCCTGGGCAGGCTTAGATCCTCTAGACAATAAACCGGAGCCCATAAACTTGCGAGCTATATATAGATTGGAAAATCCATAGCTGGCTTCCCGCCTGCAGGAATTTCATCAGCTTATTGTTAATTAAATGAGGCAGTTTGTCGCTAATTACCAGATAATTAATCACCATTTGTTGTTTTTGTTTGTTTGATGTGAGGTTAAACGTCCCCGTCAACACAGTATAGGTGATTTTGGAGAGGTTGCTTCCAATTCTTTGGAATTTTTACCCGACATTGAGATTAAATGACATCTCAAGCCCTGTCGTCCAATGAAACCAATAGGGTTTATAAACATGGACGGTCCGACTAGCACTGCTTTGCCTGGGCAGGCTTTGAATCTCTAAGCGGTTTACCAGTACTCGTGTGTGGTCGGACTCAGCTCTGCGTGGAAGCTTCATGCAGCCCATCTATTTCTTCAAGCCCCGATGGGCGGGGGCGTGTCAAAGGAATGGAAAGTCAAATGACAAAGCTGTTCATGTATAAGTGTGCCAGTAAATACGGGAACTTGTATAATAGCCAAAGATTCCAAAAATTGACTACAGTTTCATTTAGTTTCTTAAACCTAACAATCGTTTAATATGACAACCACTCGTACAAGGAAACGAAAAAATCAGTCTGCCTTTCTTGGGTGAAAACAAACAGAAATAGGTGTACTGTATCATCGGAGGGAAGTCAACATCATGTGAACCCAGATAACATGTTAATTTGTATGCGAATATGGTATGATAAGCTTACGGACGTGTTCCGGCCAATCCCGGTTTTTAATCATTATAACAAATAACAATGATGACAAGTCAATGGAATAAAGCTTTCAGCCAGTAATGACTTTTTATTTAATGCTTCTAGAGCAAAAGAAAACGTTAGACAGTCTACACCCACAGGCGTAGATAATAACACGGATGAAATGCTAACAGAAAATAACATTCAATCAGTCATGACCTTTTCTTAAATGCTTCCGGAGCAAAAGTCATCCTTAATAGATTGTCTACGCCCATGGACGTAGACAATAAACCGGAGCCCATAAACTTGCACGCTATATATAGATTGGAAGTTCCACAGCTGGGTTCCCGCCTGCAAAAATTTCATCAGCTTATTGTTAATTAAATGAGGCAGTTTATCTTAAATTACCAGATTATTAATCACCAAGTGAAACATTTTGTTGTTTTTGTTTGTTTGATTTGAGGTTTAACGTCCCCGTCAACACAGTATAGGTGATTTTGGAGAAGTTGCTTCCAATTTTGTGGGTCTTTATCCGACATTGAGATGAAATGACATCTCAAGCCCTGTCGCCCAGTGAAACCAATAGGGTTAATAAGCATGGACGGTCCGACTTGCACCGCGTTTCCTTGACAGGCTTAGATTCTCTAAGCGGTTTACCAGTTCTGGTGTGCGGTCGGTTTCAGCTCTGTGTGGAAGCATCATTCAGCCCATCTATTTCTTCAAGCCCCGATGGGTTGGGGCTAGAAAACATTTTGTCGTAACAGGTTGTTTCATTACAGTACTTACAAAACCTGTCTATGATTTTTGTTGTACTTGAGTGCAAACACAGAAGCTTGTTTGAATTGAATGTTTGTTTGTTTGTTTGTCTGAATTGAGGTTTAACGTACCCACCAACACTATTTAGGACATTTTGGAGACATTGCTTCCAATTTGGTGGGACTTTTACCCGACATTGAGATGAAATGACATCTCAAGCTCTGCCACCCAATGAAACCAAAAGGCTTATGCATTGGACGGTCTGACTCACATCATTTGTCCTGGACAGGCACTGTGCCTTGGCAGGTTCTTGTGTCGCGGTTTATTTTTGTTATGGTTTGTCTTTGGGTGTTTGTGTCGCTTATATTCTTTTATTTTGGATAGCCTTTTGGCAATTTTGTGGGAAAGTAACTGTCCTTTTGGCTTTCCGCTGTTTTCATTAGGGTCTGTTGTTCTTTTCCTTTGGTATCTCTGATGGGAGCTGTTGGTTAATTTGCCTCCACCTCTATTAAGACCTAAGCGGTTTACCAGTACTCATGTGTAGTTAGTTCTAGCTCAGCGTGGAAGCACCATGCAGCCCAATCTATTTCTCCAAGCCCCGATGGGAGGGGGCGGGAGGCGGAAAATTGAGAATTGCCCTACACCATAGTGTAGTTTATATTTTCTGGTCCTTTGGGATCATTGATTCCATTGTTGAATTTTGAAAATTTATGAGGGTCACTGATGAGGCCTAAATGGCCGAAACTAGCTAGTCTTGCCCAGAAAACGTGTACACTCCATATTTTCCAGTTCTGCGGTGTATTCCTTGCTTCCAAAGGATAGCCCTTTCTAGAACATATATTTAACGTCGCTACAGCTGATGTCTGGGAATGTGTGGCGGCCGTAAAAAGTCTCCCTACCCTACATCATAGTGTAGATTATATTTTCTTGTCCTTTGGGATCATTGATTCTATTGTTGAATTTTGAAAATATATGAGGGCCAATGATGAGGCCTAAATGGCCGAAACTAGCTAGTTGGCCCAGAAAATATGTACACTCCTGTGTTCCTTGCTTCCAAAGGATAACCCTTTCTAGAACAAAATTATGTCCCGATCAGGGGGTGGTGTGATGAGGTAAGGGTGACGTGTATTTTGCGTCACTTGGGCGTTCAACTGATATTGGCTTAGAGTTGGACAAGGGCTGCTGTCCTTGCAGCATGCAAGGTCTTCTGTTTCTTCACTTCCATTCATTTTCCTCTTTCTCCTCTGTCCCTTACTTTCATCTCCCGTACTATATCTTAAATCTCTTCAGTCTGGGAGACAACACAAAATGACCCACAAGGGCTGACCTGTCGTCAAACCTAAAACAATTATAAATCGTTATGTCCCTATCAATACTATTCTGGAGATGACGTTTCCAATTTTGTGGGACTTTTACCCAACATCGAGATGAAATGATATCTCAAGCCCTACCAACATAAAGAGATGGTCCGACTTGTACTACTTTGCCTAGGCTGGTGTTGTGTCGTGTGGCGGCTGTAAAACATCTCCCCGTACATCAACCATAGTGCAGTTTATATTTTACTTTTGGTCCTTTGAGATCAGCGTGAATATTCTGAGAAATCAGAAATAAATTATTGGTTTAGACTCATATTCTAGACCGGTTTTTAATTATTTGGACCCCATTTTGATTTATATCAGTCTTTGAATCGACTGCATGTTTGAAATTCGCAAATTTGCAGAATGTTTCCTCTGGCTTTCGTTGCCGGATCATTACAGGGTCACTGATGAGGCTTTATTAGCCGAAACTACGTTGTATGACCCATTTTCTTTCTTATGAATGTTTTCATTGCTCTTAAAGGAACTCATTTTTGATTTTTATTAGAACTTATAAGCGCTTTACCAGTGCTCACGTGTGGTCGGTTTCAGCTCTGCGTGGAAGCGACATGCAACCCAACCTATTTCCCTAAGCCCCAATGTGCTGGGGCCTGTGAACACACAGAGAATTATGTATAATATCTTAACTCAGACTAATGATTGGTTTGTCTGTCTGGCAGACTTCGCTTTAGTTTAATCTTGCTAGCGGTGTGACGAGCAGTCTTCCAACTGATAACTTTGTACAGGTCCATTTCAATTTCAGGGGTTTTATTTTATTGATTGCAAGTTTTATAAAAGTCTATATAAACCCCGCCAAGCGAATTTGTGTCTTCGAGCATTCCGTCATGATAAATTTTAACTGCGCATGCCCAGCCATTCAGAGGAGCCAGGGATATGGCTTCTATCTGAAGGTTCCTCTTGATTCACTGCTTGTATGAGCGAGCGGCGAAGGTTCTGGCGAGACTGCGCGGATGCGCAGGCTCGCCTGAACCTTCGCTGCTCACATAGGCGATAAGTACCAAAATCGCTTGACCGGGCCCATATAATTTAAGCACATATTGAAGCCACTAATCAGTGTCAACATTCTTTACTTAAAATTGGTTCTGCTATGAATGAAACTACTTAATAGTTTCAATATGTGTGTTTCTATTATATTTTCTAGTCTTTTGGGATCATTGATTCCACTGTTGAGTTTTGAAAATACTTGAGAGTTAGTGAGGCATAACTAGTCGAAACTAGCTAGTCTGAAGCTGTACAAACAAGCGGTTAGATCAAAGATTACATATTATGGTATGAGAAAGCTACTCTGGTCAGTCCACACCTTAATTGATGTGCCCTTGATTAATGTGAAAAAAACTGAATTTTATCTGCAATACTACATGGTGTTTCCACTGGGGTCTAGTTAGTCATGTTTGAGTTCTTACACTTTGGTGCCTCTGATCGGAGGTGTGGGTAAATTGTATCTATTCCTGATTATTGTCTTCACTTCTATTTTATATAAGACAGTATTGCTATCTTGTTTTGCTAAAGGTAAGAGTTTGTTTGAATTGGAGTTTTACGGCACTACAAACTCTATTAAGATAATTTTGGAGCCTTTGCTTCCAGTTTTGTGGGACCTTTATACACGACATCAAGACGAAATAACATCTCAATGTAAACCCTACGGTCAAAACGAACCAACGGGGTTCGTTTCCGCTGACCGTTCCAAGGCGGTTCTTCTGCCGCGGTATATTTTTGTTATGGTTTGTCTTTGGGTGTTTGTGTCACTTATATTATTTTATTTTGGATAGCCTATTGGCCATTTTGTGGGAAAGTAACTGTCCTTTTGGCTTTCCGCTGTTGATGTTTCTATTGGGGTCTGTTGTTTCATGTTTTTGTTTCTTTCCCTTTGGTGTCTCTGATGGGAGCTGTAGGTTAATTGTATCGATTCCTGATCATTGCCTCCACTTCTACTTTTTATATGCAGGGACGGTCCGACTCGCACCTTTTTATCTGGTAAGGCTTAGACGATCAGTACTTATGTACGGTTGGTTTCCGCTCTGCTTGGAAGCATCATGCAGCCCAATCTATTTCACCAAAATATAAGAGAATGCAATGAACAGGAATCGATACAATTAACCCACAGCTCCCATCAGAGACACCAAAGGGAAAGAAACACAAACAAACATGAAATAACTGTCCTTTCAGCTTTCCGCTTCTGATGTTTCCATTAGGGTCTGGTTATTTCATGTTTGTCTCTGACGGATGGTTTGGGTTAATTGTATCGATTCCTGATCATTACCATCACTTTTGTTTTTCATGCTTTTTTGTTCATTTATGGTTTTGGTTTTACGACAGTTTCAAGATTATTTAACTCATCTCGAGCCGATCGTTGATCAGAGGTTGGCGTCAACTGGAGTTCCCGGAGAAAAACACATGAATTCCATTGCAGAACTTGGCATCACACATGTGACTTATGTAAGTTTAAAAATTGACATGAATTACTCATAGAATTTGTAATTTCAGTGTATTTGGCGCGTTGGTTAATACCATTTGATACATGTCGATTTGGTTAATATTTGGTATGACTGCAGATAAAGGTCCAACATTTTATTCAGTGAAAACCGCGCCTATGCCCATGACCTCAAGGTCATGGTCACGAACGTAGGTAATTTTTGAGATGTTTCTTTCGATTTTATGGGAGATCTGTTCGACTAGTTGACATTGAGATAAAATGACATCTCAAGCTTACCAGTTATTAAATGTTCGGTCGGTTTCAGGTCAGCTCGCAAGCATCATGCAGCCCAATCTATTTCTCAAAGTTCCAGGCATGGGACAGCATGGTGATTAACAACAGACTGGTATTAAATCTTTCAGCACAGAGCGTCTCTATAAATGCACCCGCCTTATCTGTTCTTATGTGGAGACAAAGTTTGGAGACGAAGAATGAAGATCAGTGTTTATTGCCAAGCATCACGTGAACATGTCCGTGAAATGAACACCCCCTCTAAACCCCACTTTATATAGGGAAAACTGGGGTTGATGGGGTATACATTATTTTTCTTATTTCTGCTCCAAGACATAGGTTGTGGGTACTCGTTAGAACCGCCTCAATGAGGCGGTTCTAACGAGCACCCACAACCTATGTTTGAAGTAAAAATAACAAAAATATCACGGATTTTCATTAGAAAAGTTGCCATTTTGGAAGTGTGAAAAAATGCACTATGTCGCACGGGTGTGTTATCGTAATGGAAGGTCTCATAACAACCTGATAAAAAAAACACTCTTAAAAATCGATTTTATTGACGAAATGCATTTACAGGTATTTACAACGTTTTAATTTTGAGACAGATCAATATGAGGATAAGTGTTAACATCAGGAAAACACGCCTATATAATTTTGACCCCCTTTTACCCAACTTTTATATTGTAAAACTGGGGTTTCCGGGGGTATACCTTATTTTTCTTATTTCTGCTCTAAAATATAGATTGTTGGTACTTGTTAGAACTGCCTCGATGAGGCGGTTCTAACGAGTGCCCACAATCTATATTTTGAGCAGAAATGAGAAAAATATCACAATTTTTCATCTTAATTTTTTCATTTTTTCGGCGATAAAGGTGGCAATGTATTTGTATAGACGTGTTTGCGTAATATTTAGCACTCTCAGGGCTAATTTAGCAGACGATAAATTGATCACAATTTTCTTATTTGACACGGTGTACATGGGATTTAAATTTCCTGGGAATTGTTCTCATAGGAGACAATACGCATGAAATGTCAAATCCTGTTGTCTGGTAAACACAATCAAAATGATCAGTGCAGCACCTCTGTGAACACAAAAATCAATCAACCACAGAGATGAAACAACGGTGAGGATTTGACAGCATGAATCCACTGAAATTACGGAGCAAAAGAAAACCAACAGTTGAAGCAGCAATATGAAAAAATCACACATATTCTCAAGAAAAATAGATGAAAGAAAATTTATCTCATACCGTTGTGTTTTCCAGATGAACACCAGGCTTACAGGTTCGCATAATGAAAATTCCTCTAAGCCCCACGTTTTATACACTGACAAGAAAAATGCCAAATGGCATTATGGACGGGTTTTTCAAGGTTAACAAAAAGGTAAACCGCGACGCGGCCGCCCGGCCGCACGGACATCGCTATTCTAAAGGACGGACTTTTTCCTGGAAAAAAAGCCGTCCAAAAATTGGGGTTGTCTGAGTTTTCTTTATTTTCCGTATTTTTGCTTGATATGATAGATTTCGGTATTCGTTAGACCCGCCTCAATAAGGTAGTAAAGAGTACTAAAATCTATTTATATTGGTACTCGGTAGAAACACCTCATTGAAGCGGTTCTAAAGATCACCAATAATCTATATTTGGACAAGAAATAAGAAAAGTAGTTTTAACCCTTTTTGTACCAAATGGAATCTTCCTCCTCATATATAGGAGGAGTGCATTTCAAAATTTAGGGGTGTCAGGTTGTGTTTTCTTCAAAATTTATTTGGAAAATTACTGCACTTTTAGAAAACAGTGGAGGCCCTGATCAGACGCCGCGTTCTGTGGCGTCTGATCTGGGCCTGCACTGTTTGCCACAGTACCCTTAGGGGTCTCCAGTCTGAAATGGGTTAATCATCTTGATATGCTAGTTGTAGAGGCAAGAAAGACGCCATTTTGGCAAACGGACGTGTTATCGTAATGAATGTGTAAATTATCTTGATAGTCTCATTGTACATTTTTGTCCATGCTTTTCCAGGCTGCAACCACTGCACTTTGTCTCACGAGATTTTTCCTGACCACTGGTGACCACTTCGGCTTGTTTGGATGGATAATGTCACTTGTATCGTATTCTACACCCTCATCTTTATTTTCATCCTCGGTATGGATTTCCATTTTCTGAACAATAAGTCGTAAAAGTTCGTACTGTTTGGACATATTGTTGGATAATTCCTTCATCCTGAAATTTCAAATAATACGTATCAAAATCCGTATTAATAGATGCCACCATTCGAATCGGGATTTACAGTGACATTTATGATCTGAGCCTTTCGTAAAATCCATATGAAATGACGAGGGGGCGAGGGGAAGATTCTATTGGCCATTTAAATCGGATTTTATTGCTGCAGACGTTCAACAGAAGTTCAAAAGGGAATACCGGCCTTTCAAGAACAAGGCATGATGTTTTTTGTGTTTTTTTTATTTTTTTATGACACGGGGTTGTCCATGAAATAATAACAACGTTATATGATAAAAAGGATCATTTCAGTATGCGTTTTAAAAACATTCAAAGGCATGTGGCTATCCAATAAATAACAGAGACGTTATAATGTTCTGCCTTTCTGTAGCCTTTCAAAACGCAGTGAGACGTGACTGCACTTTCAGTTTGACCCAGCCCAGGATTTAGTAACTTGTATTATATATTAAACTTGTATTATATATAGCAATAGTAACCTAAGCTGAGGGCACTATCAATGTTTATGGACTTCCCCAGGCCCTGGCCCGAGGGCAGTCTTTCGCCTTGATAGTGCCCGAAGCTTTGGTTTCTATTGTTTGAGTGCATTGAACAACTACTGTTTTATTGAACATTTATTGACAACTCACAATTATAAATGTAAAATGTGAACAATATGAATATGGTCTGCACTGATTGTCCTGACCAGTCCGTCCTAATATTAGGATTTTTACAGTAAAATCTGCTATGTGTCACTACAGCATGTATAGGGGGCATGATGCCAACGAGAGAACAAAACCGACAATTCCTATTTTCCTCAGTGAAGGACGCTGGATTCTTGCAATTCAAAGGAGTCACAAGCAGATATAAAAACCCTTTTCAAATGTGATAGTGCCGGCTGTGCATCTATCGCAGATTAGCGACGTTCACGTGATACGTTTCTAGCCAATGAAAAAAAAACATGTTTCATTAGTGATATGCACTTATGGTCGATAGTTGCTCGTTAGCTACAATTCTGTTCTTAATTTAATAATTTCGTGTCACCAGGTAGACATGTAGTCTAACCATTCTGAAATGCGTACATTCACCATATTTTCAAAAATCCGAGACAAAAAGTATCCGAAACTTTCCTTCCCTAAAAATGGAAAAGTCTCGTCACGTTCGAATTTTTTACTTTCAATGGTCATTGATTTAAAATAGTCAAAGTACATCTGATATTATTATACAAACAACCGTGAAATATGTGATTATGTTAACCTCCCGATGCAGATCCCTATTTTACAATTTTGATAATGATTTCGATTGAAACCCCTGCAGATAACAATGAATTCATCCTGAGTTAATGATGGAAAAGTCCAATCAAGAAACTCAAGGGCGCAAAGGTTCTAACTTGGTAATGCCGAATCTTGTTTTTCTTTAAAGAAAGTCACTATTTACAGATATAGAAGAAATGTGCGTAGAAGTACACACACTTCTTTTATATCTGAATACATCTGGTATTAATCATGAATTTGCTAAAAGTCAAAAACCAGTTGTCAATTACAATGTAGCAATTTTGGAATTAGTTTTTTATTATTTTCTACAATACAGCCCCGACCCATCGGGACTAGGAGAAATAGATTGGGCTGCATGGTGCTTCCACGCAGAGCTGAATCTGACCACAAAGGAGTACTGGTAAAATAGAAGTGGATACAATAATCAGGAATCGATACAATTAACCCGCAGCTCCCATCAGAGATGCCAAGGGGAAAGAAACATAAACATGAAACAACATATCCTAATGGAAATATCAATAGCGGTAAGCCAAAAAGACAGTTACTTTCCAACAAAATGGCCAACGGGCTATCCAAAACAAAATATTATAAGTGATACAAACACTCAATGACAAACCATAGCAAAAATAAACCGCGACAGAAGAACCGCCTTGGAACGGTAAGTGAAACGAATTTCCCTGCTTAGAAGGACTAAGCCTGCCCAGGCGAAGCGGTGTGAGTCAGATCTTCAAATACATATAAGCCTTCTGGTTTCATTGGGCGATAGGGCTTGAGTTGTCATTTCATATCAATTACGGGTAAAAAAAAACCCCGCAAAATTGGAAGCAACATCTCCATAATGACCTAACTAGTGATGACGGGGTCATTAACCCCTTATTCAAACAAACAAACAAAAATACTGATTAATTCTTTGTTATGACATACCTTTGTTTTTGCTTGTATAATTCCTCATACAAGTGCTCTTGGTGATTGAGAGCACCGTCAATGTCATTCTCAAACGTTTCACTCGTTAATGATATCATCGACCAAACCTGGAAGTAAAAGAAGCATAGTTAACAGTACAACTTCAATGACTCTGAATAACAGCTATATCCCCCGCGGCAGTTGCATAAAAATCCTTGTAGGGGTAAAAGAGATATGGAGCCGGCAACAAATTCAAGAAGCAAACGCATGACCTTCAATTGTGAGTTTGACCCGGCATGGTTGATTTACGGTTCTGCACTTCAGCTCAATTAGGCAAACATTGGACCAATGTTTCCCGGGGTGAAAGAGATATAGCGCAGTTAGAAAAAGCTATACGAGTATCCCTCGACGCAGTTAAATAAACAAAATTCTTCCAAGGGTAAAGAACATATGGAGCCGACACTAAATTCAAGAATCAAACCCGTGACCCAGCATTGTTATGTTACGGGTTCTGCACTTCATTTCACTTAGGCAAACATTGGACCAAAGTTTCCTGGAGTAAAAGAGATAAAGAGCGGACATGAAATGCAAGGCTCCAACTCGTGACCTTCCATTGTGACCTTCACCTTGGATCTGAATGGTTGATTATAGGTTCTGCTCATCATCTCACTTAGGCCAACATTTGAACAAAGTTATGAAAAACCCTACAGGGATAAAGGATATATAGAACGGACGCGAATTCAAGGCTCAAACTCGTGATCTTTGAATGTGACCTTCACCTACAGTCCGCATGGTTGAGTTATGGGGCTGCACAAAATCTCACTTAGGCCAACAGTTGTCCAAACTTTATTGAAAATCCCTCCAGTGGTAAACGGGATATGGAATGGACAAAAAATCAAGGCTTAAACTCGTGACATTCAATTCTGACCTTGACCTTGGGCCGGCATGGTGTAACTATTGGTTGTGCACATCAGCACAATGAGGTGAATTTTCGACCGAGGTTTAATGAAAATCCATTAATGGTCAAAGAGAAAGAGATCATACGCGAAATTCAAGGCTCAAGCCCGCGACCTTCGTTTGTTACCTTCACATTAATTCGACATGGTTGTTTAAGTTATAGGTTTTGCACATCATCTCACTTCAGCGAACATTTGACAAAAGTTTAATGAAAATCATTCTAAGGGTAAAAGAGATACGGAATGGACAAAAAATTCTCAACTCATGACCTTCATTTTTGACCTTGGCCTTGTGTCGGCATGGTCTAGATATGGGATGTGCACATCAGCATACTGAGGCGAATACTTGAACAAAGTTTAAAGAAAAACTTTTCCTGGGTAAAAAAGATATAGAGCGGACACAAAAGTCAAGGCCCAACCCGTGACCTTCAATTGCGACCGTCACCTTGAGTCGACATGATTGGATTACAAGTACTGGACATCACCTCACCCAGGCCAACATTTGATCATTTAAATAAAAATCCTTCGAGGGCTAAAGAAGATATGGAACGGACAAAAAAAAATTCCAGGCTCTAACTCGTGGCTTTCAATATGTCATGTATTTATGAGTTGTACATCAGCTCAATGAGGTGAATATTTGACCACAGTATGGCGGAGCATACACGAAAGTGTTACACTACAGAAAGACAGAAGGACCCACAGTCGGGACAGACAGACGGATGGACAGAAGAAGGACATTGCTATAATCCCCTCTCCGTTTCGCGGGAGGGGATTAATAAAACACCAGCTTTACTATACAAAATTGGGGTTCAAGGAAGTCAGATATATATAGGCGTGTTTTCGTGATGTTTTTATTTCCAAAAGCAACCTATTTAAACAAAGACCGGCGGTGTTCGTTAGAAACACCTAAAGAATGCGTTTCTAAGGAGTACCTAAAGTGGAAGTAAAACAAAGATCAGGAATCGATACAATTAACTTACTCCACCCACCAAAGACACCAACGGGAAAGAAACACAAACATGAAGCGACCAGGCCATAATGGAAACCTAAACAAAGGAAGGTCATAAGGACAGTTACTTTCCCACAAAATGGCCATATGGCCATCCAAAATAAAAAGACACAAGTGATACACACAGTAAGTAACAAACAACAACATAAATAAACCGCCACAGAAGAACCGCCTTAGAACGGTCAGTGGAAAGAATTCCACTGGGGGGCTTTAATCGATTTTACGTGGCCACAATCCTCGCCCTTACTTACGCGCGATTTAGACACTCGATCTAAAAAATCTAGTGATCTACTAAATCTAACGAGTACTAAATCGCGGTTCTAGCGAGTACTAAATCTAGTTTCAAAGAACCATCTCGACCATTGCACATACGAAACTATGTTATCTTAATGTTTTATATAATATATATTAAATAAGACGGCACAAAACCAAAAAGAAGCGAATACTCAGATAAGCCGACAACTTCACAATGCAATCGGTAGTGTATGTGTCATTTATAAAATAGAACCACCACAGTCGTAAAGGGGGGGGGGGGGAGGGGGGGGCATGGCGGATTAATTGGTAAAAAAGTTTAGACATACAATGTGGTTGTCCTGTCGGTAATCTCAGTCAATACTCTGACTGTTTCTTGCTAGTTATTTTAAACAGTGAATGCATGGTTTTGAACTATGGCCGATGTAAATGTTTTCAAGTCGATAACGGGGCAAGTCGATATCGTCAATTTATTCTGCAACAGTAATGTAGTGCGGTTCTAACTAGTACTAACAACAGAACAGAAATAGGGAAAATAATCTATACATGTAGAAACCCAGTGGTATTTACACGAGGTGTTCATTTCATGGACTTATTCACTCGGTGCTGCTTTTTAAGTTTCAACAAAACCGAAAATTCCATTTGCTGCCCGGCAAAGTGTTCTTTTTCGCAAAGGCCACGTCATTAGCTTTATTTCTGTTGTCTCACAGGGCTTTTTCTGTACTCTGGCTTCAATAGAATGGATACACCTGGCATATTTTTCCACCATTTTTCAAATGGAGACAATTTTCGGGTCTTCCGGTTTGCTTTTCTATAACTTGAGTCCCACTGAAAAGTGGTCTACTCTTAAAGGAAAGTATTTGCTCCTCAGGAGCCCTTTGAGAGTTGACCCCTATTGATATGGGAGACAAAAATACTTTTGCAGGGATTGCCTCTCTTGATCCATTCCCCTTAACTTATATTTTAAAAAAACTAGAGCTGTCAGTGAAACTGACTAGGGCCCCGGCAGCGCTATCGGAGGAGTAGGAAAATGTTGATGTTAAAAAAGACGTTTTTTTTCCCTTTCACCTCTAAGTATGACCTTGACCTTTGAGGTACGGACCTGGGTCTTGCGCGTGACACACTGTCACATTATGGTTAATATTTCTGCTAAGTAATATTTAAATCCATCCAGGTATAAGAAAGTTATAGATTGGACACAATAAAAAAGACGCTTTTTTGACCTTTTATCTCTAAGTATGACCTTGACCTTTGAGGTACGGCTGTGGGTCTTGCGTGTGACACTTCGTCACATTATGGTTAACATTTCTGCCAAGTAATATTTAAATCCATCCAGGAATAATAACAAAGTTATTAATTGGACACAGGAAAGACCCTTTTTTGACCTTTAACCTCTAAGTATGACCTTGACCTTTGAGGTACGGACCTGAGTCTTGCGCGCAACACTCCATCACATTATGGTTAACATTTCTGCCAAGTAATATTCAAATCCATCCAGGAATAAGAAAGTTATGGAGGATAAAAAAATTTGTGGACGGACAGACAGACAGACAGACAGACGGACGGACAGAATGATGCCAAGTAATATTTAAATCCATCCAGGAATAATAAAAAGTTATGGAGGATAAAAAAATTTGTGGACGGACAGATGGACAGACGGACGGACAGACAGACAGACGGACGGACAGAGTGATTACTATAGGGCACCCACACTTTCAGTGCGGGGCCCTAACTATAGCGTTAGTGAATGAATGGCAAGTTGGTGAGAATATTAGCAAGAATAGCACTAAGATGAAAATTAGCAAGAATAGCAAGTTTCCAACATGTCAATTTCCTCAGACTTCAATGTCTTTTCATTGTTGCTAGAAACTTAAATATGTTGTCGTTACTTGTTCAGTAATGATAATTTTCGATTTGCTTTAAAGCTATATATATCATACACTATTTTGATGCCCCTTTTATAAACAAAAATCAGGAATCAGTTGAATGGCAAAAACATCGCTAGCTAAAGAAACTCGTATGTGAGCTAAGCGTTAAGTATTCTAACAGATATAATATCCTGGTATTTCCCCACAAATGCAAATGCTACTCACAGTAAAATTGACCATGTAAATAATTACAAAAATTAACAATATGTAACATTATGACACGGTGACCGTAGTTTGCAATGACGCAGCAGATTTCAATGATATTGCCCGCACCAGAAGTTTAAGCCGAGAATAACGATCTCTTTTTTTGATGACCCGTTAAAACTTGGATGCTTCATTATGGATAATATAATGCTTATATTGTTGGTGCGCAAATTCTGCTGTTTTAGATACTGTAGGTACTAGAATAATACACATTTAGCAATTAAAATGCCTTGTTTGTCTTATTTCTCAATCTTGCGCGATGTCGAGATACAGGAATAATTCAAAGTTCATTTATCAGTTTTATTCTTATGCAGCTTATCCATATTCATACAGGTATACAGTCATTGAAAATTACTGTAAGAGTTGCAAGTGTGTCAAAATGTCGGGGGAAATGTTCTGAAAAGGGAGTAATTTATTATTTTCAAAAGGCTTTGTTCTGTTGGTTACAATAATATACACTTCTGATGACCACACCTTATTAATATGTCCTCCGCACTTGTTTGGAAAATATTTCTTCTCAGACTTGTCCACCATATCTAGAATGCGCCATGGTAGTTTTCTTTCGAGGTCTGTGTGTAGCTCCACCTATACATAAAGGAATAAGTCGGTACAATGCATGCAGTATATGTCGTTTCAGCACGTTGACAAGTCCGTGTGGTCGATACACTTTCAAAACCAACTAAACCCATACTTACATAGAAACCCGCATCATGCTGCATCTGAACGGGAGCTACAGTGTTTGATAACAGCATCTTCTGTTGAAGTAGGATAAAAACGAAACAATAGACCCGGCACCCATTAAATGACATATGGACTTGTACAAAGTCAGGATTATGAACTAGTAAATGTGTATCTAGTATACATACAGAGAATTCGCTCCACGTGATGCCGCTTTCGTGTTTTCTTCGTATAGTTCATGCATCTTGACCACTGCTAATACGATATATGGGTAAACCTCATACCAATATCAATGATTTGCGACCAGTTTTGTAACTCTTGAACTTGATTGGCCAAGGAGCCACATTAACATGAGGTGAAATCCACATTAACCCTGGATGAATATTATCAGAAAGAATGTTTTATGATGTTAATTAATAATATTGTCATTAACCAAGTAAATTCGGATTGGCCCTTTTACAGGTCCTCGGTCAGTTTAATTTGCCCGAGGCTGAAGGCCAATACAGCGGATCTCGGCCCTGGGCCACAGGCCAATACAGCTAACCTCGGGCCTGTACTGGGCCAGTAAGAAATTACTTGACTAATAACACCATATTAAAATAGAAACAATAGGGGTACACTAGGTTATATAGTGTTTCGTTGATTTTTACTACAAAGCATTGATTGTTAACACTCAAACAGGCTGATATCTAAGATTTTTAAAAGTGGCATCAACAACCGCTCCGTTATACTGACTTACCTAGCAGTCACTATCTGCAGATATGACATAATAACTAATTACATAATTATAGCAAACGACCTAAGCAGACAAGATATTGTTGGGTAGCTATCAATGGATATTGTCACCATGCACCACATTCGAGTACGACGACTGCACAAACCCCGATTACAGTATGTTAGTACGTTATCTTTTAACCTTCCAACAAAGACCCTAATTTATCCACATACATAAATGCTAATGAAAAACTATAAAGAGCCAGTTGCATTTTTCATTACAGCAAGCAAACACTTATACAGTTAGCTGACCTCTCTGACCATTGCATTTACTTCTATTTAGCTTTTCTACTCAATAATATCTCGGCTCTGGGTCAACTTTAAAGCTTTTGCATGCTCAGATCTGACAAAAAACTAGAAACTATGTTTAAGTTATGAAACTACAGTCCCAAGTGAGCCAGAATTGCTCACCTGGATGAGGCTGATCATATATTACATTGTGCCTTGGTGGCCAGTTCGTCTATTAGATCACATTGCCTTTAGCAATTCTGAATCTGCATGTTATCTTGATGCTTCTGATTAAGTTTCTGAACAGCTTCGTCTGACTTAGGATTCAGGAAGAGATGATGTTGATGTAGATTGGAAGTGTATAGATTGGCAGACCAGAGCTATCGTTGGCACCTGCCTTTGGCATGTTCTGTTATCATAAATAGAAGTGGAGGCAATGACCAGGAATCGATACAATTAACCCACAGCTCCCATCAGAGACACTGAAGGGAAAGAAACACAAACATGAAACAACAGAACCTAATGGAAACATCAATAGCGGAAAGCCAAAAGGATAGTTACTTTCCCATGAAATGGCCAAAAGGCTATCCAAAATAAAATAATATAAGCGACACAAACACCCAAAGACAAGCCATAACGAAAATTAACCGCGACAGAAGAACCGCCTTGGAACGGTCAGCGGAAACGAATTCCACTGGGGGATGGGGCTTAAATTGATTTTACTTGGCCACAATCCTCGCCCTTACTTCCGCCGCGATTAAGACAAATAATTTGTTTACTCTGCATGAAAGCCACACTACCGAATCTTCTTGTGAACTCAGCGAGTCTAACTGTTGGTTTTCTTTTGCTCCAGCATTTCAGTGGTTTCTTGCTGTCGAGTCCTCACCGTTGTCTCACCTCTGTGGTTCTTTGTTTTTTTTTTGTGTTCACGGAGATGTTGCACTGATGAGTTAGGAGCCTTCATGCGGACTGAACAAATTATTTGTCTAAATCGCGACGGAAGTAAGGGCGAGGATTGTGGCCACGTAAAATCGATTTAAGCCCACCAGTGGAAATCTTTCCACTGACCGTTCCAAGGCGGCTCTTCTGTGGCGATTTATTTATGTTGTTGTTTGTTACTTACTGTGTGTATCACTTGTGTCTTTTAATTTTGGATGGCCATATGGCCATTTTGTGGGACAGTAACTGTCCTTATGGCCTTCCTTTGTTTAGGTTTCCATTATGGTCTGGTCGCTTAATGTTTGTATTTCTTTCCCTATGGTGTCTTTGGTGGGTGGAGTAAGTTAATTGTATCGATTCCTGATCTTTGTTTTACTTCTACTTTGACATATACTGACTTGACAACACTTGAGCTGCCCCTCTCTGTAAATCGTATATGCAATTACTATGCAGGTGCTTTGAAGAATTCCAAGAGTGCCGGCATCTGGGATACCATAATACAATACTTTTAGCAATTCTGAATCTCCATGTCACTCAAATGGCTCCCACCAATTTTAACTCAATGCAACAGACCATTCGGTAGCAAATGTGGTTTGAAGTTTTTCAAGATGGCCAACATGACAGCCATCTGGGATATCAGAACAGAATAATGCTAAGACGTCGGTATGACTCTATGTCCTCCCAATGCCTTCCGTCAAGTTTCGGCTCAATGCAACGTGTTGGTTTGAAGATGGCTAACATGACAGCCATCTGCGATATCAGAACAGAATGGTGCTAAGAAGTGTGCAAGTCTCTATGTATCCTCAATGCCTTCCATCAAGTTTCGGCTCAATTCAACTTGAAGTGGTTCGAAGATTTTCAAGCTGGCCCAACGTCGAAGCCATCTCCAATCACAGAACAAAATAAATTCAGCAATTCTGAAACTTCGTGTTGCCTAAATGCCTTCAATCAAGTTTCAGCTCTATCCATTCTTTGGTTCACGAAGAGGTGTAGTTTGAAGAATTTTAAGATGGCAGCCTTGGTGGTCGGTCATTTTGTATATCGGAATGGAACCATTTTGGCAAATCCGAATGTCCATGTCGGGCCAATTCCTCCCATCAAGTTTCAGCTCGATCTGACATCTGGTTCGGGAGGGGATGTATTTTGAAGAATTTCAAGATGACATCTGTGCGCAGCCATCTTGGATATCGGAACAGAACAATTTTTAGCAAATCTGAATCTCCATGCCGCCCCAATGCCACCCATCAAGTTTTAGCTCAGTTCAACCCTTGGTTTGGGAAGAGATGCCATTTTAAGAATTTTAGGATGGCTGACATAGTGGCCATCTGGGATATTGGAACAAAACACTTTTAGAAAATCTGAATCACCATTTCGCCCCGATGCGTTCCATGAAGTTTCAACCTATGGATATGCAGCTGTCGTTTGAAAAAAATCAAGATGACTACCATGGCAACCATCCAGGATATCGGAATGGGATGATTTTAGCAAATCTGAATCTCCATGTCGCCCCTATGCCTTCAATCAAAATAGAAGTGGAGGCAATGATCTAAAGAATGCTACCATCTTGGATATAGGAACGGTACCGTTTTAGCAAATCTAAATAAACATGGCATCCTGATCCCTACCATCAAGTTTCAGCTCAATTGGACTTTTGGTTCGGGAGGAGATTTTCACGATGGCCGCTTGGATATCGGAATGGAACGATTTTATCTAATCTGTATCTCCATGTCACCCAAATGCTTCTCACCAAGTTTCAGATGAATTCGACCTTTGATTTGGGAGGAGATTGTCGTTTGAAAAACATCTAGATGGCCACCATGGCAGCCATCTTAGATATTTGAGCGGATTTGAGCAAATATGAATATCCATGTCACTCCGATGCTTCCCATCAAGTTACATCTAAATTCGACCTTTGGCTAGGGAGGAGATTTCGTTTGAAAAAAATTATGACGGCCAAGATCTCTTGGGTATCAGAACGGAACCATTTTAGTGAATCTGAATCTTAATGTCACCCCGATGCCGCCCATCAAGTTTCAGCTCAACTCGACCTTTGGTACGGGAGGAGATGTCGTTTTAAGAAATCTTGGATATATGATCTAAAGGATTTGAGCAAATCTGAATCTCCGTGTTACTCCGATGACTCCCATCAAGTTTCAGCTCAATTTGACATTTGCTTAGGGAGGAAATGTCGTTTGAAGAATTTCAAGATGGCCGCTATAGTGTCCGCTATAGTGGCCATCTTGGACATCTGAATGGAACAATATAAGCAAATCTGATCTCCATGCCATCGCTATGCCTCTTATTTAGTTTCAGCTCAATTCGACCTTTGGTTCGGGAGGAGATGGCATTTTGAGAAATCCATGATGGCCACGATGGGGTTATCTTGGAAATCCGAACGGAGCCATTTGAGCAAATCTAAATCTCCATGTCACCCCGATGCCTCCCATCAAGTTTCAGATCAATTCGACCTTTGGTTTGGGAGGAAATGTCATTTGAAGAATTTCAAGATGGCATCCATGACTTCCATCTTGGATATCGGAACAGAACGATTTAAGCAAATCGGCACCTCCATGTCACTCCGATGCCTCCAATCAAGTATCATCTCGACCGGTTTGAACGGGAGGAGATGTCGTTTGAAGAATTTCAAGATGGTCGCCATGACGACCATCTTGGATATCGGAACAGAACAATTCTAGCCAATCTCAATCTCCATGTCAATCCGATTCCTCCCATCAAGTATCATCTCAGTTCGACTGGTTGGATCGGTAGGAGATGTCGTTTGAAGAATTTCAATATGGCCGCCACGGCGGTCATCTTGGATATCGGAACGGAACGATATTAGCAAATCTGAATCCCCATGTCACCCCGATGCCTCTCATCAAGTTTTAGCTCAATTCGCCCTTTGCTTCGGGATCAGAATTCGTTTGAAGAATTTCTAGATGGCTGTCATGGCGGCCATCGTGGATATCGGAACAGAACCATTTTAGCAAATCTGAATCTCTATGTCACCAGGATGCCTCCCGCAAGGTGTCAGGTTAATCTGACTTCCATTTGGGTAGGAGATGTCGAGAATGTGAAAAGTTAGCGAGGGACGGACGGACGACAGACGACGGACATGCACCCTTTATGTAGTCTTTAAGACTTAAAAGCTCACCCGGGGCAAAAGCTCCAGGTAAGCTTTTGCCTGGGCCAGGCAAAAGCTTACCTGGAGCTTTTGCCCCGGGTGAGCTTTTAAGTCTTAAAGACTACATAAAGGGTGCATGCTTGAAAATGGCCCATTGGTCAGAATAAATCCTAAAGGTTATTAACTGCTTGTGTGTGTAAAGTCTCGTTCGACTCATAAGACAGTCTCTGCTTTCGAAGAGGAGCTACTTTTTTCTCCTAGAAATCTATAATTTTGGAGGATGCAATCTGCTCGGCTCAGATAAAGCGGTAGTACAATTAAGTAACTAACCTGCATAGCAAGCCGCTTTAGTGTTGCATGTTTCTGCACTGATGTGATATCACCAACCGCGAGACCAATCTGTAAAATAAAGAAACACACAAGTATGAAAAGTAGCTGAAGTAAAACAAAGATCAGGAATCAATGCAATTAACTTACTCCACCAATCAAAGACGAAACACAAACATGAAGCGACCAGACCATAATGGAAACCTAAACAAAGGAAGGCCATTAGGACAGTTACTATCCCACAAAATGGCCAAATGGCCATCCAGAATAAAAAGACACAATTGATACACACAGTAAGTAACAAACACAAAAATAAATAAACCACCACAGAAGAACCGCCTTGGAATGGTCAGTGGAACAATAAAGTCTTTTGCTCTAAGAGTTCTCGTGTTTACGCTAATATTTAAGCAGTTCTACTATTACAGACAGGATATAAAGGTCTAAACATACATTGTGGGGGTTCGTTTGAACCGCCTGATTGAGGCAGTTTTACCAGTACCTTCACCATATGGTTTTATCAAAACTTAGGAAAGTATGCTATACTCCTGTAAATTAGAAGTGAAACAATGATCAGGGATTGATACAATAGCCTTACGCCTCCCATCTAAGACAGCAAACAGAAAGAAACACACACATAAACAACTTCACCATTTTGAAGCGTCACAAGCGGAAAACAAAATAAAATGAGCCCCGCCAAGCGAATTTGTATCTTCGAACATTCCGTCATGACGAATTTTAACTGCGCATGGCCAGCCATTCAGAGGGGCCAGGGATATGGCTTTCTGTCTGAAGGTTCCTCTTGATTCACTGCTGTAATGAGCCAGCAGCGAAGGTTCTGGCGAGACTGCGCGGATGCGCAGGCTCGTCTGAACGTTCGCTGCTCGCATAGGCGATAAATACCAAAATCGCTTGACGGGGCCAATATTTATTTTCACACAAAGTGGACAGACAGCTACCCAAAACAAAAATATATCAGCAATACATACATGCAACGACGACCTATTACAATAATAAACCATGACAGAAGAACCGCACTGGAATGGTCAGTAAAGAGATTAAGGTTAGGCGTGTGGGGGTGGGGGGGGGGTTAAATCAATTTACGTGACCACAACTGTCGCCCTTCGTTCTGTCGTGTCCAGTCTGTATATAGTTTTCGATAGCACCCAGTAGTTTTACTACTGTCCGTCCCAAGGCGGTCGTTCTTTTGCAATGTCTTATTTGTTATTTGGCTTTGTGCCGTTGGTTCATGTTTCGTCTGTTTTGTGTGTGCCTCTGTATCACTTTCTCTCGGTGACTTGAGATGGCTGCGTTCTTAGAATTGTGGCCTTTCCTGAGTGACCTTTTTAACTAGTTTTTTACTAGTTCTATCTCATCAGTGCAACATCTCAGAGAACATAAAAAGCAAACGACTACAGGAACGAAACATATAAAGAAACCATGAAAATATAAAACGAAACGAGGATCTTGCATAAATATCTAGGCGCATGGCTGTTTGAAGCCATTTTCAAATGGACCGAACAGCAAAAACCATGTTCAAATCATGAAATTCGCGTGCTGTTTGAACATGGATTTTGAACTTTTGATATCACAAGACTGGCCTTGCTTTGTTTACGTTACGTTGAGCGACGTAACGTTATCGCCCTGAACGTAGCGTTTTAGGGTTCTATGATGACGTCAGATGGTTACTGCGTAACAACGTCATTGTAAACAACATTCTGAACTGGCCGCCATGTTGGTTCGCCGGTCGCATTTGAAGAGTTCATATGGAGTTTATATGGAGCTTTTGGACGTAAAAATTTGATGTCGGAATGGTAAGTTATGCAAGAACAACGATCATCCATGGTTATTTCACTGCATTAACATTTGCCGGATTCCTCGGAAGATATTTGAAGATTCGGCCTGCCGGCCTCATGTTCAAACAGCTTCCTCGGGACCCGGCGAATGTTAATGCATGAAAAACCATGGTTGATCCCTATAATAAATGTTTCATATAGGCACATATATCGCAATACATTTTCTCATACATTGTGATGACTGAGTGCGTTCCGAGAAATTCAAACTTCGTTCAAAGGAGGTTTTTCTGTCGTGTTTTATTATTGTTAAATTTTATGTTTGCATGTATATTTTGCTAACATCATGAACATGAAAATGTCACAAGCGAAAAGTCAAAAGAACAGCTACTTGGTGTCTCTGGTTGGAGGTGAGAGATTAATTGTATCGATTCCTGGTCACTGCCTTCACTTTTGTTTCCCACAAAATGGCCAAACGTCTATCCAAACTAAAAGATACTAGCCAAACACAGACGCAAACGCCATCCACAACAACAACAAACTACAACAGAAAAAAAACGCATTGGAACGGTCAGTAAAAACTAATTAATGGGGGCCAAAACGGCCACAATCCTTGCCAACTGTTCTGTCGTTGCCCAAGACAAATATGTTTTAAGCCCCCATGAAGGATTTCTAACGTCTAAACCTAACCCAGTGCAACAGTTCCAAGAACATAAAAATCAAACGACTACAGAGATGAAACAACTAATAAGACTGGACAGCACGAAGAAAACAAATAGTTAGACTCCGGCAGGTCCGACCAGAGACAGAGGATCCGGCACCAACCGACGTTACCGTAGATATTCTTTAGACTGGAACCGTCATAGAAACCGAACCCGAGGTTCGACCCGCCGGCGTGCAATTAAAGTGGGAATTAAAGATTCAACAGTCATTGGTTCATCATCATACATTATTATGTTATTTCCTTTGATGGCTTGGGTGTGAAGTGGGAATATTATATCGATTCCTGATCATTGTCACACTTGTAATTTTCATTAAAAGTGCCATTGGTATGATTTTATGGTTACACTCAGTAGAAGTAATTGATTTTGTATCGAAAACTTGGATGCCTAGCTGTTTACATTCCTATGTGTGCTCTCAGCACCATGGGCTCAAAAACAAACTTATTTGAGCTTGGACTTAATGAAACCTTATTTGAGCTTAATATTTTGCGTTTCGCTCTTTGACCAGGGTAGATTTCTTTAAATAGTAAACAAATCAAGTAGAATCCAATATGGGTGTGAGGGTATATAGACGTTTTCTCGAGACTCACCATCCGGCATTACGAGATTTGTCGAGTGATGCAGTGACCTGAACGGGCGGCTTTCTCTGTCTACCCATCACATGCATGTAAGATTCTGTGTCTTGCATGAGCATGTATTTTTAATAATGTAGTCACTTGGACAGACGTCGTCCGCGATACTGTGTAGACAAAATAGTGTGACTTTTCGTGAATTCACGGTATCTACAATGGCGTTAATCTTACATAACGTCATCTTCAACTAGTCCAAATAAAAATAAATAAATAATCTCGTTTTTTATCCTAACCCAGGCTAAAAACTAGGACTTTCGTAGCAAGTATGCAAGAAAAAAGCCTACAAAACCATTCATACGGTCATTCTGCATTAACTAACTTTCTACAAAATTAATCAAATACTGACCAGGAGATTCATCAAAAGAATTGGCATCAGCAAAACAAAGCAGACAAGAAGGAAAATCACTGTTCCACCAAAGTAAAGTGTAGTTGGATCATTATCTGTGTATGGTTCGTTAAAAGATTCCATAAAATCAAGCTCTAGCATCATCATGGCCGTTCGAAGAATTGACAGACCAACAGTTGAGCTGGCTCTTGTTTCCTGAAATAAAATGGTTTAAGACAATACTACTTTAGTCGTTAAAACATAATAACAAATAAACAGGAATAATGCAGGTAACTGCAACAATGAACAAGAATATATTTTCAGGTAATATCTGCACATAATTAGCTAAATACTGTCAGCCTTGACCAACGGCTCAGGAACACTAAAGGGGAAGGCAAAGGTGTATCTTAAGCCGCTGGGTGACACGTGATGCTCTGTCTCTGGTTTCGCCCACCTGAGTCTCACTGTTAGTTTTCTTTTGCTCTAGCAGTTCAGTCATTTCATGTTGTCAAGTCCTCACCATTGTTTCATCTCTGTATCGTTCAATGTTCCTCGAATATGAGGCTCTGATGAATTAGAAAGCCTTCATGTGTATTAAATGGGCACCATCAAGCGATTTTGGTACTTATCGCCTATGCGAGCAGCGAACGTTCAGGAGAGCCTGGGCTTCCGCGCGGTCTCGCCAGAGCCTTTGCTGCTCGCTCATACAAGCAGTGAATCAAGAGGAACCTTCAGACAGAAACCCATATCCTTGGCCTCTCTGAATGGCTGGGCATGCGCAGTTAAAATTTGTCATGACGGAATGCTCGAAGACACAAATTCGCTTGGCGGGGCTCAAATAAATTATTTGTCTAAACTACGGCAGAACCAACGGCGAGGATTGTGGCCACGTAAAATCGTTTCAAGTGAAGTACAGTTTTTACTGACCGTTTTCAGGCGGTTCTTTTCTCGCAGTTTAGTTTTGTTATAGTTCGTCTCTGCACGTGTGTATCGTTGTATTTGTTAGCCATTTGGCCATTGCGTGGGAATGTAACTGTCTTTTTGGCTTTCCACTAGTGATGTTTTCATTAAGGTTTAACGTGTTTCCTTCCCCTTGTTGTCTCTGATGGGAGGTGATTGGTAATTGTCGAGTTCAGATCTTTGTTTCAAGCCATAATGTGTTTGATTTGTATGGTCTCGGGAGATGTGGCACTGATGCGTTAGACGCGCCTCACGCTGACTGAACAAATTACATGGGTAAAATATGACAGAACTAAGAGCTATGGTCGTGGCCACATAAAATTGATTCAAACACCCTTCCATGAAACATTTTATTGACCGTTTCAAAGCAGGGTTTCTTATGTGTTTTCATATTTTTATTGTAAATCTTTACATGTATGCCCAGGTAACGTATTTTATTTTGTCAAATCATACGGCTGCCCTTTTTGCAGCAACGGAAGGGAGAGAAAAGTCGTTGTGACTATTTCAAAAACTATCTCTACCCTTCCGTAATCAGCAGAAGGGATCAGACGATTCGAGTTTGTTTTTCATCAGCCCTTTCTAGGTGCTAGGTTATTCATTGCATCGATAGGGAAATCATCGAAAAGTATTTACCTCTTTATTCATCAGCATGAAGAAAGCCATTGCAAAAGCAATAAGCAGGATGGAGAAAACACAAAGGACTTGCAAAAGGGTACTTAGAATCTCCAGAAACATGACGACATAGATACCAAAGAAATCAAACCTGTAACACAATTGACATCAGACAACTATACAGTTTTGAAACACACATTTTCCTGTTCATACATATAAAAGTAAAACGCTTAAACATTTTAAAGGTCTCATTCCTGAAATAAATCATATCTTGACTGCATGACTAAATCAATCTTAGTCGGTTTCTAATGACTTTTGAAATCGAATTTGCAAATACCGTTTGACTTTTGGTGAGACAGCAGAAAACCAGTTTCCAAGAGATCGAACATAGACTAAAGCTCATGCATTTCATTCGTGAAAATGAGCTTTACTCCAGAGACATTAATCTATTTACCCCTGAATTTCTGAAGTGGTCACTTCCATCTTTGATACGCTTACTTTAGGTGCATGACAGCTCCGGCCAACAGGGTTTCATGTCACAGATGAAAAACCTAATCGCCGGGGATCAAATAAAAATCAAAAATGAGTTCCTTTAAGAGCAATGAAAACATTCATAAGAAAGAAGATGGGTCATACTACGTAGTTTCGGCTAATAAAGCCTCATCAGTGACCCTGTAATGATCCGGCAAAGAAAGCCAGAGGAAATATACTGCAATTTTGCGAATTTCGAATTGGCAGTCGATTCAAAGACTGATATAAATCAAAATGGGGTCCAAATTATTAAAAACCTGTCTAGAATATGAGTCTAAACCAATAATTTATTTCTGATTACTCAGAATATTCACGCTGATCTCAAAGGACCAAAAGTAAAATATAAACTGCAAACCCGATCTGCCAGAGTGATAGGCCAACATTCAACCGTGTCGCTATAAAAGCTGGCTTGTAGCGCATAGCCGTAACCGTTTATTTTACACCAATCACCACTACATTAAAGATTCGTTCTGGAATCTCCCACCCTTTCCAATTGAATTCAGCCGTACACGGATGTGCTCCTAGTTCTTTAGGCCATTAAAGTTAGGCGCAAAAAGTAAAAGAAAAAAAAAAGCTAATTACCTTTACCTGACCGGGAATCGAAACCGGTCCACCAGTATGACGGATCAACATTCTATCGCGTTGTTGTACCGTGGGGCAGTGCAAGTGTGTTTTGTACCTATCGCGTCTAGATTATGTAGGTCGGTGCATGATGCTCTGTCTACGGTCGTTCCAATAGGAGTATACATTTTGCAATTCAGTAATTACATGCTGCCGATTCCCCATCGTTGTCTCATCTCTAAAATCGTTTGATTTTATGTTCTCAGAGATGTTGTATGTGAAGTAATAACCCTTCACGCGGATTGATCACGCTACTGTGTAAACCACGACAGAGCCGGCCTCGGTAGCTCAGTTGGATGCACGTCTGACTGGTGATCAGAAGGATGTGGATTCGATACCTAGCGGGATCGGCAACATTGTTTCTCGGAGGCTGATCATGAAATCTTTGATTCAAGAAAGCCGGTTGTCAGTTTCTGGTAAAAGAATGTGCATTTACTGGTTAACCACGTATGTATAAGCCTGCCCAGGAAAAGTGTGGATAGGTAAATTGACGGCTCAAAAATGACCTGGATAGTGTTGACTGGGACGTAAAACTCCAATATAAACAAATAAACAAACCACGGCAAAACGAAGGGTACGGATTGTGGCCAACCCGCAGTAAAAACGTATACTAACCAATTCAAGACGGTGCTTCTGAGTTGGTTTATTATTGCCACTTTTTGTCTTTGTGTTTACTAGTAGTATCACTTATTTTTGTTCGCCATTTGGCCGTTTTGGGGGAAAGAAATTGTCGTCTTGGCCTTTTAATTGAAGTGATGGTGTTTTATGTTTGCGCTTCTTTCCATTTCTTGCCTTAGATGAAAAGTGAGTGTGTCCAACAACAGCTAAGGTTGTAATGCGGGACGGGACCTCGGTTGTAACACTCATCCGAACGTCTTGAGAAGTCCGGGATAGAACCGACGACCTCTGGTTTATCACGCTAGTTTCTTTAATGACAAGAGTAGGGTAATTGTGTTGATTCCAGAACAATTCCCACATTTCTGTTAAGGTGAATGGGAACGCCTTCAGGGGAGGCAACTCCTGTAAATGTATTTTTGTCTCCCAATTCAATAGGGGTCAATCCTTAAAGAAAAGAATTGGCTCCTGGGGGGCAATTTTTTTCATTCAAGAGTAGACCCCTTTTTCAGTTGGACAGCCAACAAAAAATCCCGAAAATTGTCTCCCTTGAAAAATGGCGGAAAAATATGCCAGGTAATCCCATTCCCCTTTAACAAGTTGACAAACATAGTTGATCATAATGAGATGGCTCGTACTGAGGCGACTTATTGCGGATTACACTGTTTGCATAGTTATTTACAGGTATCTTCTGGGTTTGACGCGTGAAGTGGTAAAACTGCTTTCTGGGTTATGCAACTACATATATTTGCTTGATGCAGATTAAAAAAATGTATAATTTATTTCCTACCTTCTTAAAAACAGTAAACAATTGAACCAGGCTAAGAACACCGCTATAGCGCCAGCTTGCCATTGCCAGACATGGTTGGTATTAGTGAGAAATGGCAGGATGTAAAGCATAGTTGAGACATACAACACCCACTCTAAGTAGTTTGTCAGGTCAAGGAAATACTTTGCTTTCTGAAAATATTTGAAAACGCATTGTGTTGAGCAAGAAAACATATTGTATTTGTCAGTTGGTACACAGAGCAATATGAAAAGTAGAATACTTCACCATGTTACAGAACGTTCTGAGTACAAAAGGGCCAGGATGGCCCTGAATCGCTCACCTGACTTTCGATTGTGACTAAGGTTTTATAGGTCATGCGGATCTTTGACCTAGGATATTTCTATAATATGCATAGAGAATCATCTTAACCCATGAAACATAACTATTTTAATTAGATTAGTAGATGGTCATCTAGACATTTTATTGAGGGTTGAATAAAATGGCCAAAGGGTTATGAGAAGCTATCATGTAAAGAATTTTCTCTGTTAAAACATTTAGAATTACATGCCCAGGAAATGCCACAATCAAAGATTACAGTCTACCTCAAGTCTGGCAGGCAGCAAGCTTGTTCACTGGAACAAAATTTCCAAGTGTCACCCAAGCAAGCATCATGGGCGGTTTGGATGCAACTGGACCAGAAAGGGACATGAAGTGATGTCATAACATATATACAAATGCTTTTAATTTTAGCTGTAGAGGCTACCTTGTTCATGGAATCAGATGGATTTTCGGAGATGTAGCACTGATGAGTTAGAAAGCCTTCATGCGGACTGAACCAAGTTTTGTCTTAACCACGACCGAATCAAGGGCGAGGATTGTGGCCACGTAAAATCGATTTAAGCCACCAAGTGAAATATTTTTATTGACCGTTTTAAGGCGATTCTTCCGTCGTGGTTTACTATTGTTATAGTTCGTCTTTGTATGTGTGTATTGCTTATATCTTTTTATTTTTGGAAAACCGTTTAGCCAAATTGTGGGATACTATCTGTTCATTTTGTTCTCCACTTGTGATGTTTTCATTAGTGTTTAGTTATTTCATCTTCGTGTTTCCTTCCTCTTGGTATCTCTGACTGGTGGTTTGGGATAATTGTACCTATTCCTGATCATTGTCTTCACTTTTATAGATACTTTGGAAAAAGTTCACCTAAGCAATTACTGTGAAGTTTCAATAAAATTGGACATGATCTATAAGAGGTGAATTATATGTGTTCGCTCTTTTTCACTGGATCTGGACCGTTAAAAACTATTGTTGTGTAGAAGAAGATCAACGAAAAAAAGCAGTATTCCTGTAAAGTGTGAATAAAAATGGACAAAAGATATTAGATAATCTGTAATTAAAGTGTGTTTCAATTCTGGAGGCCATCTTATTCAGTAATGCGAAACCATTAAAGCTGCATTCGTAGCAATTTTCCCTCGTGGTTTTAGCATAATTTGATATAGAATGCGAAGTTTGTCAGTTTAAGGTTTTCTTTTTCATTTCTGATAGCTATCTTGTTCGTGGAAGCGAAACTTTTTACCAGTTAGTTGTCTTTAAAGATTTGTTAAAATTTCTATTGTGGCTTTTTTGTTCACTTTTGTTACAATGGAACATATACAGGTTTAGCCCGGGCTAAAGAATGATAAGACTACAACTTTTAAGAAATGCTAAAATTATGGCAAATTTTAAAAGTTTGGTATCATTCCTAAAGAGAGGAAAGAATGTGGTCTCATTTAAGAAAACAGACTTACAGCCTAGGCTAGAAGAACGTGGTCTCGTCCATATAAATACGACATTATTAAGGAAAATGACAAATTCATGGACAATATAAAAATATGTTCTCATTCCTATCAATAGGAAATAATGTGGTCTCACTTGAAATAATTATTTAAACATCATTCATCACGGTACTGAAATTAAGGAAACCTAAAACAACATTGCTTCAGGAAAGCGAAATCTGAAAAAAACTGCTCAAATTATCTTTTTTTAGTTTCTGAGATATGACAATTTGAAGTATGAGCTATTCATAAAGCGAGAACAACTTCAAACAGCCTCATGAAGTATTCTGTTATGCCATAGTTGCAATTAAATTCCTTGAAATGTTTAACAATCAAAATATCTGGCGTTTTATAATCATCAGAAATTACATAACCACCTTTCTATGTTTATGACATTGATCTCAATCAAAGTTCAAAATCCAATTCCTCTTATTTAAAACCTTAAATTTATAAATTAAAATTTAAAATAATTAATTTTAATATTTTGAATTTCAGATTACATGTTTGACTGTAGATTAATTGACAAACAGCGGTAGGTTATTTGTTTAGAAGACATTCAGAAAGCATCTTTATTCACTTAACTAAAAACATTATAAATTAACTGTTAGTTTTGTAAAGTTGAAAATTTCATTTAAAACTTAAATAAACGTTTTAATTTAGAAATGAAATTTCAAAAGTTATATCCAAAGTTACTAATATGATTTACAGCCATCAGTGGACATAAGAAAATTGTATGACAAAGTTATAGAAATTGAAAATATGTCAGTTTTATGATAAAGTCCACTATGATGTTACACAATATTGCATTGTGGGTCTTAATCAACCAAAATTAAAGGCAAACTAGAAGTGAAGGCAATGATCAGGAATCAAATTGACCCTAATGGAAACATCAATAGCGGAAAGCCAAAAGGACAGTTACTTTCCCACAAAATGGCACATTGGCTATTCAAAGCAAAATAATGTAAAGGATACACACACTCAAAGACAAGCCATAACAAAAAAAATAAACCATAACACAAGAACCGCCTTGGAACGGTCAGTGAAACAAATTCCACTGGTGGGGGGGGGGGGTGGGGAGTGGGGCTTATATCGAATTTACGAGGCCGCAATCCTCGCCCTTACATCCGTCGCGATTTAGACAATCGCGATAATTTGTTCAGTCCGGATGAAGGCATCCTAACACATCAGTGCAACTTCTTCGTGAACACAAAAATCAATCAACCGCAGAGATGAAACAATGGTGAGGACTACCACTGAAATCCTGGAGCAAAAGAAAACCAATAGGCAGTCTCCTCCGGGCCCAACAAGAGACAGAGCACCAGACACCAACCAACAAGTAACCCTTAGATGACGGAAGGTAGATATCAGATATAAATATGGATAACTTGGAAGGAATGGGATGTATTTTTTTCATGCTGTTTTCAGTATAATGGTCCTCTTTATGTCTTCTTTCAGTATACAAAAAACCTGTACATATTAAATACCTAAAAAATACCTAAAAAGCCTAGGCAGTAGAAATGTGGTCTCATTTCTTTATAGGAAATGAGACCATATTATTTAGGAAAATGATAAATTCATGTGTTCTCATTCATAGACAGTCACGATGTGAAAAATGTGGTCTCCAGTACAATGTAAAAAAAGAAACAAAGCTGAAATATTCATCACTATTGCTTTACAAAATAGAAGTGAAGGCAATGATTAGAAATCGATACAATTAACCCACGCCTCCTATCAGACAAACCGACGGGAAAGAAATACAAACATGAAATAACTAGAACCAAATGGAAATATCAATAGCGGAAAGCCAAAAGGACAGTTACTTTCCCGAAAAATGGCCAGTTGGCTAACCAAAACAAAACGACATTCAAATAGGAACTATAACAAAAATAAACCGCATGAACCGCCTTGGAACGGTGAGTGAAAAGAATTGCACTGGGGGGCTAAAATCGATTTTACTCGGCCGTAATCCTCGCCCTTGTGTCCGCCGCGATTTAGACAAACTATTTGTTCAGTTCGCATCCAAATTCAGTGCAACATTTCCGAGAACAGAACAATCAAACAGCCACAGAGATAAAGCAACGGTTAGGACTCCAAAGCAAGAAATAGCCATACTCCGATGGGCCCGACCAGAGACGTTATATATACGGAAAGAATTTAATATTGAGAATGGTAATTACTCAATTACTCTGTATGTTAATAATGATGTGTTCATGCTTCTAAAATGAACGATGAAATCCGATTGGCGGAAGCTTAAAACTTAGTAATGATAAACTGTCGGTGTCTTACGTTTGGTTTCTTTTGCTCCAGCATTTAAGTTATTTCATGCTGTCGAGTCATAATCGTTGTTTCATCTCTGTATTCGTTTGATTCTATGTTCTCTGAGCTGTAGCACTGATGAGCTATGCTTTCATGCATACTGAACAAGTAATTTGTCTAAATCATAACAGAACCAAGGGCGAGGATAATGGCCATGTAAAATTGATTAACCTTTAACCTGCTGAATATTCAATTAAGCCACACTCATTTCTGACTTTGAACCAATCAGATTACTTGATGCAGCTTATTTCTACATATTCATAAACTGAATGTCAAACTGTGAAGATCCTGATCAGATGGCTTCTCCAGAAGCCATCTGATCTGGATCTACACTGTTTGCAAAGATAGGGGCTGTCACCTACAGCAGGGTAAAGGTTAAAGCGCCTCCTCCCCGCAATAGTGAAATACGTTTTTACTGACCGTTCCAAGGCGTTGTCACCCTTTTCTAATGGCGGACAATACGCCAGATGCAAGCATTCCTCTTTATCATTGGTGCAATTTTCAGAGTAGGTGCCAAAATAGAAGTGAAGGCAATGATCAGGATCAATGATCGATACAATTAACCCACAGCTTCCAACAGAGACACCAAAGGGAAGGAAACACAAACATGAAATAACAAAACCCTAATGGAAAGATCAATAGCGGGATGCCAAAAGGACAGCTACTTTCAAACAAAATGGTCAATTGGCTATCCAAAACAAAAATATATAAGCGATAAAATACTCAAAGACAAACCATAACAAAATAAACCACGACAGAAGAACCGCCTTGGAACGGTCAGTGGAACGAATTCCACTTGGGGGCTTAAATCGATTTTACGCGGCCACAATCCTCGCCCTTAGTTCCGTCGCGATTTCGACCAATAATTTGTTCAGTCCGCATGAAGGCCTTTTAACTATTCAGTGCAACATCTCCGAGAACACAAAAGCCAAACAACCACAGAGAAGAAACAACCGTGAGGACTCGACAGCAAGAAACCACTGAAATGCTTAAGCAAAAGAAAACCAACAGTTAAATTCCGATGGGTCTAACCGGAGACAGAGCATTTGGCACCAACCAATACTATGTAAATTAAATTCGCTCTGATTCTCAGATCACAGGCTGCAATAGTTTACAAACAAATACACAGTGCTGACTTTTTCCCATACAAAAAAGTCTATAGGACCAAATTTGACCATGGCATAAAATAGTTTAAGGTCAACTGAGGGTCAAAATTTGAACAAAATGTGATGGGCCCGAGGACCCGCTGCAACAAAGCAAGTTTTATGGTAATCAGCCCGCCCACTGGTTCCTGAAACGAAGATTTTCGAAGGTTTTTTTTTACCATATGTAAGCATGGCAACCATCTTGGTCATATGGCCTGGACTTCGCAAACAAACTTTCGTTCCCCTATCCCATGGATACTCCATATGAAATTTGGCTTCAACCGGCCCAGTGGTTTCGGAGAAGATGTTTGAAAATGTTGACAGACGACAGACAGACAGACAGACCACGGGCCCTTGGCAACCTTTAAGCTCACCCATGAGCGTTCGGCTCACCTTGGATAGAATGTAGCTCTTGTGATGACGAGTATGTGTGTGAAGTTCAAATACTTTTGGAAATATGGTCAAGGTTAAAGTTTTTTTTTGTTGTTAAATTTTCGAAAAATAGGTCAAAGTTCAAAGGTCAAGGTCACATGTCAATACGATTGGTAGCAATTCAAAGGTCTTGTGCCAAGGAACACCCATGTGAAAGTTGAAGGCTTTGTTATAAACAGTATGGAAATGAAAGAAAAAGATGTGTTTCAGAAAATAAAAAAAGGGGAGACGATTTAGCCAAATTCAGCAATATAGTTATGACCCTTTGTAAGAATGTAGCTGTTGAGATGGTGAGTATTTGTATGAAGTTTCATCAAGTTAGGTGAAACACTTTTGAAGTTATAGCCAATGATATTTTTTTCGGAACGACGACAACGATAACGATGACGACGAGTAAAACGACAACCCATACGCCGAAGTGATGACAATAGCTCGAAAACATCGAAAAACAGGCGAGCTCAACAAGAATATGTTCGTTGGAGTTGTGCAAGAAAAAGAATATAATATGATGTTCTGTTGTGAATAGGCGTTTCAACTCTCGGAATGACCATGCTTAGATGAACCTCGGCATAGACTCGGTTCTGCTCAGCACGGTCATCCCTCAGGTTGGAAACACCCATCTACAACAGAATTCAATATCAGATTCTTATATTCTCTGAACACCGAAAGAAAATCATAATTTACTTACAGACCTAATGTCACGAAAATACTCACCAACACAAAATGATTTCCATAAGGATTACAATACGTGCTAGACATTAGCATAACAAAACCGTGTGCCACAAAGGCGTAATTCATATCTGAGCTGTGTTTATATTTTGCTAATTTCTGCACCATACATAGACTGTTGCCGCTGTAAGAACCGCCTGAGGCAACGAAGGGGCGCTACTTACAGGTATCCCTAACCTATGTTTTTAGAAAATTTAAAGAAAATAATATATATCCCTTTTAAACAACATATTCCTCTACATAAAGTGGGGTTTACAGGGGCGCTCGAAACACAAACTAATTATCCTAATCATTACGAAAACACGCCTATACAAATACGAGTAAACTTTATCGCCGAAAAAAAAAAAAATTTAAGATGAAAAATTGTGATATTTTTCTTATTTCTGCTCAAAATATAGATTGTGGTGACTCGTTAGAACCGCATCATCGAGGCGGTTCTAACGAGTACCTACAATCCGTAATTTAGAGCAGAAATAGAAAAGATAAGGTTTACCCCTCGGTAAACCCCAGTTTTACTATATAAAAGTGGGGTTCAAGGGGGTCAAAATTATATAGGCTTGTTTTCGTAATGGAACTTCACAAACCAGGGTCCAGTTGTTCGAAACTAACGACGTCGTTAATTAACATATTATTAAAATTTTATTCATTTAATATACCAAATATACCAATATTTTTGCTGAAAAAAGTGAGCAGTTTTTGCAAATGCAAAGCTGTTCTATTTTTTTTCAGCAAAAACTACAAAACGTTAGATATAATACTTGCTAGAACGGTTAACAATTTGACCACTAACAAGCTCGTTAAGCTAACGAAGCTTTGAACAACTGGACCCTAATTAATATCAAAGAAACTTCGAAGAAGCAGGTTCTATAATTTTGCTTCGAAATGATTGCAATAGTTTGGAACAACTTATTAATTATAAGACCAAAGCAAATGCATTACAAGGCATGTTGAGGAAGCAAACTACTGTTTACAGTGGCGGTATTATTGAAAATCGTATATTATTCGGATGAGTTACAAGAACCTTTCAGGGTACCCAAAATATATCTAAACACTGTGTAAGAAATGTATTACAATTGTCAACAAAAATACCGTAAATGAAGTCAAAATCGATTATATTAATTATATTAAGGCATATTCTTTGCTTGTGATTAAGAACTGTATTGTGTACCTGTTGCACTAGCTGGACGATTTCTTTCAACATATTAAGACTGCAGAATATCAAGACTATATACACACTGAGGCGATGAATCGTTTTAAACTGAAACAGAAAACAATGTGTGTGAGATTGATAGTTTCATTTTAATCTGGATTGCAAGGACACATCAAACTTAAGTTGTATCAATTTGAAAGCGTGGCTAAATAAATACGGCACATGCGACAGACATGGGTTTAAATTTATCCAATCGTAAACAAGAACATAGAGCAGACTATAAGTATCCCACTACTTAGAATCGAATTTGTCCAGGTGGATGATATTTAGAGATTATCACATGGGGTTTTGGTTATCGCCCACATTTTCAACCCAATACCCCATTATCAGCCCAAAAGCTTTAGCTCGCGGGCTGATAATGGTCGAGGGTTGATATTGCGGGCGATAACCAAATCCCAATGTTATAATCTGTTTATCACATCTCGTTTCTATATTTATACGGTGGATCGCCATATTTACATATTCATTGATAGATCCGCCAAATGTTGTTGCTTTATGTGAATTCGGTACTTTACCCATAACCAAGGTAACAAAATGGGGTTTTGGTCCGCAACTAAGGACTCTCTTCAACCATGCTTTTTACAAACAGTCTTTTCATAGTGTGGGGGTTCAGCTTTTATGAAACGAGTTCCTGTGTACTGTCTGGATTTAACTCTAACATCCGTTCAACTGGTTGTTGATGCTGAGCGTTCATTTCGAGGGTCGATGATGCCGTTTTATTTTGCACTACTGGAGAGTCCTGCTGCTATTGGCTAAACTGTTGTACTTGCAACAGGTAAAGGTGGAGGAGGAGGGGGGGGGGCAGAGGTTGTTGTTTCTTCTGTTTCTACACTTTCATTCGTTTTCTTCAGTCTCCCGTGTCCCTAATTTCCATCTCCTCTAGACTATCGCTTCTACATTTTTCTCTGGGAGGCGACAGAAAATATCACACAAATATCGATGTGTCGTGAAACCACAACACAGTCAAAGAATTTGACAGATTACGCTAGAATGTTTACATCACCTGCTGACATAGTTGTTAGTGATTATGTAGTTGTTAGCTATGACGGTGTCACTGATAAATTTTGAAGTAGGTAAATCGGTTTTTACCTTTAAAGGTCGTGACACAGTCCAGATGTATATTAGCCGGACACGATAACCTCCCCTTATGTAAAAATACATTACCGGTTTTCAGCCTGGTCGGGCAAAACCTGGTTATCAGGGACAGTGTCCATAACCTTCGGTATGTTCCGTTGTTATCGCATATGCAATAATGTGGTTATGGATGTTAATATAGAAACAAGTATGTGATGATAAGTAATATATCAAAATCATTAATATAATGTGGATATTTCAAATGAAAAGTATAATGATCGTATGCAAACTGCAGACAAAAGTTGACTCATTCTTACTTCCTGCTTCGAAAAGATAAACTGCAGCAGCAAGTTAAGATCAAAGATTTGCCTTGCATCTGATAATGTATACATAGGTTAAATATCATGAACACATACTTTCAGTTTTGTCCTATAGATTGATAGAGTCTAGCTGAGTGGAGCCAAAAATTGTAACGATCTGAATTCAAAATTGAACAATATCGCGTCAGAGGATATTGAGTTGTTATTAGCTATTCTCGGGAGCTTCCAACACTGAGCTTAAGACGTGTACCCATCCATGGTGTAAGTTGGATACGTTTATTTTTTGTAAATTGGGATACAGTTAAAATTATAAACAGATGGCAAGCAGTGTTGATCTGATGAGGTGGATCAGTATGAGTTGTCTCATCGACATCTTCACTTAATGCATGGTTATTGGTACCGGTCTGTTGATTTGAAAGGATAAAAAAAAGACTGTAAGACTGACTCCATAAGTACAAAATATACTAGCTCTTTAGATGCCAAGAAAAACTGCATCTAAAAGTCTCGTCAGTTTATATCAATGCTGTGTGTTCTTGCGGCGACTGTGAAAATCGCGCTGTCTTTTAAAAACGTGCAGATAATATAGTCTAGATTTTTGGATGACCGATGCCATTATGGAATTTGAAAATATTTTAGGGTCATTGCTTAGGCCCACCATGCACGAAATAGTTAATATTACCTGAAAAAAAAAACTCTTGCACGCCATTTGGTAAAGTTCGGTGGTGGATTCCCTGCTTTCAAAGTGTAGCTCTTTTAAAGAACATATTCCCGAATGCATACATCAAATGACATATTTTTAACTTTCATGCATCATGTTCACCATCATTACCTCACATCGCTCTACGATGAGCTCGTCTGTTTCAATATCCACTTCTGAGGTTGTATTAGACATGTTAGACGCGGTACTTGGCATGTATTTCTGCGTAACACGGAATGTACACGTTGTTACAAGTACGGTAAGCAGGGCCAGAAAAATAAGGTAGATCACAAGGTTTGTGATGTGAAACCAGGATCCATAAGCTCTCCTGAAATATAAACAAGAGCTCCCTATGAGGGGCACCAAACACCTGTGGCAAGTAATCGATGTATCAAATATTCTGACAAATACCATAATGAAAAGTTTATGAACAGAAAAATTGACACAATTCTGTTAATTGTTGTTTGAATGTATCATGTAAACAAAAAAGAGCATATTCCCATTTTGGTCCAACTATAAATCATCTTCCAGATCGATGCGATGTAAACTGCAGGAGGAATTAGCTGGAAATATATGGACTGTAACCTCGCAATGGTATGTACTGCTCCACATTAACACGGTATCAACTTGATCTAACGAAAATAATAGGGGGAGTTACCCTCCAAATTTTGAAAAAGCCATTACAGTAATATTTGGTGGACTGTAACCTCAAAACAAAATGGGTAAATATAAATCAAGAAATTAAGTTTCAGCTTCGTCAGCTGTTAACCATAAGAGTATGTTTGTATTGCAGTTTAACGACCTAGTCAACACAATTTTAGGTCATTTTTGAGCCGGTCAGTTTACCTATCCACACTTTTCCTGGGCAGATTTATTTGTAAGCGGTTAACCAGTACAGTGCACGTTCTTTGACCAGAAACTGACAACAGTCCTTCTTGAATCAGCGGAAGGGAGAGAATGACTGTAGAAAAAATTCATGATCAATCTCCTAGAAAGAATGTTGCCGACCCCGGTAGGTATCGAACCCGCGTCCTCCTCATGACGAGTCAGACGCGCATCCAACAGAGGCCGGCAATAACTGTAGGAGAACTGTATACTTGAATCAATATGTACTGCTCAACGCCATGGTCTAACTAAAATGTTTGGGAGGGGTGCAAACTGCAGGACGGGTTAGCCTGAAACAAATTGGTTAACAAGAATTTTCAAATGGGAATACATTTGCTAATTTGCACTGCTCCGCAGCATGGTGTTACTATTAAAAGGTCTCATCTTGGTCTGACGTGGTAGAATTCAACCGAGAAACAATATGCGCTGCTCCACATTATAGTGGAACTATTCGAGCCAGCGCACGACAAAACCTACAATAAGACATGTGTGCTAATCGAAGACTCAGATCAGCCTGCGCATCCATATATTCTTACCAGAGACTTCTCTTGCTGCATAGAGGAGCATTGGGCCTTAGTTATCTTTAGAGCGCAGGCTGATCTTAGTTTCGATGGGCGCACATGTCCTATTGTAGGTTTTGCAATGCGCTGACACATTACAAAAGTTCAGCTTGATACAAAATAGAAGTGAAGTCAATACAATTAACCCACAGCTCCCATCAGAGACATCAAAGGGAAAGAAACACAAACATGACACTACAGACCCCAATGGAAACATAAATAGCGGAAAGCCAAAAGGACAGGTACTTTGCCACAAAATGGCCAAATGGCTATCCAAAACAAAATAATATAAGCGTAACAAAATTATAAGACAAATCATAACAAAATTAATCCGTGACATCAAAAGCAAAGACACCCAAGACAACAAAAGGGGATGAAATACAAACATAAAATAACTTCCCTATAATGAAAAAGTCACGAGCTGAAAGCCAAAAGGACAATTATTTTTCCCAAAAATGGCCAAACGGCTATCCAAAATGAAAATATATTAGAAATACATAGATGCAAGAAGAAACTATAACAGAATTAAACACGACAGAAACACCGCCTTGGAACAGTCAGTGAATGGTTATTTACTGTTTGGAAGTGGGTGGGGCTTAAATCCATTTTAAGGGGCCAAATCCCTGCCCTTTGTTTTGTCGTGGTTTAGACAAATAATATGTTCAGTCCGCATGAAGGATTTCTAACCCGTCAGTGCAATATCTCCGAGTATAGAAATAAATAAATACAGAGATGAAACAACGATGAGGACTTGCACAGAGAAGATTCTCTCTATCTTGCATGTAATGTCAGAAATGCAATTTTCAATTCTAAAGAGCATAAGAATTATACACTTTGGTCATGTCAGAAAGTGTGTGATGCCCTCACCTTTCTACTTGACAATATTTATATTAGATTCGGTACTAAGTTATTTCGACAAATTGTGGGTATTCCGATGGGTACTAATTGCGCACCTCTTGTGGCTGATCTGTTCTTGTATTGTTATGAAAGAGACTTCATTTTGTCGCTTTCCATTGATAACCAATCTGAAATTATTGAAGCTTTTAGCTCTACTTCTAGATATTTAGATGATTTATTAAATATTGATAATACCTATTTTGATGTTTGATCAGTCAGATTTACCCCCTAGAACTTCAAACTTCTAGATATTTAGATGATTTATTAAATATTGATAATACCTATTTTGATGTTTGATCAGTCACATTTACCCCCTAGAACTTCAAATTCTTCTGATACCGAGGCCCCGTTTTTGGATTTACATCTATCTATTGTAGATGGATTTGTTTCGTGCAAAATTTATGATAAACGCGATGACTTTGATTTTGAGATTGTAAATTTTCCTTTTTTGGATGTTGATGTTCCTCGTGCGCCATCCTATGGCATTTATATTTCGCAATTAATTCGATTTGCTAGAGTGTGTAGTCATGTAACTGACTTCAACACTCGTAATAAATTATTAACGGCTAAACTCCTTAATCAGGGTTATCGGTACCATAAACTACGCAAAGCCTTTTCAAAATTTTATAGACGCCATTCTGATTTAATTTCAAAATTCAATATTGGACTTAAATCTCTTCTGCAACAAGGTCTATCGGAACCCGAATTTTATGGTGACTTAGTATATAAATTCAGAAAAATATATAACCGCAATGACTTCAGCACCCAATTTCGTAAAATCATTCTTCGATATAAAAAGATTGGGTACAACATGGATATTATTCGACAGACTGCATGCATGGTAGTTAACCCAATCACGGTTGGCAACTTTGCTTCCCTCTTTAATTGCACGCCGGTGGGTCAGGCCTCAGATTCTATGACGGCTCCAACGTAAAGGCTTATTGAAAATTAGAGAGATAATGTTGGTTGGTGCCTGATGCTCTGTCTCTGGTCGGGCTCATCGGAGTCTAACTGTTGGTTTTCTTTTGCTCCAGCATTTCAGTGGTTTCTTGCTGTCGAGTCCTCACCGTTGTCTCGCCTCTGTGGTTCTTTGATTTTTGTGTTCACGAAGATGTTGCACTGATGAGTTAGGAGGCCTTCATGCGGACTGAACAAATTATTTGTCTAAATCGCGACGGAAGTAAAGGCGAGGATTGTGGCCACGTAAAATCGATTTAAGCCCCCCAGTGGAAATCTTCCACTGACCGTTCCAAGGCGGCTCTTCTGTGGCGATTTATTTATGTTGTTGTTTGTTACTTACTGTGTGTATCACTTGTGTCTTTTGGTTTTGGATGGCCATATGGCCATTTTGTGGGAAAGTAACTGTCCTTATGGCCTTCCTTTGTTTAGGTTTCCATTATGGTCTGGTCGCTTAATGTTTGTATTTCTTTCCCTTTGGTGTCTTTTATGGGTGGAGTAAGTTAATTGTATCAATTCCTGATCTTTGTTTTACTTCTACTTTGCGACGGAAGTAATGGCGAGGATTGTGACCACGTTAATCGATTTAAACCCCCAACCCCACCCCAACCCCAGAATTCATGTCACTGACCGTTCCAAGGCAGTTCTTCTGTCATGGATCATTTTTGTGATGGCTTGTCTTTGAGTGTGTGTATCGCTATTATTTTTTTTGTTTTGGATAGCCAATTTGCCGTTTTGTGGGAAAGTAACTGTCCTTTTGGCTATCCACTATTGATAATTCCATTAGTGTCTAGTTGTTATAATATTTGTGTTCCATTCCCTTTGGTGTCTTCGATGGGAGCTGTGTGTTAATTTTATCGCTTCCTGATAATTGCCTTCACTTCTATTCTACACACCTACTCATCATCACAGGAGTTACATTCTACCTAAGTTCCATAACTCTATCATGCAATTGGACTGAATTATCTCCCCTATTCTTTCCGTTTAATTTTTCTCTTATTCTCTCGTTTCAATACAACTAACAATACTAACAATACAGACTTTAAACTGCACATGTTTTTTTTACCTGTGACCTTGACATTTCATTCGAAAATGTAAACAAAACCTTGAACTTCGGACATATTTCAAAAAAATATTAGCCTTAGCCTCATCAAACTTAACGAAGATCTGTATAATCACAAGAGCTACATTCTGACCAAGTTCCATAACTACATTATGCAATATGACTTATATATCCCTCTTTGTGTCCAGCGAAAAGAGACCCGTTTCAAGTAAATGTTTTGGTATCTCAATTTAATACCACAAACAAGAAAGGCTTTCAAAATTCACATGTGTGTTCCTTGGGGCAAGACCATTCTAATGATATCACACTTTTTGACCTGTGATCTTGAGCTTTGAACTTTGTCCTATTTCTCGAAAATTAAATGAAGAAACTTCGGCCATATGTCCTGACATCCGTATCACCACAAGTGCTACATTCCATCCAAGTTCCATAACACTTTCAACCAATGTGTTTGATTTATCTCCCGTTGTGACATACGAAAAAAACAAACAAGCATTACACCCTCTTGCGGTGCTCTTGTTTTCATTCAAACCTGTTCAAACATAGACTGTATGTGTTTGTTAAAACCATGTGGATGAGGACGTTCTTCCCACACCCGTAGTGTATGTTTAGGAACATAAATAAGTAAAATACTGTATATCCCGTCAGTTCACATTTTTCTCTTTAAAACGGGGTTAACAAGCGTGTCCATTGTACGGTCATGCTCATTTGATCTTTAGAATGAAACTTTTTATGATATAAACCGCAATATTCTACCCCTAGTCTATAATTACTGATTTAAGCAATTTGTAAGCAATTTGTTTTCATATTAAACTAAAATGGGATATGGAAAATATCGTTTGGTACCTGATGCTCTGTCTCTGGAGTCTAACTGTTGGTTTTCTTTTGCTCCAGCATTTCATGTTTTTGCTGTCGATTCAAAGTAGAAGTAAAACGAAGATCAGGAATTGATACAATCAACTTACTCCACCCATAAAAGACACCAAAGGGAAAGAAATACAAACACTAAGCGACCAGACCATAATGGAAAGCTAAACAAAGGAAGGCCATAAAGACAGTTACTTTCCCACAAAATGGCCATATGGCCATCCAAAACCAAAAGACACAAGTAATACACACAGTAAGTAACAAACAACAACATAAATAAATCGCCACAGAAGAGCCGCCTTGGAACGGTCAGTGGAAGATTTCCACTGGGGGGCTTAAATCGATTTTACGTGGCCACAATCCTCGCCCTTACTTCCGTCGCGATTTAGACAAATACTTTGTTCAGTCCGCATGAAGGCCTCCTAACTCATCAGTGCGACATCTCCGTGAAAACAAAAATCAAAGAACCACAGAGGTGGGACAACGGTGAGGACTCGACAGCAAGAAACCACTGAAATGCTGGAGCAAAAGAAAACAAACAGTTAGACTCCGATGTTTCATCTCTATGGTTGTTTGACTTTTGTGTTCTCGGAGATGTTGCACTGATGAGTTAAGAAGCCTTCATGCGGACTCATCAAATTATTTGTCTAAATAATAAGTAAGAGCGAGGGTTGCAGCCGAGTAAAATCGATTTAAGCATCCCCCACCCCCACAGTTAAATTCGTTGCACTGACCGTTCCAAGGTGGTTCTTTTGTCGTGATTATTTTTGTTATGGTTTGTCTTTGAGTGTGTGTATCGCTTATATCTTTTTGCTTTGGACATCCACTTGGCCATTTTGTTGGTTTGGCTTTCCGCTATTGACGTTTCCATTTAGGGTCTAGTTATTTCATATTTGTGTTTCTTTCCCTTTCGTGTCTCTGATGGGAAATGTGGGTTAATTTTATCGATTCCTAATGATTGCTTTCACTTCTATTTTAAAAGCTAATGGAATTCGTAGTACCAAGAGGAGGTGAGTTTTTTTTTTCTAAATTCTTTTTCTTTGTCTGTCAGAAAGGAAAGAATATCTCTAAAATGTGATAGCAAATATTTAGTGCTATCTCGTGAAAACACGTCTACGGTGCTACCAAATGGTTCTGGCTACTGTTCGTCCTAACATTACACAATCACACCGATACAAATACATTGCAACCTTTATCGCCGAAAAAATGAAAATTTTATGATGAAACATTGTGATATTTTTCTTATTTCTGCTCAAAATGTAGATTGTGAGCACTCGTTTGAACCGCCTCGAGGCGGTTCTAACGAGTACCTACAATCTATATTTCACAGAAAAATAAGAAAAATAATGTATACTCCCCGAAACCCCAGTTTTACTATAAACGTTTGGTTCTAGGGGGTCAAAATTATATAGGCGTGTTTTCGTGATGAGGCGGTGGTTCTTATGTTGTTTATTTTAAATATAGCTTTGTTGGATTTTCTGAATGAGCTATTCACATTGTATGTGCTTATGCTTGTGTATTATTATTATTATTATTTTATTTTGAATAATTATGCCTGTTGCACCTTCATCACCTCTTGTGGGGAAGAAGGAGCTGGTTGCTGTGCTGTTTGTGATTTTTTTATTCTTCATTTTTGCTTTCTACATTTTTAGTTTCTCTTCCTCTTGGTGCCATGGATAGGCTGTAATTATTAAGTTTCGCCTTTTCTTGGCATCTATTTCAGAATCTATTTCCATTTAGGGTCTAGTTATTTCATAACTAGACGGAAGTAAGGGCGAGGATTGTGGCCACGTAAAATCGATTTAAGCCCCCCAGTGGAAATCTTCCACTGACCGTTCCAAGGCGGCTCTTCTGTGGCGATTTATTTTTGTTGATGTTTGTTACTTACTGTGTGTATCACTTGTGTCTTTTAACTTTGGATGGCCATATTGCCATTTTGTGGGAAAGTAACTGTCCTTATGGCCATCCTTTGTTTAGGTTTCCATTATGGTCTGGTCGCTTAATGTTTGTATTTCTTTCCCTTTGGTGTCTTTTATGGGTGGAGTAAGTTAATTGTATCAATTCCTGATCTTTGTTTTACTTCTACTTTGCATATCAGGGCTGTTTTGTTTGTGCCGTGTGGCGGCTGTAAAAGGTCTCCCCGTACATGCATTTAATGCTCTTATTTTTCCAATCCTCAGGGATTGCTTATGCAATTGCTTTTCACTGTTCCATTAATTGACATCCTTTAGATACCTGTTGAAGGTCATTATTAAACCGATGTTCGTTCCTCGTTGTATAACAACTGCTTGTTTGACATCCCTGTACTTTAAGTAGACTGGGGTGTTTTGTGGGCTTTTGTTATACCTTCCTTCTATTCGAAGGAATCTTCTTCAGTAATTTCATATGCTGTTTTATTTATTTATTTAATAACCGGTATGAACATCGCTTTAGTTTTGACGGTATCACAACCTTATTAACCCAAATGAGTATCACAAATACATTTAAAATATCAATATCACCCCTTAGGTTACACTCTGCTTCTTCTGTACGGATTCCCCATTCTATTAAGAACTTTAATACTATGTTGCCTTCGGTATTGGTTAGACCCTTAAATTTGTCTTCGGTAACTTAAGTTAATCTCAAGGGAGCAGGCAATACCAATGTTTTTGGGAGTAGTCTTCGTATAAGACTATCTCCTCTAAAATCGCCCATCCTTCGAAAATATACTAATCCGTGGAAAAGAAGTGGAATGTATCCTAGTATTTCTAAGTGCAATGCCAAGAGGTGCAGATGTTGTTCGCATTTAAGCACTGCGTCTACCGTTACTTCATCTGTAAACGGTAGACGCTTCTCTGTAGTTAACATGTCTGATTTGACATGACAGTCTACAGATTTAATTTATCTAATAACTTGACGTGCTGCAAACTGTAATATGCAGTACGTCGGTCAAACTAACTGCATGCTTAAAACTAGATTGAACGAGCATTATCGTAGAATTAGTAAGCCTAAGAAAACTGACACTTTCTTGTACCGTCACTTTCGACGTACAGGTCATTCTGTAAATAACATTGTTATACAACCAGTGGAAAAACTTTATTACGATGCAAATTCTACATCTAGATTCAAAATAATCAAAAGACATGAAGGTGAACTGAAATGGATTAAATTTTTACAGACCCCTTTTCCACTGGGATTTAATGACAACATTTATCATGAGGGTAATATTTCCAGAATGCCGGACTTTGATATTTTCTCACTCCTGGAATGTCGAAAACGCAGAACTAGATCTCACGGCACCAGGAAAAATGGTAACTTTAAACGTAAATCACGTGCGTTTAAACGAAACAATACTAGACTGAAGTGACTGTCAATTATATCATTAAATCATGGACGCCACTCTATGCTTTCATTTTTAAGTTCATTACCCGTTTCTGTTTTACGTCTTCTGGACATCGAGGCGAATAAATTCTACGATAGTTCTCATCAGTTATATGATGCGGCTCTCTTAACTAGAGGCTATACTCAGCATACTCTCCGTCCTTACATTGATTCTGAAATTAATCATAAACGCCATTTCTTCAAAATATCCTTCATTAATAAGGGTATGGATTTTATAGATTTGCCCAGTATCTTCCGTGAGAGATCGGTGCTTTCTTCCATTCCTGCTTATTTTCAAAATACTGAAACACCTATAATTTGCTATAAATATAACAAACCTGTTAGATCTATCATTTTTAATTTCAATAAACTTGTTTCAGATCTTGATATTGATACTAATACTCCTGATTCATGTGATTGTAAAAACTCAAAGTATTGCTATCCTGCTGCTGGTCATGTAATTACTGGCAATTTGAAAATTATTCCTGATTCTAGGATGAGGAATATAATTTCTAAAGGACCGAAATATCGGTTTCCTTCTAAAATTGATTTCAGTAAATGTAGAGATGAAATCGCTGCTTCCTTGAATGAATTCGGTAATCGATGGTGTAAGCGAGAGTATGTTGAGCATAAAGCCCTTAAGGACTGGAAACTTAGCATTTTAAAACTAGTGAATAAACGCATTTCTTTCTATTCTCAAAATACTAACTTATTACCTCCTAAGCCCAAGACGTCTTTACGTCATCTTTAACTAGGTATTCAAGAATTTCATAAGAAGTAGAAGTAAAACAAAGATCAGGAATTGATACAATTAACTTACTCCACCCATAAAAGACACCAAAGGGAAAGAAATACAAACATTAAGCGACCAGACCATAATGGAAACCTAAACAAAGGAAGGCCATAAGGACAGTTACTTTCCCACAAAATGGCCATATGTTTTGGCCCCTGCAGACAAGGCCGCTAACAACGTCGTCGTTGTGTGACGGCTCCACTATGTTTACACGCTTAAGCAGGAGCTTGGTGGTACTAAGGCCTATGAACTTCAGCCTTTAGCTGAAGAGAGAGCTATAGTAGATCAACATGTTTGTCTTTCAGCCACCAAGTTTGCTGTGTGTGTTAACGAAGGCCAAGACAAGCTTCCTACGCTATACTGGTTACCAAAACTCCATAAAAGACCTTACAAAGCACGGTTTATTGCAAATTCTAGCTCTTGCACTACCACTGAACTTTCAAAATTATTAACTTCCTGTCTTACTGCGATTAAAACGCATGTGATTAAGTATTAAGTTCTGTCTCTGGTCGGGCTCATCGGAGTCTAACTGTTGGTTTTCTTTTGCTCCAGCATTTCAGTGGTTTCTTGCTGTCGAGTCCTCACCGTTGTCTCACCTCTGTGGTTCTTTGATTTCTGTGTTCACGGAGATGTTGCACTGATGAGTTAGGAGGCCTTCATGCGGACTGAACAAATTTTTTGTCTAAATCGCGACGGAAGTAAGGGCGAGGATTGTGGCCACGTAAAATCGATTTAAGCCCCCGAGTGGTAATCTTCCACTGACCGTTCCAAGGCGGCTCTTCTGTGGCGATTTATTTATGTTGTTGTTTGTTACTTACTGTGTGTATCACTTGTGTCTTTTAATTTTGGATGGCCATATGGCCATTTTGTGGGAAAGTAACTGGTCATATGGCCTTCCTTTGTTTAGGTTTCCATTGTGGTCTGGTCGCTTAATGTTTGTATTTCTTTCCCTTTGGTGCCTTTAATGGATGGAGTAAGTTAATTGTATCAATTCCTGATCTTTGTTTTACTTCTTCTTTGTGATAAAGTCTTTGAAAGATCAGGAAGAAATCTGTTTTGGTCTATAACAAATTCGAATGAGGTTTTAAATAAATTGAAATGCAGACATTTTCGTGCTTCTAGTCTGCCTACTTACGATTTTTCCACTCTTTACACTACACTTCCTCATAAACTTATAAAAGAAAAGCTTAATGATTTAATTGAATGGGCTTTTCACAGAGAAGATTGTCTCTATCTTGCATGTAATGTCAGAAATGCATTTTTCACTTCTAAAGAGCATAAGAATTATACACTTTGGTCATGTCAGAAAGTGTGTGATGCCCTCACCTTTCTACTTGACAATATTTATATTAGATTCGGTACTAAGTTATTTAGACAAAGTGTGGGTATTCCGATGGGTACTAATTGCGCACCTCTTGTGGCTGATCTGTTCTTGTATTGTTATGAAAGAGACTTCATTTTGTCGCTTTCCATTGATAACCAATCTGAAATTATTGAAGCTTTTAGCTCCACTTCTAGATATTTAGATGATTTATTAAATATTGATAATACCTATTTTGATGGTTTGATCCGTCAGATTTACCCCCTAGAACTTCAGTTAAATAAAGCAAATTCTTCTGATACCGAGGCCCCGTTTTTGGATTTACATCTATCTATTGTAGATGGATTTGTTTCGTGCAAAATTTATGATAAACGCGATGACTTTGATTTTGAGATTGTAAATTTTCCTTTTTTGGATGGTGATGTTCCTCGTGCGCCATCCTATGGCGTTTATATTTCGCAATTAATTCGATTTGCTAGAGTGTGTAGTCATGTAACTGACTTCAACACTCGTAATAGATTATTAACGGCTAAACTCCTTAATCAGGGTTATCGGTACCATAAACTACGGAAAGCCTTTTCAAAATTTTATAGACGCCATTCTGATTTAATTTCAAAATTCAATATTGGACTTAAATCTCTTCTGCAACAAGGTCTATCGGAACCCGATTTTTATGGTGACTTAGTATATAAATTCAGAAAAATATGTAACCGCAATGACTTCAGACCCAATTTCGTAAAATCATTCTTCGATATAAAAAGATTGGGTACAACATGGATATTATTCGACAGACTGCATGCATGGTAGTAAACCCAATCACGGTTGGCAACTTTGCTTCCCTCTTTAATTGCACGCCGGTGGGTCAGGCCTCAGATTCTATGACGGCTCCAACGTAAAGGCTTATTGAGAATTAGAGAGATCTAATTCAAGGTAATGTTGGTTGGTGCCTGATGCTCTGTCTCTGGTCGGGCCCATCGGAGTCTAACTGTTGGTTTTCTTTTGCTCCAGCATTTCAGTGGTTTCTTGCTGTCGAATCCTCACCATTGTCTCACCTCTGTGGTTCTTTGATTTTTGTGTTCACGGAGATGTTGCACTGATGAGTTAGGAGGCCTTCATGCGGACTGGACAAATTATTTGTCTAAATCGCGACGGAATTAAGGGCGAGGATTGTGGCCACGTAAAATCGATTTAAGCCCCCCAGTGGAAATCTTCCACTGACAGTTCCAAGGCGGCTCTTCTGTGGCGATTTATTTATGTTGTTGTTTGTTACTTACTGTGTGTATCACTTGTGCCTTTTAATTTTGGATGGCCATATGGCCATTTTGTGGGAAAGTAACTGTCCTTATGGCCATCCTTTGTTTAGGTTTCCATTAAGGTCTGGTCGCTTAATGTTTGTATTTCTTTCCCTTTGGTGTCTTTTATGGGTGGAGTAAGTTAATTGTATCAATTCCTGATCTTTGTTTTACTTCTACATTCTATATTTTTGCTACTTAGTAAGCTACACATTGGTCTGATCAGCTAAACGACTCAGCAAAGCTTAGATATAGTAGCTGGGGTAACTGTACAAATCGAAGCAGCGACTATCTAGGTGCTAATGACACTATGCAGATGCGTGGTTTACCTGTACCTTTATTGTTCGCACATGGTTTTCCCATGATACGGCTAATCTCATTGGTAGCCATTTTTGTAACATTACTTACCATTTCATTCTCAGGAAAGCCTCACTGAGCGGGTGAGATAAGCACTGGACTCGACCATGCCTAACCATTGTCTGAAAACATAAATGAGCCCCGTCACACGCTAACTCGAATTTTTGTTGGCCAACTGTTTGTCAGTCGACCCACAGTTACTCCTTAATCAGGGTTATCGGTACCATAAACTACGCAAAGCCTTTTCAAGATTTTATAGACGCCATTCTGATTTAATTTCAAAATTTGATATTGGACTTAAATCACTTCTGCAACAAGGTCTATCGGAACCCGAATTTTATGGTGACTTAGTATATAAATTCAGAAAAATATATAACCGCAATGACTTCAGCACCCAATTTCGTAAAATCATTCTTCGATATAAAAAGATTGGGTACAACATGGATATTATACGACAGACTGCATGCATGGTAGTGAACCAAATCACGGTTGGCAACTTTGCTTCCCTCTTTAATTGCACGCCGGTGGGTCGGGCCTCAGATTCTATGACGGCTCCAACGTAAAGGCTTATCGAGAATTAGAGAGATAATGTTGGTTGGTGCCTGATGCTCTGTCTCTGGTCGGGCTCATCGGAGTCTAACTGTTGGTTTGCTTTTGCTCCAGCATTTCAGTGGTTTCTTGCTGTCGAGTCCTCACCGTTGTGTCACCTCTGTGGTTCTTTGATTTTTGTGTTCATGGAGATGTTGCACTGATGAGTTAGGAGGCCTTCATGCGGACTGAACAAATTATTTGTCTAAATCGCGACGGAAGTAAAGGCGAGGATTGTGGCCACGTAAAATCGATTTAAGCCCCCCAGTGGAAATCTTCCACTGACCGTTCCAAGGCGGCTCTTCTGTGGCGATTTATTTATGTTGTTGTTTGTTACTTATTGTATGTATCACTTGTGTCTTTTAATTTTGGATGGCCATATGGCCATTTTGTGGGTAGTAACTGTCCTTATGGCCTTCCTTTGTTTAAGTTTCCATTATTGTCTGGTCGCTTAATGTTTGTATTGCTTTCCCTTTGGTGTCTTTTATAGGTGGAGTAAGTTAATTGTATCAATTCCTGATCTTTGTTTTACTTCTACTTTACTAAGTATAAAAGCTCTTCAGTGCCACAAGACTATCACTGACTAGTCGGAATAGCGATTACTAATGGAAAATAGTCGCTTTGAGAACTGTCTAAATCGCGACGGAAGTAAGGGCGAGGATTGTGGCCGCGTAAAATCGATTTAAGCCTCCCAGTGGAAATCTTCCACTGACCGTTCCAAGGCGGCTCTTCTGTGGCGATTTATTTATGTTGTTGTTTGTTACTTACTGTGTGTATCACTTGTGTCTTTTAATTTTGGATGGCCATATGGCCATTTTGTGGGAAAGTAACTGTCCTTATGGCCTTCCTTTGTTTAGGTTTCCATTATGGTCTGGTCGCTTAATGTTTGTATTTCTTTCCCTTTGGTGTCTTTTATGGGTGGAGTAAGTTAATTGTATCAATTCCTGATCTTTGTTTTACTTCTACTTTGTGTAAGATTATCTATAGAATCTGGAGTGTAATCATGTGTTGGGCATGGCAAACAGAGAAGATCCAGATCGGACGCCGCAATATGCGTCGTCAGATCAGAGTCTACACTGTTTGCTTAAAAACTGGAATTTAAGAGTAAAACGAAACTGTTTAAATGTCAATCCAGGACTATTTTAACCACCTTAATTTACTGAAAATCAACCCACCAGTACTCTCAGTGCTTTAACCCATTCAGTAAAACCCAAAACGGGTAGTTGGCAAACAGTGCAGGGCCAGATCAGACGCCACAGAACGCGGCGTCTGATCAGGGCCTACACTGTTTGCAAAAAGTTAAGCCATTTTCCAAATCAATTTTGAAGAAAACACAACCCGACACTCCAATTTTGAAATGGATATGTGCTATATATAAGGTGGAAGATTCCATTTGGCACAAAAAGGGTTAAGTTAGGTTTTGCGACTATGTAAGACAATAACAAACCAGGTCAACTACATTGACTACCAACAGCATTGGATTTTTAGATATAGAAATAAAAGGTATTGTTCCGTCTCAGCAGCAGACAAACTGGTACAGATAAGACGGCACGGATTTAAGTGCTTATCTGCTCCTTTGTTGCCCGACAAAGTTTTTTTTTCAAAAAGAGCAATATCTTATGATGTGGCTTAAATTCATAGTTACGTATTAAATGACAACGATAAGAAGACGCTGTACATTCGCAGATAAGAATGAGTAACAAGGATAAATTATGAATATTTTTTACTTTCTCTCAAATTAACCAGACACGTTAAATATCACAACGTATCACCATAACATGGCGATATTCTAACTAATGTCCGCATCGTCTATTGTTTCTTACAGAAACAAAAACAACCATGCCGTATTGATCCTCCTTACTCATAGGTAATTGGATCTACGAGTGTAGCATACGGGAATTATTTGAATGAGTTTTTGGCAAATAAAAACCAATTTCCGGGGTTAGGGTGGGCTTCTACACTAGATTTGCAAAATTGCAACAAATGTATGCAGTGTCGAGCATAACAACAGTCCCATATCAATCCAAGTCCAACTGAGATTCACGTAAGAAAACAACAGAGCACAAGGGTAGTGAATCAATAAAGTTACGAATCAGGATTCAGGGCTTTTACATCTATCTATTGCAGATGGGTTTGTTTCTTGCACAATTTATGATAAACGCGATGATTTTGATTTTGATATTGTAAATTTTCCTTTCTTGGATGGTGATGTTCCTCGTTCGGCATCCTACGGAGTTTATATTTCGCAATAATTTCGATTTGCCAGAGTGTCTAGTCTTGAAACTGAGTTCAACACCCGTAATAAATTGTTAAGTGCTAAACTTCTTAATCAGGGTTATCGGTATCATAAACTACGCAAAGCCTTTTTAAAAAAATTATAGACGTCATTCTGATTTGATTTCAAAATTCAATGTTGGACTTAAATCTCTTCTGCAGCCTGGTCTGTCGGAACCCGAATTTTATGCTGACTTAGTATATAAATTCAGAAAAATATATGATCGCAATGACTTCAGCATCCAATTTCGTAAAATCATTCTTCGATATAAAAAGATTGGGTACAACATTAATGTTATACAACAGACTGCATGCATGATAGTTTACAAATCATGATTGACAATTTTGCTTCTCTCTTGAATAGCACGCCGGTGGGTCAGGCCTCAGATCCTATGACGGTTCCAGCGTAAAGGCTTACTTGGAACTAAAATTTACATCAATGTAATGTTGGTTGGTGCCTGTTGTTCTGTCTCTGGTCGGGCCCATCGGAGTCTAATTGCTGGTTTTCTTTTGCTCCAGCATTTCAGTGGGTTTTTGCAGTCTAGTCCTCACCGTTCTGTCATCTCATTTATGTGTTCACGGAGATGTGGCACTGATGAGTTAGGCCTTCATCTGGACTGAACAAATTAAATCGCACCCCCAGTGGATTTCGTTTCACTAACGGTTCCAATGTGGTTCTTCTGTCGCGGTTTATTTTTGTTTCGGTTTGTGTTGTGGTGTTTGTATCGCTTATATTATTTTGTTTTTGATAGCCAATTGGCAAGTTTGTGGGAAAGTGACTTTCCTTTTGGCTTTCCGCTATTGATTTTTCCATTAGGGTCGGGTTGTTTCATGTTTGTGTTTCTTTCCCTTTGGTGTCTCTGATAGGAGCTGTTGGTTAATTGTGTCGATTCCTGATCATTGCCTTCACTTCTATTTTGGATACGATCCAGGTCGCGAGGAAGCACGTCTCCGATCAGGTAAGACACAAATACACCTCCTGAGATTTGTAATTTTTGAATTACAAACAAGGGTTATTGTTCTATGCAATCAGCCGACACAAACGGTGCTGGTCAGCCTGCATTTTATGAATGAGCTGATCTCGATATAAAACGATTGGGTACAACATGAATGTCATACGACAGACTGCATGCACGGTAAATAACCTAATCACGGTTGACAGCTTTGCAGCCCTCTTTAATTGCACACTGGTGGGTCAGGCCTCAGATTCTATGACGTTTTAGCGTTAAGGCTTACTGAGAATTACAGAGATCTAATTCAATGTAATGTTGGTTGGTGCCTGATGCTCTCTCTCTGGTCGGGCCCATCGGAGCCTAACTGTTTGTTTTCTTTTGCTCAAGCATTTCAGTGGTTTCTTTCTGTCGAGTCCTCACCGATGTTTCATCTCTGTGGGTGTTGATTGTTTGTGCTCACGGAGATGTTGCACTGTGCACTGATGAGTTAGGAGGCCTTCATGCGGACTGAATAAATTATTTGTCTAAATCGCGACGGAAGTAAGGGCGAGTATTGTGGCCACGTAAAATCGATGTAAGCCCCCCAGTGGACTTCATTTCACTGACCGTTCCAAAGCGGTTCTCCTGTCGCAGTTTATTTTTATTATGGTCTGTCTTTGAGTGTTTGTATGGCTTGTGGTTTTTTGGATAGCCAATTGGCCATTTTGTAGTTAAGTAACTGTCCTTTTGGCTTTCCGCTATTGATGATTCCATTAGGGTCTGCTGTTTCATGTTTGTGTTTCCTTCCCTTTGGTGTCTCTGATGGGAGCGATGGATTAATTGTATCGATTCCTGATCATTGCCTTCATTTCTATTTTTTAATTTTTGCAAATGCCAATAACTAGGTTCTCTTTCAATGCGGTTCATATACGGCTCATATGATTAATTTTATCGCAGAATGAAGACATCAGATAGATCAGGGAGGATCATGTCTTGCCAGGAAACGCTTATAATATATGAATATACTTTAGGCCCGAACTTTCTTATAAGTGTAAAGGTCTTAAATATTTTATTTGTGTGTTGACCATCATGTCATTACCATGTCGTTTTGTTCTTTTGGTGGTTTGCGGTAGACGTTATCAGTAATGGTGCCTTTGCTCGGTATTATTTAGTTATCTTTTCTACGTTGTATTTTATGAATATGTTTATTAAATAGACATATTTAAAATAAAGATTTGTCTTCGGTACATTTGTATAATAGTCTTTAAGTGCGGCGTGTTTGCTTTAGATTCGTGTTGTTCAATGATTGGATGTTTTATGTTTAAATGCTTTCATTGTATGTGTCCAAATTATTTAGTTCAGTGAATATAACTGATTAACCACTTGTTTGGGAACTAACTGTAAATTCGACTTGTCGTCTGATTTTGTTATTTGTTAAGGTGTGTTGTCCGTCTTTCCTTGAACGACTGGGATAGGCTTTAGGTTCTGATTGGTGAGTTCCTGCAGTATCTTTACTCTTTTTATTTGCTCGACTATATGAACTGAACAAATACCGTCCAACAGAGATTTAAGATACAATAAGAAAGCACAGAACCGTGTCTGTCTGAACATTTGCTCAACTTTCATTGAAAAGCTCAGATCTCTCATAATTGCGGATTTGTTTAGGAGCTGTTCCAGACACTGGGCAAAGCAACAGATGAAATTGACGATAGCCCGAGAAAAGGCTGCGTGTTTGTGTATAAACGACGTTGTTTTAAAACGAGGATAATAAAGGGATGATTTCAACAGAAACTCATGTTTATATGTTCTATAAAAGGGTTATCCATTGGAAGCAAGGAATACACCACAGAAGTGAAAAATATGGAGTGTACATGTATTCTGGGCCAGACTAGCTAGTTTCGGCCAATTAGGCCTCATCAGTGACCCTCAGATATTTTCAAAATTCCACAATGGAATCAATGATCCCAAAGGACAAGAAAATATAATCTACACTATGATATAGGGCAGGGAGACGTTTCACCGCCGCCACACATTCCCACACACCAGCTGTAGTGAAGTTAAATATGTTCTATAGAAGGGTTATCCTTTGGATGCAAGGAATACACAACAACAGTAAAAATATGGAGTGTACATGTACTAAAACGAGGATAATAAAGGGATGTTTTCAACAGAAACTCATGTTTATATGTTCTATAAAAGGGTTATCCATTGGAAGCAAGGAATACAGCACAGAAGTGAAAAATATGGAGTGTACATGTATTCTGGGCCAGACTAGCTAGTTTCGGCCAATTAGGCCTCATCAGTGACCCTCAAATATTTTCAAAATTCCACAATGGAGTGAGTGAGTGAGATTTAGTTTAACGTCCCACCAACAGCTAAGGTCATACGGAGACGGGACCTCGGTTTAAAGACTCATCCGAAAGTCTGGAGAAGCCCGGGATCGATCCTGCGATCCCTGGTTTACAATGCGAGTGGCGTAACCACTGCACCACGGAGGCTTCTAAAACCACAATGGAATTAATGATCCCAAAGGACAAAAAAATATAATCTACACTATGATGTAGGGCAGGGAGACGTTTTACCGCCGCCACACATTCCCACACACCAGCTGTAGTGAAGTTAAATAACCATAAACCAAGTATCTATTTCCACAGTAACATTACATTAATAGCATAATACACAATCGTGACATTACGGTATTTTTAAGGTTTTTGAACAAAATTTGTACCCACAAAATGTGGGATGTTTGATTTCTGCTTATTCTTACGATTCCAAGAAGATAAATAATATATATGCTTAAAACCAATTATGGATGCTATCAAGAACCGCAGCTGTAACAAGTATATTTTATCTTTATTTTAAAACAGAAAGGTTAAAATAAAATATGCTCTTTCTAATCACACCTCTCCACAGAAAGTGAGATTCACAAGGATATTACATTGACAGAAGGAAACGACAATGAAAAGTGGGACACATTACGAAAACACGCCTATACAAGTACATTGAAAATTTTACCATGCAAAAACGAAACATTTTTGATGAAAAATTGTGATATTTTTCTTATTTCTGCTCTCAAAATATAGATTGTGGGTAGTGGTGAGAACCGCCTCTGCGAGGCGGTTCTCACCTGTACCCGCAATCTATATTTTAGAGAAGAAATAAGAAAAATAAGGTTACCCCTGTAAACCCCATTTTTACTATATAAAAGTGGGGTTCAAGGGGGTCAGAATTATATAGGCGTGTTTTCTTGATGAAAAGAAGGAATCACAAGGTCTGTCCGATTAAAAAAGCCCTTTACCGCACTTTATATAGCGAAAAGATGGGTTTACGGCGGTATTCATCATTTTCCTTAGTTTTGCTCAAAAACATACCTTGATGGTGTTCATTTGAACAGCATCATTGAGACAGTTATAAAAAGCACCAACAATCTATACTGGATCAAAATATGACATGTATATACCATTTTCATACGGAAAAATGCTAGTTCTAAAGCTAACAAAGACGCCAATATAACACACGGATGTGTTATCGTAATATCAATGGGTTAGTGCCCATGGCGAAACATCCTTTCATTAAGTACTACTTACATTAAGTGCTAACATGGGAGTGTATCTTTCAGCGTCTCTCGCTTTGCCTTTCTTAAATCGACAGGGGCTCTCAAGGTGTCGAAAATTATAATGTACCTGAAAATAAAAAAACAAGAGGCTCAATGAGCCTTACCGCTCACCTGAGGAAAATTTTAAACTGTTTGTCTCATGGTTTCAGAGCTGAAGATTGTTTGAAGTTCTTCCAATTATAAATCAGTGGGAGATAATGAACCAAGAGGTGTGTCCAATTCGGATGCCACAGGCATAGCTGGCAGGATTTATGTTGGTGACAAATTGATGTTGCAACAATACTAAATATCTAATCTCAGGGACAAATAGAATCAGAAAAAGATTTCTTTTTTTTTTTCATAATATTAGTCTACAGGAGCTAATGAGTGAGTTTGTTTTAGTTTTACGTTCCACCAACAGCTAAGGTGATACGGAGAAGTCCGGGAACTATTCTGCAAACTCTGGTTTTTCGGGCGTGTAGCATAACAGAGGCCTCTACAGGAGCTAATAGGCCCCATGTCGTAGTCAATTTGGACCCTAGGGGCATTATTGGTAGGATTACATACATATATGGTTTTGAATAAGATTTTCAAAGTTTTCTTTATTATGATAAGTCAAGTGGGAGCTAATGAGCCCCGGGGCGTGGCCAACTTGGAGCCCATGGGCATGATTAAATAGATGACCACTTAGCATTGTTACATATGAAATATCCAAGCTCAGATCCTTATGGTTTCACAGAAGAATTTCGAAGTTTAATCCATTACATATCCATGGGAGCTAACGAGCCTTGAAAAATAGAAGTAGAAGCAATGATCAGGAATCGATACAATTAACCCACAGCTCCCATCAGAGACACCAAAGGGAAAGAACACAAACATGAAACAATAGACCCCAACGAAAAAACACCAACAGCGGAAAGCCAAACGGACAGTTACTTTCCCACAAAATGGCCAATAGGCTATCAAAAGTAAAATAGTAAAAGCGACACAAACACCCATAGACAAACCATAACAAAAATAAACCGCGACAGAAGAACCGCCTTGGAACAGTCAGCGGAAATGATAACCACTGGGGGCTTAAACAGATTTTACGTGGCCACAATCCTCGCCCTTACTTCCGTCGCGATTAAGACAAATACTTTGTTCAGTCCGCATGAAGGCCTCCTAACTCATCAGTGCAACATCATGGATCATGGCCATTTTGGACCCTGGGGGCATGATTGGCAGGATTTGTGTTGGTGAGCACTTGACGTTGCTATATACTAAATATCTATGATCTGGACCTTATGATCAGAGAAGCATATTTTTATTTATTTTTTTCCATTTTTAGTCCATGGGAGCTAATGAGCCCCAGGGCGTGGCCACTTTTGACCCCAGAGGCATGGTTGGCAGGATTTAGGTAGGTGACCACTTCACATGGCTACATAGTACATATCTAAGCTATGGGCTTTTTTCCATTATAAATTTATGAGAGCTAAGGAACCCCTGGGCGTGGCCGATTTGGACCCCTAGCGACATGATTGGCAGGATTTGTGTAAGGGACCACTTGGTGTTGCTACATTCTATGTATCTAAGCTCTGGGCCTTGTGGATTTCGAGAAGATTTTTAAAATTTTTTCCATTGTAAGTCTATGGGAGCTTAAGGGCCCTGGGGCGTGGCCAATTCTGACCCCAGGGGGATGATTGGCAGGATCTATGTAGGTGGCCATTTTACGTTGCTACGTACTAAATATTTTAGCTTAATGGGCTTAATGGTATCGGAGTAGATTTTTGAAGCTTTTTTCCATTATACGTCTATCGACTTGACCTTGCTGCATATTAAATATCTAAGCTCTTGGCCTTGTGGTTTCAGGGTAGAATTTCTTTTATGTTTTTCCCATTGTAAGTCACTGGGAGTTATATTTCGCCACGGCAACAAGAGTTTCCATCTGATCTGCCCCAAAACATTATGCTTCTTTCCCCCCTACTTGTCAATGCTTTGCATGAAATTGAATCATGATTGGCCAACTGGCTTTAAAGATATACTTATTTGAAAATTGGGAGATAAGGAGCCCCGAGGCGTGGCCAATTTGGATCCCAGGGGCATGAATAGCAGGATTTATGTAAGGGACCACTTGGCGTTGCTACCGACTAAATATCCAAGCTTTGAGCATTGAGTATCCAGAGAAGTAGATTTTTTAACATTTTTCCATTGTAAGTCTATGGGAGCTTATGAGCCCCAGGGCGTGGCCAATTCTGACCCTGGGGCATGATTCGCAGGATTTAGATAGGTGACCATTTTACGTTGCTACATACTAAATGTCTTAGGTATGGGCTTTATGGTTTTGGAGAAGAAGATTTTTGAAAAGTAGAAGTAAAACAAAGATCAGGAATTGATACAATTAACTTACTCCACCCATAAAAGACACCAAAGGGAAAGAAATACAAACATTAAGCGACCAGACCATAATGGAAACCTAAACAAAGGAAGGCCATAAGGACAGTTACTTTCCCACAAAATGGCCATATGGTCATCCGAAACTAAAAGACACAAGTGATACACACAGTAAGTAACAAACAACAACATAAAATAAATCGCCACAGAAGAGCCGCCTTGGAACGGTCAGTGGAAGATTTCCACTGGGGGGCTTAAATCGATTTTACGTGGCCACAATCCTCGCCCTTACTTCCGTCGCGATTTAGACAAATAATTTGTTCAGTCCGCATGAAGGCCTCCTAACTCATCAGTGCAACATCTCCGTGAACACAAAAATCAAAGAACTACAGAGGTGAGACAACGGTGAGGACTCGACAGCAAGAAACCACTGAAATGCTGGAGCAAAAGAAAACCAACAGTTAGACTCCGATGAGCCCGACCAGAGACAGAGCATCAGGCACCAACCAACATTACCTTGAATTAGATCTCTCTAATTCTCAATAAGCCTTTACGTTGGAGCCGTCATAGAATCTGAGGCCTGACCCACCGGCGTGCAATTAAAGAGGGAAGCAAAGTTGCCAACCGTGATTGGGTTAACTACCATGCATGCAGTCTGTCGTATAATATCCATGTTGTACCCAATCTTTTTATATCGAAGAATGATTTTACGAAATTGGGTACTGAAGTCATTGCGGTTATATATTTTTCTGAATTTAAATACTAAGTCACCATAAAATTCGGGTTCCGATAGACCTTGTTGCAGAAGAGATTTAAGTCCAATATTGAATTTTGAAATTAAATCAGAATGGCGTCTATAAAATTTTGAAAAGGCTTTGCGTAGTTTATGGTACCGATAACCCTGATTAAGGAGTTTAGCCGTTAATAATTTATTACGAGTGTTGAAGTCAGTTACATGACTACACACTCTAGCAAATCGAATTAATTGCGAAATATAAACGCCATAGGATGGCGCACGAGGAACATCACCATCCAAAAAAGGAAAATTTACAATCTCAAAATCAAAGTCATCGCGTTTATCATAAATTTTGCACGAAACAAATCCATCTACAATAGATAGATGTAAATCCAAAAACGGGGCCTCGGTATCAGAAGAATTTGCTTTATTTAACTGAAGTTCTAGGGGGTAAATCTGACTGATCAAACCATCAAAATAGGTATTATCAATATTTAATAAATCATCTAAATATCTAGAAGTAGAGCTAAAAGCTTCAATAATTTCAGATTGGTTATCAATGGAAAGCGACAAAATGAAGTCTCTTTCATAACAATACAAGAACAGATCAGCCACAAGAGGTGCGCAATTAGTACCCATCGGAATACCCACAATTTGTCTAAATAACTTAGTACCGAATCTAATATAAATATTGTCAAGTAGAAAGGTGAGGGCATCACACACTTTCTGACATGACCAAAGTGTATAATTCTTATGCTCTTTAGAAGTGAAAAATGCATTTCTGACATTACATGCAAGATAGAGAGAATCTTCTCTGTGAAAAGCCCATTCAATTAAATCATTAAGCTTTTCTTTTATAAAATTATGAGGAAGTGTAGTGTAAAGAGTGGAAAAATCGTAGGTAGACAGACTAGAAGCACGAAACTGTCTAGATTTCAATTTATTTAAAACATCATTCGAATTTTTTATAGACCAAAACAGATTTCTTCCTGATCTTTCAAAGACTTTATCACAATATTTAATTACATGCGTTTTAATAGCAGTAAGACAGGAAGTTAATAATTTAGAAAGTTCAGTGGTAGTGCAAGAGCTAGAATTTGCAATAAACCGTGCTTTGTAAGGTTTTTTATGAAGTTTTGGTAACCAGTATAGCGTAGGAAGCTTGTCTTGGCCTTCGTTAACACACACAGCAAACTTGGTGGCTGAAAGACAAACATGTTTATCTACTATAGCTCTCTCTTCAGCTAAAGGCTGAAGTTCATAGGCCTTAGTACCACCAAGCTCCTGCTTAAGCGTGTTAACATAGTGGAGCCGTCACACAACGACGACGTTGTTAGCGGCCTTGTCTGCAGGGGCCAAAACAAACTTCTTATGAAATTCTTGAATACCTAGTTTAAGATGACGTAAAGACGTCTTGGGCTTAGGAGGTAATAAGTTAGTATTTTGAGAATAGAAAGAAATGCGTTTATTCACTAGTTTTAAAATGCTAAGTTTCCAGTCCTTAAGGGCTTTATGCTCAACATACTCTCGCTTACACCATCGATTACCGAATTCATTCAATGAAGCAGCGATTTCATCTCTACATTTACTGAAATCAATTTTAGAAGGAAACCGATATTTCGGTCCTTTAGAAATTATATTCCTTATCCTTGAATCAGGAATAATTTTCAAATTGCCAGTAATTACATGACCAGCAGCAGAATAGCAATACTTTGAGTTTTTACAATCACATGAATCAGGAGTATTAGTATCAATATCAAGATCTGAAACAAGTTTATTGAAATTAAAAATGATAGATCTAACAGGTTTGTTATATTTATAGCAAATTATAGGTGTTTCAGTATTTTGAAAATAAGCAGGAATGGAAGAAAGTACGGATCTCTCACGGAAGATACTAGGCAAATCTATAAAATCCATACCCTTATTGATGAAGGATATTTTGAAGAAATGGCGTTTATGATTAATTTCAGAATCAATGTAAGGACGGAGAGTATGCTGAGTATAGCCTCTAGTTAATAGAGCCGCATCATATAACTGATGAGAACTATCGTAGAATTTATTCGCCTCGGTGTAATAAGTCTATGGAAGCCAAGGAGCCCTGGGGCGTGGCCAATCCATGGGGCTTGATTGGCAGGATTTATGTAGGGCACCACTTAGCATTGCTACATACTAAATATCTAAGCTTTGGGCCTTGTGGATTCAGAGAAGAAGATTTTTAAAGCTTATTCCATTATAAATCTATGGGAGTTTATGAGCCCCAGGGCGTGGCCAATTCTGACCCCATGGGCATGATTGGCAGGATTTATGCAGGTGATCTTTTTATGTTGCTACATAGTAAATATCTTAGCTATGGGCTTTATGGTTTCGGAGAAGAAGCTTTTTCAAGCTATTTGTCCAATATTAGTCTATGGAAGCTAAGGAGCCCGGGGGCGTGTCCAATTTGGACCTGATGGGCATGATTGGCAGGATTTATGTAGGGGACCACTTGACGTTCCTACATACTAAATATCTAAGCTTTTGGCCTTTTGGATTCAGAGAAGAATATTTTTACTTTTTTTCCATTGTAAGTCTATGGGAGTTTATGAGCCCCAGGGCGTGACCATTTCTGACCTCCAGGGGCGTGATTGGCAGGATTTATGCAGGTGACCTTTTTGCGTTGCTACATACTAAATATCTTAACTATGGGCTTTATGGATTCGGAGAAGAAGATTTTTGAAGCTATTTGTCGATAATAAGTCTCTGGAAGCTAAGGACGTGGCCAATTTGGACACCAGGGGCATGATTGGCAGGATTTATATAGGGGACCACTTGACGTTGCTATATACTAAATATATAAGCTTTGAGACCTTTTGATTCAGAGAAGAAGATTTTTAAAGTTTTTTCCATTGTAAGTCTATGGGAGTTTACGGGCTCCAGGGCATGGCCAATTCTGTTCACAGGGGCGTGATTGGCAGGATTTATGTAGGTGACCATTTTGCGTTGCTTCATACTAAATATCTTAGCTATGGGCTTTATGGTTTCGGAGAAGAATATTTTTTAAGCTTTTTTCCATTATAAGCTTATTGAAGCTAAGGAGCCCCAGTGCGTGGACAATTTGAACCCCGGGGGCATGATTGGCAGGCTTTATGTAGGGGATCACTTGACATTGCTACATACTAAATATCTAAGCTCTGGGCCTTGTGGTTTCAGAGAAGAAGATTTTTTAAGTTTTTCCCATTGTAAGCTCCAGTGCGTAGCCAATTCTGACCCCTCGCCCATCGGGGCTTGAAGAAATATATGGGCTGCATGATGTTTCCACGCAGAGCTGAAACCGACCCGCACATGAATACTGGTTAACCGCTTAGAAGATCTAAACCTGCCCAGGCAAAGGGGTGCGAGTCGGCCCGCCAATGCTTATAAACCCTATTGGTTTCAATGGGCGGCTGGGCTTGAGATGTCATTTCATCTCAATGTCGGGTAAAAGTCCCACAAAATTGGAAGCAACGTCTCCAAAATGACCTTTACAGTGTTGACGGGAACGTTAAACGTCAAATCAAACAAAACAAACAAAACAATTCTGACCCCAGGGGCATGATTGGCATGGTTTATGTACATGACCATACTATGCTGCTACATAATTAAAAATCTTAGCTATGGGCTTTATGGTTTCGGAGAAGAAATTTTTGAAGCTTTTTCCCATTTTAAGTCTATGAAAGCTAACGAGCCTCTCGGCGTGGCCAATTTGGATCCCAGGGGCATGATTGGCAGGATTTATGTAGGGGACCACTTCACGATGCTACCTACTAAATATCTAAGCTCTGGGCCTTTGGATTCAGAGAAGATTGTTTTTATTTTTTCCCATTATAAGTCTATGGGAGCCATATGTTGCCATGGCAGCAAGTTTCTATCTGATTGTCCCAAACATTATGCATCTTTTCCCCCTACCTGATAGTGCTTCACATGAAATTTAATCATGATTGGTCAACTTATTTGAAAATCTGAACGGACGTCAGACGACGGCCGACGGCCGACGGAGCATTTGCATACTAATACCTCACATGAGCCTTCGGCTCAGGTGAGCTAATAAGACAGCCCGACAGAAGTTTGATGCCATATCTGTGTGACGGACAGAAGTCATGTATGTGCGAGACGACTGATACATAACGGAAACAAAGTAGAAGTAAAACAAAGATCAGGAATTGATACAATTAACTTACTCCACCCATAAAAGACACCAAAGGGAAAGAAATACAAACATTAAGCGACCAGACCATAATGGAAACCCAAACAAAGGAAGGCCATAAGGACAGTTACTTTCCCACAAAATGGCCATATGGCCATCCAAAACCAAAAGACACAAGTGATACACACAGTAAGTAACAAACAACAACATAAATAAATCGCCACAGAAGAGCCGCCTTGGAACGGTCAGTGGAAGATTTCCACTGGGGGGCTTAAATCGATTTTACGTGGCCACAATCCTCGCCCTTACTTCCGTCGCGATTTAGACAAATAATTTGTTCAGTCCGCATGAAGGCCTCCTAACTCATCAGTGCAACATCTCCGTGAACACAAAAATCAAAGAACCACAGAGGTGAGACAACGGTGAGGACTCGACAGCAAGAAACCACTGAAATGCTGGAGCAAAAGAAAACCAACAGTTAGACTCCGATGAGCCCGATCAGAGACAGAGCATCAGGCACCAACCAACATTACCTTGAATTAGATCTCTCTAATTCTCAATAAGCCTTTACGTTGGAGCCGTCATAGAATCTGAGGCCTGACCCACCGGCGTGCAATTAAAGAGGGAAGCAAAGTTGCCAACCGTGATTGGGTTAACTACCATGCATGCAGTCTGTCGTATAATATCCATGTTGTACCCAATCTTTTTATATCGAAGAATGATTTTACGAAATTGGGTGCTGAAGTCATTGCGGTTATATATTTTTCTGAATTTATATGCTAAGTCACCATAAAATTCGGGTTCCGATAGACCTTGTTGCAGAAGAGATTTAAGTCCAATATTGAATTTTGAAATTAAATCAGAATGGCGTCTATAAAATTTTGAAAAGGCTTTGCGTAGTTTATGGTACCGATAACCCTGATTAAGGAGTTTAGCCGTTAATAATTTATTACGAGTGTTGAAGTCAGTTACATGACTACACACTCTAGCAAATCGAATTAATTGCGAAATATAAACGCCATAGGATGGCGCACGAGGAACATCACCATCCAAAAAAGGAAAATTTACAATCTCAAAATCAAAGTCATCGCGTTTATCATAAATTTTGCACGAAACAAATCCATCTACAATAGACAGATGTAAATCCAAAAACGGGGCCTCGGTATCAGAAGAATTTGCTTTATTTAACTGAAGTTCAAGGGGGTAAATCTGACTGATCAAACCATCAAAATAGGTATTATCAATATTTAATAAATCATCTAAATATCTAGAAGTAGAGCTAAAAGCTTCAATAATTTCAGATTGGTTATCAATGGAAAGCGACAAAATGAAGTCTCTTTCATAACAATACAAGAACAGATCAGCCACAAGAGGTGCGCAATTAGTACCCATCGGAATACCCACAATTTGTCTAAATAACTTAGTACCGAATCTAATATAAATATTGTCAAGTAGAAAGGTGAGGGCATCACACACTTTCTGACATGACCAAAGTGTATAATTCTTATGCTCTTTAGAAGTGAAAAATGCATTTCTGACATTACATGCAAGATAGAGAGAATCTTCTCTGTGAAAAGTCCATTCAATTAAATCATTAAGCTTTTCTTTTATAAGATTATGAGGAAGTGTAGTGTAAAGAGTGGAAAAATCGTAGGTAGACAGACTAGAAGCACGAAAATGTCTAGATTTCAATTTATTTAAAACCTCATTCGAATTTTTTATAGACCAAAACAGATTTCTTCCTGATCTTTCAAAGACTTTATCACAATATTTAATTACATGCGTTTTAATAGCAGTAAGACAGGAAGTTAATAATTTAGAAAGTTCAGTGGTAGTGCAAGAGCTAGAATTTGCAATAAACCGTGCTTTGTAAGGTTTTTTATGAAGTTTTGGTAACCAGTATAGCGTAGGAAGCTTGTCTTGGCCTTCGTTAACACACACAGCAAACTTTGTGGCTGAAAGACAAACATGTTTATCTACTATAACTCTCTCTTCAGCTAAAGGCTGAAGTTCATAGGCCATAGTACCACCAAGCTCCTGCTTAAGGGTGTTAACATAGTGGAGCCGTCACACAACGACGACGTTGTTAGCGGCCTTGTCTGCAGGGGCCAAAACAAACTTCTTATGAAATTCTTGAATACCTAGTTTAAGATGACGTAAAGACGTCTTGGGCTTAGGAGGTAATAAGTTAGTATTTTGAGAATAGAAAGAAATGCGTTTATTTACTAGTTTTAAAATGCTAAGTTTCCAGTCCTTAAGGGCTTTATGCTCAACATACTCTCGCTTACACCATCGATTACCGAATTCATTCAAGGAAGCAGCGATTTCATCTCTACATTTACTGAAATCAATTTTAGAAGGAAACCGATATTTCGGTCCTTTAGAAATTATATTCCTTATCCTAGAATCAGGAATAATTTTCAAATTGCCAGTAATTACATGACCAGCAACAGGATAGCAATACTTTGAGTTTTTACAATCACATGAATCAGGAGTATTAGTATCAATATCAAGATCTGAAACAAGTTTATTGAAATTAAAAATGATAGATCTAACAGGTTTGTTATATTTATAGCAAATTATAGGTGTTTCAGTATTTTGAAAATAAGCAGGAATGGAAGAAAGCACCGATCTCTCACGGAAGATACTGGGCAAATCTATAAAATCCATACCCTTATTAATGAAGGATATTTTGAAGAAATGGCGTTTATGATTAATTTCAGAATCAATGTAAGGACGGAGAGTATGCTGAGTATAGCCTCTAGTTAAGAGAGCCGCATCATATAACTGATGAGAACTATCGTAGAATTTATTCGCCTCGGTGTCCAGAAGACGTAAAACAGAAACGGGTAATGAACTTAAAAATGAAAGCATAGAGTGGCGTCCATGGTTTAATAATATAATTGACAGTCACTTCAGTCTAGTATTGTTTCGTTTAAACGCACGTGTTTTACGTTTAAAGTTACCATTTTTCCTGGTGCCGTGAGATCTAGTCTTTATAATTTTGACCCCCTTGAACCCTACTCTTATATAGTAAAACTGGGGTTTATAGGGGTAAACCTTATTTTTCTTATTTCTGCTCTAAAATAAAGATTGTGGGTACTTGTTAGAACCGCATGATCAGCCGTTCTAACGAGTACCACAATCTATACTTTGAGCAGAAATAAGAAAACTATAACTACTTTTCATCTTAAAATGTTCGTGTTTTTCTTTTCGGCGGTAAAGTTTACAATGTATTTGTATTGGCCTGTGTTCGGTATCATTAAAACTGATACTTTGTTTCAAATACAAAACATGTCGTGGTTTCATCTCGACAACTGTGCATAGCTGTAGACATGGTTGGTACAAATCATCAACAAAATCTGAGAAATCTGTAGTTAGAAATCTGAAAAGCGACTGTACTAACCGAATGAATGTTCTCATCAGACCTCACATTTTTGCACTTTAGGGTACGTATGGGAAAATAGTTGGTAAGAATTTGGTAGACCCATCAATAGGCAACCAGTGGTTTTCTGCAGCTCTTGCTAACAGTGTTAGTGTTATCGGCCAGCAGTCCTCGTCTTTGCTTCCAATCAGTAAATGAATTTGATGTACATGTGTTTGTGATGATGTATTCATTTCTTATTAAAGTAGGAACAGAATGTTTGTGATTATTGTCAGGAACTACAGCTTATTTTGTTTGTCTGATTTGAGGTTTAACGTCCTCGTCAACACTGTAAAGGTCATTTTGGAAACATTGATTCCAATTTTGTGGAACTCGTTACCCGACATTGAGATGAAATGACATCTCAAGCCCTGATGCCCAATGAAACCAATAGGGTTTATAAGCATTGACAGTCCGACTCGCACCGCTTTGCCTGGAAAAGCTTAAATCCTCTAAGCGGTTTACCAGTACTCATGTGCGGGTCAGTTTCAGCTCTGTGTGGAAGCATCATGCAGCATTATTAGCATCACAATAACACAACCGTGCGACATAGTGCAGGTTTTCACATCTCCAAAATGACAACTTTTCTGATGAAAATCCGTGATACTTTACTTATTTATACTACAAAAATAGGTTGTGGGTGCTCGAAGAGGCGGTTCTAACGAGTACCCACAGCCTGTGTCTTGGAGCAGAAATAAGAAAAATAGCATTTAACCCCGTAAACCCAAGTTTTCTCTATAGAAAGTGGGGTTTAGAGGGGTGTTCATTTCATTGACTTGTTAACGTGATGGCCTAGGGCAAAGATTTTTCGACTGTAACAGGCGAGAGTTTGCACTGAAATCGCCATTTAACGAATGTTTAAATTATACTTACATAATATTCTTTGTTCTTTCTATCGACGTTCGCTGTAGTTATACATCGATCCAGAGCGGCCTAAAATACACACATAAAATGACTATTGTGACACATTAGAAAAGGACCGCTTAACGGTCATCAAATCCGCATACACATTTCAACAGGGCTAAACGCATGACTCTTGTTCGCAGCTATCCCAACGTTGCAGCTACGAGTGCCTCCATATAGCATTTTTTTGTTTTGTTTTGGTTTGTGTGTTTACGACCCTTTTAATATCAAATCGCTTTTTTTGGAGCCAATCGGTAATCAAAGGTGGGCGAAAACTGGAGTACCCAGAGACAATCTACCCGACGTTCCGCTTCATGAGTTTAATCTGTTTATGGAAATTAAACCAAAAGGTTTAAATACGGTATATGACGACATTACATACACACATATTATTGCACACAAGATAAGGACATCCATGGTTTGAGCCTAGGAAAGAAATTCTGTTCTTACCCTGGTGTTCTTACCCAGATAAACTACGTAAGTATGTGCAAAAAATAAAACGTTAAACAAAGTAAAATGCAAATTATTGGTGGTGCTGTGGGATGATCATGCTGAGCTAAATCCGCTCAGCATGGTCATTCCTCGAATGGGAAACGCCCATCTACAACAGAACCGGATATCAGATTTTTATAATCCAGCAGATCCGCTCAAGCCCATCATCCTTCATTGCTCACAGCAGAGACGGATTCCGCAGAGGGTGATATCTGAGAGGCATTGAGGCCTTGTTCGGATCAAGGGGAAGCACCACAGGACCGCTCACTAATATTGTTCACTGCGTTTGCCTCAAATCGTAACTTCGCCCAACCGATCACCACAGAAGAGCTATCAAGCATTTGTGGCTAAATAGCGAACCGAGCTTGGACAAATCTTGACATTACCAAGGTTATGTGAGAAACAAGCTACTATATCAACTTACATTAACGTATTTAATCCTAACAAAACGCATCATTAATTGCATTAAATGTCTAGGATTGTGGCTACGTAAAATCGATTTAAGCTCCCCCGACCACTTAAAACGTTTTACGAACCATTCCAAGGCTGTTCTTCTGTCGAGGTTTATTATCAATAAAGTTTGTCTTTGCATGTATGTATTGCTAACGCCTTTTAATTTGGGCCCCGTCAAGCGATTTTGGTACTTATCGCCTATGCGAGCAGCGAAGGTTCAGGCGAGCCTGCGCATCCGCATAGTCTCACCAGAACCTTCGCTGCTCGCTCATACAAGCAGTGAATCAAGTCGAAATTTCAGACAGAAACCCATATCACTGGCCCCTCTGAACGGCTGGGCATGCGCAGTTAAAATTTGTCATGACGGAATGCTCGAGACACAAATTCGCTTGGCGGGGCTCATTTTGGCTTTCCGCTTGTGACGTTTTTGGCAGTGTAGTTATTGTATGTTCGTGTTTCTTTCCATTTGGTGTCTTGTATCGGGAGTGTTAGGTTATTGCGTCGATTCCTGATCATTGTCACTTCTATTGTAAAGTAAAAATGTACAGAAAACACATTACAAATTAATTATAACTTCGTTCATGATAATTCTGAATAAGGTTGCGATGAATCTACCTTTGTTTCTAATATTTCCAATGTCCACAAGACAAGTTCTTATGTAGGTAGAAATGTTCTCGCAACCAAGTTCTGCAGAAGATGTTGCCTCGGGCGGCGCCGTTCTTTCGTGCAGAATAATCAATAAATAGAAGTGGAGGCAATGTTCAGGATCAATACAATTAACCCACAGCTCCCATCAGAGACACCAAAGGTAAAGAAACACAATCATGAAACAACAGACCCAAATGGAAACATCAATAGCGTAAAGCCAAAAAGACAGTTACTTTCCCACAAAAAGGCCAATAGGCTATCCAAAGTAAAATAACATAAGCCACACAAACTCCCTAAGACAAACCATAACAAAAATAAACCGCGACAGAAGAACCGCCTTGGAAGGGTCAGCGGAAATGAATTCTAGTGGGGGGGGGGGGGGCATAAATCAATTTTACGTGGCCATAATCCTCGCCCTTACTACCGTCACGATTTAGACAAACAATTTGTTCAATCCGCATGAAGGCCTCCTAACTCATCAGTGCAACATCTCCGTGAACACAAATAATCAAACAATCACAGAGATGAAACAACGGTGAGGCCTCGACAGCAAGAAACCACTGAAATGCTGGAGCAAAAGAAAACCAACAGTTAGACTCCGATATTTTATTCTGTCATTCTCCGCATTCACTGATTTATAACGGACAGTTTTGAGCTTCTAGCGACATAATTTGCATTCTTCTGGTTGAGGGCTTGTGTATTAACCAGCCCAAAAATGTAGTAAGGTAAATTGACTGGCTGGATATTATCGTAAAAGCGGTTAACTGAGTTGTTTATCAAGAGAACCTGTAACGGTATTGTATATGTACTTACCATAGATACATCAGGTAAAAACTGCACCAGACCATTCATTGGTGTCATATACAATGTTGAACACAGCCCCATAGCTTCCTCCCATCTGTTGAAATATTTTACATATTCAGGCCCCAAGTAAACAAGAACCTTTTTCATGCTCAATTCAGATGAGCATAAACATTATACCGTTAATAATACAAATAACAAATGAAAGCGGTACTTCTGTCGCTTAGGTCGGCAGATGCACAGCTAATTAACTTTAAACTCCTAACATCTGTTTCCAGTTTAAATGTTTTGATAATTACAAATTACATGTAAAGTATTCTGATCATGTAAAAAAGGTTTTACAAAAGCCCATACAAAGCAAGGTTTATTGCCGGTTTAAATTTTTCTACCTCTACTGAACATTCATTTCTTACTACAGTCAAAATATTGCGGCAAAGATTATGAAAGCTCGGGGAGATATCTATTTTGGGCCTATTAAAAAATCGAATGAGGTTTTTGTGTATCTGATGGAAAGTGTGGGTTAATTGTATCGATTCCTAATCATTGCCTTCCCTTTATGTTTCAATAAACTCAAGCCGGCCTCGGTAGCTCAGTCGGATGCGAGTCTGACTGGTGATCAGGAGGACGCTGGTTCGATATCTGCCGGGGTAGACAACATTTTTTCGTGGAGATTGATCGGGAAATCTTTTCTACGGTCATTCTCTCCCTTCCGCTGATTGAAGAAGGGCAGCTGTCAGTTTCTGACGAAAGAATGCGCACTGTTCTTGTTAACCGCTTATGTATATCCCTGCCCATGGAAAGGGTGGATAGGTAAACTGACCGGCTTAAAAATGACAAAAATACGGTTGATTGGGCCGTTACATTCAAATACAAACAATCAAATAAATAAATTCATATTCAGATGTGCCCGTGCATTTAATCTGCCAATGTATGAGTTTTGAAAGAAATTCTTTATGACTCAATTGAAAGGACAATACGTAATGAAGATTCTCTCTATTTTGCTTGCAATGAAAGAAATTATTTTTTTACTTCCGAAAAGAATATAATTTTCAACACTATGGTCAGGTCAGAGGTAAAGTGAAGCTCTCAGCTTTCTACTTGACAATATTCTTATTAGATTTTGCACTAAGTTCAGACAGAATGTGGGAATTCCGATGGGTTCGAATTGCGCAGCCATTGTGGCTAATTTGTTCTTGTTCTGTAGTGAAAAAGACTTCAAGATACCCCTTTCTTTAGAAAAAGCAAACTGAAATTATTGAACATTTTAGCTCGATGTCTAGATATTTTGAAGATTTATTAAATAAAGACATTGCATACTTCAATAGTTTGAGGAGTTGAACGTAGCCTTTAGAACATCAATTGAATAAGGTTTATCCTTCAGACACCCAAATAGAAGGCAGAGCAATGATCAGGAATCAACACAATTAACCAACAGCTCCTATCAGAGACCATCAGGGAAAGAAACACAAACATGAAACAACTAGCCCCAAATGGAAACACCAAAAGCGGAAACCCAAAAGGACAGTCACTTTACCACAAAACTGCCAAATGGCTATCCAAAACAAAACAATACAAGCGATACACACACTCAAAGACAAACCATAACAAAAATAAACCGTAACAGAAGAACCGCATTGGAATGGTCAGTGAACCGAATTTCACTTGGGAGCTTAAATCGATTTTACGTGGCCACAATCCTCTCCCTCCAGTTTCTCTATTTACATTATCTTTTTAGATGGGTTTGGTTCATGCAAAATTAATGATACGCTGAATGATTTTGATTTTGTGATTGTATTTTTTTATTTCTTGGATGGAGACGTTCCTCGTGTGGCATTTTACGGTTTTTATGCATCACAGTGTTTTTTCGGTTCGCCAGAGTATCTTGTCATGTTAGAGATTACAACTTTGCCTGATTTTCTGTCTCTGGTCGGGCTCATCTGAGTCTAATTGTTTGTTTTCGTTTGTCTCTTGCTGTCGAGTCCTCACCGCTGTGTCATCTCTGTGGTTGTTTGACGTTTGTGTTCTCGAAGCTGTTGCACTGATGAGACAGGAGGCCTTCATGCGGTCTGAACAAATTATTTGTCTTAATCTCGACGGAAGTAAGGGCGAGGATAGCAGCTGCGTAAAATCGATTTAAGCCCCCAAGTGGAACTCGATTCACTGGCCGTTCCAAGGCGGCTCTTCTGTCGAGGTTAAGTTTTGCTAAGGTTTGTCTTTCATTGTGTGTTTCGCTTATATTATATCGTTTTTGATAGCCAGTTGGCCAGAACTGTCCTTTTGGCTTTCCGCTACTGATGTTTTAATAAGGGTCTAGTTATTTCATGTTAACGTTTCTTCTCTTTGGTGTCACTGCTGGGAGCTGTGGGTTAATTGTATTGATTCCTGATCATTGCCTTCAATTATATTTTGCTTCCCTCTTAAATTGAACGCTGATAGGTCAGGCCTCAGATTCTATGTCGTCCCAGCGGACAGAACAAACTATTTGTCTAAATCGCGACGAAAGGGCGAGAATGGCGGCCGCGTAAAATGTATTTGAGCCTCCCCCCCTCCACACACCAGTGGAATTATTTTCACCGACCGTTTCAAGGTAGATCTTCTGTCGCGGTGTATTTTTGTTATGGTTTGTCTTTGAATGGGTGCATCGTTTATACACTGAACGCCAAAAGAAACGCCCACAAGTTCAACTTCTGATTATTTCTGCAATCGGTTGAACTTTCGTTTCAAATATCCTTTAATGAACTTCCCGGTCGTCTAACTTTGGTCAGTCACTGTACTGATCTTCACGATACAGTCTGCTTAAGCGTAGCTGCACATGTACGGTAAACAGGTTTTGCATGTGCACTTACCTTGTGCAGCCACATGTTAAAAATTCATATATGAAACAACAGCAATTTGGGCATGTAACAGAAATCCGAATTAAAACACCTAATTCTGTACTGAGGTCAGATGCCATGGCTGAATGTAAACCAGCGCCACCGAGCGCTTGGACAACTAGACACTGGAGTTACGCTCCGTGCTGTCGTTCTCAATAATGGAGTAGATCCTAGAATCATCAGCCGAATAGTATCTCGTGACCGCTAGACAAACAGCATTAACGACCGTCCATGAAGCGGCAGACCGAGGTTGATGTCCGTCAATCAAGATAGGCATCCGAGGGCAAGATGGGCATTTCCGACTGGTACATCTTCGCCAACGATTACAATCTGGGATCAATACGTTAATCGAATCCATGCAGTGACGCTGTGTGGCAGCTAGTTGAGTCCTCCTAACTCATCAGTGCAACATCTCCGAGAACCAAGGTTGGGCGGTCAAAACCAGGGGCGGTTTTAACCGGTGGTTTTATCCGGTTTAAACCGTCCCGGTCAATACTCCCAAAGTGGCCAATACTGGTCAATACTGGTTGATTGAAATATTGAGTGGTCAATTGAATAATTTTAGTGTTAAAAAAGCAAAGCTACTGAAACTACTTTGAAGTTTTGCCCTCTTTGCTGGAGGCTGATCATTTGATAGAGTTTCAGGTTAGATGTTATTTCTTCAAGTGGCCTCTTAACAATACGTTCTGGCTTTTTCAGCCCTAGGCATTTTTGTCTATGACTCCTCAGTCTTAAGACCTTAGCACTAACTTCAACACCTTGCACTGTTTGTTTTTGTTGTTATCTTCCAAAATAGTGAAGAAGTTCCAAATTGGGTCTTAAGGTTTCATTCATTTTTGACACCTTCAGTAATAGCTTGATGATAAGATACTGTCCATATTGCATATAAATCTAAATTTCACACATTATGAATAAAGCCTGGTGTCAGTTTATAATACCCCTATTAGGGACATGTAATTGGTCAATTTAGCAATCAGATCTTTGCCACACCCACTGCAGTGGCATGGGTTAGTCTGTTTTGACAGCAATTTACAGGTGTTGCAGATACTTTTAAATATTCAAAGACATCAGTGAATCTTCAAATATTGTTTGGTTAATAAATAAAGGACCTTTCATAAATCCTTCAAAATCCATGATACATTCAGCTTATTCATATTCCTGTAAATCAAAATATGAACAATCAATCTAACTTATAAAGGAAAAAAGAATAATGATAAAGATTAACAGGCCTGTCTACAGTTCAGTGATTCAATCGACCAGCAATAATGTCTTTTGACTTTGATGAAATAAAAGATACCTCAAATAATTACTGTTATTAATAAAAACTATTTTGTCTTGTTCAGTGATGAAAATATAGTCTTACATCATGTACATGATGTAGGGGGAAAGCTTTTAAGACCAGTTTAGCAACAGGACAGAGGTATATACTCCAGTGATTTAAACAACCACCAATTGACCAGTATTGACCAGTAATGACCGGTTAAAACCGGTTTTAACCACCGGCCCGGTCAATACTCATATTGACCGGCTTTTTGCCAACCTTGCCGAGAACACAAAAAACAAACAACCACAGAGATGAAACAACGGTGAGGACTTGCCAGCAAGAAACCTCTGAAATGCTGGAGGAAAAGAAAACCGATGGGCCCATGGCTTCGATGGGCCCAGTAAGTCAGGCATATGCTCTGTCTCTGGTCGGGCCCATTGGAGTCTAACTGTTGGTTTTCCTATTGTTCCAGCATTTCAGTGGTTTCTTGCTGTCGAGTCCTAACCGTTGTTTCATCTCTGTGTCAGTTTGATTTTTGTGTTCTCGGAGATGTTAGGAGGCTTTCATGCTTTTCTATTATCAGCAAAAGAAGACTGTTGGCGTCATAATGTCGCCATCGTCTAAGTCATCATTACGAAAACACGCCTATACAAATACATTGTAAACTTAACCGCCGTAAAAATGCATTTTTTAAAGGAAAAAGTGTGATATTTTCTTATTTCTGCTCAAAATATAGATCGTAGGTACACGTTTGAACCGTCTCGATGGGTACACGTTAGAACCGCCTCATCGAGGCGGTTCTAACGAGTACCAACACTCTATATTTTAGAGCAGAAATGAGAAAAATACAGTTTACCCCTGTAAACCCCAGTTTTGTTTTACTACATGAAAGTGGGGTTCAAAATTATATAGGCCTGTTTTCGTGATGGTAAATTTTGACGTCAATTAAGGATCATGTTACGTCGCCTGAGTCAATGTATGAAACACATTGCGTCAAAGTATTTCGGTAAAGGATCTTTCCGTAAAAGCTTCGAAAATTAAGTATGCAAAGAAGTAACAACATTTATATTTATTTAAGTCATGTAGTTGTTTTATAATTTATTCATATATAGTTGACATGACAAGACATACATTCATTTGATTTGATATACATACTATCATATAAAGTAGCATATTAAAGTAACTAATATGTCGAAACTAAGAGATTTAGAATGATATTTACCTTCCGTGACGCACAATAGCGAATCCAACTTCTGTTTGTTTTTCTTGAATTGCAACATCAAAGAACGTCATGTTATCATTGTTCTTAGAAAACTTCGCTCCAATGCACATCAACAGTTCTGTAGCAGATGCATGGCCTTCACGGGTAGCTATATGAAGGGCAGTATCCTTCCATGATAATAGATAAAACAGAATACTTAGTTAGAAAGCCTCCATGCGGATCAATTTGTTATTGCTATTTTGTTAGACACTATACTGGAACTTAGGGCGAGGGTCGAGATTTCGTAAACTCCGGAGTTTTACTACTGACCATCTAATGCGGTCGTTCTTTTGCAGTGTCTTATTTGTTACTTGGCTTTGTGCCGTTGGTTCATGTTCCGTCTGTTCTTGTGTGTGCTACCGTGTCACTTTCTATATGTGTCTTGAGACGGCTGCGTTCTTGGATTGTGGCCTTTCCTGGGTGACCTTCTCTTACTAGTTTACATAATAGAAGTGGAGGCAATGATCAGGAATCGATACAATCCACCCACAGCTCCCATCAGAGACCCCAAAGGGAAAGACACGCAAACATGAAACAACAGACCCTAATGGAAACACCAACAACGGAAAGCCAAAAGGACAGTTACTTTCCCACAAAAAGGCCAACAGGCTATCCAAAATAAAATAACATACTCGACACAAACACACAAAGACAAACTATAACAAAAATAAACCGGGACAGAAGAACCGCGTTGGAACGGTCAGTGGAAACTTATTCCACTTGGGGGCTTAAATCGATTTTACGTGGCCACAATCCTCGCCCTTACTTCCGTCGCGATTAAGACAAACAATTTGTTCTGTCCGCATGAAGGCCTCCAAACCCATCAGTGCAACATCTCCGTGAACACAAATAATCAAACAACCACAGAGGTGAGACAACGGTGAGGACTCGACAGCAAGAAACCACTGAAATGTTGGAGCAAAAGAAAACCAACAGTTAGACTCCGATGGGCCATACCAGAGACAGAGCATCAGGCACCAACCAACATTACCTTGAATTAGATCTCTCTAATTCTCTATAAGCCTTTACATTCGAACCGCCACAGAATCTGAGGCCTGACACACCGGCGTGCAATTCAAGAGGGGAGCAAAATTGTCAACCCTGATTGGGTTAACTACCATGCATGCAGTCTGTCGTATAACATTTATGTTGTACCCAATCTTTTTATATCGAAGAATGATTTTACGAAATTGGGTGCTGAAGTCATTGTGGTTATATATTTTTCTGAATTTATATACTAAGTCACCATAAAAACTGGACTTTTTCTACCAGATGTAAAATTGAAGGGTTGCATAGGGTTTTAATGACACTTCAACACTTGTGGGTATTCTGTGTCGACTCCAACAGAACGGCAAAAAGATAGAAGAAACGGTAGAGGAGATAAAATCGAAGGGCAGAGGTGAAAGAGGAGAATGATTGGAAGTGTAGAAACTGAAGAAACAGCAACATTACCTTCTACTCTTGCCCAACTGTAAGCCAATATCAGTTGAACTCTCGAGTAATGGAAGAAAAACAACAATTGTTTCTTGGCGGCAACCTTACTTAAACAAGCCCGTGAAATGAACATCTCATTCAGGGAAAGGTTTGTTTCGGAAGAGTATATAATTATTTTTTTTCTTTTTGTTCCTTAACATAAGTGAGTTGTATTCATTAGAACTGCGCTAATAAGGATGTTCTGATGAGCATCTGCAATCTATGTTGGAAATCTAGCGTTTTAGCATAAACATGTCACTTTCAAGTCTAGAAAGAATGCACACCGGTAGATTATCCTTATGTCACAAAATATTTCTAATCTCGAGATAATATTTAGGCTTTATTTGTCTAAGCCATGACAGAAGTAAAGACGAGGATTGCGACCGCGTAAAATCGATTTAAGCATCCCTCCAGCCCACCCCAAGTCTGACGGTTCCATGGCGGTTCTGCTGTCGCGGTTTATTATTGTTATAGTTCGTCCTTGTGTGTATCGCTTATATATTTTTGTTTTGTTTTGGATAGCCAATTGGACTTTTTCTTTCTGCTAGTGGTTTCTGTTAGGGGCTAGTTATTTCATGTTCGAGTTTCTTTCCACCTGGTGTCTCAGATTGTAGTTGTGGGTTAACTGTATCGATGCCTTATCCATGCCTTCAGCTCTATTTTATACATTTGACGAGACTTTGCCCTTTGTTGTGAAAACAACCTTTCAGGAATTATTTTAGGAATGATGAAATATTATTTTGAAACGAAACCTAGAATATTAAGGATTCAATAAATGTCTTTCCCCTTTTGAAATATTTTAGTGATTGATTGCTTATACTGTATATAATGAAATGTCACCACTGCCCATAGTTGCCCTGCTCGGTTGGGGACGCCTATCTGGATCGGGCGTCTTTTGCCTGATGCCTCCAGCGGACATGTCTCATGAGCTACGTCGGTCGGTGTGTGCTCGGAGAGGGGTGTGCTGTGTTTGCCGGGTCTTGTCCATCATCCGTTTCGGTTTCAAAACTTTGGGGTTTAGACACACTGATGAAGATTAAATATCAGAAAGGCCTCTGTGTGTCACTAAATTTGGTAAAGTTACACCTTAATTGCAACCACTGGGTCGGTATCTCTCCTGGTAGATGATTCGTTCGTCCCCGAGGGTATCATCAGCTCAGTATCAGTTCCTTAGTGCTGCGGTTGATACTGCGGTATTGACGTCAGCACTCAAGTACTGATTTAAATAACTATATTATATCTTTAACTTTTGCAGTATAAAATTCAAACTTTTCTAAAACTAAGACTGACTTGTCAGGTGAGACATGTATCTTATCGGATTTAGTTACCACGTTTTGTTATATATTAAACATTGCAAGTCTCGCTACTTTGAACATCTCCTTCCTGATGCCCGGGAGTTCCGTGGAGTGTGGGCCATGTTTACTGATGTTGGTCGGTGGGGGACGCCTATCTGGATCGGGCGTTTCTTGCCTGATGCCTCCAGCTGACATGTCTCATGAGCTATGTCGGTCGGTGTGTGCTCGGAGGGGGATGTGCTGTGTTTGCCGGGTCTTGTCCATCATCCGTTTCGGTTTCAAAACTTTGGGGGTTTAGACACACCGATGAAGATTAAATATCAGAAAGGCCTCTGTGTCACTAAATTTGGTATAGTTTCACTTTAATTTATATACTTTCAGCACATTCGTTAATAAGGAGATTCCAAAATACTAAAGGGCATAATTCTCGCCATCTACTCCCCCTTTTTATTTTCTAAACAAGTAGGTATATCATTTACGTAACAACATGCTTCTACCTGAGCGTTTACTCTGCCAAAGATAAAAAGTAAACATTTCAAGGCTGACGACAAAATGACGAATTCGCGTAAATCATTATGCTATAAGTTCTGTTAGTAATTGTATAAATTCAACCCGCCTATTGTGGCTTGAAGAACCAGTTTGGGCTGTGTAGTGCTTCCAGAGCTGCAACTGATCACACATGAGTGAACTCTTTAGAAGGACTAAGCTTGCCTAGGCAAAGTGGTGTGAGTCAGAAAATATAAAACAGAAGTGACGGCAATGATCAGGAATCGATACAATTAACCAACAGCTCCCATCAGAGACACCAAAGGGAAATAAAAAGTAGAAGTAAAACAAAGATCAGGAATTGATACAATTAACTTACTCCATCCATAAAAGACACCAAAGGGAAAGAAATACAAACATTAAGCGACCAGACCATAATGGAAACCTAAACAAAGGAAGGCCATATGGACAGTTACTTTCCCACAAAATGGCCATATGGCCATCCAAAATTAAAAGACACAAGCGACACACACAGCAAGTAACAAACAACAACATAAATAAATCGCCACAGAAGAGCTGCCTTTTGTTTCATTTGGCGGCAGGCTTGCCATGTCATTTTATGTCAATGTAGCGTAAAAGTCCGATAAAACTGGAAGCAACGTCTTCAAAATAACCTAATTAGTGTTGACGAGGACGTTAAACCTCTTTTTAAACAAACAATTCAATCATGGATACGCGTCATTTAAACACATGGAGGTCTTTTATTTTATGAAAAGGACCAAGTAGACATGAATGTTTCAGCCTGCACAAAACTGATTAGAAGTGGGTTAACTGTACTGCAAGAAAGTTATGTCTTACTCCATTTTTATTGCAGAGATCCAGAAGATTGGGGTATAACTGGAGTAATAATCTCATACTTCTTGTATAACCATTTGCTGCCGCTAGATGGAGTGGCGAATTGTCTTTATCGTCTCTAAAACATAAACATTCAGATATTAGATAAAGCTGTAAGCGAATGTCTTTGGAACAAAAAAACACATTTCATAAAACAAAATATGGCATTTGTTATACAGGTACACTTCATAACAGAAGTGATGGCAATGATTAAGAATCGATACAATTAACCAACAGCTCCCATCGGAGACACCGAAAGGAAAGAAACACAAACATCACTGTTGTACACAAGACTGCTTACGCCTCAAACCTTGCACTTGAGCGATGTTCCATATAGATAACCTTACATGCGTGTTACTGTATTACAGAATTTATAAAACGAATCGTGAAAAAGGCAATAATGTGCAGCTTCGTCGAGTTTTTAATCTCCTTTTCGCAACGAATTTGATAAATCTAATAAAACATGAACATGATTGCAAGATTCTATTTATTATGTAACATCTAAAATTCTAGTTTTGAACAACTGGCCCCTGGAAAACAGCTCTTACGAGAAAAAGACACTCTTGATATTAAAATATTTGCTGATGTTTGCTTATTTATACTTTAAAGATTGGCTCTTGGTACTCGCAAGCGCTGGTCCATTTCTCTGAAAGGAGGGAATTGATGTAAGCCATTGAAATGTCGGAGGTTGGCTGTTGTTGGGGCTCGTAAGAGTGCGTCGGGGAGAGGTAGTTTTCACAAGGGCCCATAGCTACCATGATGATATACAGTACGGAGAATACAAACTAATGACTAGTAGTGTCTACATACTTTGTAATATATCCCCCTTTATGCATCAGGAGAGTTATAATTTTTGTGTTTCCTTCTTGGGCAGCATAATGAAGTGCTGATAGTCCATCGCCATCTGTTTCATTTATTATATTAGGTCCCATTGTACTGTCTAATAAGCGTTTGCATGTATTATATCGTCCATATCTACAAATATATTACACAATTATTATGTTGTTTTTTATTTCATTTTATTAGGCTAGTTCTGACAGACTTAACATGTTGGTTTTATATCTCTCAGTAAGGGCAACAAAGTTCAATTTTTTCTGTCGTAGTTACAAATATTGTATGAACAAACAAAACATGTTTGATGTTGAAAGTAACTGCATCCTAATAGATATGACATGAAATCAGGATAACCTACAAGCCCATATCGCACAAAATCTTACTATACTGTCGGAAACAGGACCAATTTACATTTCTCTGAATATATGAGGAAGCAAACATTTGAAACATTAAATTGCACGCCTATAATAACATACTAAGCAAGATTCAAAATCCACCAACGGCATGAATAAAGCCTACTGATCACAATGCACAAACATGCCAGAAATAAATAAATATTTCAATCAGACCTACTTTGCGTAAAAGCGAGGGTGCATGTAGTTATTTTCTGTATGAACATGAATCAGCAAGGCAATTACAAAGTAAACAGTAAGGAAACAAAGCTGTCTTATATGATGATTTTAAAAAAATATTTAAAAGTCTTCAAATTGGAAGGATGAAAGCTTGCCTTCAGTCTGAACAGTATTCAAAGTTTGAGAACCATTTTAATTAGAATAACAACATACTTGGCTGCAAAATGCAAAGGAGATTTCTTCTCATTATCTTTTGGATTAATCGTGGCACCAAGTTTCAGTAAGTCATCAATCGCAACAAGGTGTCCGTCTTTGGAAGCGTAATGTAGTGGCGTGCACCCGAAATCGTCTCTTTCGTTCAGCAAGTTCTTGACCCCCTGTAAAACATACCACGAAGACAAGTGTGTGAATTAATCTCTTTAAGAGTTTCTGCTATGTATACCAAATATATACCAATGCATATTAAATTTTGAAACTTGGACGTCTACATTTATAATGGAAAAACGATGTTAGACAGAAATGTTTCTAGTGTCTGTTCGACTGAGTAGCAATTGAAAACAATTTCAACGTTTCAATTTCATGCAACCCCACCCCGCCCACAAATTGGAAAGATATTTGCATTTCAAATGTTGACAAATGCGTTTTGGTGGCAGTTTATTCAACACTTATTCTTTTGAAACTAAGCTCACCCAGGAAAGACGACAATTAAAAAAAAAACGCACCTAACACAAGGCACCTAACGAAAGTAAGCGGCAAAGAGGCACACACAAAAACATCAGACGAAACATGAATCAACCTCACAAGCCAGTAAACAAATAACACACTGCAAAAGAAATCACTGTATGACCACTGAATGTAAAGATAACTGAAGGTAAATGTAAAAGCTATCTGTTGAAGAAACATATTATCACCTTTATCACTTCGCAGCCAAATTTATCTATGTGACTGCCATATTTGATAGCCAGATGAAGAAAGTTCCTGTTCTCTTTGTCTTTTATTGTGATATCTGCTCTATTCTCGAGTAGGTAATGCACCGTACGCCACCCACCCTTTGACGCTGCAAGCAGGAGAGGGGTTCGATCGTGAATGTCTTGTGCATTTACGTCTGCATTCTGAAAATTAAAATAAAGGGATATATTCATACCGCTGCTTTTGCATTTGTACTTTTGTTAAATAACATGTGCGTCGCGATACTACTAATAATGATAGAAATCGTTGTTAGAAGAGTTTAATCAACTATATGTAACCATAGGGACTGTGTGTTCAAGTGTGTGAATCGAATCGTTAATGAGCTCCATCACTTGTCTGCATATTGATACTACATTTTATTTAATTTTACTGGCAGATAATAAGTCTTGAGAACAACACTTTCACGGAGTAGGCATTTTCTTAAGAAAGCTTATGAAAGAAGTACAACTCTGTCATCACTTAAATTAACGCAATAAATCATGATCTTTTTTGTTAAAATAAAACACAAAAAACACCCATATGATTTAGCTAAGTGCCGCAAACATATTATATTAAACGTATGTTCCAGTCTATATATCACACAGCATCATGGACATGAATGTATTGCTAAAGGGAAATATATTGTCAAGAAAAGCAACATCCTTCCCAGAATTCTTTGCTCCTCATGTCAGTAGTTTTCTCTTCAAGGAAAGAAATTGCTCTTAAGAATGCAAAGTCTTACCTTTAAAGGTAGACCAATTTTACAGATGGGTAAACAGTGAAACTTCGATATCTCGAAAACGGATAGCTCGGTTCTTGAGTCCTTAGAGCTTCAGATATCTATGCACTTAGGTTAATTTATGTGGGTTTCTTTGATTTTATCTCGAAAAGGTTTGTTGTGTGTACGCATTAGAATCGCCTCAATGAGGCGATTCTAATAAGTACACACAACATACCTTTATTTTATAGATCAAAAATATATCCTTAAGGGGAATAGGGACACCTGGCAGATTTTTACGCCATTTTTTAAAAGGGAGAAAACTTCCGAGACTTCCTATTCACTTTTCTTTAAGCCATGTCCCACTGAAAAAGGGGTTTACTCTTAGAGAGAAGAATTTTTTCCTTGAAGAGTTGATCCCTATAGACATGGAAGAAAAGTACTTTGGCAAGAGTTGCCTCCCCTTAAGGTGTATCAATTCCCAAAAGTCATCCCCAGTATAATACTTTGCCTGACGCTTTGTTTGACTATCAGTAGTTCAAACTACCACTATCCCGAACAATGTTCATGATCCAAATCCTTTTAGAGTTATTGAAATTTGACTGTAGTGTAAAAAAGCAAAACGAAAGTTCAAAATATTGTCTCCCTTATTCCCAAATGATGGAAATATGACTGATATAGCCAAGCAGGCACACGTCGCTAGGGCAACGCCAAATCAACGTCAGTGCAACGTCATGACGTTGCACCGACGTAGGTGTGACCTTGCATAAGCGTCATGACGTACCGACGTGGATGTGACGTCACAATTACGCGATGTGCCTGCTGGGAGCCAATTACATTTAATTACCAGATTAACTAGATACTCTACAACGGCAACGTGATCAAACAGTGCCGCTCTGTGTAGTGGGGTCATGTTAAGAATGTCTGTGGTCCTCATTGCTTTGTCGAAACGTTCCGGTTGTTTCTCATGCATAATCATAACCATATCGACGCTTCCCTGGGCACATGCGAAATGTAGTGGTGTAGACATGTCTTCCTGTCTCGCATCTACTGGTGCCCCTGCGTTTAGGCATACTATGACAGCCTGTAATAATCAACATGTTAACATGTTCTTTTACTGAACACCCGTGTAAAGCACACTTAATATGGAGAAAACTGAGGTTTATAGGGGTAAATATTTTTTAAATCCCAGACAAAGCTCGATGCTTCTAGTTTATTTGTTTTAACGGCCCAGTCAACACTATTTTAGATCATTTTTGAGCAAGTCAGTTTACCTATTCACACTTTTCCTGGGCAGGCTTATACGTATGCAGTTTACCAGTACACTACACATTATTTCGCCAGAAACTGACAATTGCCCTTCTTGAATCAGCGGAAGGGACAGAATGACCGTAGAAAAGATTTCATAATCAATCTCCACGAAAAAATGTTGCCGACCCCGATAGGTATCGAACCCGCGTCTTCCTGAACCAAGGCCGGCTGTTGCTTCTAGTTATAACGGCCTTAATGAGGCGGTTCCAACGAGCCACAATAACCTACGTCTGGAGTAAAAGTATAAAACAAGCTACTAAACCGTTAAGAATGCACTTGTCACACGGATGTGTTATTATAATGAAAATTTTCACCACCTTCACAAATATGTTCTAGAAAGGGTTTTCCTTTGGAAGCAAGGAATATACCACAGAACTGGAAAATATAGAGTGTACATGTGTTCTGGGCCATACTAGCTAGTTTCGGCCATTTAGGCCTCATCAGTGTCCCTCAAATATTTCCAAAATTCAACAATGGAATCAATGATCCAAAAGGACAAGAAAATATAAACTACACTATGATGTAGGGCAGGGAGACTTTTTACAGCCGCCACAGATTCCCAGACACCAGTTGTAGTGACGTTAAATATGTTCTAGAAAGGGCTATCCTTTGGAAGCAAGGAATACACCACAGAACTGTGTAATGATCATCCACGCAAACAAAGTTAATATGTAGAATCATTTCATTGATGGGCCTTTTTTCTGATGCAAACATAGATTGTCATCACGAGAACACATCCACGTGACACAGAACATTTTTTTCATATGTCCATAATGGCTCTTTTCCTGATGAAAATCAAAAGTACTGTTTTCTTATTTATACTGCAAATACAGGTTGTGGGTACTCGTTAGAACTGCCTCTTTGAGGCGGTTCGAACGAGTACCCATAACCTAGATTGCGGGTGCTCGTTAGAACCGCCTCATTGAGGCGGTTCAAACGAGTACCAACAACCAGGTGTTGGAGTAGAAATAAGAAAAATAATGCGTACCTCCATAAACAAATAGAGTTAAGAGGTGCTTTCATGACAAGGATTTGTTATCATTGTAGGTACTCGTTACAACCGCCTTAGTGAAACACTATTGGGGAAAAATAAAATACTTTTAATCAGAAGTGGGTCATATTTTCAGCTTTTAAATAATGCACATAAATATCCTTACCATCACGAAAACACGCCTATATAATTTTGACCCCCTTGAACCCCACTTTTTTATAGTAAAACTGGGGTTTCCGGGGGTATACCTTATTTTTCTTATTTCTGCTCTAAAATATAGATTGTGGGTACTCGTTAGAACCGCCCCATTGAGTGCCCACAATCTAACGAGTGCCCACAATCTATATTTTGAGCAGAAATAAGACAATTATCACTATTTTTCATCATAAAATTTTCATTTTTTCGGCGATAAAGGTGGTAATGTATTTGTATAGGCGTGTTTGCGTAATGTTACACGTTTTCTAAATATCAACAGGCATGTTGCTACTGGTAAGTGGTGGTGGTAATAATTAAATAACTATCCGATAGACAATTACGAATGCAAGCATGCCAATATTTACTTAAATAACAACGGGCATGTACGTCTTACGTAAAGCCAGAGGTGCACATTAAGAGATAGATCTGCTCAAGCAGTGAGTAATATATCACTGACATCCACCTGTGATTTATTACTCAAGAATTTACTGCTTGAGCAGTGAATCTACATTACCACTGACATCCACCTGTGATTTATTACTCAAGAATTCACTGCTTGAGCAGTGAATCTACTTTACCACCGACATCCACCTGTGATTTATTACTCAAGAATTCGCTGCTTGAGCAGTGAATCTACTTTACCACTGACATCCACCTGTGATTTATTACTCAAGAATTCGCTGCTTGAGCAGTGAATCTACTTTACCACTGACATCCACCTGTGATTTATTACTCAGGAATTCGCTGCTTGAGCAGTGAATCTACTTTACCACTGACATCCACCTGTGATTTATTACTCAAGAATTCACTGCTCAAGCGGCGAATTCTTGAGTAATAAATCACAGGTGGATGTCAGTGGTAAAGTAGATTCAATCACAAGCGCGAGTGATTTTATCTACTCACAACTGACCGAATGTTTCTGACAGTGTTGCTAAATAGATGATACTCCTTATGTCTATACACTGAACCCGTATACAGTAGAGAAAAATTCCGCTATTAAGACCACCTAAAAGCTTTTTTGAGAAAGTTTCAGTTATTCTTTCTCTCTGTTTTCCTCACCCATTGTCATCTAATGATAGACCACCTTTGGGATTGTTCAAAAGTGGTCTTGATGACCACTTTTGAACAGTCCCAATGATGGTCTTAACATAGGAATTTTACTGTATTTCATTAACGCGTCCATGTAATCACGTGAACAAGTTCGTGAAATGAATACCCCAGTAAACCCCACTTTATAGAAAAAACTATGGTTTACGGGGTATACATTATTTTCTTACTTCTACTTTTAGTTACAGGTGGCGGATACGCGTTAGAACCGCCTCAATGAGACGGTTCTAACGAGTACCCAAAGCCTATGTTTGCAGTATTCATCAGACAAATAACCATTGTAAAGATAGGAATAACTGCTTTATGTCGCACAGGTGTGTTATCGTAATAGCCTTGGCATTCTGAATTTTATATTTGGATAATCGTGATGTTCCTTTGCATCCTCGCAGTGCAGTTTATATTTTTAGTCCAACTTGGAACTTCGAACCAATTACAGGTCACTAACACGAATATCTTCGACGAGACAATTTTTTTCGAAATAAGCATGTTCATTTTCGCGTCGGTGCTGTTTGCTTCTAGATGAATCCTTTATATATTTAACTGATATATGACAATGGAATCCCCCGCCTTATAAGTTTGGAGAGGTCTATTTCCAAATTTAGGAGTGCCAGTTTTGCAGTTTCGCCTGCGCATCTGCACAGAGCGAAAAACCCCTTGTTTTCACTTTTTTCATAGCGCTTAATCATATGACGCAATTGTTAAGTAATGGACATCGTGTAATAAATATCTTATGGCCACACGTATATTAACACTTAGGCGTAAACAAATAACGTCATTGTTTGTTTGTATTGGAGTTTAACGACCCAGTGAACACTATTTAGGTCATTTTTTAGCCGGCCAGTTTAACTATCCACACTTTTCCTGGGCAGATTTATACGTAAGCAGTTAACCAGTATAGTGCACATTCTTACGCCAGAACGTCCATGTCAGCCATGATTTTTTTTCTGTTGAAGAAGTGTCACTTTCCAAGGCGGTAAGGTCCAGTTTATAATTATCATATGATAAACAGAAGCTTACACTCGAGGTCATTTCATATGAAATATAATATTTATTATTATTATAAATTTCACGCACAGCTAAGTAGAGCATGAAAAAAGTTTTATAACCTCGGGGCCTGGACATTTTGCCAAAAAGTATGTTAAAACACATAAGACAATGTCAGTTACATATTGGTACAGTACCTCCATATAACCACCATTCACAGCACAATGTAGCGGCATGTTATTCTCTTTATCGCTGAAGCTAAGGACATCCTCTCTTTTATACCCAAGATTCTCCACTGCAATAAAAATATTCAACTATTCAAATTGACTCTTTTCAATTCGGTATGTAATTTTTTACATGCAATGCTGCTCATGTGCGCTATACAGACTCCCTAACTACACATCTTTCAAACTAGATATATATAAATAAAGTGATTAAGTAGCGTCATAATTGATTCGCTATCCTTAAAGTGTTCTTTCCTTTATCGCTTACTGCCTTAAACCAGCTTGCCCCACTCCAAAGGTGATTACTGGTTTACAACAAACCATCCATTATCAGAGAAATGCATGCAATGAGAAAAGGGTACTCTGGTAAAGCCACATCAAAATACCTCAACTATCACTATACCAATATAGAATGCTAAAATGAAATTTAATACGAAGACGCTTACTGATGCAGAACAGCTTGTCCCAATAGACGTGAAACTCGCTTGAGACGCTGCTATGAAATGACAATCAAAATGAGTCAGTAGCAATTTTAATTGCCCCTGCGCTATCACATCAAAATAATACAGTTTTCCTTGCAGTTTAACTATAACCAATGTGACCTAACACAAAATAGAAGTGAATGTAATGATCAGGAATGGATACAACTAACCCACAGCTCCCATCAGAGACACAAAGGGAAAGAAACACAAACATAAAACAACTAGACCCTAATGGAAACTTCACTAGCGGAAAGCCAAAATGACAGTTACTTTCCCACAAAATGGTCAAAATAATATAAGCGACACACACACTCAAACACAAGCCATAACAAAAATAAACCACGACAGAAGAACTGCCTTGGAACGGTCAGCGAAACGAATTAATCGATTTTACCTGCCCATAATCCTCGCCTTTACTTCCGCCGCGATTTAGACATATAATTCGTTCAGTCCGCATGAAGGCCTCCAAACTCATCCGCAGTCATTAGAGCAAAACGGTACACACAGAAGACCAAAGCGGAATGAAATATATCAGGGCCTAACCATTAAAAAGTGGTTTAAGATGGGACTTTTATTTTGTCCAAGGTCCGTTCCACAGTTGCACAATCAAAGCGCAAAATCACGCACTGCATAAAAGGGTTGCCAACAAAAAATAAACAATGCAGTTTGCATGGAATTCTCTGATGAAACATTTCGGAACGCTGACGCTTAGCGCTTAGCGAAGGTCTCGGGTAACAAGTAAGATGTCTGGTGCTTGATCAGAAGGCCACGTCATATAAAATGAATGTTTGACAAAAAAATAAAAGCACTAACAGTGATGATGGGGTAATTGTTTGTGAATTTTGGATAGCGCTGAGGGGCTATAGGGAGGGAATTTTGCAGTGGTTGGCAGTTCAAGTCATCCTTAAAGAATATATGTCAACTCGGGCTTGAATATATTTGAGGGTCACTGAATAGGACTAATGTGCTGAAACGGGGTATTTATATGCTCTGAAGTATTCCGTTCTATTGTATATTCTCGCATCCAAAGTCTTTATAGCACACTGCTTTTGAGGGACGGTTTGGTCACCGTAAAAACATTTTTATCCTTTCATAATAGTGTAGATTTTATTTAAAGTCCTTTGGAATCATCGATTCCATTGTGGAACATTGAAACTGTGAGTTAGGGTTTCGAAAGTAGGTTCGGAACACTAACAGTTTTCAGTTGTTTGGTTTATTTCATGTTTCGATAGGATACACCTTTTATGGAAAATGCATCAATGAACATCAAAGGTTTTGTTACAATCAAAATAATCAGTGTATTTCATCTATATATCAAGCAGTTTTTATCTATCATAAATGTGTACTTAACGTTTGTCGTTGAACCGTAATATACCGGTGAACTGTCTTCAAGTTTGTCGATGAATTACCTTTAAAAAGCGTGTCGGTGAGCTGTCTTGCCAGTGAAATGTCCGATTAAACCGGCAGTAACGGGTTTACGCCCGGATCAGATATATTCATCCGCAACTGCATTCATACAATTTGTAAAGAAAAAATCCAGTGTAAAAATTATAATTTATGGAAAAGTAAACAGAAGAATATGTGCGTTCATGAAATAAATTGATAGTATGCACATGTTATAATATTTTGTTTCATCGACAGTTTTTGCGAAGATTTCCAAACTGTTAAATATGCAGCACTATTTTCGCACGGATTTTTTCAATTGTTTCAATATGCTGTTCACTTAGGTGCCCCAAAAATGTGAACTACAAAGACTGTTTATGAATAGTGTCTTAAAGAAACAACACTACCACGTTTTTTTCTTTCTTTAATGAATTCCTTTTTCGAAGTGTTACTGACCGCAGATACCCCCATCAATTATCTACTTTGGTGGAATTCGCATATAGGCTGACAGCTACGTAAAGGAATGGACTCTTTGGCTCAGTGGTTAGAACATTGGTCTTTCAACCAAGCGGTCCGGGCTCGAATTCCGTTAGATGCATTAATTTTTTTCTAGCTATGCTTCATTTCTTTGTTACGACTTTCAAGCCGTAAGATGAAAAGTAGAAGTGGAGGCAATGATCAGGAAAAGATACAATTAACCCACAGCTCTCATCAGAGACACCAAAGGGAAAGAAACACAAACATGAAACAACAGACCCTAATGGAAACATCAATAGCGGAAAGCCAAAAGGACAGTTACTTTCCCACAAAATGGCCAACAGGCTATCCAAATAATAATCTAAGTGACACAAACACCTAGAGGCAAACCATAACAAAAGTAAACCGCGACAGAAGAACCGCCTTTGAACGGTCAGCGGAAACGAATTCCACTGAGGGGATTTAATCGATCCTTGCCCTTACTTCCGTCACGATTAAGACAAATAATTTGTTCAGTCCGCATGAAGGCCTCCTAACTCATCAGTGCACCATCTCTATGAACACAAAAATGGACTTTTTTCCCGACAATGAGATGACATGACATCTCAAGCACTGCCGCCAAATGAAACCAATAGAGTTTATAAGCATGGACGGGCCGACTCGCACCGCATTGCCTGGGCAGGCTTAGATCCTCTAAACGGTTTACCAGTGCTCGTGTGTAGAAGCCTTCGTGGTGTAGTGGTTACGCTACTCGCCTTGTAAACCAGGGGTCGCAGGATCGATCCCGGGCTTCTCCAGACTTTCGGATGAGTCGTTAAACCGAGGTCCCGTCTCCGTGTGATCTTATCTGTTTGTGGGACGTAAAACTCAAACACTCACTCACTCACTCAGTACTCGTTTGCGGGTCGGATTTAGCTCTGCGTGGAAGCATCATGCAGCCCATCTATTTCTTCAAGCCACGCCCATCGGGCGGGGGCTTATCGTTAATCAGAGGTGGAAGAAAACCGGATTTCCCGGAGAAAAAAACACCTGACCTTCATTTGCAGAACTTGGAGTCTCACGTGTGATCCGAGCTAGGCTCGAACCACAGCGGTGAGAGACCTAATGATTAAGAGTCAGCGCTCTTATCTACTGTCATGATTACATTGAAGTGGTGTTACGAACCCGAATTCTTCCCTTCAGTTATCTACTTTGATAGATTATGCATGGATTATAGGTTTATCACAATTCAAAACCCCCGGGGCTTGAAGAAATAGATGGGCTGCATGTTTCTTCCACGAAGAGCTGAAACCGACCGCACACGAGTACTGGTAAAGTAGAAGTAAAACAAAGATCAGGAATCGATACAATTAACTTACTCCACCCATCAAAGACACCAAAGGGAAAGAAACACAAATATGAAGCGACCAGACCATAATGGAAACCTTAACAAAGGAAGGCCATTAGGACAGTTACTTTCCCACAAAATGGCCAAATGGCCATCCAAAATAAAAAGACACAAGTGATACACACAGTAAGTAACAAACTACAACATAAATAAACCGCCACAGAAGAACCGCCTTGGAACGGTCAGTGGAAAGAATTCCACTAAACCGCATAGAGGATCTAAATAGAAGTAGAGGCAATGATCAGGAATCGATTCAATTAACCCACAGCTTCCATCAGAGACACCAAAGGGAAAGAAACACAAACATGAAGCAGCAGACCCCAACGGAAACATCAACAGCGGAAAGCAAAAAGGACAGTTACTTTCCCACAAAATGGTCAAAAAGGCTATCCAAAAAAATAATATAAGCGACACAAACACCCAAAGACAAATCAAAATCAAAAATGAGTTCCTTTAAGAGCAATGAAAACATTCATAAGAAAGAATATGGGTCAAACTACGTAGTTTCGGCTAATAAAGCCTCATCAGTGACCCTGTAATGATGCAGCAAAGAAAGCCAGAGGAAACATACTGCAATTTTGCGAATTTCGAATAGGCAGTCGATTCAAAGACTGATATAAATCAAAATGGGGTCCAAATAATTAAAAACCTGTCTAGAATATGAGTCTAAACCAATAATTTATTTCTGATTTCTCAGAATATTCACGCTGATCTCAAAGGACCAAAAGTAAAATATAAACTGCACTATGGTTGATGTACGGGGAGACTTTTTACGGCCGCCACACGGCACAACACCAGCTGCAGTGAAGGCAAATAAAAATCAAAAATGAGTTCCTTTAAGAGCAATGAAAACATTCATAAGAAAGAAGATGGGTCAAACTACGTAGTTTCGGCTAATAAAGCCTCATCAGTGACCCTGTAATGATGCAGCAAAGAAAGCCAGGGGAAACATACTGCAATTTTGCGAATTTCGAATAGGCAGTCGATTCAAAGACTGATATAAATCAAAATGGGGTCCAAATAATTAAAAACCTGTCTAGAATATGAGTCTAAACCAATAATTTATTTCTGATTTCTCAGAATATTCACGCTGATCTCAAAGGACCAAAAGTAAAATATAAACTGCACTATGGTTGATGTACGGGGAGACTTTTTACGGCCGCCACACGGCACAACACCAGCTGCAGTGAAGGCAAATAAAAATCAAAAATGAGTTCCTTTAAGAGCAATGAAAACATTCATAACAATGAAGATGGGTCAAACTACGTAGTTTCGGCTAATAAAGCCTCATCAGTGACCCTGTAATGATGCAGCAAAGAAAGCCAGAGGAAACATACTGCAATTTTGCGAAACCATAACAAAAATAAACCGCGATAGAAGAACCGCATTTGAACGGTCAGTGGCAACGAATTCCACTGGGGGCTTAAATCGATTTTACGTGTTCAAAATCATCGCCCTTACTTCCGTCGCGATTAAGACAAATAATGTCTTCAGTCCGCATGAAGGCCTCCTAACTCATCAGTGCAACATCTCCGTGAACACAAAAATCAAACAACCACAGAGATGAAACAACGGTGAGGACTCGACAGCAAGAAACCATTGAAACGCTGGAGCAAAAGAAAACCAATACTTAGACTCCAATGGGCCCGACCAGAGACAGGAGCATCAGGTACCAACCAAAGCTGCCCAGGCAAAGCGGTGCGAGTCGGACCGTCCATGCTTATAAACCTATTGGTTTCATTGGGTGACAGGGTTTGAGATGTCATTTCATCTCAATGTCGTGAAAAAGTCCCACAAAATTGGAAGCAACGTCTCCAAAATGACCATTACAGTGTTGACGGGGACGTTAAACCTAAAATCAAACAAAACAAATTATCACAATTATCTGACAACTTCGTCAGGGAGTTGACGTTTTGGCTCAGTGGATGTAGCCAAGCGGCCGGGTTCGAATACCGCCATCTATGCCTCATTCCTTTGTTACGTTTATAATGCCGTAATACAAGAAGTTAACTGTTGTCCATTGTGTTCCGTTTGAAAAGCATAAGACAAGAAAGCACGACAGCAAAACACATGAACATACCATGTCTGATAAGCACTTCCAGTGTTTTAGCTGCTGCACATTTCGCCGCTATGTTGATCGGAAAGAATCCATTGTCATTTTTAATACAAGGACGTGCACCATTCTCTAGCTGTGGAGGAAATAATATTATAGAAAATGCATGGTTACAAAGTATAGTCGGTGAGCCTTTGACCATTTTAATGGGGCTAGCATCAGCGAGCCCCTATAAAAGTGTTGACAGGACTCGATTATATTTTAATTAAAGGCACAAATCCTGTATTAAGTTTATATTGCAATTCAAAAATTGCCATTACAGAGCAAAAAACGCCAAGAATGACTGTAGACAGTGCGGCGCGTAAAAAGACATCCAGTATGAAGCATTACTTGGTCAATGTCAAAGATCGCAACGTTCTGACGTCATCACACCACAGTTACGTCAGAAACAACACGGTCGTTAGCATAAAAGCTGCTCAAACATTTATGTTCTGCATTAACATCTGCAAATGAGCCATTTATTTAAGCTTTAGAAATGTCTCATTTGTCACTTTCCGTAATATTTCGTAACGGTGAACTGTCTTGGTTGTCCATTTTTCCCTCTTTAGTTGTACCTATGGTCATACGGAGACGGGACCTCGAATTAAAGACTCATTCGAAGGTCTGGAGACGCCTGGGATCGATCCTGCGACCCCGTACAAGGCGAGTAGCGTAACCACTACACCACGGAGGCTTCTAGCAGAATAATGGTTAAATCGTTCTCCCTGTTAGCTATTCTTACGGCTTTTATTCATGTGTATATGCCAAGAAGCAGTAAGGAAGACTACGATTACACTTAAGCATTCAAACCACCTGTTACAAGAAGACAGAAGCTTAATTCCATTGAAATTGGTATCGAACAAACAAATACTTCCGTGATGACCGCGCACGTAAAATAATGCTTTTAAACATGTCTCTTTTTATGGCCATTTTACCGATTTTTTTTTTCTTATTTGTGCCGCAATCATTCATTAACTTCGAAATGTCGTAATATCTGTTACATTTATGCAGTTCATTTCGATAACACATCCGTGTGATAAAGTGCATTTTTCAAACCGCAAAAAAAGGTGTTTTTTTTCTGATGAAAACTTGCGATATTTATATTATTTATACTCTAAATATAGGTTGTGGGTGCAGAAATAAGAAAACTATCATAATTTTTCGTCTTAAAATTTGCATTTTCTTTTCGGCGGTAAAATTTAAAATGCATTTGTATAGGCGTATTTTCGTATATGTATATACTCACGTTTGGCTACACCAAGTGAGATCGCTTTTTCCTTGAATGAATTCGGTAATCGATGGTGTAAGCGAGAGTATGTTGAGCATAAAGCCCTTAAGGACTGGAAACTTAGCATTTAAAACTAGTGAATAAACGCATTATTTCTATTCTCAAAATACTAACTTATTACCTCCTAAGCCTAAGACGTCTTTACTTCATCTTAAACTAGGTATTCAAGAACTTCATAAGAAGTTTGTTTTGGCCCCTGCAGACAAGGCCGCTAACAACGTCGTCGTTGTGTTACGGCCCCACTATGTTAACACGCTTAAGCAGGAGCTTGGTGGTACTTAGGCCTATGTACTTCAGCCTTGAGCTGAAGAGAGAGTTATAGTAGATAAACATATTTGTTCATCAGCCACCAAGTTTGCTGTGTGTGTTACCGAAGGCCAAGACAAACTTCCTACGCAATACTGGTTACCAAAACTTCATTAAAGACCTTAGAAAGCACGGTTTATTGCAAATTCTAGCTCTTGCCTACCACTGAACTTTCTAAATTATTAACTTCCTGTCTTACTGCTATTAAAACGCATGTGATTAAATATTGTGATAAAGTCTTTGAAAGATCAGGAAGAAATCTGTTTTGGTCTATAAAAAAATTGTATGCGGTATTAAATAAATTGAAATCCAGACATTTTCGTGCTTCAAGTCTGTCTACTTACGATTTTTCCACTCTTTACACTACACTTCCTCATAATCTTATAAAAGAAAAGCTTAATGATTTAACTGAATGGGCTTTTCACAGAGAAGATTCTCTCTATCTTGCATGTAATGTCAGAAATGCATTTTTCACTTCTAAAGAGCATAAGAGTTATACACTTTGGTCATGTCAGAAAGTGTATGATGCCCTCACCTTTCTACTTGACAATATTTATATTAGATTCGGTACTAAGTTATTTAGACAAATTGTGGGCATTCCGATGGGTACAAATTGCGCACCTCTTGTGGCTGAGTTATTCTTGTATTGTTATGAAAGAGACTGGGGTTAGGGTTAGGCCCTCTTCTGTGGCGATTTATTTATGTTGTTGTTTGTTACTTACTGTGTGTATCACTTGTGTCTTTTAATTTTGGATGGCCATATGGCCATTTTGTGGGAAAGTAACTGTCCTTATGGCCTTCCTTTGTTTAGGTTTCCATTATGGTCTGGTCGCTTAATGTTTGTATTTCTTTCCCTTTGGTGTCTTTTATGGGTGGAGTAAATTAATTGTAACAATTCCTGATCTTTGTTTTACTTCTACTTTTCATGTTGTCGATTTCCATTGATAACCAATCTGAAATTATTGAAGCATTTAGCTCCACTTCTAGATATTTAGATGATTTATTAAATATTGATAATACCTATTTCGATGGTTTGATCAGTCAGATTTACCCCCCAGAACTTCAGTTAAATAAAGCAAATTCTTCTGATACCGAGGCCCCGTTTTTGGATTTACATTCATCTATTGTAGATGGGTTTGTTTCGTGTAAAATTTATGATAAACGCGATTACTTTGATTTTGAGATTGTAAATTTTCCTTTTTTGGATGGTGATGTTCCTCGTGCGCCATCCTATGGCGTTTATATTTCGCAATTAATTCGATTTGCTAGAGTGTGTAGTCATGTAACTGACTTCAACACTCGTAACAAATTATTAACGGCTAAACTTCTTAATCAGGGTTATCGGTACCATAAACTACGCAAAGCCTTTTCAAAATTTTATAGACGCCATTCTGATTTAATTTCAAAATTCTATATTGGACTTAAATCTCTTCTGCAATAAGGTCTATCGGAACCCGAATTTTATGGTGACTTAGTATATAAATTCAGAAAAATATATTACCGCAATGACTTTAGCACCCAATTTCGTAAAATCATTCTTCGATATAAAAAGATTGGGTACAACATGGATATTATACGACAGACTGCATGCATGGTAGTTAACCCAATCACGGTTGGCAACTTTGCTTCCCTCTTTAATTGCACGCCGGTGGGTCAGGCCTCAGATTCTATGACGTTTCCAACGTAAAGGCTTATTGAGTAATAGAGAGATCAAATTCAAGGTAATGTTGGTTGGTGCCTGATGCTCTGTCTCTGGTCGGCCCCATCGGTTTTCTTTTGCTCCAGCATTTCAGTGGTTTCTTGCTGTCGAGTCCTCACCGTTGTCTCACCTCTGTGGTTCTTTGATTATTTGTGTTCACGGAGATGTTGCACTGATGAGTAAGGAGGCCTTCATGCGGACTGAACAAATTATTTGTCTAAATCGCGACGGAAGTAAGGGCGAGGATTGTGGCCACGTAAATCGATTTAAGCCCCCCAGTGGAAATCGTTCCACTGACCGTTCCAAGGCGGTTCTTCTGTGGCGATTTATTTATGTTGTTGTTGGTTTCTTACTGTGTGTATCACTTGTGTCTTTTTTGTTTTGGATGGCCATATGGCCATTTTGTGGGAAAGTAACTGTCCTTATGGCCTTCCTTTGTTTAGGTTTCCATTATGGGCTGGTAGCTTAATGTTTGTGTTTCTTTCCCTTTGGTGTCTTTGATGGGTGGAGTAAGTTAATTGTATCGATTCCTGATCTTTGTTTTACTTCTACTTTACAAATTTGCTTATTCTACAAACTTGACGACGCAATGATAAATTATCGTAGTCTGTCTGCGACATGAGAATACCAACGCTGAACATGCTGATATATTTCACCAGAAATTAGGAAATAAGAAAGCGAAACATGTTTCACATTAGCAAACATGCCTATATAATTCTGATCCTCTTGAATCCCACTTTTTTAGAGTTTTTAATTTGTCGTCTTAAAATTTGCATTTATTTCGCGGTAAAATTTACAATGCATTTGTATAGGCGTGTGTTCGTAGTGCATACACTCACGACGGGCTACACGAAGTGCTCTGTCTCTGGTCGGGCTCATCGGAGTCTAACTGTTGGTTTTCTTTTGCTCCAGCATTTCAGTGGTTTCTTGCTGTCGAGTCCTCACCGTTGTCTCACCTCTGTGGTTCTTTGATTTTTGTGTTCACGGAGATGTTGCACTGATGAGTTAGGAGGCCTTCATGTGGACTGAACAAATTATTTGTCTAAATCGCGACGGAAGTAAGGGCGAGGATTGTGGCCACGTAAAATCGATTTAAGCCCCCCAGTGGAAATCTTCCACTGACCGTTCCAAGGCGGCTCTTCTGTGGCGATTTATTTATGTTGTTGTTTGTTACTTACTGTGTGTATCACTTGTGTCTTTTGGTTTTGGATGGCCATATGGCCATTTTGTGGGAAAGTAACTGTCCTTATGGCCTTCCTTTGTTTAGGTTTCCATTATTGTCTGGTCGCTTAATGTTTGTATTTCTTTCCCTTTGGTGTCTTTTATGGGTGGAGTAAGTTAATTGTATCAATTCCTGATCTTTGTTTTACTTCTACTTTACAAAGTTGCTTATTTTACAAACTTGACAGAGAATCCCACCGCTGAACATGCTAATATATTTCACCAGAAATTAGGACTTTATGAAACAAGAAAGCGAAACCTGTTCCACATCAAACACACATGCCTGCTCTAAAATATAGATTGTGGGTACTCGATAGAACCGCCTAAACGAGGCGGTTCGTGTGAGGCGGTTCTAACGTGTGCCCAAAATCGACATTTAAAGCAGAAATAAGAAAAATATCATAATTTTTCATCTTAAATTTTTTTCATTTTTACGGCGGTATAGGAGTGTTTTCGTGACGACTTACCAAAACTATGGCACATTCTTCTCTGTCTTTTGAGGCACAGTAATGCAGAGCTGTACATCCCTTTTCTCCCGGCAGATTCGGGTTTACGCTTTCATTCTTCAGCAATGTCTGAAACATACATTTTGTAAAAGTATAGAGCGACTGTGCCAGCGTTTCACAGTTCTATCTATCTATCTTCTGAAACTGCGTCGGTCACATTTGACCATTACCGCAGGTGTATATTACATACACTCCAGGTTTTGCAGTTATACCATTATGATAACACATGTGAGAATAGAGCGTTCTTTTTATTTCCAAAACGGTTAGTTAAGTTATAGATCAAATAGATGAGTAATAAATCAAAGTTTGGAGGTCAGTTGTAAAGTAGATCTATCACGGGCGTGCAGCGCGTGTGATTTGTCCACTAACCACTGACCGACAAACTGTTATTTGGGCCAGCGCACGACAAAACTACAAAAAGACATGCTCCCAACGAAGACTCAGATCATCCTGCGCATCCGCGCAGTCTGATCAGTCTTCGTTGTGCACTCTAAGGATAGACAAGGGTCCAATGCTACTTCATGCAGCAAGAGAAGTCTCTGATTGGACTACATGGGTGCGCAGGCTGATCTGAGTCTTCGATGGGCGCACATCTCTTATTGTAGATTTTGTCGTGCTCTGACCCATTTATAACTCAACAAATCACAGGCTGAAGATGAATTATTCCCATCACGTGAACAAGTCCATGAAATTAACTGGCCCTAAACACCACTTTATATAGTGAAAACTGGGGTTTACGGGGGTATACATTATTTTTTCTTATATCTGCCCCAAGACATAGGTTGTGAGTACTCGTTTGAACCGCCTAAATGAGGCGGTTCTAACGAGCACCCATAACCTATGTTTGAAGTAAAAATAACAAAAATATGACATATTTTCATCAGAAAAGTAGCAATTTTGGAGATGTGAAAAATGCAATATGTTGCACGGGTGTGTTATCGTAATGAATTCTAACACGCTGAAAATCGGCTATAATGTTGTTATTCACTTCAAATCCTCACATCCCGTCGTCATTGTTCGAAAGTTCTTGAATGTAACATGCATTTAAATCCTTTTGTAATGTTTTCGATGCGAGAAAGTAACGTTATATGTACACCGTCTAATGTCAACGGCCCCCGCCCATAGGGGCTTGAAGAAATATAAGGGCTGCATGATGCTTCCACGCAGAGCTAAATCCGTGCCGCACACTAGTACTGGCAAACCGCTTAGAGGATCTAAGCCTGTCCAGGAACCGCAGTGCGAGGCGGACCGTCCATGCTTATAAACCCTATTGGTTTCATTGGGGGACAGGGCTTTAGATGTCATTTCATCTCAATGTCGGGTAAAAGTCCAACACAATTGGAAGCAACGTCTCCAAAATGACCTTTTGGACGTGTTGACGGGGACATTAAACCTCAAATCAAACAAACAAAACATAATGTCAACAAATCTTTGAGTGATGTCATAAATCGGCAGCTTTTATTGACGTCACTCGTCACGCTCTTCCGCCCCCGTGATTTGTTGCATAATAAATCACAGTTCCTGCCCATTGCCTATATAGACGCGCTATGTTAGAATTTTCTATATAAGGTGGGGTTAACAGGGGTGTTCATTTCATAGACTTCCTAACATTATGCGTGTCACTACTCTAAAATATACCGGAGTATTAAATTCAGTGCAGAACTGAGCGTGTACGTATGAATACATTTTGTGTATGTAGCTACTTCAAGGTTGTGATTGGATTTAATGTCAATGGGACATGTACAAAAACTGGTGCATAATTACAAGAGAATATTGAATGCAAGACCAATGTCTCTTCTAATCTAGTTTTAAGACGTTTTATCATCCGGAAAGTATTGTGGTTGTTTCCCTTCCTGAACAGCTGCTCGGTACAAAATGACTGAGATGATTTTCAGCAATAAGGTTTCATGAAAACTTGCACCTAAACGGTAGCTCAGTCGGATGCGCATCTGACTGGTGATCAGGAGGACGCGGGTTCGATACCTACCGGGGTCGGCAACATTCTTTCGTGGAGACTGATCATGAAATGTTTTCTACGGTCATTCTCTCCCTTCCGCTGATTTAAGAAGGGCAGTTGTCGGTTTTAGGCGAAATAATCTGCACTGTACTGGTTAACTGCTTACGTATAAGTATGCCTAGTAAAAGTGTGGATAGGTCAACTGACGAACATGACCTAAAATAGTGTTGACTGGGCCACACACGCACTAACATTTTACTTTACTTTACTACTACGGAATAAATCGAATTCCAAACTCCATACTCCAAGCCAACTTCTTACACTTGTTTTAATTGTTGGTGGAAAATTCTACGATCACTAAAGTACATACAAGCACACACGCACGCATTCACGCACAACGCACAGAGCGACACACATACGCGCACGGAACTATTGGTTATAACAAAAATAGTGTTTTAAAAAAATAACAAATAAAAATAATAAATAAAACGGAAACCATGATAGATAATGCTAAAATAGATTATTTTAAAGGCTGGACTTAAGGAATTTTTATCATATGATACATTTTTGCTGAAACATTTGCAGACGCATTTTTTTCATCAAAAGGAAAACCTTTGTGTGTGTGTGTGTGTGTGTGTGTGGGGGGGGGGGGGTTCATCGTATTGCACAATAGTGTGTTATTTAGGCCGTTATTTAATGGAACGGTATGATTTACAACTTCACTTACCTTTAGAGATTTGACAGCATTTTCTTCTACGGCAAGATGAATGGGGGCTAGTTGATCCTCATTAAGAATGCTGCTATCGGCGCCATTGTTCAGTAATAGGTCGATGCTGTCACAATGTTCGCCTATGACAGCATGATGTAGCGGTGTGTTTCCGTGTTTGTCTACCAGGTTTATATCTGAAATGACAGTGGTACAGTCAAACTTCGATATCTCGAATACCAGTGGGACTATGAAAATTTGTCCGAGATAGGGGTAGTTCGAATTACTGAGGGTAACAGATTCCGCCAGGCTATGAGGAACAAAGTGGGGTGACTTCAGGATATTTTTTTCATTTTTTTTTTCTTTTCATGAAATTGCGGTATGTTGAGGCGATTCTAATGAGTACACCAACATACAACACGGGGTCACTCGAGTAAAATATTTAAGCCTAGGAGTAATAAGAGCATTAGATATAATTCATTTGCTGTAAGAATAGTGGACGACTGGAACTCCTTACCCCAAGATAGTGTGAGTTCAACAAGTGTTATTCAATTTAAAACTAAATTGGATCAGTATTGGATCAGTAAGAGATGTGATGACAGTGAAATATACTAGTTAATCATCTTGATCAGCTTCCAAGACATTTCTTATCTAATACATGTGTATTTCGCAACCTTATAAACATTTAATATACAACTACTTATACAAGAAGAATAGGCTACAACAAGTGTTATTCAATTTAAAACTAAATTGGATCAGTATTGGATCAATAAGAGATGTGATGACAGTAAAATACAGTAAAATATACTAGTTAATCATCTTGATCATCTTCCAAGACATTTCTTATCTACTACATGTGTATTTCGCAACTTATAAATATTTAATATACAACTACTTATACAAGAAGAATAGGCTACACCGGGGCCACCAATAAAGTTTAAAGAAGAACTACAGACCGAGATGAAGAACCTTCGGGGTTCACCATACTCGATTTCGGAAATGGTATACCATTTGATAAGTGTACTCATTAGATTCGCCTCATGAGTACACACATCAGACCTTTTCAACTGAAAATCACAAAAACATCCATAAATTAACTGAAATACAGTAGAACTTCGATGGCTCGAACACCGATGGCTCGTTTATTATGGTTGAGTCGAACCTGTTCTTGAGTCTCTAGGGAATTTCTCTTAAGAAATAGTGATAAAAAGTTTAGGATATTTTCGTCTTTTAGCTTGCAAATGTATGCTGTGTGTACTCATTAGAATCGCCTCGGTGAGGCGATTCTAATGAGTACATACAGCATACATTCATATCATAGAACATCGAAAAGAAGTCCAGAATTATCCCCGTTGACTCCTGTAAATATCCCTCAGTCGCTCGAACTACCCCTGTCTCGAACAGATTTTCATGGTCCCAAAGAAGTTCGAGCCATTGAAGGTCGACTGTACATGTGTATCTGGAACTATGGGAATAATAATCCTTGTTCGAGTTAACGACGTTTCACTGTGCATAGAAACCAAAGCACTGACAGCACTGAGGTGTTGTTTTTAAATGAGCTATTATGTCCCCGCCTACACTGTTTAGGCCATTTGGAGACATTGCTTCCAATTTTGTGAGACGTTTACCCAAAATTGAAACGAAATGGCATTTCAAGCCCTGGCGCCCAATGAAACCGATAGGCTTTAAAGGCATGGATGGTCCGGCACACACCACTTTGCCTGGGCAGGCTTAGCTAGGAAGCTAGATAGTCAGGCCCAGAAAACTGTTCAATTCTGTGCTATATTCCTTGCTTCCAAAGGATAACCCTTTTATAGAACATATTAGACCTCCATGTTTACCAGTACCCATGTGCGGCTGGTTTCAGCCTTGCGTGGTAGCATCATGCAGCCCAATCTATTTCTCAAAGCCTCATTTGGAGTGGACCCGCACTGAGAGGTGGATTGCTGGGGAAAAGTTCTGAATTAGTCTTAAACTGTTTTATTCAAAGTAGAAGTAAAACAAAGATCAGGAATTGATACAATTAACTTACTCCACCCATAAAAGACACCAAAGGGAAAGAAATACAAACATTAAGCGACCAGACCATAATGGAAACCTAAACAAAGGAAGGCCATAAGGACAGTTACTTTCCCACAAAATGGCCATATGGCCATCCAAAATTAAAAGACACAAGTGATACACACAGTAAGTAACAAACAACAACATAAATAAATCGCCACAGAAGAGCCGCCTTGGAACGGTCAGTTGAAGATTTCCACTGGGGGGCTTAAATCGATTTTACGTGGCCACAATCCTCGCCCTTACTTCCGTCGCGATTAAGACAAATAATTTGTTAAGTCCGCATGAAGGCCTCCTAACTCATCAGTGCAACATCTCCGTGAACACAAAAATCAAAGAACCACAGAGGTGAGACAACGGTGAGGACTCGACAGCAAGAAACCACTGAAATGCTGGAGCAAAAGAAAACCAACAGTTAGACTCCGATGAGCCCGACCAGAGAAAGAGCATCAGACACCAACCAACATTATCTCGCTAATTCTCGATAAGCCTTTACGTTGGAGCCGTCATAGAATCTGAGGCCTGACCCATCGGCGTTCAATTAAAGAGGGAAGCAAAGTTGCCAACCGTGATTGGGTTAACTACCATGCATGCAGTCTGTCGTATAATATCCATGTTGTACCCAATCTTTTTATATCGAAGAATGATTTTACGAAATTGGGTGCTGAAGTCATTGCGGTTATTTATTTTTCTGAATTTATATACTAAGTCACCATAAAATTCGGGTTCCGATAGACCTTGTTGCAGAAGAGATTTAAGTCCAATATTGAATTTTGAAATTAAATCAGAATGGCGTCTATAAAATTTTGAAAATGCTTTGCGTAGTTTATGGTACCGATAACCCTGATTAAGGAGTTTAGCCGTTAATAATTTATTACGAGTGTTGAAGTCAGTTACATGACTACACACTCTTGCAAATCGAATTAATTGCGGAATATAAACGCCATAGGATGGCGCACGAGGAACATCACCATCCAAAAAAGGAAAATTTACAATCTCAAAATCAAAGTCATCGCGTTTATCATAAATTTTGCACGAAACAAATCCATCTACAATAGATAGATGTAAATCCAAAAACGGGGCCTCGGTATCAGAAGAATTTGCTTTATTTAACTGAAGTTCTAGGGGGTTAATCTGACTGATCAAACCATCAAAATAGGTATTATCAATATTTAATAAATCATTTAAATATCTAGAAGTAGAGCTAAAAGCTTCAATAATTTCAGATTGGTTATCAATGGAAAGCGACAAAATGGAGTCTCTTTCATAACAATACAAGAACAGATCAGCCACAAGAGGTGCGCAATTAGTACCCATCGGAATACCCACAATTTGTCTAAATAACTTAGTACCAAATCTAATATAAATATTGTCAAGTAGAAAGGTGAGGGCTTGAATTCCATTTTTATAGGCAAACAGTAGAGACCGTGTTATGTGACGTCTAATCTGGGTCTTCACTGAAAGTGTGTCAATTAAATATTGACAATACCTACATGTATTTCGATGGTTTGATCAGTCAGAACGTCAGTTAAATAAAGCAAATTCTTCTGATACCGAGGGCCTGTTTATCTATGTATTGTAGATGGATTTTATTTCTTGCAAGATTTATGATAAACGCGTTTGAGATTGTATATTTTCCTTTCTTGGATGGTGATATTCCTCGTGCGGCTCCTATGGCGTCTGTATTTCGCAATATATTCGATTTGCCAGAGTGTCTGGTCATGTTACTGACTTCAATACTCGTGATAAATTGTTAGCTGCTAAACGTCTTATCATAAACTACGCAAAGCCTTATCAAAATTTTATAGACGTCATTCCGGTTTAGTTTGAAAATTCAATGTTGGACATAAATCTCTTCTCCAACAAGGTCTATCGGAACCCGATTTTTTTGGTGACTTAGTATATTAATTCAGAAAAATATATAATTGCAATGACTTCAGCACCCAATTTCGTAAAATCATTCTTCGAAATAAAAAGATGGGGTACAACATAAATGTTATACGACAGCCTGCATGCATGGAAGTTAACCAAGTCACGGTTGACAGCTTTGTTTCCATCTTAATTGCACGCCGGTTGGCCAGGCCTCAGATTCTATGACGGTTCCAGCGTAAAGGCTTACTGAGAATTAGAGAGAATTGAATTTTATGTAATGTTGGTTGGTACCTGATGCTCTGTCTCTGGTTGGGCCCATCGGGGTCCAACTGTTGGTTTTCGTTTGCTCCAGCATTTCAGTGGTTTCTTGTTGTCGAGCCCTCACCGTTGTTTCATCTCTGTGGTTGTTTAATTTTTGTGTTCGCGGAGATGGTTACAATGATGAGTTAGGAGGCCTTCATGTGGACCGAACAAATTATTTGTCTAAATCGCGACAGAAGTAAGGGAGAGGATTTTGGCAACGTAAAAGTGATTTAAGTCCCCCCCCCCCCTTTCCCCCTCCTCCACTCCCCCCCCCCCCCCCCCCCAACACACACAGTGGAATTCGTTTCACTGACCGTTCCAAGGCGGTTCTGCTGTCACGTTTTATTTAAGTTATGGCTTGTCTTTGTGTTTGTGTAACGCTTATATTATTTTGTTTTGGGTAGCCATTGTGTGGGAAAATGACTGTCCTTTTGGCTTTCCGATATTGATGTTTCCATTAGGGTCTAGTTGTTTCGTGTGTGTGTGTTTCTTTCACTTTTGTGTCTCTGATGGCAGCTGTGGGTTAATTGCATCGATTCCTGATCATTGCCTTCACCTCTATTTAATCAATACATGTATACATATGAGCGAGAAAATGTTCCAACTTATCTCATATATATGATTTGAACGAAACTGCTCATAAAACTGAAAAAAAAAGCCGGACTACGTTTTTGCGCGGACTCAGTTTCAGCAACTGGTTCAAAACCGGAAGTTAGTTAGCAAACTCGTGTGATAGCTAAGAATGACCGATAAAATCTGTCATTAATGATGAAAAGTGCCCCGACTATATCTCTCTTATCAACACTTGCCATCCATTTGTCTATCAGTTTAACAACTGCTGTTTGGCAGCTATGGCGTTGCCGAAAACCTGAATGACTTTCATGAATAAGATTGTATGTGTTAAGGTACGCCGTTAAATGTTGTTAACATGTCTTTCAAAAAATCTTTGAGATGGACGGTAATATCGAGATCGGTTGGTAATTACCAAGTTTTGCTACCACTTTTGTGTACTGGCATTTAAGCTGATCTCGAAATAAACCGCTTCATAAGTGTGGCAATACTAGGCAATAATGTATTTATTGTAAAGTAAAGTCCCCCACCAGGACCTCCTTTAAGCCTTAGAAAAAGAGTATTTAGAAGGTTTCAGATGCATTTTCTTTGTGTTTTCTACATCCAATGTGCTCTAGCGGAAGGCCACATTTGGGACTGTCCAAAAGTGGTATAAAAGACCACTTTTGGAAAGTCCCAACGGTGGTCTTAATATAGGAATTTCACTAGATCTATACCAGGTTCTGTTCAGTTGGTCAGGAAAAACCAATATCAGGGCAGGCTGATTTGAGCTTGGTTTTTCAAAGCGGCACTCAGTATTATAAGAACAATAATATCTCTTAATCTGTTTCTATTAGTCCCAAAAGAACACGTCATTAAATGAAATAAAGGCTGCCATGTAGCTCACATTTAAATACAACCTTTGATATATTTAATATGAATACGAACTAGTGTGTTGAATTATCCTCTTGACGATCATTAAGGGAAAGTTATAGAAATATTAGAAATGTTAGTCGTAATTCATGCAGATATTTCCTAAGCTCTTGACCTAAATGAACCAGAGGACCAGTGGTCCTGAGCCGCTCACCTGAGTGTTGAGGGAGCCATTTCATTTCTGCAAAGAAGAGTTTTAAAGGGTTTTTACCATGGTAGCAATCTTGGACATGTGACCTGGGCCAATTGGTTCCGGAGAAAATTTCTGAAGTGTTCTTATCTATATGGGAAGGGCGGCCATATTGGTCATGCGACCGAACTCATATTAATAAATTCACATGTGTTTGTTCCTAAAAGTTTTAAGTGCAAATACAAATAATTGGACATTTTGTAGTGCTTCTCTGAATTTCTTTCATCATAAAAGCTTTCATGTGACATTTGGTTACAAATGGAGCAGTGGTTTCAGTGAAAAATAAGGTTTAATTTTCATATCTGAATGACCTTAGGCCAAGGTCAGAGAATGACCTTGACCTTTAATAGTCAAGTAGTTTCATTCACTCAACTAGCTTACTGCATTTACCAATTTTCAGATCACAGGTTACAATAGTTTCCGAAGAACACACGAGTTTTACTTTTTCCCATACAAATGTCAATGTGACCAAATTTGACCTTGACATACAAGTATATAAAATAGGTTTATGCCATCTAGGGGTCATCATTCCAAGAAACTATAATAGGCCTAATGTCACCAAGTTTCATGAAAATCTGCCTGTTGGTTTCGAAGAAGAATATTCCGTGCGCAGATGCAAGTTTGTACCTATATAGTACCACCGATGTACCTCTTAATAGTTCTTGAGTAACAGACCGAAGCTGGTTTTGACGCAATATTACACATTTCCTTTTTGTCACTTGAACCACGTAATATAGATCAAAGTCAAAAACGTTTGTTTATGTTAAAGTTACCAAGGTTTGTATAGTAGTCGCAGATAAGAGTGAATAGGCGGAGCTATTCAGGTGTTATCAATAAATGTCAAATTCGCTGAATTCACCAGAAGATTCGGTAGAGAGCCTTGCGCATGCTTTCTCTAAGCGGACCAAATGGCCAAATACGCCACGGCTGTGTTTTCGTTACAGTTGAATTCACACAATCTTCGTTTTACCTTTTTGTGAATAGAACATTCCAAAGGCAGGTGCAAACGATAGCTCCGCCTAGTCAATCTTAGCTGCGACTACTATACACATGTTTCGACTCTATAATTGACGATCAAAAACTTCTTTTCCTCTTTTGGTGCAGGGAAGTTAATGGATTTCAAATGAATTGTGTATGCTGCATATCAAACAAAGATAGGTCAGTTCCAGTTTGATGATATTGGGCATGTATTGTGACGTCATGTCACGTGTCTGCACCTTACTCACCTTTAGCGCTGTGATTAGTTTTACCCATATCATTTTGTCAATTGTTCATATATTGTACGGCGGTAAAGAATATTTTACACACATAGGCGTAACGCCCATTACGCATATTACGCATGTGCGTAATGTAAAATATTTGCCATAAAGGGAAAGCACCCAAATAATGGTGTTCTCCATTATATATGGGCTGCTCTTAAAGGAAAGAATTTGCTCCCCGTGGGAGCAAATTCTTTCCTTTAAAAGTAGCCCCTAGATTTTGTTTTGTGCGTAATAATAGTTTGGTTCTGGCTACGCACCTGACACATTTCAGGTGGCTGTATCTGGAACAAATAGCGACTAAACTCGGTTGTTTCGCATGCTTGAACATTTCGGCATATTATAAGCCTAACATCATTTTTGTCCTTAAAAGTCTATCTAGCATACAAGTGTAAATTTTCATTAGTATTTATTTCACAACCTTAAGGGGAATAGGAACACCTAGCATATATTCCCACCATTTTCAAAGGGAGACAATTTTCGGGACTTCCTGTTTGCTTTTCTATAAGCTCCTCAGGAGCGAATTATTTCGTTTAAGAGTTGACCCCTATAGGCATGGGACACAGAAGTACTTTTGCAGGAGTTGCCTCCCCTGAAGGTGTACCAATTCCCCTTAAGCAGAGATATGTAAAAACAATCTAAAAATCTCAAATTAATCGCATCTTTTGCCATATAAAGTAAGTCACCTATACGAGCGTAAAAGTGTATAAAAGTGTTTTTTTTTTTTTGTTGTTGTTGGTGTTTTTTTTTGTCCACAAAGACACCAACCGATGACGTCATCAGCAGCATGCTAACGTCACATAGTTGCCGTATTTTCTTGACATTGCTTGGCGTCCAAGTCCTGTTATATAGTCATCTTAATGATAAAAATGCTGGAATACGTCCATGAATATAAATGCAGTAACAAACGGGCCTCCGTGGCCTAATGGAGAAGAGCGCTGACTCTTAGTCATTAGGTCTCTCACCGCCGTGGGTTCGAGCCTCGCTCGGGTCACGTGTGAGACGCCAAGTTCTGCAACGGAAGGTCAGGTGGTTTTTCTCCGGGTACTCCGGTTTTCGCCCACCTATGATTAACGATCGGCTCGATATGAGTGAAATAATCTTGAAAGGGCCGTAAAACCCAAACCAAAAAAAAAAAAAAAAAAATGCAGTAACAATCAAACGAACTAAATTGTCACCACTCGATTTTCACACAGTCAATGAATCGTAAAATGGAAGTTATGATTGCAATTATAGCTGCAATCCCTTGCTGCAAGACTCTACCAAATAAATAACTTCCTCAAACTTTTTAATAACACTCTTACAGTTGTTTAGAAAACGACTGCAACATAAAGGGCCGATGTCAGGGTTGTTGCAAAAGTTGACGGCCAGACGAACCAACGAACGACTGCTACGCAAAGTCTAGCCATCACGAAAACACATCAATAAAATTTTGACCCCCTCATACCCCAATTTTATATAGTTAACTGGGATTGTAGGGGGTATACATTATTTTTCTTATTTCTGCTCAAAAACATAGATTGTGGGTACTCGATAGAACCGCCTCGTCGAGGCGGTTCTATCGAGTCCCCACAATCTATGTTTTGAGCAGAAATAAGAAAAATATCACAAATTTTCAGCTTAAAATTTCTCATTTTTGGCCAAAAAATGGCAATGTATTTTTATAGGTGTGTTTTCGTTATGTTAGGGCTATTGTTTTCGTTATGTTAGGGCTATATAGATCGTAAAAGTAGTGCTTAATTGTGCCATTACAAATGCAGACAGAAATTGATTGTCTTATTTGATATCAGTGTGATCTGAATTGTGATCATAATTCTAAGGTTTCCTGGAAAATTTCCAGGTCATCAGTATGCCTTTTAATGTTCTAGGATAGACTGCCTCCATTCATTTTTGCTTTCTTTCTTTATATTTTTTCTGATCCTCTTTAATCCGACTTCAAGTTACCATTTGCTGAAACGGGCGGACGAGGGAACACATTTAACACTATTTGCTCAGTATACCATTCTTTTGAATTTCTGGTTATAAAAATTATATTAAGCCTGAATGTGCATCATGTATGTTTGGCTAGAATATCCGGGACAACCATTGTTAAACAGTAGGATTTCACGCATGACTGATCAGTTGCAGTTTTGACAAACTATCATTACGTAAACAAAATAGAAGTGAAGGCAATGTTCAGGAATCGATACGTATACAATTAACCTAGGGCTCCCATCAGAGACATCAAAGGGAAAGAAACACAAACATTCAATAACTAGACCCAAACGGAGACACAAATAGCGAAAAGCTAAATTTTAAAAAGGACAATTACTTTCCCACAAAATGACCAACTGGCTATCCAAAACAAAATAATATAAGCGATACACACACTCAAAGACAAAACATAACAAAAATAAACCGCGACAGAAGAACCTCTGTGCAATTTGAGAGGGGAGCAAAGTCGTCAACCGTGATTGGTTTAACTACTGTGAATGCAGTCTGTCGCTTTACATTTTGTGTTGTACGCGAAGAATGATTTTCAGAAATTGGGTTGTGAAGTCATTGCAAGAATATATATTTTTCTGAATTTATATTCTAAGTCTCCATAAAATTCGGGTTCCGATTGACCTTGGTGCAGAAGAGATTTAAGACCAACATTGAAAATTGAAATTAAATCGGAATGACGTCTACAAAAAATTGAAAAGGCTTTGCGTAGTTTATGATACCGATAATCCTGATTAAGTAGTTAAGCAGTTAACAATTTATTACGAGTGTTGAAGTCAGTTACATGACTAGACACTCTGGCAAATAGAATTAATTGCGAAATATAAATGCGAAGTCCGTGAAATAAACACCCCTCTAAAGCCCACTTAAAACAGAGAAAACTGGGGTTTACATATTTGTTTCTTATTTCTGCTCCAAGATATAGCTTGTGGGTACTCGTTAGAACCGCGGTTGTAACGAGTACCCACAAACTTTCAACTCGTTAGAACCGCCTCAATGAGGCGGTTCTAATGAGCACCCACAACCTATGTATAGAGTATAAATAAGATTAAATAACACAATTTCATAAGAAAAACGACCGTTTTGTAGATATGAAGATATTAAAATTGCACTGTCACACGGATGTGTTTTCGTAGTTTTATTATGTATTGAGCCACCTTAAATCCCGTTTTCATACGGTAAAACTTGGGTTTAAACGGGTAGATATTATTTCTCTTATATCTGCTCTAAAGCATACATTTTGGGTACTCGTTGGAACCGCCGGTGGTTCTATCGGCTACCTGCAATCTATTTTTTTTAACAGGAATATGAAAAATATTAGTATTTTTTATTTGAAAAAAAAAAAAAAAAAAAACTTTTTTTTTATGGTGTTAATTTTTTCAAAATATTTGAATATGCGTGTTTTCGTAATAATGTGCTAATATGGCGTATCTCTGGTCATTTATAACAATTATTTCCATGGCAACCACAGTTCTGATCAAAACTGGTCCAAAACTTATAACAGTCAATCCCCCAACCCAGTGGAGCTGCACTTAAAATTTAATCAAGATTGGCCAGCCAGTAACTGAGATATTGAAGTTCAAAGGTGTGGACGACGGGTTAGCATTTTTCGGATGGAATGTTTGATAATTTTCTTATTTCTAGTCCAAATACAGATTTTGGCCGCTCGTTAGCACCGCCTCAATGAGGCGGTTCTAACGAGTACGCGGTTCTAACGAGTACCCACATTGTTGTCCACAAATAAGGAAAAATATTTATAACCCCGTCAACCTCACTTTTCTCCATCACGAAAATACACCTATATACTTTGACCCCCTCGAACCCCACTTTTATATAGTAAAACTGGGGTTTACAGGGGTACACCTTATTTGTCCTATTTCTGCTATAAATTATAGATTATGGGTACTCGTTAGAACCACCTCGATGAGGCGATTCTAACGAGTGCCGACAATCTATATTTTGAGCAGAAATAAGAAAAGTACCACATTTTTTCATGTTAAAATTTTCATTGTTTCGGAGATAAAGGTTACAATGTATTTGTACATGCGTGTTTTCGTGATGAGAAGGGTGTTCATTACACTGATTTGTTAACATGATGTAACGTAATAAATATGGAGGGGTGGGAGAAGGGCTTAATAAAACGCTTGTCCCATTTCTATCACAACGCTAAGTAATCTCAACGTAACTTAGGTTTTGGAAAATATGATATCCTAAAAATTGCAGATATTGCTGGCGCTGACGACGCCGGGATTGGATGGAGCAGTGTAATAGTTCAATACCCGTACAGTTTGGAGCAATGTAATAGTTCAATACCCGTACTTTCGTTAAGGGTGTGCGGTTTGGGGGCTAAAGGTATTTACCTCCGCCATGGTTAACAATAAAATCCAGAATGTTATCCCTGCCATTTTGTGCACTCCTGTGAGCAGGGGTGGAGCCCTTGCTGTCTTGGATGTTAAGACGGCTGTCGTCTGCTTCAAATAGGCGCTGAAACTCCTGTAAATTTCCTTTTGCTGCAACCTGAAAAAAGAGGAATTCAGGCTTATGCATTATAATGCCACCATTATCTTACATGTATACCACCCCTTCATTACGCCAACACGCCAATACAAATACATTCTAATTTTTACCGGTGAAAAAAACAAACAAAAAAAAAAACAAAAAAAAAAAAAAACACGAAAACTTTAAGATGAAAAATTGTGACATTTTTTTTCTTAATTCTGCCCAAAATATAGATTGTGGGCATACGTTAGTACCATATCGAAGGCGATGTACAATCATATAATTCTGATCCCATTGAACCCCTCTTTTATATGGTAAAACTTGGGTTTGTAGGGGTAAACCTTATTTTTTTCGTTTCTGCTTTACTATATATTGTGGGTACACGTTAGAACCGCCTCATCGAGGCGGTACTAACGAGTATCCCCAATCTATACAATCTATTTTTTGAGCAGAAATAAGAAAAATGTCACAATTTTTTATCTAAAAGATTTCCTTTTTCCGGCTAGAAAATTTACAATGTATTTGTACAGGCGTGCTTTCGTGTTGGTTATTTTCCTGATTATTACTCTAGATAAAGATTGACCGTACATAACGTGCACACACATTTTATTTTTAAAGCAGACCCCACCCGTCAACCCTGTACAGTAAATTCCACATAAAGAGCAGCTAAAACCTAGGCTATTTCTTGTTTGAAAACACATAACTGCCAATCACGACAATTTTCGTCTGCTTCGCCGTCTGCCGGTTATCTTAAAAGGCATTTTTGCAAACAGTGTGAACCCAGATCAGACTGCTCCTGTAGGAGCAGTCTGATTTGGACCGACACTGTTTGCATATGTGCAAGAATATTTCTGAACAGTTTTCAAGAAGATTCAGCAGACGACATAAGCGGACGACATTTTCAGATGTAATTTTTCTCGGAAGCTTAACCCTTATCTTGCTGTTCACGACAACCCCTATCTTTGCAAACACTGTAGATCCAGATCAGATGGCTTCTGAAGAAGTCATCTGATCAGGACCTACACTGTTAAGACATTCAGTTTATGAATTTGTAGGAATAAATTACATCAAGTAATTTGATTGGTATAAAGTCAGGGATGGGTGTGGCTAAAATGAATGTTCAGCAGGATAACTTTTTCTCCATTACGATAACCCACCCGTGCGACATAGTGCATTTTTCACATCTGCAAAATGGCTACTTTTCTGATGAAAATCCTTCAAATTTTTGTTATAAATGTTCAAAACATAGGTCAAGGGTGCTCGTTAGAGTACCCACAACCTATGTCTTGGAGCAGAAATAAGAAAAATAATGCATACCCCCGTAAACCCCAGTTTTCTCTATATAAAGTGGGGTTTAGGGGGGTCTTCATTTCACGGACTTGTTCACGTGATGTCCAGGAGGTGGCTACCTTTTGGGCTGTTTAAATTAAAGACCTTTTTAACGGTCCAAATAAATTATGATCTTCATAGCAGAATGTTTCAGCGTTACAACACTACCTTCAACAAGTTTACTGGTTGCGCTTTCATAAACGATTTTCTTTCAATCCTGTACACACGTTCGTTACTGCCCAGTCGTTTCCAGTAATCCATCCCAACCTCATTATCAGAACCACAAGATGAAACTACCGACATTGTGGATGCAAAGAGACTTCGTTCGAATCTCCCTCAAAGTGTCAAAAACAACAGTAGTAGTAGTAGTAGTAATGTTCTGGTGTTTTACGTCTCCATGGTCCCACGGACTTTCTCCATAGTGGCACAGCAAGACGACTGTGTCCAGAAAACGAGATAAGCCGCATTTATGTACTTTAACCGCGTCATGGATAAAGTCACCTCATTTTACCACGTTCCCGTAAAAAGGGCAAACGCGGCATGTGAGACCTGACAACATGTGACATCCCATCGAGCAACTTACTTCTTTTTACCCTCACACGCTTTTTATAGATTAAAGTTGGGTCTGCAGGGGTATACATTATTTACACCATTTTAGCCCAACACATAGATTATGGTTTCTTGTTACATGTATCAAGGAGGCGGTTCTAACGAACACACACATACTATATTTTGATTTGAAACTTATTTTATAATTATCGTTATTTTCCCATGATATAAAATAAAACTGCTGACATCATTTCGGCGAAATCATGCACCTGGAACCAGCCTGCATTGCACAGGCTGAGATTTGTGAATTTTCACAATTTCCGATTTTGTGGTCTAAAACACACATTGGCGCTGGACGTAGCCATGACGCAGTCACTAGTCACTTGCAGTCCCCATGTCAAATGCTGGCTAGGTGTTGTATGTTTCATGAGCCGCGTCATGGGATAATCTATTTTAGCCATTTGCGAACAACAAATGTACAGATCAGACTGCGCAGGTGAGCAGTCTGATCTGTACATTTGTTGTTCGCTAGCACCTCTTAATTCTATATGTAAAAACAGTCTGTGTAGCTGAGCGGGCTGGTTTGTGTGTATTACCTGGTCATATATTCCGAAGACATGTTTTCTTGTACCAGTACGCCCTATGCTATTGACATGCTGCCACGGCCATTATGTCATATTAAATACATGTAAACTTACAGGCCAGAGTCTGGCAGTGTGCGCGCATGTTTGGTTCCTAGAATTGCGTAGTTATGCGTCCCTGTCAACACGCTTGCGATTTTAAGGGACTTTTACCCGGCATTGAGATCTCCGCTAGGATTTAATGGACGATCCAACTCGCAGCACGTTTCCTGGGCAGAAGCTGTTTACCAATGTACATGATTGGTAGCGGAAGCACCCTGCAACACAATTTATTTTTTCAAGCCCTGATTAGCTAGGGCGCAGAATTGTATTGGCGTGGGATATAAGTCACTATAGCTCTTATTTGGGTCATTAGTGGCGTCTCCCTGAGAATGGGAGAAAATTGACAAAAGTTGAGATGAAAGAGGGGGACAAGGAAAGAAGCGGAAAATGAATAAAAATCAAGAAACAGAAGAAATGAAAACATTTCCACTCATTTACAAAAGATGATTTTTCCATTCCTTTTTAAAGGCATTTATTCTTGATTATTGAGGACTATCATTTCATTACATAATATTATGTAACCCTCAGTGCTGACTGAAGAGAAGTCCTCTGTCTGCAACAGGTAAGGGGCCTCCTTGGGGAAAATCAATAATTGACTAACTGTTAACTAGAATGTACCTTATTGATTTTCCCCTTTAGTGCCTCAGTCAGGGAATTCAACAGGAGCTACTAATCTCCCTATTAAAGGCTGCCTTTGATCTGCTATACTCGTAGACACTATATCACAGGGGGGGCAATAAAACAATTATGAACACACGGTGTGTCCTACTGTCTCAGAATAAATGCCTTTAAACCAGCTTCTTTATACACAGGTGGCAAAAGACTCGATAACACTGAGATAGAACAGACTTTCTTCTCAGTTAGACCTTTGACTGAGGGTTATTTTGTTTGTTTGATTTGAAGTTTAACGTCCCCGTCAACACTATATAGGTCATTTTGGAGACGTTACTTCCAATTTTGTGGGACTTTTACCCGGCATTGAGATGAAATCACATCCCAAGCCCTGCTGCCCAATGAAACCAATAGGGTTTATAAGCATGGACGGTCCGACTCGCACCGCTTTGCCTGGGCAGGCTTAGATCCTCTAAGCGGTTTACCAGTACTCGTGTGCGAGTCGGTTTCAGCTTTGCGTGTAAGCATCATGCAACCCATCTGTTTCTTCAAGGCCCAGTGGGCGGGGGCCAACAAGGAAAGAAGAGGAAAATTGATTTATCTTTAAAAGGTGATCAACCCATTTCATGCGGCGTCTGATCAGGGCCTGCACTATTTGAAAAGAGAATTTTCCGACAAGAATGGAATAAAAACGGTCTGACACCCCTTATATGACAAATGGACGTGTCCAACATATAGCAATGGAAGAGTCCACTAGTGTACATGTACAATAGGTTAATACCTCGGACCCGTCCGAGTTATTAATATACACGCACAAAAATGAAGAAAACCGAACAGTTCTACTAAGAAAATCTGTAAACCGACGTCTAAATAGTGATTTGAACGCACAATCACTATTTACAGACGTTTATTTTTTCAATAGCCTCTTTCGTTTTTAATGGTAACCAGTGCTTCAGCTGAAGTGCACGACCCGCCGGATGCTTTTAGCTTTATGAGTGTTACCATATATGGGTATGGCGGCCATTTTGGTCATGTGACCTGGACCTAAAACGGTTCCCCCAATAAATGCGCCTTATCGTAAGGAGCAAAAATATATCTTATACTTTAGTACTGTATTCTGAATCGTTTGCAGGATAAAATGCATTCTCACATTTTCCAATACAAAAGCATATGTGTCAAAGTTTGACCTAGGCACAAAGAAGGTCAAGGTCAACCCAGGGTCACCATTTTATAAATTAATGATGGGCCCATGGCCCAGATGCCATTTATTAAGTTTCGTGGAAATCTGCCCAGTGGTTCTGGAAAAGACTATTTTTGAAGGGTTTTTACCATATATGGCTTGGCGGCCATTTTGGTCATGTGACCTGGACCCCATGAGCAAATTTTGGTTTCCCCCATCCCATAGAAGCTCCATATGAAATTTGACTGCAATCGGATCAACTGTTTCCGAGGGGAAGCAGTTCGAAAATTTTGACATTTTTCGCCTCTGCGAGGCTTTACTAAATGGATTGTAATATTTCGCAAGTTCATTGGTATTATCTCATTAATATCTATCAGTATGCCAAAAATTGTTTAAATATTCCAAGCGGTTAAGTCACTATCACCAATTTTCACAAACGAGTTACGGACGGACAGACAAACAGACCATATATGGCTTGGCGGCCATTTTTTGTCATGTGAGCTGGACCCCATGAACAAATTTTGCTTAGCCCAGTCCCATAGAGGCTCCATATGAAATTTGACTTCAATCGGCCCAACGGTTTCCGAGGAGAAGCAGTTCGAAAATTTTCACATTTTTCGCCTCGGTGAGGCTATACTAAATGAAATGTTATATTTCGCAAGTTCATTGATTAGATCTCATTGATATCTATCAATTTGCCAAAAATTGTTCAAATATTCCAAGCGGTTAAGTCACTATCACCAATTTTTAAAAACGGGTTAAGGACGGACAGACAGACAGACCATATATGGCTTGGCAGCCATTTTGGTCATGTGAGCTGGACCCCATGAGCAAATTTTGGTTAGGCCCATTCCATAGAGGCTCCATATGGAATTTGACTTCAATCGGCCCAATGGTTTCCGAGGAGAAGCAGTTCGAAAAATTTCACATTTTTCGCCTCGGCGTGGCTATACTAAATGGAATGTAATATTTCCAAGTTCTTTGGTTAGATCTCATTGATATCTATCAGTATGCCAAAAATTGTTTAAATATTCCAAGCGGTTAAGTCACTATCACCAATTTGTTTGTTTGATTTGAGGTTTAACGTCCCCGTCAACACTATAAAGGTCATTTTGGAGACGTTGCTTCCAATTTTGTGGGACTTTTACCCGACATTGAGATGAAATGACATCTCAAGCCCTGTCGCCCAATGAAATCAATAGCGTTTGTTAGCATGGACGGTCCGCCTTGCACCGCGGTTCCTGGACAGGCTTAGATCCTCTAAGCGGTTAACCAGTACTAGTGTGCAGGCCTGATTCAGCTCTGCGTGGAAGCATCGTGCAGCCCATATATTTCTTCAAGCCACTATGGGCGGGGGCGAATATCACCAATTTTCACAAACGGTTTCAAAAACGGTTACGGACGGACAGACAGACAGACCATATATGGCTTGGCGGCCATTTTGGTCATGTGACCTGGACCCCATGAGCAAAGTTTGGTTTCCTCTATCCCATAGAGGCTCCATATGAAATTTGACTTCAATCGGCCAAACGGTTTCCGAGGAGAAGCAGTTCGAAAGTTTTCAATTTTTTCGCCTCGGCGAGGCTATACTAAATGGAATGATATATTTTGCAAGTTCATTGGTTAGATCTCAATGATATCTATCAGTATGCCAAAAGTGTTTAAATATTCCAAGCGGTTAAGTCACTATCACCAATTTTCACAAACGGGTGACGGATTTTTCGCCTCGGCGAGGCTATACTAAATGGAATGTAATATTTCGCAAGTTCGTTGGTTAGATCTCATTGATATCTATCAGTATACCAAAAATTGTTTAAATATTCCAAGCGGTTAAGTCACTATCACCAAATTTCACAAACGGGTTACGGACGGACAGGCAGACAATATATGGCTTGGCGGCCATTCTGGTCATGTGACCTGGACGGACAGACAGACTGACAGACTGACAGAATGACCGAATGACACGGTGATTTTAGGGCACTCTTAGAAAATCAACCGACTTCAGTCGGTCGCTTTTTCTGCGGGTCGTGCAATGGTATGCTGTGTGGAGGCGATTCACATGAGTACATACGACAACACTAGGTCAATGAACAGTGCCTCTGTCAATACCTCAAATTCGAGTTCAAAATAGTCGTGAAAAACGAGCAATTTGTGTCTGAACTACCGAAGTTTCACTACAAAAACGTTCTGGGCGGCCCCCGCCCATAGGGGCTTGAAGAAATATATGGGCTGCATGATGCTTCCACGCAGAGCTGAATCCGGTCCGCACACTAGTACTGGTAAACCGCTTAGAGGATCTAAGCCAGTCCAGGAACCGCGGTGCGAGGCGGACCGTCCATGCTAATAAACTCTATTGGTTCCATCGCCATTTCATCTCAATGTCGGGTTAATTCTCACAAAATTGGAAGCAACGTCTCCAAAATGACCTTTACAGTGTTGACGGGGACGTTAAACCTCAAATCAAACAAACAAAACTGACTATATTTCACAAGGCAGACAGTTTTGGGCATGTGCATGTAGTCTTTTCCTCTTTCTGTCTTGTTTGTTTGAATTGGAGTTTAACAGCCCAATCAACACTATTTAGGTCATTTTGAGCCGGTCAGTTTACCATATCCACACTTTTCCTGGGAAGGCTTATACGTAAGCGGTTAACCATTACAGTGCACATTCGTTCACCAGAATTCTTGAATCAGCAGAAGAGGGAGGATGATCATAGAAAATATTTCATGATCAATCTCCACGAACGAATGTTGCCGACCCTGGCAGGTATCGAACCCGCATCCAACTTATCACCAGCCAGACGCGTATCCGACTGAGCTACAAAGGCCGGCTCCTCTTTCTGTACTTTGACCTCACCTGAACTAGATCGGGTATCCATCGACTGCTGAGTGTCCTAAGTTAACAAGTTCGTGCCGTGAATTACTCCGTAAGCCCCACCTTAAGAGGTTTACAGGAGTATATTTCAGCCCCAAGACAGGTTGTGGGCACTCGTTAGAACCGCCTACATGATACAGTTCTAACGAGCACCGACAATCTATATTCTTAGTAGAAATAAGATAAAAATGACAATTTGCATGAGAAAATTAACCGTTTTATAAACTGGGTAAGGCGGTTCTAACAAACTCCTACAATCTATGTTTGAAACTTTTATTTGTTTCCTTTCTACAACAATCATGAAAACACGTGACCTACATGGCCTTTGTTGACCTCACCATTGCATTAGACACGGTCAGTCGTGAAGGTCTTTGGAAAATTATGTAGAAGTTTGGCTGTCCAACAAAGTTCTTACCAATGGTGAGGCAGTTCCACGATGGTATGCTTGCACGGTTCCAATATGATGTCGAGTTTTCTGACCCATTCTCAGTGACAAATGGAGTCAAACAAGGCTGTGTACTAGCCCCGACACTGTTCAGCATGCTGTTCTCCGCCATGCTCACAGATGCTTTCCAGGATACCTATTAGATATTGCTTTGGTGGGAAGCTTTCCAACCTAAGAAGGTGCAGAAAGAGGTGCTAGACAAGTTTCTCTTTCCTGACGACATGGCAAAGGGTTGACTACTGTGGCAGCTGTGACTTCACAATCGGCATCAAAAAGGCTGAGGTGGTAAATCAATCTTTACAAGAAGCCCAGTAGTACTGTGTGAATAGTCAAAGACAAGTTCACCGACCTTGGAAGCACATTGTCAAGAGTCATGCACATTGATGGTGAAGTCAAAGCCAGGATTGCCAAAGCTAGTGCAGCATTTGGCCGCATACGTGGTACATGTAGTGCTTGGATTCGATGTGGAATACGGCTTGACACAAAGCTGAAAGTCTACAGAGTGGTGGTGCTACCAACACTATTAAATGTATGTGCATGCGAAACATTCAGTGACAGTTTACCAACGGCACGCCAAAAGACTGAACCATTTCCATACAAGCTGTCTTAAAAAAAACCTTTATAGATTTAGCGATATTAACACAAGAATCCAAACACAGAATTCATGAAAAGGACAGGGGTACATGTACTCTTCTAGAACTAGCACAGTTACGATGGACATGCCATGTTAATATGTTAATGGAAAAAACGCTCTCATGGTGGTTAGAAGAAGAGATAGAAGGACACCCTCAAAGCCTCCCTCAAGGACTTCAATATACCAACGGGGGCGTGGGAACAAATTGCACAGGACCGAGTGAATTGGCGAGGTCTCATTAGGAGAGGTGCTAGTAAATATGAGGCAAAATGAACAAGCGAGGCCGAGCAGAACCGTGCACATCGCAAAGCCAGAGCTAAGGCATCATCAACTCTGACCTCTGTCCTTTTTGAGCTAGAATCGGTCTAATCAGTCATCTTAGAACGTACAAAAGTAGCTTTTCTCTGATTAAGATTGATTATCTTCAGTAATGACAGACTAACTGTTGTTATTATTATTACTATTATGAAATCATGCCTTCAAATAATTTTGACCCCCTTAAACCCTACTTTTATTTTGTAAATCTTGGGTTTACAGGGGTTTACAAGATCTTCTCTTTTTCTGATCAAAAACAGAAGATTGTGGGTACTCGTGAGAACCGCATATGCGAGGTAGCTCTAACGAATACCCAAAGTATATGTTTTGAGTAGAAATATGAAAAATAGCACAATTTTTCATCTAAACAAGATGTGTTTGTGAAACACGAATATGTCCCCGGGCATGGTCATTTTTTTCAGAGTCGGTCACAGTTCAAAGTCAAGATCACAGGTCAAGATTTTTGGTTTGAGTGGGAAGCCCTTGGTCCAAGAAACTTACATGCAAAAAATGAAGGCTCTATCTGAAACGGTTCGTAAGTTATGAACAATAATATTTTTTTCATTAAAGTAGGTCATAGGTCAAGGTAACAAGTCAAAAAATTGGTAGCTCTTGTCACAAGGAACCTACATGTCAAATATGAAGGTTCTATCTTAAACGACTCAAAAGTTATGAACAATTTTATTAGCTCTTTTAAGTAGATCAAAGGTCAAGGTCATGGTAATTTTTTGCATGAATGTAAAGCTCTTATCATAAGGAACCTACATGTCAAAAATGAAGGCCATATCCAAAACGGTTTGAACGTTATGGCCAAAATGTTATTTTTTTTCTTTTAAGTAGGTCAAGGTCACAGGTCAAATTATTTGCATGAATGTAAAGCTCTTTTTACAAGGAACCTTCATGCCAAATGTGAAAGCTGTATCTCCAACGGTTCAAAGTTATGACCAATTTTAACTTTTTCTTTTATGTTGGTCAAAGGTCAAAGTCACAGGTAAAAGTGTTTTGTGTGAATGTACAGCTCTCGTCACAAGAAACCTACATGCAAAATATGAAGGCTGTATCTCATATGATTCAAAACTTATGACCAAAATGTTATTTTTTTATTCTAAGTAGGACAAAGATCACTGTCAAGGTCATAGGTCAAAAATTTTTTTGCATGAATGTAAAGCTTTGTCACAAGGAACATACATGCCAACTATGAAGACTGTATCTCAAGCGGTTCAAAAGTTGTGACCAATGTTATTTTGTTCTTTAAAGGAGGTCAACTGTCAAGGTCAAGGCCACAGTTCAAATTTTTTGTGTGAATAAAAAGCTCTTGTTACAAGGATCCTACATGCAAAAAATGAAGGCTGTATCTCAAATGGTTAAAAAGTTATGACCAAAATGTAATTTTTATTTTAAGTAGGTCAAAGGTCAAGGTCAAGGTCACAGGTCCATTTTTTGCATGAATGTAAAGCTTTTGCCACAAGAAACATACTTGCCAAATATGAAGGCTGTATCTCAAGCGGTTCAAAAGTTATGATCAATGTTATTTTTTTCTTTTAAGTAGGTCAAAGGTCAAGGTCACGTCATTATTTTTTTTTTTTTGATGAATGTGAAGCTCTTGTCACAAGGAACCTTCATGCCAAATATGAATACTCTATCTCCAACGGTTCAAAAGTTATGACCAACGTTAAAGTTGTCCACGTACAAACCAACAAACAAACAAACAAACAGACAATCGCTATCGCTATCGGGGACATAAAAACATTCTTTTTGCTGGTAAAATTTCCAATATACAGTAAAACTTCGATGAAAAGTTGAACCCGTTCTTGAGTCCGCAGGGAATTCCTCCAAATACGATACAGGGGTAATTTAGGAAGATTTTCTTTATTTATCTTGCAAATGTATGCTGTGTGTACTCATTAGAATCGCCTCGATGAGGCGATTCTAATGAGTACACACAACGTACATTTATAATATAGATCACCGAAAAGATATTCACAATTATTTCCTTTATGCCTCCTGGTATGGCCCAATAGTATCCCTTTGTGGCTCGACTTCCCGCTGTCTCGAACAAATTGTCATGGTCCCAAAGTGGTTCGAGCCATCGAAGTTAGACTGTATTTGGAGAAGCATGACTTCGAAATGTATGGAAAATTACACCACGTGGGTGCATATTTCTGATTAGAAAAACATACTAGAATACTGTCGATGGCGCGCCATCGCAAATCCCCACGCTTTCTACAGAGGGGCCAAGTACCGAAAACCCCTTTCCCTGGGCCCTAATTTGACTCCATGGTCAAAATATTACCTGTATTATATTCTACTAATCATGCCCTTCAATTTCATATGCCACATGACTATGTTCCAAAAAACTTAAATTTTGACCCTTTGACCCCTCTCCCAGGGCCCCAATCTGACCCCAGGGTCAAAATTTTACTTGTAGTTTATTCTACCCATTATCCCCTTCGCATAGATATGCAACATGACTTTGTTCTGAAAAACTTTAATTTTGACCCCCTACCCCACCCCCCGCCCCCCAAGTCCGACCCCCAGGGCGTGACCTAGGGGTCACAGCCAAAATCCCGTTCAATATGTTTTACTTTTTTCATAACTAAGTACATGTACAAAGTTTGGCATCAAGATCTTCAAAATTGACTTTGTAATTGAATTGTATTGATATTTGACCTTTTGACCCCTCCACCCCAGGGCCCCTGGGGGCGGGGACAAAAAAAAATGTGCTCTTGCGCAAGCCATTCATGTAAGCAACTCGCATACCAAATTTGGTTGAATTCCGGCTAACGGTTTAGGAGGAGATAGCCGGACAGACAGACGGAGAGACGGACGGAGGCGATAACAATATCCCCACTTTTTTTTAAAAACGTGGGGATAATAAAGTAGCATTATTTCCCTCAGGTGCATTTTCCTGTGCGCTAAGTATTTTTTATAAGTAACTCACTTCAAGTTGATAATCTATCTCCTGTGTGATACTCGGTGATCCTTTACTGAAATATTTGGTCACATTGGATCCTTTGCCTTCTTTACTGTCAGTCGCGCTCACCAGCAACCTCAATGAGGCCGCCTTTTCATTACAACTGTTTTCAGCACTTCCTTTCCGACTATTATTCCGTACGGTTCGTAGCCGCTTGAAAAGATCAAATCCTGACATCCTGAACGCTCACGGAAGGTATTTTCTCGGTTGGTTTAAGCATACAAATGCTTATTATCTAGACTTTTAAAGTAAACACATTGCACACAAATAACGTAATTTTCATGAGTGTACGATTCTGATACTAAAACGGATAATATTGCCGAAGAAGTGCAAAAGAGGGTTTTGTTACTGACGGCGTCGTCGGTGAAACAGCTAACCACTTCATTTTTCCAGCACGAATACACGCCTATGTAATATTGACCCCCTTGAACCCCACTGTTATATAGTAAAACTGGGGATTAGAGGGGTAATCCTTATCTTTCTTATTCTGCTCTGGAATATATAGTTGTGGGTCCTCGTTAGAACGGCCTCATCGAGGCGGTTCTAACGAGTACCCACAATCTATATTATGAGCAGAAATAAGAAAAATATCACAAATTTTCATCTGAAATTTTTCATTTTTTCGGCGATAAAGGTTACAGTGTATTTGTATAGGCGTGTTTTCGTAATGTATTCGGCCTTAAAGTCCGTTTTATCCAAGAATAATTTATAGTCCACGCAAATTCAACCCCAACAGAATTGACTTAAACGTCGGATAATAGCATATTTAATGTGAGATAGCGTCTGTTCATCAACTTGCGGCTTCGATTATTTGCAAAACAATACGGACCCACAGAATATCAAATATGACCTGGACAAATGTATCAGACAAGGCACGTACTTAGCGATGACAAAATTCTCAAATCAACTTTAGCGTAATGTTTGCTTTTAAAGTATTTGTTTATAATCACAAATATTTAAAGATAATCGTTCGTGTATCGTTCTAAAAAATATAAGGTCAAGATATGCCATTAAATTGAATATTATGAGGCTATCCACTTGACGTTATCTCTCTCACCGCAACTTTCAGAAATTTGATTTTAGAGGCCTGGATACGCATTTTGTAATAGTAACACTTAAAAACATCTTGCCAGGGTTTAATGTATTTGAACAAGAGAATTGTCTCCTGCTGAGCAAAGTTTTTCCTTTAAGAGATTCATATAATTATGTTCAAACAGTCACCATCTTGAAAAAAAATCAAGAAGAAAAATGACGGGAATATATGTAAACACCTTAATTTTTGGTGTCGCCAAATATAAAGATCTCCGAGCATGCTCGTCCAGCGAAGACTCAGATCAGCCTGCGCATTTGCACAGGCTGATCTGAGTCTTCGCTGTCGCTGTGCACGATATGGATTTGTAATGCAATAAGGGAAGGTAATATCCCAAGTTTGTGAAGAGGCTGTTAGTTAGGCTGATCTGAGTCTTCGCTGTCGCTGTGCACGATATGGATTTGTAATGCAATAAGGGAAGATAATATCCCAAGTTTGTGAAGAGGCTATTAGTTTTTCGCTTGCCTGTTTGTTTGAATTGTGGTTTTACGCCCCCGTCAACACTATTTAGTGAATTTGGGGGACGTAACCGTCAACACCTTTTTAGGTAATTTTATGGGACTTTAACCAGACATTGTGATGAAATGACATCTCAAGCCCTACCGCCTAAACAGACCAAGAGGGTTCATATGCAGGGATAGTCTCCCACGCGCCACTTTTCCTGGACAGGCTTAGGCCTTCTACGCGGCTTACCAGTACTCATTTGCGGTCGGGTTCAGCTCTGCAAGGAAGCATCTTGCAGACCATTCTATTGTTCCAAGCCCCACTGGGCGGGGGCCCGCGGCCTATTTGAAGAAATTATTATGTGCAAAAATGGCGTCTTTCAAATATCTAGAACATGCAAAATTCAGACGATTTTTTTTGGTCCAAACATAGATTGTGGGCACTCGTTAGAACCGTAGAACTAACGAGTAGCTCAAATCTCTGTTTCTGAGCAAAGATAAGGAAAAAATATACCCATGTAAACCCGAATTCCTCTGTATCATTATGAAAACACAACTCTACAAATACATTGTCAATTTTTTAGCCAAAAAAAATGGATAGTCTAAGATGAAAAATTGTGATTTTTTTCTTATTTCTGCTCAAAACATAGATTGTTGGGACTCGATAGAACCGCCTCGACTAGGCGGTTCTATCGAGTACCCACAATCTATGCTTTTAAGCAGATATAAAGAAAATACTGTTTACCCCTGCAAACCCCAGTTTTACTATATAAAAGTTGGGTTTAAGGCGGTCAAAATTATATAGGCGTGTTTTCGTGATGTAAAGCAGGGTTTACAGTGGGTGCTTATTACACGAATTTCGGTTAACGCGGTGTTTATCCAGACAAAAATTTAAAAACCTTTCCCTCAAGGAATCGCAATCGAATATTATAGTCTATGATAAACAAACACATTCGCATGTACCATGTCCTATTTAAAAATGCAAATGTATTAAGTCGCATATTGAGTCATTCTTTCATTAAGCCCCCAATAAGGAGTGTTTTCACAGAGTCGGTGAAAATTCAGAACATTATCCTTAAATCCGAAGTTGCGATATTTCTTTTATCTCCTTTTCAGTTTTATTAACAACACAATATGTCGCTTTCAAATTTTATGTTAGCCATAAATCTGTAATGATGTGTAGACACTGTAATCCATACTTAAAGCAAATACTATATACGTATGCACATTTCAATAAATTACATTAACGAAAATAACACCGACTAATTTTCAACCTGAATGACCCCGACACAATAAAAATCTGTTTGTAAAACCCATTTTATACAGGGAAAACCCAGTTTTACAGGGGTAGAATCATTTCCTTTAATTTCTGCTCCAAGACATGAATTGTGGGTACTTGTAAGAACTGCCTCAATGAGGCGGTTCTAAACTGAACAGAAAAATATCACAAGTTTTACAGAGGGCCTGGCTATAACGACAGTGATAGTTCCCTAACCATTTGCCGCTTTAGTAAATTTGCAGATATAAAGACTCCCTATAAGGAACAGTAAAGGCTTTCTCCCTTAAAAACTCCAAGAAACACATGTTGTGGACATTTGTTAAACTCGTCTTGCCGAGGCGATTCTAACAAATATCCACAGTATTTATGCCTTGGACATTTGTTAAACTCGTCTTGCCGAGGCGATTCTAACAAATATCCACAGCATTTATGCCTTGGAGGATTAAATAATTACACCATTTTTAACACCTACATTAATCCTAAGGATTCGTTCAATTAAAATTGCGATATAACAAGTTTTGTGGTTATATCGAATATAGAGGATCTTACATGAGTGTCCATGTATTATTGAATTTATTAAACGAGTTCAGGAAAAGGGATAAAATGCGAGGCTTGGAAAATGGATAAAATGCGAGGCTCTGCCGAGCATTTTATCCCTTTTCCTCAACGAGTTCAGTAAATTCAATAATACATTAGCACGACTGCAAGATTCTATTTATCATAAGACATTTAAAACGCATTTTATTCACGATTGTTTACAAAAATATCAATATTCCGCCATTAGTATACGCGACGTCGTATATGTAACGTTACGGGACGTATCTAGCTAATTTGCATATTTAATCCACTAGTGGATTATCGAAAATATTACATGGCGTTGTTACACGCTCAGACCCGACGTCATATGATAAAACCGCTATAAAGAGGGTTGACTGTAGTCCTACCAATTAACCGTTTCAAGGGTCCTTCGAAAAGTTTTGTCACTAATAGGTTTGCTTTATTAGCCGAAACTACGTAGTATGACCCATCTTCTTTCTTATGAATGTTTGCATTGCTCTTAAAGGAACTTATTTTTGATTTTTATTTGCCTTCACTGCAGCTGGTGTTGTGCCGTGTGGCGGCCGTAAAAAGTCTCCCCGTACATCAACCATAGTGCAGTTTATATTTTACTTTTGGTCCTTTGAGATCAGCGTGAATATTCTGAGATATCAGAAATAAATTATTGGTTTATACTAATATTCTAGACAGGTTTTTAATTATTTGGACCCCATTTCGATTTATATTAGTCTTTGAATCGACTGCCTGTTCGAAATTCGCAAAATTGCAGTATGTTTACTCTGGCTTTCGTTGTCGGATCTTTACAGGGTCACTGATGAGGCTTTATTAGCCGAAACTACGTAGTATGACCCATCTTCTTTCTTATGAATGTTTGCATTGCTCTTAAAGGAACTTATTTTTGATTTTTATTTGCGTAGTTTTATCGTATTTCTGATACTTAGCTACCAATAACAGTTATTTTCGTGCAAATTGTTTTTATGTCAAATAGATATACATGCAGTCATTTAAGAGTTACATTGAAAAATGGGCAGAAAGGCTGAACTTCGCAGCGACATTAAATGTCGCGTTAGGCTCGACATAGGTTCAAGTCAGATGTTTGATGAAAAGTGTGGCATACGAGGACTGTTCAAATATGAATGCAAGTAGAACGTTTTCTCATGCACTAACGCGAAAATCACCTGGAAATAAATATCACAGCGTAGAAAAACATTTTACCTATACATTGATACCAAACCTGTTAATATCCGTTGACTTTAGTCATGCATATCGTTCGATAAACACTGTCTACTCTTGTATACTAATACAAAACATGGTTGGAAGAAGGTCAGAGTACGCCGTTGAAATACGGTCCTATATTAAGAATCGTTGTATTCTTGGTATACGGTGCAAAGGCAGTTTTGATGAAATATGTTCGGTTTATGGGCATAATGAAATGTTTTCCAACAGTTTTTTGTTGGTGTAAGATATTCAGCTGTGAGCTAGGCTCAACAGAAGATGCACCACATGATCGTCGGCCGAAAAGAGCAACATCTGCCAAGATAGTTGCTAGAGTGAAAGAAATAGTTGCTACCGATGCACGATACACCACTAGGCAAATAGCTAGTATGGTTGGCATCTCATTAGGAGCAGCTCATACAATTCTGAAACGGGATTTGAAAATGAGAAAGATCTGTGCTAGATGGATTCCCCATCTGTTGACAGATGAGCAGAAAAAGACACACGTTCAGTGCGCCAAGAAGCTGCTTAAAAAGTTTCCAAATTACAATGCACGGTCATTCGCTAATGTCGTCACAGGTGACGAGACATTGGTTCACTTTTTTGAGCCAAAACGAAAGATTCAGAACAAAATATGGGCAACAAAGTATTGCAAAAGACCATGCATTGCAAAGCGGACCATGAGCGTCAAGAAGGTAATGTATGCCATATTCTTTTCAAATCAAGGCCCTGCTATTCAGGTTGCTGTGCCTAAAGGCAAATCTGTAAATGCGAAGTTTTACAAGAATAAAGTTCTTCGAAAATTGAAGAAATATTTCAAAGAACGAAGACCCGCAACTGGTTTGGCCAATGTCAGATTTCTACATGACAATTCGTCATCGCACAAGTGCTCATTGTGCGAAACTATCTGAAGCAGGAAAAGGTTGTTGAACTCCCTCACCCCCCCCCCCCCCCCCCCGTATTCCCCTGACCTTGCCCCGTGTGACTTTTTTTTGTTCCCGCGGCTGAAAAAATACCTTTCTGGTCGAAAATTTGTACAGCGCAAACACCTCGGTTCTGCAATATTCCAGTGCCTTCATAGTATACCTCGAAAAGACTACCAAAATGCATTCAATGATTGGATCAGAAGACTGAAAGTTTGTATATCTGTTAAAGGGGAATACTTTGAGGGGACAAAATAAATTTTTCATCGAAATCTATCACGGAATCATTTTTATGTGCTTAGTTGCATTCATATTTGAACACTCCTCGTATATGAACAACCTCTTGCCATTTCAAGCGCACATTTTATCGGTGTGTCAAAGCTTTGAGAGCTGGTAAATCATCGGTCAAAGGCGCGTGTTGGTGGGTCCAAGACCTCCATCGCCAAGGCAACCACCATTGCTGTAAAGGTAGCGGTCGAAGAAGATGCGCGACCACATGTCAGTGAAAGAGATAGCTAAATGCACTGGCATATCAGAAGGCAGCGTGCAGAAGAGCTGATAACAGACAGCGGAAGCGCAAACATCAAAAGCGCCCCTGTATTGCCAAGAGAACCATCAGCTTCAAGATTTTGTAGATGTTGTTTGCAATCTTTTTCAATTATAGTGGTTCAAGTGTCTTGTCCTTCTGGTCATACAGTCACTGGGCGATTCTGTAAGAACGCTGTACATAAAAAGTCGATTTCTTACATGCTTTTCAATGAATAATAGAGATTTATCAGTGAAATATAAATCGATATTTTCACTGTTTCAAACAGTGAAAATACGATTTTTTATTTTTCACTGTTTGGGACTACTTTTTTTCTTCAAATCTAACTCTAATTTCAATTTTATCTTTGTCAGATAACTGAACAATACTGAAATGTGTTCTATTTGACGCATAGCCCGTTCATGTGTGACGGGGACGTTACTGACGTCATTTATGACGCTGACGTCACGTCTTTTGTCGCACGACGTTAGACTTGCCAGCAACTTCTTTGGAAAACTACTCTCTCAATTATTTCATTAATCATTCATAATAATACCATCCCAGGCCATTTCTCAGGTGCAAACTTTCAGTTTACACCCAATAGTATACCCACTAAACACGATGGACACCACTAAATTGACGCGAAACGAACAGGAACAAAGATAATTTTCTCCGAATGTGAGCGACACCATTAAAGACGCTAAATATTGCCTTTTGAAACATGTAAGAAACAGAAAATTTGATTTTTTCAGTGCAAGATCAAATTTTATTTCACTCATGAACAACAAAACTGCTATTTTCACTCGTGGCTACGCCACTCGTGAAGATAGTTTTGGTGTTCATTCGATGAAATAAAATTCGATCTTACACTGAAAAAATCAAATATCCTCTATGCATTCTACAAAAGCAAAGGTAGGTCAGTAGTGCACCAGATCCATGACGATGCCTCCCCTCACAAGTCTGAGATTGTGAGGTCGTATTTGACTGCTGAAAAGGTCGAGGTTGTAAACCATCCTCCCTATTCTCCTGGCCTGAGCCCATGCGACTTTTTCTTGTTCCCAAGGCCCAAGAAAATGATATCTGGAAAGACATATAAGTCTAGAAGTGTACTTGGCAGCGCGATTTACCAGTGCCTCCAACAGGTACCCAAAGAAGACTACCAAACAACTTTTAGAAATTGGATTCAAAGGTTACAAAAATGCGTTTCGGCACAGGGAGAGTACTTTGAGGGCCTGCAATAGGGAAAAAATAAATGGAGCGTTTAGGAAATAAAACCCCAATGACAAAACGTTTTGAAGGACCCTCTTAAAAAAGATTTCTATCACAAAATGCATTATTTTGCGATTTCATATGAGGTTTAAAATTTTACTTAAAAATCAACTTTATATTAAGCAACGGATCTGAGATCGAGAGGTAGCCGGTTCGATCCCCACAAGCGCCACGTGTTGTTTCCTTGAGCAAGCGACTTTACTTACATTACTTAGTACTGGTTTCTATCCAGGAAGAGGACGAAAAAGAGGGCCACATGAAAGATTAGTACTTGTACTAAATGTGTTACCCTCTATAAATAAAGACGATTATTATAATTATACAAAGTTTTGTGATGTCATATGAGGTTTAAAATTTTACTTAAAAACTCATCTTTACAATTATTCAAACAGAATTGATATCTTGCTACAATATAATAAAATCACTTAGATTTAAAATGATTAAATGCTGTCAGATGCAAATTTAACTAAAATATACTGAACTATTTTAATTAAATTTAAAAAAAAAAGTTTAAACACATTAAAAATATATCATGAAATGGTGACATGTCAGGAACTGATGAAAATTATTTTATTTTTTATTATATTATTAGAACTAGCTCAACAAGAGGCTCAATGAGCCTAAACCGCTCACCTGAGGAACTTAAGTTTTAACAATTCACAGACTTGACTACTAAATCTGCTAATAGAATCCAGCCCATTGACCCTTACAGGATATAAGTCATCAATATTGCATTGCATTCCAAGTTTGAGACTTCTAGCTTCTTTAGTTCCTGAGAAATCTTTGACGAAAATTTAACATTGGTCAAAATGGAGAGAAAGAAGAATGAAAGAACAGATGAACAAATAAGCTGAGAAAGCCCAATGTGTCTTACACAAAATAAGTCATCATTATTCTATTGAATACCAAATTTGATGCTTCTAGCTTTTATAGTTCCTGAGAAATCTTTGATTAAAAATTTAACATTGGTCTATTATCTCTATATGGAGAGAAAGAAGAATGAAGGAACAAATGAACCAGACTAGCTCCAAAACCTAATGCAGCCTTTCCCCTTGCCCAATGGTGCTACACATAAAATTTAAACAAGATTGGTCGACTGCCTTCTGAGATATGCTTCATTGAAAGTGTGGACGACGGATGGACGGACGACAGACGACGGACTCCGGAGCCTTGGTATACTATCAGCTCACTGGAGCCTTTGGCTCAGGTGAGCTAAAAATTCAAGTCGCTATTTCTGTCACAACATTTTCCCTACGTTAAGTCTATGGGCAAATTTTTTTGTCTCTCAAGGTCACGTAACTCCGAGGTCAATATTCCGATTCGGCCCAAAATCGAACTTAACCGAGATTTTACGCCTGTCCTCGTTACCTGCAAGTTTGAAGCTGATATGAATAAAAATAAAGTTGCTATCGTGGTCACAACGTATTTTTTTATGCTCAAGGGCAGGTAACTCCAAGGCAAATATTCCGATTCGGCCCAAAATCGAACTTAACCGAGATTTTATGTCTGTCCTCGTTACCTGCAAGTTTGAAGCTGATCTGAAAAAAATTCAAGTCGCTATCGTAGTCGCAACATTTTCCCTAATTAAGTATATGGGCAAATTTTTTGTCGCTCAAGGTCACGTAACTCCGAGGTCAATATTCCGATTCGGCCCAAAATTGAACTTAACCGAGATTTTATGCCTGTCCTCGTTACCTGCAAGTTTGAAGCTGATATGAATAAAAATAACGTTGCTATCGTGGTCACAACGTATTTTTTTATGCTCAAGGGCAGGTAACTCCAAGGCAAATAATCCGATTCGGCCCAAAATCGAACTTAACCGAGATTTTATGTCTGTCCTCGTTACCTGCAAGTTTGAAGCTGATCTGAAAAAAATTCAAGTCGCTATCGTAGTCACAACATTTTCCCTATGTAAAGTCTATGGGCAAATTTTTTGTCGCTCAAGGTCATGTAACTCCGAGGTCAATATTCCGATTCGAACTTAACTGAGATTTTATGCCTGTCCACGTTACCTGCAAGTTTGAAGCTGATCTGAACAAAAATAAAGTTGCTATCGTGGTCACAACTTATTTTTTTATGCTCAAGGGCAAAAATCGGGCAAAAAACTCCGAGGTCAATATTCCGATTCGGCCCAATATCGAACTTAACCGGGATTTTATGCCTGTCCTCGTTACCTGCAAGTTTGAAGCTAATCTGAATAAAAATAAAGTTGCTATCGTGGTCACAACGTATTTTTTCATGCTCAAGGGCAGGTAACTCCAAGGCAAAAATCCGATTCGGCCCAAAATCGAACTTAACCGTGATTTTATGTCTGTCCCCGTTACCTGCAAGTTTGAAGCTGATCTGAAAAAAATTCAAGTCGCTATCGTAGTCACAACATTTTCCCTATGTTAAGTCTATGGGCAAATTTTTTGTCGCTCAAGGTCACGTAACTCCCAGGTCAATATTCCGATTCTGCCCAAAATCGAACTTAACCGAGATTTTATGCCTGTCCTTATTAAGTGCAAGAATGAAGTCGATCAGAAAAAAATTGACGGAGCTAGAGTGATGACAAGCTTTTTCCTATGTTAAGTCTATGGGAGCTATATGTTGCCATGGTAACCAGAGTTCCACTCAGATCTGCATGAAAACCTTATGCAGTCTTTCCACTTGCCCAATAATGTTACACATGAAATTTGATCAAAGTCGGCCAAGTAGTGTTCAAGAAATACATTTTTGAAATTCACATTAACCCTTATGCAAAAATGCACAAGGGCAGGTAACTCCTAAGTGTATGATCCGATTCTGCCAATTATCGAACTTGACCGAGATTTCATGGCTGTGCTGGTTATCTGTAAGAATGAAGCCAATCCGAACAAAATTGAAGCAGCTACAGTGATGACAACATTTTCCCCATGTTAAGTCGATAGGCAATTTTTCGGGTGCTCAAGGGGACGTAACTCTTGAGTGAATTATCTGATTCGGCCCAAAATCGAACTTGACCGAGATTTTATGCCTGTACTTGTTATCTGCAAGAATGAAGTCGATCAGAAAAAAATTGACGGAGCTAGAGTGATGACAAGCTTTTTCCTATGTGAAGTCTATGGGAGCTAGATGTTGCCATGGCAACCAGAGTTCCACTCAGATCTGCCTGAAAACCTAATGAAGCCTTTCCACTTGCCCAATAATGCGACACATGAAATTTGATCAAAGTTGGCCAAGTAGTCTTTAAGATATACATTTTTGAAATTCCCATTAACCCTAATGCAAAAACACACAAGGGCAGGTAACTCCTAAGTGAATGATCCGATTCTGCCAGTTATCGAACTTGACCGAGATTTCATGGCTGTGCTGGTTATCTGCAAGAATAAAGCCAATCTGAAAATAATTGAAGCAGCTACGGTGATGACAACATTCTCCCCATGTTAAGTCAATAGGCAATTTTTTCAACGCTCAAGGGCACGTAACTCCTGAGTGAATAATCCGATTCAGCCCAAAATCGAACTTGATCGAGATTTCATGCCTGTCCTCGTTATCTGCAAGAATGAAGTCGATCAGAAAAAAATTGATGGAGCTAGAGTGATGACAAGCTTTTTCCTATGTTTTTTCAACGCTCAAGGGCACGTAACTCCTGAGTGAATAATCCAATTCAGCCCAAAATCGAACTTGATCGAGATTTTATGCCTGTCCTCGTTATCTGCAAGAATGAAGACGATCAGAAAAAAAATTGACGGAGCTAGAGTGATGACAAACTTTTTCCTATGTTAAGTCTATGGGAGCTATTTGTTGCCATGGCAACCAGAGTTCCAATCCGATCTGCCCGAAAACAGTATGCAGCCTTTCCCCCTACCTGATAATGCTTCACATGAAATTTGATCAAGATTGGCCCACTGGTTCCGGAGATATACTTCTTTGAAAGTGTGGACGACGGACGACGACGACGGACGACGGACGCCGGCTCGTGGTATACTAATACCTCACATGAGCCTTCGGCTCAGGTGAGCTAAAAATAAACAACAAGAAAAAAATTTCAACTTAAGCCAGAAAATGATTTTTCTGAGTGAAATTTAAAGCTAAAGAAAAAAAATCACCAGATTCATCACATGTTAAGTTTACTTTAACAATAGATACGTGTATTCTTAAAGACATTAATAACAAGGAAGCACTAGAATTTGTCAGTATTTGCTTAAAGGTGGAATTTAAAAGATGTAAAAAAACAACAACAAAAAAAAAAAAAAAAACATTTTTTAACGGTTACAAAAACCTCAGAGGATTTCATAAAATCCCATTACGAATACACGTCTATACAACTTTGACCCCCTTAAACCTCTCTTCATTACGCAAACACGACTATACAGATACATTGCCACCTTTATCGCCCCAAAAAATGAAAATTTTATGATGAAAAGTTGTGATATTTTTCTTATTTCTGCTCAAAATATAGATTGTGGGCACTCGATAGAACCGCCTTATCGTGTTTTTTTTAACGGTTTCAAAAACCTCAGAGGATTTCATAAAATCCCATTACGAATACACGCCTATATAACTTTGACCCCCTTAAACCTCTCTTTTGTAAAGTAAAACTGGGGTTTACAAGGGTGTACATTATTTTTCTTATTTCTGCTTAAAAACATAGAAACTCTTGTAAACGTTCACCAATATATTTGAATAGGCCTTTTCGTAATGCCTCTGAGCAATGTAAAACCTTTTGGAAAGTTGATGACAAAAGGCTAATTCCAAACTTTGTATGTTTGGAACCGTTTGGCATATTTCCACGCGGTTTTCAGTGCCATATTCTCTAAAACAAGGCCTTTACTTTTCCTGAAATTTAAAGAAAAAAATTGTTTCATTTGACCTTTATCAAAGTAAGACGTAATGGGTCAGACACGTGCATAACTTTTTAGGCTATGAGTGCGACCAGCAGACATACAGTCCGTAGATGAAAGACTGACTGTCCACAAAGCATCAATATTACATAATTACGATAATACACCCGTGCGAATAGGCGCATTTTACACATCTCCAAAATGGCCATTTTTCTGAAGAAAATTCGTGATTTTTTCCTTATAAATACTGCAAACATAGGTTGTGTGTGCTCGTTAGAACCGTCTCATTGAGGCGGTTCTAACGAGTACCCACAACCTATGTCTTGGAGCAAAAATAGGAAAAATAACGTTTACCCCCGTACACCCCAGTTTTCTCTATATAAAGTTGGGTTTAGGGGGTGTTCATTTCACGGAGTTGTTCACGTGATGATGTATGAGGCGCAACGTCTTTCGTCTTGCTCTAGAAATAACATGATTCTTTGTTTGTTTGTTTTTCTTTTCAGTCGAAAATTGTAATTCATATTTATGTCCCTGTCATTGATCGTGAATGCTCGTTAGAACCGCCTCAGCCGGTGATTCTCACGAGTTCTCACAAGCTATGATTCTGAATTCAAATAAGGATAATAATGAATACCCTGACAAACAGCACATTACGAAAATAAGCATATTCAGATAACTTTTGCCACCAAAAAATTGAAAGTTTTCAGATAAAAAAAATTCTAATATTGCACGACCCGCAGAAAAAGCGACCGACTGAAGTCGGTTCATTTCTAAGAGTACCCTAAAATCACCGTGTCATTCTGTCATTCTGTCAGTCTGTCCGCCCGTAACCCGTTTGTGAAAATTGGTGATAGTGACTTAACCGCTTGGAATATTTAAACAATTTTTGGCATACTGATAGATATCAATAAGATCTAACAAACGAACTTGCGAAATATTACATTCCATATAGTATAGCCTCGCAGAGGCGAAAAATGTGAAAATTTTCGAACTGCTTCTCCTCGGAAACCGTTGGGTCGATTGAAGTCAAATTTCATATGGAGCCTCTATGGGATGGGGGAAACCAAAATTTGCTCATGGGGTCCAGGTCACATGACCAAAATGGCCGCCAAGCCATATATGGTCTGTCTGTCTCTCCGTCCGTAACCCGTTTGTGAAAATTGGTGATAGTGACTTAAGCGCTTGGAATATTTAAACAATTTTTGGCATACTGTTAGATATTAATGAGATCTAACCAATGAACTTGCGAAATATTACATTCCATTTAGTATAGCCTCGCCGAGGCGAAAAATGTGAAAATTTTCGAACTGCTTCTCCTCGGAAACCGTTGGGCCGATTGAAGTAAAGTTTCATATGGAACCTCTATGGGATGGAAGAAACCAAAATTTGCTCATGGGGTCCGGGTCACTTGACCAAAATGGCCGCCAAGCCATATATGGTAAAAACCCTTCAAAAATAGTCTTCTCCAGAACCACTGGGCAGATTTTCACGAAACTTGATAAATAGCATCTGGGACGTAGGCCCATCATAAATTGCTAAAATGGTGACCCTGGGTTGACTTTGACCTTCTTTGTGCCTAGGTCAAACTTTGACACACATGTTTTTGTGTTGGAAAAGTGAGAATGCATTTTATCCTGCAAACGATTCAGACAACAGTACTAAAGTAAAAGATATAATTTTGCTCCTTACGATAAGGCGCATTTATTGGGGGAACCGTTTTCGGTCCAGGTCACATGACCAAAATGGCCGCCATACCCATATATGGTAACACTCATGAAGCTAAAAGCATCCGGCGGGTCGTGCACTTCAGCTGAAGCACTGGTTTCTCGTATTTCTGCTCAAAACATAGAGTGTATGTACTTGTTAGAACCGCCTCGGTTCTAATACATACCCACAATTTATGTTTTTGAGCAGAAATATGAAAAATAATACATACGCCCTGTAAACCGCAAGTTAACGTTATAAAAGAAGGGGTTTCAGCGGGTCAAAATTATGTCGGCGTGTTTTCGTGATGACTTCTATACAAAGTGGGGTTCACCAGGTGTTCATGACACGGACTTTGACTTGCTAACGTAATGTGGATGTGTGGATGTAAATGATGTTTTTTCGTGCCTCAACTCAAAATTACTTATGAGTCACGTAATTCAGAGATACATGTATCATCGCCAATAAGGCTCACATCAGTCTTTTGATTTGTTTTTCGTTTGTGTGTGTGTGTGTTGGTGTAAGTGTGTGTATGTGTGTGTTTGTGTGTTGTTTCGTTTGGTTTGGTTTTACGGCACTTTCAAAAGTATTTCACGCATTTCGAGCCGAACATTAATCTAAGGTGGGTGAAAACCGCGGTGCCCGGAATCAATTGAAGATCTTAGCGAATCGCATGTGACCCGAACAAGACATTACTCCACAGCGGTGGTAGACCGAATTATTAAGAGACAACGCTCCTACCAACTTGGCTACGGAAGCCCAACATGCGAATTCATAACATATCATTACAGCTCAAAAAGGGCTCAGATCTGTCGTTGCATAACGGTAACACAGTGGTGGGACATAGTGCATTCTTTCATATCTCCAAAACGTTTTGCGAATAAAATTTATTTATACATAGGTTGTGGGTGCTCGATAGAACATGAGGCCGATAGAACATGAGGCGGTTCTAACGAGTACCAACGGTCTACGTCTTGGAGCAGAAATAAGCAAAATTAAGTATACCAATGTAAACCAAATTTTCTCTATATAATGTGGGGTTTAAAGTGCTGTTGGTTTCACGGACTTCTTAACATGATGGTAGACTTGCTGTCTGAACATCTCGTTTGACGTTCGCGCATCCCAGTATGTCACGAAAGAGAACAGCCTGTGTATATGTAGGATCTAACAGGGACCACTGTTGTCTGTCTCAGGTACACACTAGGCTTTGACGGGCATCCGTGGCATAATGGGTAATACCGTTGTTCCATAACCATTAGGTATCTTACCGTTGTGGCTCGATCCCTGCTCGGGTCAAATGTGAACCGCGGAGTTCTGCAAAGGAAGGTAATGTGATTGTTTTTCGGGTACTCCGGTTTTTGCTTATCGGCTCGAAATAAGTGAAGAAAATAATTGACAGGCCATACAACCAACCCCCACCCACCCCAGACCAGGCGGGATGGTACCAAAATCACATCTTCTCACAGCCAAACTCAGTATTGTACAGTAAAATTCCGCTATTACGACCACCTTTGGGACTGTTCAAAAGTGGTCTTAAAGACCACTTTTGAACAGTCCCAAAGGTGGTCCCCCTCCAGAGGACACTGTGGCCAGAAACGATAAAGAAATATTAAGTGCAGCCTTCAAAATAAGCTTCTAAAAGCAGATTTAGTCTTAATTTCATGTGGTCTTAATAGCGGAATTTTACTGTATTTACCGCAATCCTTTGTGGTGTATCAGCATGGCACTGCGAACAAAGTTCCGGGTTCGAGTCTTCAGAAAGAAAACTTCCGGTCTCACTGTCACCTTTAAATTTCCCAGACATGATATTGGCGTTCCAACTCGCCAAAACACAAGAAAACCTATGTTCGGGGATAGCGGCCATGTAAGACACCAACTAGTCTACTTAGTAGCAAGAGTCTTGACAGTCTGTATAAAGAGGATCTTACATGAGTGTTCATGTATTATTGAATTTATTAAACGAGTTGAGGAAAAGGGATAAAATGCGAGGCTTTGCCGAGCATTTTATCCCTTTTCCTCAACAAGTTTAATAAATTCAATTATACATGAGCACGAATGCAAGATTCTATTTATCATATGACATTTAAAACGCATTTTATTCACGATTGTTTACAAAAATATCAATATTCCACCATTAGTAAACGCGACGTCGTTAAGGACGCCGTACATGTAACGTTACGAGACGTATCTAGCTAATTTGCATATCTAATCCACTAGTGGATTATCGAAAATAATACATGGCGTTATAACACTCTCAGACGCGACGTCATATGATAAATTTAAAAAAAGTTACTTAGAACAGAAGTGCTTCAGTGCTGATGTTCACGTGACTATCACCGAGTGCTGCGTACGAGGATTACGTGTATTTATAGAATATTGACTGGAATCATGCCTAGGGACTGGCAAACAGTATAGACCAAGGTCAGACGCCGCTTCTCGCCCAAGAAACGGCGTCCAATGAGGGTCTACACTGTTAACTTACAGTGCAGAAATTAAATATGACAACACTCAGAGACAATCAACCCACCGATTCTGTCAGCGCTTTGACCATTAAAAAAGCCTAAACTTTAACCCTTTTTGTACCAAATGGAATCTTCCTCCTAATACATGTATATAGCAGGAGTTCGTTTCAAAATTAAGGGGTGTCAGGTTGTGTTTTCATCAAAATTTATTTGGAAAAAGACTGAACTTTTAGCAAACAGTGGAGGCCCTGATCAGACGCTACGTTCTGCGGCGTCCGATCTGGGCCTGCACTGTTTGCCAGGGTACCCGTTTTTAGGTTTCTGGTACTAAATGGGTTAAAGGACGGCCTAGGTCCCGTCATGCTCAAAATATAACTCAGGATTTCACCGATTTCAATCGTTATTCCTTAAAACAAATATAAATGACATTGTTTCGCATTGTCCAAGAAGAATTTTAATAAATATTGAAGTAAATCTATTAACAATAAGCAAAATTGATTTATTAATAGGATTAAATCATTCCATTTCGAGTTACACTTTTATACAACATACTACAGAAGACTACTTAATACTGCTTTTAGCAATATCCCGGTTTTTTAAATAATGATAAAAGTGATATTCCCATGGGTTGCGTGTTATCATGAAACTAGTATATCCAAATAACATTTGTGCAAAACCTTTTAACCTAGCCCATTGGTGCCCAACGGCTTCTTCTCTTCTGGGTGCCTTCGTTTTAACCTTATTCAGCGGATTTCTTTTCTTTAGTCTGATTCCTAATATTTATCTGATCAGGGTCTTTACTGTTTATTTCCATATAATGGACCTCTAGGCACAACCGGGTAACATAATATTAGGTGTATGTTGGGGGGAAAACAAAAACAAGCAAATGTATTTAAACCGCTTTTACTTACTAACTGATGTCATTAGCGATTCCGCAATAGATTTGTCCCATGAGATCATTTGGCCAGCCCTTGACAAATTGTACCATCACGAAAACAGGCCTATATAATTTTGCTCCCCTTAAACCCCACTTTTATATAGTTTTTTTTTTTTTTTTTTTTTTTTCAGACAAAAAAAAAACCTGATACTTTATTTTTATTATTTTTGCCTAAAACATATATTGTGGGCACTCGTTATAACCGCCTCGACGAGGCGGTTCTAACGAGTACCCACAATCTACATTTTGAGCAGAAATAGAAAAAGTATCAGGTTTTTATCTGAAAACAATTTTTGTTTTTTGGTGTTAACATTTTCCAATATATTTTAATAGGAGTGTTTTCGTATTCTCCGATGTTTTCACCTTCGAATTCGCTTGCGCAACCAAGCCTTTGGCCGCTTGCATGAAGTTACTGGCAAGGTCTTGTTTGTTTAAGTTGAGGTTTAACGTCCCCGTCAACAATATTTAAGTCATTTTGCAGATGTTGCTTACAATTTTTGTGGGGCTTTTACCCGTCATTGAGATTAAATGATATCTTAAAAACCCTGCCGCCTGATGAAACCAAAGGCTGATATGCACTGGACGGCCTGATCCGCACCAAATTTCCTAGGCCGGCTTGGTCCTTTTAAGCGGTTAGTGCGGCCAGTTTCAGCTCTGCGTGGAAGCATCATGCAGGCTAATCTATTTCTCCAAGCCCCCAAGGGCGGGGGCCGACTTGCAAGGTCTCTTCTACATGTCTCTGAGCAGCAAAGGCTCTGGCGAGACTGCGCATGCGTCGGAGCCTTTGCTGTTCGCCTTTGCGATAAGTACCTTTTTCTAAAGACCTTGCTTGAATAAATGGTATTTTTACTTTTAAATTAATCATGTTAAAAGCCCAGACAGACGCATTAAGTTTTATTTGCTCGCGTTATTTTTTATCGCTGCCATTACGAAATCTCGTCTATAAAAATGCACTTTAAACTTAACCACTGCAAAAACGAAAAATTTAAGATGAAAAATTGTTATATTTTTCTTATTTCTGCTCAAAATATAGATTGTGGGTACTCGTTAGAACCGCCTCATCGAGACGGTTCTTACGAGTACCCACACGCTATGTTTTAGAGCAGAAATGAGGAAAATAAGGCTTACCCCTCTAAACTCCAGTTTTACTATATAAACTTGGGATTCAAGGGGGTCACAATGATAAAAGCGTGTTTTCTTGATGAACAGTCGAACGTCAATAGCTCGAATATACAAATGTACCTTAAAAATTCGTACGATAAAGCGGTAGTTCGAATAATTGAGAGTTAATCATGAGCATAATGGGGATGCCTTAAGGATATTTTTTATCTCCTATTTAATAAAGGATATTATTAAATTATGAAATAGATCAGCTCTAGCTGTGATTTGTTTAGTAATAAATCGCAGTTTGGAGGTCAGTTGCAAAGTAGACGCGCAGCGCGCGTTATTTGTCTACATACAACTGACAGACAAACTGTGATTTATTATCCAACATATCATTGGCTAGAGCTGATCTATTTCGAGCCTAACACGCTGAAAATCGGCAATAATGTTGTTGTTTCCTTCAACTTCCCATAACCTTTCGCCTCTGTTAAAAGAAATCCCGCAAAAAATATTGACTGTAATACATGCATTTATGTCCTTTTGTAACGTTTTCGATGCGACGTTACACCGTCTTACGTCAAGGAATCTACGAGTGACGTCATAAATTGCCAGATTTTAATGACGTCACTCGCACGCTCTTCCGCACCGTGATTTGCTGCATAATAATTTACAGTCCCTTTCCATTGCCGATATAAGCGCGCTGTGTTAGAATATTCTGTAAATTAAGATATTTTTCGATCTTTTATGAAATTATGGAATGCCATGTGTACCCATTTGAATCGCCTCTGTGAGGCGATTCTAATGAGTACACACACCATTCTTTTCAAGATAAAATCAAACAAATCTCATAAATAGATGTCTGGAGCTTGGGGAAGAATTCTCTAGCTCTAGGTAACGCAGAACACATTACGAAAACACGCCTTTACAAATACATTGTAAACTTTACCGCCGAAAAAACGAAAAATTTAAGACTAAAAATTGTGATCGGTTCTAACGAGTACCCACAATCTATGTATTAGAGCAAAAATAAGAAAAATAATGTTTACCCCCCCCCCCCCGGAAACCCCATTTTTACTATATAAAAGTGAGGTTCAAGGGCGGGGTGGGGGTAAAAATGATATAGGCGTGTTTTCGTGGACTTCGAATTAAGGGGAATGGGAACATCTAACATATTTTTCGACATTTTTCAAAAAAAGATAACTTTCGGGACTTCCTGTTCGCTTTTATATAGTCTCAGTCCAACAGAGTGAGAGTTAGTGAGTCTTTGGATTTTACGTCCCACCAACAGCTAAGGTCATACAGAGACGGGACCTCGTTTTAAAAACGCATCCGAAAGTCTGGAGAAGCTCGGGGTAGATCCTGCGACTTCTGTTTTACAAGGCAAGTAGCTTAACCACTACACCATGGAGGCTTCTCTCAGTCCAACAGAAAAAGGGGTCTACTCTTAGAGGAAAGAATTTGCTCCTTAGGAACAAATTCTTTCCATTTAAGAGTTGACCCCTATTGACATGGGACACAAAAATACTTTTGTTTGAGTTGCATCCCCTGAAGGTGTTCTCATTCCCCTTAAGCTTGGTAAACGAGCCATCCATGTTCAGGTTATCCGGAAGTTTCAGTGTATGATGAAGCATTTTTGTTCCAGCATTAGAAAAAGCACCATTTTCTTTTCTATCAAAATCTTCTTATTCTTATCTGAGCGGAAGGTACAGTATCACAATCAGTGCCCGTCGTCCGTCAACCGTCCACAATTTCAAATAAGTATATCTCTAATACGCCACGGCCAGTCTTAACCAATTTTCATGTGACCTATAATCAGGTAAGGAAAGGCTGCGTAAGATTGGGATTGAATTCTGGATGCCATGGCAACATAGTATATCCAACAGTCTTATAATAGGAAACAAACCCTAAAAAGGTCACTTCTCTGATACCAGAAGGCCAGAGCTTAGTTATTTACTATTTATACCACAAGTAGGCATTCTAGTAACCTAATAAAGGGTGTCGAATAACTGCTCGCTATAATCGGTAGTGACCTATAATACCTTCTACTGACCTATAATACGTCCAGTGACCATTTATAGACCGGACCTACTTTTCATGTCCCTAATTTGCAAGCGTAAACAATAACAGGCAACCTTTTATACACGAGAAAACAACTCAACTGCAAGTTAAAACCTTTACAATATTTATTTAAACAGACTTTCAGAAATTTCAGCTAAATTCTTATCTTCACGGGCTTTCCAGGTTTGGATGGCCCACTGGAATAATTGCGTACTGCTACATAAATCTTGCCACTTATGGCCCTGATTTCCAAATTGGCCACCGCGGGGTTTATCAGCTCCCATAGACCAAAAAATCTCCTTTTGAGAAACCATAAGACCCTGAGCTTAGATATTTAGTATGACGCAACGTCAAGTGGTCCTCTATATAAATCCTGCCAAGCGTGCATCTAGGTTCAAAAACGGCCCCGCCCCGGGGCTTATCATCTCCCATAGACTTATAGAATTGGGAAAACTTAAAAAAAAACTTCTGTGAAACCATAAGGCCTAGAGCTTAGATATTTACTATGTAGCAACGTATAGTGATCTCCTTTATAAATCCTGATGAACATGTTATGCTCCGGGGGTCCAAGCTGGCCACGCCCCGGGGCTTATCAGCTCCACTAGATCTACAAAGGGAAAAATTATAAAAAAAAAAACATAGTATGTGGCAACATCTAGTGGTCATCTACATAATTTCTTGCAATCGTGCCCCCGAACTCAAAATTGGCCACGTCCTGGGGCTTGTCAGTTCACATGGACTTATAATGGAAAACAAGAGGCCCATGGGCTATTATGATCACCAGAGCTCAGGCCCGTTTTTGGATTTACATCTATCTATTGTAGTTGGATTTGTTTCGTGCAAAATTTGTGATAAACGTGGTGACTTTGATTTTGAGATTGTAAATTTTCCTTTTTTGGATGGTGGTGTTCCTCGTGCGCCGTCCTGTGGCGTTTGTGTTTCGCAATTAATTCGATTTGCTGGGGTGTGTGGTCATGTAGCTGACTTCGGCACTCGTGGTAAATTATTAACGGCTGGACCCCTGGGTCGGGGTTGTCGGTGCCGTGGGCTGCGCGGGGCCTTTTCAGGGTTTTGTGGGCGCCGTTCTGATTTGATTTCAAAATTCAATATTGGACTTGAATCTCTTCTGCAACAAGGTCTATCGGAACCCGAATTTTATGGTGACTTAGTATGTAAATTCAGAAAAATATATAACCGCAATGTCTTCAGCACCCAATTTCGTAAAATCATTCTTCGATATAAAAAGATTGGGTACAACATGGATATTATACGACAGACTGCATGCATGGTAGTTAACCCAATCACGGTTGGCAACTTTGCTACCCTCTTTAATTGCACGCCGGTGGGTCAGGCCTCAGATTCAATGACGGCTCCAACGTAAAGGCTTATCGAGAATTAGAGAGATAATGTTGGTTGGTGCCTGATGCTCTGTCTCTGGTCGGGCTCATCGGAGTCTAACTGTTGGTTTTCTTGTGCTCCAGCATTTCAGTGGTTTCTTGCTGTCGAGTCCTCACAGTTGTCTCACCTCTCTGGTTATTTGATTTTTGTGTTCACGGAGATGTTGCACTGGTGAGTTGGGAGGCCTTCATGCGGACTGAACAAATTGTTTGTCTAAATTGCGACGGAAGTGGGGGCGGAGATTGTGGCCGCGTTAAGTCGGTTTGGGCCCCCCGGTGGAGGTCTTCCGCTGGCCGTTCCAAGGCGGCTCTTCTGTGGCGATTTATTTATGTTGTTGTTTGTTACTTACTGTGTGTGTCACTTGTGTCTTTTAATTTTGGATGGCCATATGGCCATTTTGTGGGAAAGTAACTGTCCTTATGGCCTTCCTTTGTTTAGGTTTCCACTATGGTCTGGTCGCTTAGTGTTTGTGTTTCTTTCCCTTTGGTGTCTTTTATGGGTGGAGTAAGTTAATTGTATCAATTCCTGATCTTTGTTTTACTTCTACTCAGATGGGCACTGCCTTTCGGCAGCTATGCATTTCAACAAGATATTGTGAAACCCAAGGACTCCACTCATTGTATAGCAAATGTTAAGCAGCAACCTGTTAGTCAACTAATCAGTTTAAAGATTTATGGTAATTACCCTGTTGTAGCAGACAGTTTTTCCTATGAAAATTATGACTTTATTAGTTTGCCCCGAATGGCAGTACTGACAACTGAGGCTGAATTTCCAAGACAGTTTGCAGTACAGTCCTGTGGAATGGGCCATCTTAATAAAAAGGGGCAAGGATCTAATGGTTGGGTAAAAGGGGATTTTTCTGTGGCGGTTTATTTAGTTGTTGTTTGTTACTTACTGTGTGTATCACTTGTGTCTTTTTATTTTGGATGGCCATTTGGCCATTTTGTGGGAAAGTAACTGTCATTATGGCCTTCCTTTGTTTAGGTTTCCATTAGTGTCTGGTCGCTTCATGTTTGTGTTTCTTTTCCTTTGGTGTCTTTGATTGGTGGTGTAAGTTAATTGTATCGACTCCGGATCTTTGTTTTACTTCTACTTTGTTTTGTTCTTTAGGGTCATGCCAGGTATTTGACCTTATTTTTCCTAAATATGTGCTGCAGAAACATTTAATTTTATTTCTATTTTTAAAGTTTTATCCTTGGACTGACACTTACCAACACTGTTGGATGAGTTCAAGATATACAAGGTTCAATTATGTTATCTAGCAGACATCTCAGCTTAAATTTATTATTTTGACTTTGAATTTCAAACTTTCTTTAGTTAGAAGGCCATCTGTCATCATTGTTTTGGCTGGTAACTGCCAGGCTGTAGATGGTTGTACTTGTTGCTTGGAGACTGCGCTAAAAATAACTCTGCTTCTTCTGGATGTAAATCAATACTGGAATCATCTATAGACCCCAAACATTGATGTTCCAACTTAAATTTCAGAACTAATTCTTAACCACATTTGTGCCTTTTAGAGAAAATTATTGGAGGTTAATGGTCATAGATTTTATTTATTTAAGGATGATTAATAAGTCACGTTTTATTAACTTAAATAGTATAGTGGTAAGTATCCCACCGCTGCCACCAAAAATATATCGTGCCGAGAGTTTTAGGACTGAGCTTGATGACGTTCAGTCCTCGACTGATTCTCGACGGCAGACTCGCCTCTGACCGTCGACCACCAGAATGACTGATGACTCTTTGTTGCGGGCAGCGTGGTTATAGTCAACAGCAGACTAATCGTGGACTGTAATATTATGTCAACAGCTTGAGTTATGGATGTCCCTTTTAAACTAGCTCCACCAAACTGGCTGCTGTCTATACTTAATCTCAAATAAACAGCAATGGACGGACGACGGACTACGGACAGTGATCACACTAAAAGCCCCTCATGTACAGCTACATGGGAACTAAACAGGATTTCGCCCACCAAAGATAATTATAATGGCCTTCCCAATTAACAATGGTGGTTTATTTATTTTAGATACTGATGCCAGTGATACTCAGGTTTCTGGTATCCTTAGCACAATACAAGATTGGAAGGAGAGAGTCATTAGCAATGGAAGCAGGCCTCTCAATAAAGCAGAAAGGAATTACTGTATAACTGACAAAGAGTTACTTGCTATCAGGTATTTCACTGACTACTACAGACAGTATCTGCTTGGGGGGGGGGGGGAAATTTCAGTACGCAGTGACCACCAGGCTAAATGGCCGAAACTAGCTAGTCTGGCCCAGAAAACATGTATACTCCATATTTTCCAGTTCTGTAATGTATTCCTTGCTTCCAAAGGTTAACCCTTTCTAGAACATATTTAAACTACCTTTTCCGGCTAAAAGAACCAAAAGGCCGTATAGCCAGATGGATTAAGATACTGTCTGCGTATATTTCAGCATTGAATTCCGCATTTTGAAAAAAAAAAAAAAAAACAACAAACAAACAAAAAAAAAAACACAATGATGCGGATTGCCTTTTACATGGTCCGAATCCATGGGACTGTTACTGCTCAGAAGTAAATAATATTTAAATTGCGGACCCTGTGTCAAGGAGAACTACTCCTGGCTCAAGCTTAACTTCCTCAGGGACCCCTGATGTTTCAGAGCCCCTCACAGTGAGACCGACAGGATGCATGGACAAAATCGAGATTCTTACACCTAAGCAAGGCCTATCTAGTGCTGAACCAATTGAGGAAGAAAACCTTATGAAACGACTTTTAGGAGATGGGGAAAACATACCCTGCCTCATATGAGGGATGACTGTCGGGTAGTCAAATAAAATAAACAACAAGCAGAAAATAATTTCATCTCTAAAGAACATGTCAACACCACGATGGATACTTTGAAAGAAGAAAACAATAAGCTAAAGGGAGTGTTAGAGAGAAATAGCAGAACTGTAAGATGCTTCGAGATGCTTTGAAAGAACAGACCAAGACATTAAATGTAATAAGCGATAATCTGACAAATCTCATAACATTTTTATGAATAAATGCCAGGGAGGAAAGAAGAAGAAGGGAGAGAGAGAGAAGAAGAGGGAAAAAGCAGGAAGACGAGATCAAGCAGAGAGAAGAGGAGAGAAAATAGAAGAGAGGTAGCCATGATTATGAAAATCAAAGGAGCATCAAAACTGCCATCAGTACTTGGAGAAATAAGGAAGAATAAAATGAAGAAGTAAAGGAATGCCATTCTATTTAATAAAAAGTGTGCCTTTAAGGCAATAAACAAAAAATTAAGATTCACACATAGAGGCAACATTTCTATATAAAACGCCCTTCCCAATGTTTATATATTTTTTTAAAAGTTGTTACATATACAACCTAAGTAGTTGGACATTCATTATGAAAGAATACCGCAGAACTATGACGAATCTGATAGACAAAGTAGAAGTAAAACAAAGATCAGGAATCGATAAAATTAACTTACTCCACCCACCAAAGACACCAAAGGGAAAGAAACACAAACACCAAGCGACCAGACCACAACGGAAACTCAAACAAAGGAAGGCCATAAGGACAGTTACTTTCCCACAAAATGGCCATATGGCCATCCAAAATAAAAAGACACAAGTGATACACACAGTAAGTAACAAACAACACCATAAATAAATCGCCACTGAAGAACCGCCTTGGAACGGTCAGTGGAATGATTTCCACTGGGGGGCTTAAACCTTACTTCCGTCGCGATTTAGACAAATAATTTGTTCAGTCCCCATGAAGGCCTCCTAACTCATCAGTGCAACATCTCCGTGAACACAAAACAAAATCAAAGAACCACAGAGGTGAGACAACGGTGAGGACTCGACAGCAAGAAACCACTGCAATGCTGGAGCAAAAGAAAACCAACAGTTAGACTCCGATGGGCCCGACCAGAGACGAATCTGATAGAGTCTGTTCCCTGATTAATTTGTCCTTGTTGGGCAGTGACACGGCTAGTTTTGTATAACACAAAGTGACCTTCCATGTGGGTCCTGTTTTGGTCATGTGTAGGCCGGTTTGTGATATACAGCTTACACTTGTTGATGTGTGCTTTCATTGGGCAGAGGGGTCGTGAATTGGACACTAGCACATTCTATATGTTCTTGCAGTACTCTCTGAAGTGCCACCCCTTGTTTTATTACCTTTATTTAATAGCAATATTGAGTGTATAGCCAATATTCTTTGCTTCAGAAACGCAATGTTACAGTTCTCAAATGTTGCCTACTTGTGTTCTATGCATATTTAAGGAACATAGTGAAAGAAAGTAAAAAGTAAATAAGTTGTGAAAGTTCTGTGCTCAAAAATAAGAAATAATGTGCCTAAAGTAAAATTCCTATGTAAAATAAGTTGACAAATGGGTAATGGAACAAGAAGACTGACAAAACAAACAGCAAGACTGACAAAACACAGCAGAACTACATATACGAAAATCAAACTAGATGAACTCGGGACACCTCATCAATTAGCTGTGTTATAGAACTGAAGGAAAATATATATACCTGGACTGGCCATGAAGGTTATGCAAGACGTATTTTAACAAACTTATTAGGTTTCTTCCGTAAATATAATGTACAAATATTTGAAGGCAATAATCATTTTGTGTCTTGCAATTTGTTTGTTTGCATTCCCTGCAGCACTATATTGTTTTTTTTTTTGGAGATGTTGATCCAGATTGCACCACTATACCTAGGCGGGTTCGGACCCTCTATTGGTAAGCCGTTTGTAAGTACTCGTATGTGCTGATGGTTTCTGCTCTGAATTGGGTTGCCATTGGGCCCAGCCTGTTTCTACGAGCGCTGATGGATTGGGGCCTTTCAAAATCTCATGAGTAAAAACGTGTGTGTGTGTGCGAGACAGTCTGTAGAAACAAAACACATGATGTATCATGTGACCTGGGTGGTCACTGCTTGGGAAGAATGGCATTTTTCCTACATGTTTCTCCAAAAATATAGTAAAGCAAAATAGAAGTGGAGGCAATGATCAGGAATCGATACAATTAACCCACAGCTCCCACCAGAGACACCAAAGGGAAAGAAACACAAACATGGAAGAACAGACCCTAATGGAAACATCAATAGCGGAAAAGGACAGTTACTTTACCACAAAATGGCCAATAGGCTATCCAAAATAAAATAATATAAGCGATACAAACACCCTAAGACGAACCATAACAAAACAAACCGCGACAGAAGAACCGCCTTGGAACGGTCAGCGTAAACGAATTCCACTGTGGGGCTTAAATCGATTTTACGTGGCCGCAATCCTCGCCCTTACTTCCGTCGCGATAAAGATAAATAATTTGTTCAGTCTGCATGAAGGCCTCCTTACTCATCAGTGCAACATCTCCGTGAACACAAAACTCAAACAACCACAGAGATGAAACATCGGTGAGGACTCGACAGCAAGAAACCACTGAAATGCTGAAATGCAAGTATTATTAAAACGTGATATTGGGGATGAGGATCTTGGGGAACTGGGTACTCGAGTTCCCTAAGATGTACCATTCTTAGCTCTCAACATTATTCTATAAGTGCTTGTGTGTTTCAAGTAAAGTAGAAGTAAAACATTAAGCGATCAGACCATAATGGAAACCTAAACAAAGGCCATAAGGACAGTTACTTTCCCACAAAATGGCCATATGGCCATCCAAAATTAAAAGACACAAGTGATACACACAGTAAGTAACAAATAACAACATAAATAAATCGCCACAGAAGAACCGCCTTGGAACGGTCAGTGGAAAGTTTCCACTGGGGGGTGTGGGGGGTGGGGCTTACTAACTCATCAGTGCAACATCTCCGTGAACACAAAAAATCAAAGAACCACAGAGGTGAGACAACGGTGAGGACTCGACAGCAAGAAACCACTGAAATGCTGGAGCAAAAGAAAACCAACAGTTAGACTCCGATGGGCCCAACCAGAGACAGAGCATCAGGCACCAACCAACATTACCAAGAATTAAATCTCTCTAATTCTCAATAAGCATTTACGTTGGAGCCGTCATAGAATCTGAGGCCTGACCCACCGGCGTGCAATTAAAGAGGGAAGCAAAGTTGCCAACCGTGATTGGGTTAACTACCATGCATGCAGTCTGTCGTATAATATCCATGTTGTACCCAATCTTTTTATATCGAAGAATGATTTTACGAAATTGGGTGCTGAAGTCATTGCGGTTATATATTTTTCTGAATTTATATACTAAGTCACCATAAAATTCGGGTTCCGATAGACCTTGTTGCAGAAGAGATTTAAGTCCAATATTGAATTTTGAAATTAAATCAGAATGGCGTCTATAAAATTTTGAAAATGCTTTGCGTAGTTTATGGTACCGATAACCCTGATTAAGGAGTTTAGCCGTTAATTATTTATTACGAGTGTTGAAGTCAGTTACATGATTACACACTCTAGCAAATCGAATTAATTGCGAAATATAAACGCCATAGGATGGATCAAGTAAGTCTAGCCAAAACCACCTCATCACCTCATACCCACAATAAAATATATGAAAAAACAACAACAAAAAAAAATGTTTCATACTTCAATACTGTCTTGCACAGGAAATAATCTATGTTGGCTCTGGTCAAAGAAGTTAGTGAATAACTTAGTTCATATGGTAAGGGTGGTGTAATTTCATTGTTATCTTCATATTCTGTGGCGATTTATTCATGTTTTTGTTTGTTACTTACTGTGTGTATCACTTTTGTCTTTTTATTTTAGTTGGCCATATGGCCATTTTGTGGGAAAGTAACTGTCCTTATGGCCTTCCTTTGTTTAGGTTTCCATTATGGTCTTGTCGCTTAATGTTTGTATTTCTTTCCCTTTGGTGTCTTTTATGGGTGGAGTTAGTTAATTGTATCAATTCCTGATCTTTGTTTTACTTCTACTTTGTAATCTTCATTTAATAATGAAGCTGTAATAATGTTGGTTGCATATATTCCAAAGCCATGGCAGAATTTCTATGTTTATAGTTTAACTGTCTCTGTATAGGTAGAAGAGGGAGTACTAGGGATGAAGAATTTCTTTTTTTTTTGTCTGCGAGTAAACCACAAAATTAGTATGGCGAGCAAAAAGATATCAAGATACCCGCATAGTCTTAAACATGAAACTATACCGTGGTTCTGGAAGTCAATATGGCTCAAGTCATGATTAAACTTGTTCAAGTATTGATGAATATGTGCCATGGAAGTGTGGATTAACACGTGGCTGACAGCCTTTGATATATATTGTAAACTAATCTTTATGGATTTTTTGTGTTCAGCAGGAGGTTTGAAAATAAGAGTGGGGGTATTGTGAAAGCCTTTGGTGTCTTTGATGGGTGGAGTTAGTTAATTGTATCGATTCCTGATCTTTGTTTTACTTCTACTTTTCATTTAGAATAGTCAGGTTTGATTAACTTAAAGAGTACAGGGATGACTTTCAAAGTTGAAGTAAAACAACGATCAGGAATCGATACAATTTACTTACTCCACCCATCAAAAACACCAAAGGGAAAGAAGCACAAACATTAAGCGAGCAGACCATAATCGAAACCTAAACGAAGGAAGGCCATAAGGACAGTTACTTTCCCACAAAATGGCCATATGGCCATCCAAAATAAAAAGACACAAGTGAAACATACAGTAAGTAACACACAACAACATAAATAAATCGCCACAGAAGATCCGCCTTGGAACGGTCAGTGGAAAGATTTCCACTGGGGGGCTTAAATCGATTTTACGTGGCCACAATCCTCGCCCTTACTTCCGTGGCGATTTAGACAAATAATTTGTTCAGTCCGCATGAAGGCCTCCTAACTCATCAGTGCAACATCTCCGTGAACACAAATAATCATAGAACCATAGAGGTGAGACAACGGTGAGGACTCGACAGCAAGAAACCACTGAAATGCTGGAGCAAAAGAAAACCAACAGTTAGACGCCGATGGACCCGACCAGAGACAGAGCATCAGGCACCAACCAACATTACCTTGAATTAGATCTCTCTTATTCTCAATAAGCCTTTACGTTGGAACCGTCATAGAATCTGCGGCCTGACCCACCGGCGGCCGAACGACAAATGCCACAAAGCCTCCAGTTTGTTTTCTATCTCATAAAGTGTGGCATTTGTGGGAGAATTTAACTTATGCGGGAAAAGAGGGAGATTAGGGAATGCGGGACTATATAAAGAATCCCACAGAGTTCTCTGGGACTTCGACCATTTTGATTTCTTTGGTTGGTTTTTAAGGTGTGTTAGAATTTTGGGTTATTCTTAAAGGAAAACAAGTTTTTGGTTGATGACCGCATTTGTCGTTCGGCCGGGTTTTCGCGACGGAAGTAAGGGCGAGGATTGTGGCCACGTAAAATCGATTAAAGCCCCCCAGTGGAAATCTTTCCACTGACCGTTCCAAGGTGGTTCTTTTGTGGCGATTTATTTATGTTGTTGTTTGTTACTTACTGTGTTTATCACTTGTGTATTTTTATTTTGGATGGTCATATGGCCATTTTGTGGGAAAGTAACTGTCCTTATGGCCTTCCTTTGTTTAGGTTTCAATTATGGTCTTTAGGTTTCAATTATGGTCAATTATTTCTACTTTGCTGTCTGTGGGGTGGGGGGAGGGGAAAGGACGGACTTCCTGCGTTGTGTTGGTTGCCTGGGCTCCATGAGGGACCATGCGTGGCGCGGTTTATTGCGAATTCGGGCTCTTGTGCTACAACTGAACTCTCCAAATTGTTGACTTCATGTTTTGCTGCCGTCAAAAAACATGTGATAAAATATTGCGACAAAGCCTTCGAGGGATCGGGTGAAGGTCTGTTCTGGTCTGTGAGGGATTCAAATGTAGTTTTGGGTGGGTTGAGGTCCGGGCGTTTTCGTGCTTCGGGTCTGGCTGCTTGTGGTTTTTTCCGCCCTTTGCACTACACTTACTCGTGGTCTTGTGGAGGAAAAACTTGGTGGTTTAATGGAATGGGCATTTCGTTGGGAAGGCTCCCTCTGTCTTGCGTGTTGTGTGGGAGGTGTTTTTGTCACTTCTCGGTGGCGTTGGGGTTGTACTTTGTGGTCATGCCGGGGTTTTGTGGGGCTCTCGCCTTTCTACTTGGCAGTATTTGCATAGGATGACGTTATTTAAACAAGTTGTGGTTGTTCCGGTGGGTGCTGGTTGCGCGCCACTTGTGGCTGATTTTTTTTTGTTTTGTTATGATAGGGACTTTGTAGTGACCCTTTCTGCTGGGGGCCAGTCTGGGGTCGTTGAGGCTTTTGGCTCCACTTCTGGATGTTTGGATAATTTATTAAATATTGATTATACCTGTTTCGGTGGTTTGATCGGTCGGATTTACCCCCAGAGCTTTGGTTAGGTGGAGCGAATTCTTCTGGTGCCGGGGCCCCGTTTTTGGATTTGCATCTGTCTGTTGTGGATGGGTTTGTTTCGTGCGGGATTTGTGATAGGCGCGATGGTTTTGGTTTTGAGATTGTGGGTTTCCCTTTTTTGGGTGGTGGTGTTCCTCGTGCGCCGTCCTGTGGCGTTTATGTTTCGCAATTAATTCGATTTACCGGAGATTTTGGTCGTGTAGCTGACTTCGGCAATTGTAACTAATTGTTAACGGCTAGACTTTTTGATCAGGGTTGCCGGTGCCATGGGCTGCGCAGGTCCTTTTCGGGGTTTTGTGTTGGACTTGGGTCTCTTCTGCAGCAGGGTCTGTCGGAGGCCGAGTTTTGTGGTGACTGGGTGTGTGGGTTCGGAAAAATATATAACCGCAGTGGCTTCGGCGCCAGGTTTGGGGTCGTTCTTCGGTGGGGGGGGGGGGGGGGTGGTGCGGCATGGGTGTTTTACGACAGGCTGCGTGCGTGCGGTTTGGCGGCTTTGTTCCCCTCTTTTGTTGCGCGCCGGTGGGTCGGGCCTAGGGTTCTGTGGCGGCTTTGGCGTAAAGGCTTATTGAGAAATAGAGAGATCTAATTCAAGGCTTTTGTCGTTCGGCCGCCGGTGGGTCAGGCCTCAGATTCTATGACGGTTCCATCGCAAAGGCTTATTGAGAATTAGAGAGATCTAATTCAAGGAAATGTTGGTTAGTGCCTGATGCTCTGTCTCTGGTCGGGCCCATCGGAGTCTAACTGTTGGTTTTCTTTTGCATCAGCATTTCGGTGGTTTCTTGCTGTCGAGTCCTCTCCGTTGTTTCGTCTCTGTGGTTGTTTGATTATTTTGTTTCGCGGAGATGTTGTACTGATGGGTTGGGGGCCTTCGTGCGGGCTGGATGATTTGTTTGTCTGAATCGCGTAGGAGATAGGGGCGAGGGTTGTGGCCACGTGGGATCGATTTAAGCCCCCCCCCCCCCCCCAGTGGGATTCGTTTCCGCTTGCCGTTTCGGGGTGGTTCTTCTGTCGCGGTTTGTTTTTGTTATGGTTTGTCTTTGGGTGTTTGTGTCGCTTATGTTGTCCGTTTTGTGGGAGAGTAACTGTCCTTTTGGCTTTCCGCTATTGATGTTTCCATTAGGGTATGTTGTTTCATGTTTGTGTTTCATTCCCTTTGGTGTCTCTGATGGGAGCTGAGGGTTGATTGTATCGATTCCTGATCAGTACCTCCACTTCTATTTTTTTTAATTTCAATGTTAGTTTAAGGCTTTGGGGAAAACTTTCTAAATTAGTTCAGCTTAATTCTGAGGCATTTAGGATAATTTTGGTGGAATAGATATTTTTTTTTTCCTAATTTATTTCTGTTGTAATTTGAGATATACAAATATATCTATGTATGCATACTCAGGAGGGTTAATGATGAAGGCATAAGGAGAGAGTCCACATTTGCAAAGAAACTGTGAATTAAATTACTGTTGTATGTTACTAGTTGTACTTGGCCTGTTTGGTAGCATTGTTTTTTCTTTTATTAGAACCACACAGTTGCACCCTAAAGATGCGTTTCCTAACCACATAAATCAGAACTACAAAGTAACTGTCCTTTTGGATTGTCGCTGTTGATGTTTCCATTGGGGTCTGCTGTTTCATGTTCGTGTTTCTTTCCCTTTGGTCGGCCCCCGCCCATAGGGGCTTGAAGAAATATATGGGCTGCATGATGTTTCCACGCAGAGCTGAATTCGGCCGCACACTAGTACTGGTAAATCGCTTAGAGGATCTAAGCCTGTCCAGGAACCGCGGTGCGAGGCGGACCGTCAATGCTAATAAACCTATTGGTTTCATTGGGCGACAGGGCTTGAGATGTCATTTCATCTCAAAACCGGGTAAAAGTCCCACAAAATTGGAAGCAACGTCTCCAAAATGACCTATACAGTGTTGACGGGGACGTTAAACCTCAAATCAAACAAACAAAATTTCCCTTTGGTGTCTTTGATTGGAGCTATAGGTTTATTATATCGATGCCTGATCATTGTCTCCACTTCTGTTTTACATTCCTTATTCTGTTTTGTTATGTTGTTAAGTTATCAAATAAAAGAACACAGCATTGTTGAAGTTTATTTGAATCTTTGCTATCTTTTCTTACCCTAACACTTAAAAATAAGCCGTTTATTTGAGAATAAATATAAACAGCAGCCTCGAAAGCGCAGTGGTTAACGCGTTCGACTCATGATCGAGAGGTTGTGCGTTCGAATCCTGCCGCCGGTATCGAGGTGTGCCCTGGGCAAGACACGAAATGACATTGCCCAACTCCACCCAGGTGTAAATGGGTAGCGATGGCGTAAAAGCCACTGCCTCCCTCCCTCGCGCGCGTGAAAACACCCGGAATGAGTGTTCGAGAGCGATTCAATAAGCTTGAAACTTTCATCGCAATCGAAATAAAATAAATTTGTATAAACTAAGGAATAAGCTTTTATTAAGTTAATGATTTTAAGTTTTGGTTGGCGAAGTCCTGTTTAGTTCCCATGAACCTGTACATGTGGGGCTTTTAGTGTGATAAGTGTCCGTAGTCCGTCGTCCAGCCATTGCCGTTTATTTGAGAATAAATATAGACAGCAGCCAGTTTGGTGGAGCTAGTTCAAAACGGGGAACCCATCATTCAGGCTGTTGACATATTACTGTCCACGATTTATCTGCCGTTGATTGTAACTACGCTACCCACAATTAGCAGTCATCAGTCATTCTGGTGGTCGACAGTCAGAGATGAGTCTGCCGTCGAGAATCAGTCGAGAACTGAACGTCATCAAGCTCAGTCCTTAGACCCTCGGCACGTTACAATATGATTATAATATAGTGATTATGAAGTTTCCCAAACCAACCCCCATACTCAAATCAGCACCCATGTGAGCTCGCTTTCTTAAATATTAGGTCTTTAATGAAGTGGACGGGTCGGGGCATGGACCCAAGTGTCTTATCATAAGGAACAATTGTGTTGTTGAGTTCTACGTCCCAGCAACAGCTAAGGTCATACGGAGACGGGACCTCGGTTTTAAAACTCATCCGAAAGTCTGGAGAAGCCCAGAATCGAACCCATGACCCTGGTGTATGAGGCTAGTAGCTTATCCACTAAACCACAGAGGCTTCTATATCATTAGAAACAAGAATATATATGATTTAGATGTGGTGATCTCTTCGGTTCCTGAGTGAGCAGTGGAGGGACCATGTAAACCCCAGGAGAGTCCAAGATTTTTTTCAATGAATGTGTCTTGCCATAAGGAACATGAATCTAAATGGTTTAGGATCGGGGATCTTGACGGTTTCTAAGATATGAGGCTTTTCCAGTAAGGAATAGCCCCTATGAACCCGCGGGGACCACCAAGTGTGCCTGAATACATCTTATAATAATGCATAAGAATATACATGATTTATGGGTGGGGAGCTGAATTGTTTTTGAGATATATGGCCTTTTATGAAGTGCAGGGGTCGGGCATGACCCCAGAACACCCAAGAAGTCACAACGTTTGAATTCGAAACCATATTGCACAACAGCAGTGGGCATAAAGGCATATGTCTGGCAGAAGATTAGTCCAGAAACATTTCTATAAAAGTTAGTCAAAATATCAGCAATCGTCAATAAATGCCAATGCCAATTTTCAGTTTTCCTCATTATAATTCTATGGGAACTATGAGTTGCCATAGCAATCAAACTAAAGAACTGATTTTCATGAAAGAAGGAAATATTGCTTAAGGAACATTTCTATGAAAGTTTTATCAAAATACCTGCAATGGCTTGGCAGTAAATGCCATTGTTCAATTTTCCCCATTATAAGTCTATAGAAACTCTTAGCTGCAATAGCAACCAAACTAAAGAGCCGAATTTCATAAAAAGCACAAAACCTCTTAAAGCTAATGTTGTGAATATTTTCAATGAAGTCATAACCTTATAAAGCGTATGGTTTCTGAGGAGATGATTTTTTTTAAATTTTGGTTTCTTTTTTTGCTTTGTTTTTGTTGCATTTTGGTGTTCCATGGCAACCAATAAATACGGAAAGTCTTATGGCAAATAGTATATTGCTTTAGGAACATTTCTATGAAAGTGCTATCAAACTATCTGCCAAGGCTTGACAGTATATGCCATTTTTCAGTTTTCTCCATTTTAAGTCTTCGAAAAATCTAAGTTGTCATAGCAGCCAAACAAAAGAACATATAAAACACAAAACATGTACATGTAAAGGCTGCATGTAATATTGTGAATATTTCTATTATGCGTCACCCCAATAAAGCATATGGTTTCTGAGCAGATGCTTTTTTTATTTTGGTTTCCATGGCTACCAATAAAAATGAGCAGTAGGCCTAAAACCTTATGGCAAATAGAAGATTGCTTAAGGAACATTCCTCTGAAAGTTTTGTTAAAATATCTGCATGGCAGAAAATGTCATTTTTCAATTTTTTTCTATAATAATTGTATGGTTACCCTAAGTTGCCATAGCAATCAAACTAAAGGGCCGAATTTCATAAAAAACAAACTTTCAATCCCCCAGCCCAGGGTGATACAGATGAAGTTTAGACTCAGTCGGCCCGCTGGCTTCAGAGATGTCGGGTGAGAGTTTTGGCGCCATACAGACGACAAACGACTTACAATCACGACGGACAACTGCCTATCCTATAAGCCCCCCTTGAGCCTTCGGCTCTAGTGAGCTTAACACTCCAAAAATCTTCTTTTCTGAAACCATTAGGCCTAGAGCTTAGAAATTTAGTATGAAGCAACGACAAGTGGTCCTCTACAGAAATCCTGACAACCATACCACTTGGATCCGAATTGGCCATGTCACTGGGCTTATCAGCTCCCAATGATTTACTCAAATAATCCTCGGGTGAGCGGTCTAGGCACATTGAACCTCTTGTTTCTAATGTAACGAGGATGTTCGTACGAGTACCTGTCCCATATAGATATGCAATTTGACATGAGGCTGATGATCTCTATTACCATAATTTCATACCCGACCCAATGCATAGGTTTATCTTTGCCGTTTTCCGATCAGGTCGATATTGTTATTCTATACATGGGCCGCCATTCACGAGATGCCGAAAATTCACGAGAAGTTTACGAAAGCCTATATGCTCAGAACAGTTCAAGTGAGTATATACGACTTGTTTTCGATTTTGTAAGACACGTTTCTAGATTTTATGCTACGGTGGACATGCTCTGTTAGGATAATGGCCTGCTCATATTTTTCTTAATAAAATTAAATTCCATTGCTTCATGAGCAGTTTCATACATGCACAGAACATGTCATTTCATCTCTTTAGAAATAACGTTTGTCATATCAGACAGATTTAGTTAAAAGGTTGCATTTTCTAACCTTCTAGCCTTTGAATGGAGTCACAGCACTGATATTCGCTGCTTATTGGCCTGTGCAATATTCCATACAGGTGACGGGTCGATCATGCAAACCGGTTTTGTAAGCCAAGCCTATGTTGTGTATCCATCGCATGATCGCATTTCGTGGCCTGACTCATCCCTATATAATTAAGGGACCCTCCAACGTCGTCTGTAGGACAGAACATTTCCATAGGAGACGTTGCAGGGTCAAGCCAAGACTGACAGCAACGCCCATGTTGCCCTACGACATAAGGTCACTATAAGACGGCGGTGTCCCCCACAACCTAATGGGCTTAGAGCAGGGGCCATATTTATAAAGATTCTTAGAAATTATTCTAAATTCTTAACTTATCTTAAATTTTCATCTTAGCTAAGACAAAATCTTTAGATGATATTTAAAAAGCATCTTAGGCAGATTCTTAGCTAAGAAAAACTTAACCCTAAGCCATCTAAGAATACTTAGATTTCTAAATAATCACGCGCATTTTTCTAAGACCGCACGCGCATTTTGGAAGGAATTGTCAGACGACATTTCAAAATGGAACAAGAAAAAGCCAGGAGACAGGCAAATTGGACCATGGACGAATGTCTGTTCCTCATAGCACAAGTAAAGGAAGGGTTTTCAGTGATAAAGGGGAAATTTGGGCCCAGTTTGAATGGAAAGATGAAAAAGGATCGTTGGGAGACGATCTCCCGGGACCTCTCCGCCCAGTTTGGGTCCAACCGAACGGCAGAACAAACAGAAAAGAAATGGTCTAACCTGATGGCTAAGGCTAAGCCACTAATTTCCGAGTATCGACGGGAGAGTCAGAGAACGGGTATTGTGTAGATTCTTCCTTGTTGTTTGTTGTTTTGAGATGTACATAATGCTTTTCGTCGATATCGCGTCTATTTTGCGGATCTAGCTTTGGTTTACATTGACCCGATATGGGTTTAACGTCCCACCAACATCTAAGGTCATACGGAGACGGAACCTTTAAAGACTCATCTGAAAGACTGGAGAAGCCCCGTATCAAACACGCGATCCCTCTAGTTACATGAATTATTTGGCTCAGTGACATTTGTCAAAAAAAAATCTAGCCACTTTTTATAAAAACTTAAACTTGTACATTTAACCAAGGGAAAATACTCTTGAACATGTTTAAATTACTGAAAAACAAATTGGTTCAGTTTCCGATTTGGAGGTTATTCTTGTCGTTGGAATTCTGATACTTTTTAGTAGATAAGAAAATGCAATATTCATCCCAAAATCAATGATAATAACTTAATGAATTTTAGAAATGACAGATTTGTATGCCAGTTGCTGATCCCAACACAACTTAATTTTTTCATGGTATACTAACAATAAAAATCACGAAAGTTTTACAACGCCAACTACCTTATGGTGCGCTGTCGAATAGAAAAAGGCAGGGTGTTAAGGAAAAGAAAGGTTAATATGTCTTCTGATCGACGGAAAAAATTCACTACACACAGCCCGTTTTACAGGGTGATTCAGTCCAATAAAAGAAGCCACGTCATGTGAATATATGTCGTAAAGGCCTGTGGGCCAAATATAAACAAACCCACCCGGCCGATTCAGCCAACCATACGAGTATTGAAAATTGTGTGGGACAGTAGCAGCAAAGGCTCTGAACAGGCTGGACATGTGCACACTGTTTCTAGTAACTGGTTATTCATGGTCTGCGACATGGCTCACATTCTCAATGTACGGAAAGTATACATGAAACCCACTTTAATCACAAACACATTCTCGAGTACTCAGTACATCATCCATCGTCTTTCACACATCCTCATGCTACGCCCCAAACGATACAATGCCTAAAAATAAAACTCCGTTCCAAAGCAAGGCCCACTCAAATTAGAAGCACAGTCAATACTGTACCCAAGCCCCACCTTAGCTTCCCGCGCTAGGCCATATCATGCTACACTGAGCCAATTCATATGTCAAACAAGAAGATCCCCCAAGCCACTTGGTCCAATACGACACGATACCACGTGTGGACATCAGGGGAGCTACCGCGAAATCGCAGTAACGTAAATTTGTTCCCACGACCCATCCGGGAACTCTCGCGGTAGTTCCTAGGACCAGAAAATTGTAAACAAAGGTAGGTACGCTCGTGTGTTTTGATTTATTGCAGAAGAATGAGCGAATAATATAAAAATCGGATAATGCTATGTCATGACCAGATGATTTACCTTTCTAAAGAGCCCGAAGTCAATTTTGAAAAAATCGCTGCCGTGACTTGGCGATTGTAAAACCATCGAACACAGTAATCACCCCTGGTAGACTCGTAAGGGGTAACATAATGACATAAAACTCAAATCGGGCATTACTCACCCCTGGTAGACTCGTAAGGGGTAATCGATGGTTATGCACTCAAAATCCTTACGAGAACTTCCTGTTATGACTCACGAGGCTTCAAAAATGTCAACAAATGGGTGAGTGTTCACGATTGATGATTTCTAGTCAATTTTGTAAACATATTTTGAAAAATCGGACAATGCTATTCTCAACAGCTTTCATTTCTGCGTCAGAAAAGATAGGTATGAACATGAAAAGGCAAGTGGTCGATTTTTAATTTAATTTCTCCCTGAGGACAGGTGTAAGATATTTCTGTTTTCACCTGTTTTCTAGTGCAATTTCCAGCTACCTGGGTCATACAGAACTTATCTATCACGTCAAATCAGTCATTATTCGAATTACTTCCATGTTGAAACACATAAGCTGCAGATTTTTCGCAGGATTTGTTCTAGGGGCTTAAACGTTTGTGCTGATCATGACTTACGAGGGCGATTACCCCTTACTGGAACATTACCCCTTACGGGGACAGGAACAGCCAGCTGACGGGTGTCTGATTACAATTCGCTTCTTCATTCAATAACCCACACAAACGGTTAATCAAAGCCCTGAAACCACTGCAGCTGTTTGGTACGACTAAAAATACTATTAATTTTATCAAGAACGGTATTGTCTGCTGTAAACTGAGATTAAATGTATCAAAATTCATGCGCTCGGACGAGCTGTTCAAAACTTGAGTTTAGTACATTTTTAATATCTTAAGCTTATATAACCATGCACTTAAACAATACTGAATGAAGAAACAAATTTTAATCAGATATCAATCAGTTGGTTTCTCCTGTCCCCGTAAGGGGCAATCTTCCCGTAAGGGATAATCGCCCTGGTAAGTCATGATTGGCACAAATATTTAAGCGTCTGGAACAAATCCTTCGAAAATTCTGCAGCTTATGCATTTGAACATGGAAGTAATTCGAATAATGTCTCATTTGACGTGATAGATAATTTCTGCATAGTCAGGGTAGCTGAAAATTGCACTAGAAAACAGGTAAAATCAGAAGTATCTGACACCTTTTTGCAGGAAGAAATAAAATTAAAAATCGACCATTTACCTGTTTATGACCAAACCTATCATTTCTGATGCCGAAATGAAAGTTGTTGAGAATAGCATTGTCCGATTTTTCAAAATATGTTTACAAAATTGACTAGAAATCATCAATCGTGAACACTCACCTATTTGTTGACATTTTTGAAGCCTCGTGAGTCATAACAGGAAGTTCTCGTAAGGATTTTGAGTGCATAACCATCGATTACCCCTTACGAGTCTACCAGGGGTGAGTAATGCCCGATTTGAGTTTTATGTCAACACGAGTGAATGATGGAACTGTTTTGCAAGTTTTCGCCTAAAACGAGAGTGCACGTTATGGGAATGTTGGCCCTTATTCATCATTCAGATGCAAACAAAATTTTCAATTTATGTACGGTAAAGGAGTAATGCCGAAATTTTCAGGCGAAGTAGCTCCCACGACGTCTCGGCAGCTCCCAAAACACTCTCTAGTTCCCACGAGTCTATCATGCCATCACATGGAGAGCATGTTTATAGTTTATAATTTCGACTACCATTACGTATGTTTCCCCTACTCATCGAGGCGGTTGTATAGAGTCCCCACAATCTAAGTTTTGGGTAGAAATAAGAAAAATATCCCCAATTTTTAGATTAAAATTTCCATTATTTCGCGGAAAAATTGACAATGTATTCGTATAGGCGTGTTTTCGTAAAGAAAAGTCATGCTCTTACACCCAATAACAGACTTTGAAATTTCACACAGAATGTCAACGTTTGTCTAGTTTGGCTTATAAAAAATTCATGACCACAGAAACAAGTTCGTCATTGAGTAAACTGAAAAACAAATATACAGTAATATCAGCCAAATACCAAAATGTGACATTTTGATGCAATTTTCACTGTTGTAATCAGGAAAACAAGATCCCTATTTTCAGCTTTTTTAACCATGCTAGGATCTCCTTACTAAATTTACATATTCTTTCTTTCAGTAGTAAATCCAGCTTTTCATCGTCCAATCTTTGCCAACAGAAGTCATTGGAAAGCAATTATAGGTAAGTGTATTTATGGTACATTTTTGAAAATAAAATTACACCTCTTTCTTGGATTTTTTAGAAGCAAATTAAACGGCTGAACGTGGGAAATCAAGCTTTAATCATTCTAAGCCTTTTTTGTCACACTAAAGACCATTTAAATATTTTTTGCGGATATCCTTAATTTATGACAGCAGCTGCTGCATAGGTAACTTTTCTACATATATATATATAGTGGGTCTCTCAACTTGAGAAAGCTGAACGAGTGTCGTTCTCAAAGTGTTTGAAGAATGCAGAACATGGGTTCACTCCTGTTTATTTGTTGTTGTATGTTTCTAGTTCGATTTCGTGGCAGAAGTTGACGATTTCCAAAATGTCCTTCCCCAAGAATGATCCTTGGCAGGTCCTTTTTCATTTACCTGAAATATTGAGGTACAAAACAAGTTTCATGCCGTTTTTACTATCTGTGTTCTTTCTGATACAAATAAAAGCGCTAATTCCCATAAGGAAATATATCCTTTCAAAGAAATGAACTAATTCCTTTCGAGCGCAATCACCTTTGCCCGGATGACATATTTATAACACTTCGAATACAGTGGCTCTGTATACTGGACAAGCAAGTAAAGGACACTGTGTAATTACAACCATTTTCCCAACGGGCCTCTGTGGCCTAATGGATAAGAGCGCTGACTCTAAGTCATTAGGTCTCTCCCCGCCGTAGGTTCGAGCCTGGCTCGGACCACGTCTGAGAAGCCAAGTTCTGCAGTGGAAGGTCAGTTGGTTTTTCTCTGGGTACTCCGGTTTTCGCCCACCTATGATTAACGATCGGCTCGATATGAGTGAAATAATCTTGAAAGGGCCGTAGTTGCCATGACAACAAAAAGGGAAAATAAGAGAAAACCTTTAAAAGTCTTCTTCTTTGAAACCACAAGGCCCACATCTTTCATATTTGGTATGAAGCTTCATCTAGGGGGCCTCTACCAAGATTGTTCAAATTATTGCCCTGGGGCTAAAACTCACCCTGCCCCGGGCCCATTTGTTATATATTGGATCAGGGGAGCGAACCAGGGCCCTCTGAGCCCTCTTGTTTCCCCTTTCGTTGTAGACTCAACTATACAACTCAACATAACTTTATTTGTTATTAAAAAATAAAGTTATGTTGAGTCGTAGTAGACCATCTGTTTCTATATCTACGCCATTGAAGGCCTCGTTTGAATTTAAATATGCATTAATGTGTGTCCGTTAGCATACCTAAGTCAGTTATCGGATACTTTAGCACGACAAGCCCATCGTCCCAGCCCAGGTTTTACAGGTAAACCTCCATCGGTGCAATTAGCTTGCAATTCTCTATAGGGATAAACCATGTTTTTTCATGCATTAACATTTGCCGGGTCCCGAGGGAGCTGTTTGAACATGAGGCCGCTGGGCCGAATGTTCAAATATCTTCCGAGTGATCCGGCAAATGTTAATGCAATGATTTAACCATGGTTGATCGCTGTTCTTGCATAACTTACACTTCAGACAGCAAATTTTGACGATGATGATGAGTTGGGGTTTTACGGCCCTTTCAACCATTTTTGATTATATCGAGCCGATGGGGATGGTAGGGTGATAATGAAATGCCCTGTGCAATGGAACACCGTTTACAGCTGAGAAGAAATCCTGCCTCTGGCGAGATTCGAACTCAGGTCCGCTAGATCAGAAGGCGAGCACACTACCTACTGAGCTACCGGGGCTCCCTAACAAATTTTGACGAAAACGCCCAAAAGCTCCTCATTAACTCCATATAAAACTCTTCCAATGCGACCGGCAAACCAAAATGGCGGCTTGTTTACAATGACGTTGCTACAAGTTAACTTTCTGAGGTCATCTGAAACGCTATGTTCAGGGCGTTCAACGAAACATTAACAAACACAGGCCCGTCTCGTGAAATCAAAAGTTCAAACCCATGTTCAAACAACACGAGAACTTCATTATTTGAACATGGTTTGTTGTTTAAGTACGGCTTCCATCCATTTGACTATGGCTTCAAACAGCCATGCGCATTTATGCAAGAATCCATATTTTATTGCGAAGGTCTTTGCTTTCAGTCATGCGCCAATGGAACAACCAGAGACAGCAGTCGTGAATGTCTACCAAGTGGAACAGTCTGACCAACCAGCAGCAGATGATGTGCTGCTGAGCATTGTGCCACAAACTTCAACAACTTGTAATTGTTGCAAGGAGATTCATGATCTGAAAGTTCAAAAACTGAAGCTGCAAATTGAACTGCTAAAGAGAGATTTGCTGCAAAGAGACACGCGTACCCTAAAACGGAAACATCCAGATGAAGAAGAGTAATGCTGTATTAACTTAAAATATGTTGTGTGTGTGATTTAAAGTTTTCAGTCATAGCACACAATTTAGCAATACTGTGATAAAACCAGCAAACTGGTGTCTTTCCCTAAAAAAAACAGTGATAAGGTGTTACTTGTTGCTATTTGTTTAATGTCATGGTTCTGACAGAAGAATTGGATTTGTTAAATGCTCTCTGTTTCCAGTGTTTTGTGTTATGTATAGCCTGCAGTGCCCATAAAAATCTTTTACTCACCAATAAGAACAATAGAAAATATTATGTTTCCCTCATGTCACTGCCTTAAACCTTTCAAGTTACATGTGCTTAGGGCTTACGATATTAAAATTTCAAAACAGATAAAAGGCACCAACTGTCCTGCAGCTCACCTGAAGTCCATCTTTGACCCCTTAGCACAACATAGGTGGCCAGTAGAAGTCTCAACATTTTGTAAAACCGTTTGAGTTAATTTTGGAGTTAACACATATAAGTGATACACATACCTTAGAAGTATGTATTAGCAATATAATTTCTATAGGCCATTCCATCTCCACCTGGTACTGGCTGGCCATGACCATCTTCCACAATCACATGAGGTTGTCCTGGGGGGCCTTGAGGATCATCAAACATCATAGGGATCCGCCGCTGTTTGCAAACGTTGTGTAGTATGCAGCATGCAATTATTATTCTGAAAAGACATTAATACTGCTAGGATACAGCATTTCATACAACTTCATACTTTCAAACAGCAGACTCAGGTCAGATCAGCCTCCACATTCGAAGTTATCACAGGGCGCACAATGAATTATACATTTAAAACAGGTCTATAGGGTATATATAACCTGCTCAGAACGTAAACATTAACAAAAACTTTTATGCATTTTAAGGATGTTCACATACCTAAATTGTACAGTACACGCGTTTTCGATTCTTATAAAATGCATGTGGTCATTCCTAAATCGTCCTATTTCAACTACTATCAAAGTAATCTTACGTGTATTAAAAAGGAGATGGAAAAATAGAATCAGAAGGCAAAATAGACATCATTGTAAATCAAACCTTTTTTTAGGATGTACATGTACTTTTTTATTTTTGTCTACCATGGTTGCTGAGGTATCTGTATCAGAGCCACATAAAAAATCTGATAATGACAATACTGGGAAAGTTTATGTCTTGAACAATAAAAGCATCGCTAAATATGTGTATCAAATTAGAGTATAAAAATATATTGGTCTTTTGATGTACAACTCACTTGCATGCTTTAGGAGGGGCCATTTTAATTTCACCATGTAGCACTCCCCAACGTCTCTTCAACTGACCTATACCCCTTTCTACGGTACTGCGTGTCTTCTTATGGGCTCTGAAAACGTGTGAGAAACTCATAATGATAATCGTAATCATTTTCATTTATCCATCTAGTGTTGTGCACTTTGTGTTTTGGGCTCTTTTCATCACCAAAACAGGACAAGACCTACACATGTACATAACATGATTATGACCCATAAGTGCCTTTTTATGCACAAGTACGAAGTAAACATAGAGTGTGCGCCCCAATTAGGCGATTCTAAGAAGCGCCAATAATCTGTAAGTGTCTGAATTTTAAGTCACAGCAACAGCAACAGTCATACGGAGACGGGACCTTGGTAAATGGAGAAGCCAGAGATTGATCCCACGACCCCAGCTTATAAGGGCTTTAGAACAATCACTGCACCATGCAGGTTACTCAATATTTTTGGGTCGACTCGAATTTAATAAAGGCGGAAATTCAATTAATGCTGTTGTCCAAGGGCTATCACTAAGTTGTGGAAAAAAATGTTATGGTTATCGGTCTATTAGCAAAATATTCATGCTAGTTGTATCCGCCAGAACACTGTATTTCCTTATCAGATGCCGCGAAATGCTGCATAGCTTGATGCCTTTAGTAGAATGGACGTGTCCAACATGAGTAATGGAAGATTGCATTCCCGAAACTCAGGGATGAGAGTGTATGAGGCTAAATAAATCAAAGCAGTGACAGCACTCACAGATTGTCTCTGAGTGAAAGCATGGTCATGAAAAGGACTTTAACTTCTTTTACCACTGGCTTTTCAGATTTTTATCTAATTTTATGTATCTAGTCATAAATTAATGCCAAATCTCTCAGTTAACATGTGTTGATACAAATTTCCCTATCAAAAGTGTCCATTGTCATTCAGCCTTCTTGAATAGATTCATGCACTTAAAACAAACAGTGTAGAGCTGGGTCAAAGACCATATACTGCTGCAACTCTTCTCGATCTACACAATTGTTGAACTGTAAAAGAACCAGGCGCATGAGAGGGATCAATGTTTAAAGACAGCACACTGATGTCACTACTTCAAGAACAGGCTGCTACTTTCCATACTTTAAGCAAACAATGTAGACCCTGATCATATGCCACGTTATTCTGTGTTTAATCTGGTTCTAGACTAACGTCAGTGTGCAGGCACATAAAATGATTCAATATTATACACATGCAGAGCATTCTAATGCCACGATGACAAGAATCGGATTTAAGCAAACAGTGAAGACGTTGATCAGATGCTACATTATGTGGTTTCTTATCTGGTTTCAGAGTGTTTGCCATTGTCTCAACAACTGCGACAAGTTTAAAATTTATAGATAGATCTATGGCAACAACCTTACAGGGATTAAAAGTCACATGGACATCAGCAATGTAAACCTATTTTACTTAATAATGCCATTTTGGAGAGGTTGCTTCCAATTTTGTGGGACTTTTACCCGACATTGAGATGAAATGTCATGTCAGTTCCTGTCGCCCAATAAAACCACAAAAAAAAACCATGCCTATTTAATTCTTACCTCCTTAAATCCCAATTTTATATAGTAAAATTGGGGTTTAAAAAGAGTAACCTTATTTTCTTATATCTGCTCAAAAACGTGATTTGTGGGTACTCGATAGAACCGCCTCATCAAGGTGGTAATAACGAGTCTCCGCAAACTATGTTCTGAGCAGAAATAAGAAAAATATCACAATCTTAAAATTTGCATTTTTTTTTTCACAAAAAAATGCTAATGTATTTGTATAGGCAAGTTTTTGTAATGCAATAAAGTTTATATGCATGGACGGGCCGACTCGCAGCAGTTTTCCTGGGCAGGTTTAGACCATCTAAGCAGATTACCAGTACTCATGTGCGGTCGGTATCAGCTCTGCATCGTGCAACCCATCTATTTCTTCAAGCCCCGATGGGCGGGGGCGAATTACACAATCTGTATATAGCAGAACTTTTATCTGTTTTGGTCAATTTTCAATAATATTCACTTTAATTATAGTGTGTGTGCGTGTGTGCGTGCGTGTGTATGACAGAGGGTTCCTTTCCTTGTGAAGATCATTTCAAACAAGAGGACCATGATGGTCTTATTTGATGGAACTTCTACTGATGGTCCACATGAAAGGGCATACTTATTCTAGTGGCCTGGTTATGCGTTTTGAATAACCTATATATATACTTTATTTTAATAACATCAAGGCGAACATTATATATTGCAAAGTTTCGTCACGATGGAAGCAAAACTGGCTTCGAGAGATTCATTAAGGTTTTGAAGACATTTGACCTAGTTTATCAACCAACATAACCCATATTCGAACTCAACCAAGATACCATCAAGGCTTACATTCTGAGACTGGAGCAACACTGTGACCTCCAGCGTGTGACAATTTGATCGTGTATTCCAGTTGTTTCCAACACAAATGTATCAAAAGGAGAAATTGTTACAACTGTCTCTGTAAATTTCACTGACTATGAGGGCTTTCAGTCCTTTGATGTGTCGAGGGAACAAATTTCCATTGTCTCATTTTCGTGCTAGTTCCCCTGATTACCATCCATGTAAATGGCTGACCCAAATTTGATGTTTCCTTGCTAAACAAACTAAAATTTATGTTTTACTTGTAAAAATAATATTTTGGTGCTCCGGCAACCGGGAACATTTCAGTTTAAGGCCTAAGCAGAGGTCCCAGAAAATTAAGTATAATGTACAAGTCATTTGTGACCACTGCCACCCCCACCTACGGGGATGGGCGGAGGATAGCGGGGCTTATGAGCAGGGAAGTTACCCTCTGTGTTCCCCCGCAGTGGCGGGTTATTGCGGAGGGGTTTGGTATTATGCAAATATATCCCCAGTGGATTTGTTAGTTTGATTTCATGTTTAACGTCCCCGTCAACACAATTTAGGTCATTTTGGAGACTTTGCTTCCAATTTTGTGGGACTTTTAACCGACACTGAAATGAAATGACTTCTCAATCCCTGCCACCCATTAAAACCAATAGGGTTTATATGCATGAGTGGGCCTACTCACAGCTTTTCACAGAGAAGATTCTCTCTATCTTGCATGTAATGTCAGAAATGCATTTTTCACTTCTAAAGAGCATAAGAATTATACACTTTGGTCATGTCAGAAAGTGTGTGATGCCCTCACCTTTCTACTTGACAATATTTATATTAGATTCGGTACTAAGTTATTTAGACAAATTGTGGGTATTCCGATGGGTACTAATTGCGCACCTCTTGTGGCTGATCTGTTCTTGTATTGTTATGAAAGAGACTTCATTTTGTCGCTTTCCATTGATAACCAATCTGAAATTATTGAAGCTTTTAGCTCTACTTCTAGATATTTAGATGATTTATTAAATATTGATAATACCTATTTTGATGGTTTGATCAGTCAGATTTACCCCCTAGAACTTCAGTTAAATAAAGCAAATTCTTCTGATACCGAGGCCCCGTTTTTGGATTTACATCTATCTATTGTAGATGGATTTGTTTCGTGCAAAATTTATGATAAACGCGATGACTTTGATTTTGAGATTGTAAATTTTCCTTTTTTGGATGGTGATGTTCCTCGTGCGCCATCCTATGGCGTTTATATTTCGCAATTAATTCGATTTGCTAGAGTGTGTAGTCATGTAACTGACTTCAACACTCGTAATAAATTATTAACGGCTAAACTCCTTAATCAGGGTTATCGGTACCATAAACTACGCAAAGCCTTTTCAAAATTTTATAGACGCCATTCTGATTTAATTTCAAAATTCAATATTGGACTTAAATCTCTTCTGCAACAAGGTCTATCGGAACCCGAATTTTATGGTGACTTAGTATTTAAATTCAGAAAAGTATATAACCGCAATGACTTCAGTACCCAATTTCGTAAAATCATTCTTCGATATAAAAAGATTGGGTACAACATGGATATTATACGACAGACTGCATGCATGGTAGTTAACCCAATCACGGTTGGCAACTTTGCTTCCCTCTTTAATTGCACGCCGGTGGGTCAGGCCTCAGATTCTATGACGGCTCCAACGTAAAGGCTTATTGAGAATTAGAGAGATCTAATTCAAGGTAATGTTGGTTGGTGCCTGATGCTCTGTCTCTGGTCGGGCTCATCGGAGTCTAACTGTTGGTTTTCTTTTGCTCCAGCATTTCAGTGGTTTCTTGCTGTCGAGTCCTCACCGTTGTCTCACCTCTGTGGTTCTTTGATTTTTGTGTTCACGGAGATGTTGCACTGATGAGTTAGGAGGCCTTCATGCGGACTGAACAAATTATTTGTCTAAATCGCGACGGAAGTAAGGGCGAGGATTGTGGCCACGTAAAATCGATTTAAGCCCCCCAGTGGAAATCTTCCACTGACCGTTCCAAGGCGGCTCTTCTGTGGCGATTTATTTTATGTTGTTGTTTGTTACTTACTGTGTGTATCACTTGTGTCTTTTAGTTTCGGATGACCATATGGACATTTTGTGGGAAAGTAACTGTCCTTATGGCCTTCCTTTGTTTAGGTTTCCATTATGGTCTGGTCGCTTAATGTTTGTATTTCTTTCCCTTTGGTGTCTTTTATGGGTGGAGTAAGTTAATTGTATCAATTCCTGATCTTTGTTTTACTTCTACTTCACAGCAGTTTGCCAGGACAGGCTTAGACCTTATAAGCAGATTACCAGTACTCATGTGCGGTCGGTATCAACTCTTCGTGGAAACATCGTGCAAACTGTCGCTACTCTTCTAGATAGTAGTAACAGGGAATGGAAGAAATTTAACGTTCTGAACTGGAATGAACAAAATTATTGTCCGCCTTATTAATTATTAGGCAAGATCATGACTAGTAACAAAAAAATATCAAGTATAATAAATATTAAACTTGGAAATGGGAAGTAAATTTAAATAATCTATTGATTTTTTTTATTCCTTTATGCAGAATATCATAACATTACAGCAGTTACATTTTTCATATAAAATGATCCAGTTATTAATTTCTAATTATTAGCATCAGGTAAGTTAGGACTGTCAACATCAAATTAAAATACATTGAAATGTGTACTCAGAGTATACCTTTGTAAGGGAGGTAACAAATAAATAAAGGAAGGAAGCGCGGATCTAGCAGTAGGTATACAAACCTGTTGTAGTTCTCCTGATGACCTGGCGTAGGCCTTAAAAAGGGCGTGAGTAGGTAGCGCTTACATCCATAGCCACTGTCACCAAGCAAATGCGCATTTCCGGGTATCAGACTGTGTTCGAAGAGCAGTCTTAGCCCACTCTCCCGAAAAATGCGGGCGTCGTGGGTCGACCCTGGCCAGTTGGCGACAACGTCAATCACCTCCTCCTTCGCATCGAAGACCAGCTGGACATTTATACTATGGTAGTTATGACGATTAACAAATTCATGTTCATCTGCTGAGGGTGCTTGTATCTGGACGTGCGTGCCATCTATTACTCCAACAACACCAGGGAAGTGAGAAACAGCAAAAAACTCTCTTTGGTTCAGTCTGACCTCATCGATGGTTTGAGGAAAACTTATAAAGTGTTTTATAATATTGGGATGGGTGATAGCATCCAAAACCTCCGAGACGACTCTGCATACAGTTGGCTGTGAGAGGCCAAACTCAACAGCACTGCACTGTTGAAATTTTCCTGTTGCCAGGAACCTTAGTGTGACCAAGACTTTTGTCAATGCAGATAAGCTTTGGTTCCTGTTAGTAGCCGGCTGAATCAAAGTATCAATCAATGAAACGATGAACAAAATACCCGCTCTATCTAAACGATAACGTTTAATCAATTCTTCATCCGACAAGTCTTCAAAATGATTGTTTCTTAGGTGAAATAATCTCGGTTGTCTTATTCTGGCAGCCATTTTTTTTTTATCTCAGAAAACCTAAGAAATTTCTTAAGAAAATCTTAGAAAATTAAGATACCTTCTGACTCATCTTAAAGTTAAGACACATCTTAAGTCATCTTAAGAGATAAGTAAGATAATAAATACCACTTAAGAAATTTTAAGAAAACTAAGCAAAATCTTTGAGATAAGACCAAACTTAAGTCAAAATCTTGACTTAAGTACACTTAAGTAGCTTTATAAATATGGCCCCAGAGGCTCAACGTCAGAATGACGTCAGAATAACGTTGGGGCTATTACAGTGACGCCAGGTGACATACGGTTTATATGGACGCACATGTAACTCCACTGAAGTGATGTGGCAACAGTGACGCCAGGTGCCAATTTATGGACCTGAAGGATCGAAACGAATACAAATTTAACTAATTATTTGTGTATTAGTGCTCCATAAGAGCAACAGAATCTTATTGGCTAAAACTGTATTTGTATGAGAGTGAGCATGTTTTTTTGTTGTGTTAGTTGTTAAGCATCATTTTCTTGTAAATATTTTTTTCTTGCTTAGACCACCCTCGTCTATCTTGACGCACGCTGCCTTTGGGTGTGTGTGAAGATGAACTTGGCTGTGTGCAAGTTCAACTTCCCACTCACTGGAAGTCACGTGACAATTCACTGTTCTCGCACCGTACATGCATCTGTGTACAACTTGCCACTACCAAAACAAACCTTTCACCCCTATAATTGAAAATAGACCACTCCAAACTTATTAGACGGAAGAATCTATAATTGTCAGATACGGGTAACATGTTATTCTGCTCTAAATCATACGTCTCAGAAAGGCGGTTCTAATGAACACCTACAATCTGTATTTTGAGCAATAGTAAGAAATATATTAGTACTACAAAGAATCATTAGAAAACTACCAGTTTTGGGGAATGAATGAAAGAATGCAGTATGTCTCAAGCGCATGTTTCCCTAAAGAGCAAGGCACCGTTCCTCTATTCAAATCAATTATGTTTTGAAAAACTAGAGGAAAATAAGCATTTTGCTTCCGTCAAAATCCTCTCATCTTATGTTTCTGCATATGTATGTATGTTAAATTGGTTATTTCTAAATAAATATGTTTAAGCCAATTATATTTTCCTTGGCGTTCATCGTACGGATTTTCTTGTTTGTTTGATTTGATGTTAACGTCCCCCTCAACACTATATAAGCTTCCAGTTTTGTGGAACTTTTATCCGACATACAGATGAATTGACTTCTCAAGCCCTTCCGCCCAATGAACCCAATAGGGTTTATATGCATGGAGGGTCTGATTCACACCACTGTCTGGGCAATCTTATATTATTTTGTTTTGGATAGCCAATTGGCCATTTTGTTGGAAAGTAACTGTCCTTTTGGCTTTCCGCTAATGATTTTTCCATTAGGGTCTAGTTGTTTCATGTTTGTGTTTCTTTCCCTTCGGTATCTCTGATGGGAGCTGTGGGTTATTTGTATCGATTCCTGATCGTTGCTTTCACTTCTATTTTTAGATCCATACCAGCATCCATGCGTGGAAGCACCATGCTGCTCAATCTATTTCTACAAGCCCCGATGGGTGAAGGCCCAACGGACTTTTTTTGTGTGTGAACGGACTATGAGTGGCTGATGTGAAGAACGGTCATAAGAAAGATCTTTACATTACCATGATTACATTGTGATGTTATAAGAAAATGAACTGTTACGATACTATATAATTATTTGATTTCACACTGATTTTTGATACTGTTAAAAAAAAAAAAAAAAAACATTCTCCCGCTATAATAAACGAATGCCCATGGTCCGACTGCTTGGGCAAAGGAAAAGAAACGCTGTCACTCATCTGACCTCACTTAAGGTTTACTATGATACATGTAACAGAGGCTACAACTAAAACAGTAATATCAACATAACGTTGACACACCCGTGTGCTCTCACCACATCACATGAATACTTTCAATATTTATTTTTTATTTCTAGTCCAAACACAGCTTATGATTGCTCGTTTTGAACCGCCTCAGTGAGACGGTTCTAACGAGAGAATAATAATAATAATAATAATAATAAATGAACAGAGGACCCTCGCTATAACGACAGTGTTTTGTCGCTGTAGCAAATCTGTCGCTACAAAGAATCCGAAATAAGGAGTAGTACATGTATAAAAGGTAAACAAAGACTTTCTTCCTTAATTACTCTAGATCTTAGTCATTAGGTCTCTCACTGCTGCAGGTTCGAGCCTGGCTCGGGTCACATGTGAGACGCTAAATTCTGCAACGAAAAGTCAGGTGTTTTTTCCGGTTTTTGCCTACCTCTGATTAACGATAGGCTCGATATTAGTAAAATTATCTTGAAAGGACCGTAACCCCCCTCTCTTAATTACTCCAAGAAATTTGTTTCGTAGGGTATTAAACAATGACATTATTTCAAAATATTTCCAATAATCGTCTCATTTGTTCCATTGAAATAGTCGTTAAAACAAGTGTCCTCCTTTTAACGAATGTCGGTATAAATGGGGGTTGACTGTAGTATATACCCCGGTAAGCCCCACATTTCTGTCTGTAATGTGGGGTTTTACTATTGTATTCATAACGCGGACTTGTTTGACCGATAAGTAATGTATATGATGCGGGACTGCATTACGATAACACATCCGTGCGACTTAGAGCATTTTTTCACATCTCCAAATGTAAAATCCGTGATATTGTTCTTATTTATAGTACAATAATAGGTTGTGGGTGCTCGTTGGGGCGGATCAAACGAGTACCACAACCTATGTCTTGGAGCAGAAATAAGTAAAATGATGTTTACCCCCCCCCCCCCCCCCCCCCCCCCGTAAACTCCAGTTTTCTTAATATAAAGTGGGGTTTATGAGGGCGCTCCTCATCACGTGAACAAGTCCGTGACATGAAGACCCCCTAAACCCTACTTTATATGGCGAAAACTGGGGTTTACGGGGTTATACATTATTTTTCTGATTTCTGCTCCAAGACATAGGTTGCGGGTACTTGTTAGAACCGCCTCATTCAGGCGGTTCAAACGAGTACCAACAACGTATGTTTGCAATATAAATAAGAAAAATATCACAGATTTTCATCAGAATAATAGCCATTTTGGAGATGTGAAAAATGCACTATGTCGCACGGGTGTCTTATCGTAATGTTTTCGGGAACAAAAAAAAAAAAAAAATGCGAAAAAATTATATATTCTAAATTTCTTGTGAACAGTTTTATGTTTGGTTTACTAACGTAGCAAGTTATGTTTGTTTATTTGATTTGAGGTTTAACGTCCCCATCAACACTGTAAAGGTCATTTTAGATATATTGCTTCCCATTTTGTGGGACTTTTACCCGACATTGAGATGTAATGACACCTCAAGTCCTGCCGCCTATAGCAAATTATGTTGCATGTGGGTAGTATGTATATGTGTAGTAAGCTGACAGTCATTAACCTACCATAATGACCTATATGATTGCTAGACAATTAAGTTTCCAAAATGCGACCTTAAGTTAATCGTCCAGCTGGATGGCATTTAGGGATGAAGGACACTTTGTGACCCATAGGCCAACCTTTTGTGTCCGACAAAAAGTAAATTTACAATATTTTGCTTTTATATTTTTGGCTCTAAATCGACTTTTAAATTTCTGAATTCTAATACATAATGTAAGTTATGCGTGAGATAATAATCATTATATTTTACGGTAATTACCTTATCTCCCTTCATCTAAACCAAGGTTTTATGGTCATTACCTTATCTCCCTTCCGCAAAACCAAGGTTTTATGGTCATTACCTTATCTCCCTTCCGCTAAACCAAGGTTTTATGGTCATTACTTTATCTCCCTTCCGCTAAACCAAGGTTTTATGGTCATTCCCTTATCTCTCTTCCGCTAAACCAAGGTTTTATGGTCATTACCTTATCTCCCTTCCGCTAAACCAAGGTTTTATAGTCATTACATTATCTCCCTTCCGCTAAACCAAGGTTTTATGAACATTACCAAGGTTTTATGGTAATTACCTTATCTCCCTTCCGCTAAACCAAGGTTTCATAGTCATTACCTTATCTCCCTTCCGCTAAACCAAGGTTTTATAGTCATTCTCCCTTCCGCTAAACCAAGGTTTTCTGGTCATTACCTTATCTCCCTTCCGCTAATCCAATGTTTTACGGTCATTGCCTTATCTCCCTTCCGCTAATCCAAGGTTTTACGGTCTTTGCCTTATCCTCCGCTAATCCAAGGTTTTACGGTCATTACCTTATCTCCCTTCTGCTAATCCAAGGTTTTACGGTCATTGCCTTATCTCCCTTCCGCTAAACCAAGGTTTACGGTGATTACCTTATCTCCCTTCCGCTAAACCAAGGTATTACTGTCATTGCCTTATCTCCCTTCGCTAATCCAAGGTTTTACGGTCATTGCCTTATCTCCCTTCCGCTAATCCAAGGTTTTACGGTCATTACCTTATCTCCCTTCCGCTAAACCAAGGTTTTACGGTCATTACCTTATCACCCTTAAGCTATTCCAAGGTATTACTGTCATTGCCTTATCTCCCTTCGCTAATCCAAGATTTTACGGTCATTGCCTTATCTCCCTTCCGCTAATCCAAGAACGGCATTTGTCGGTTTCTAGCAAATGTGCCCTGCAGTGGTTGACCGGTTATGTATAAAAAGTAGAAGCGGAGGCAATGATTAATATTGCGGAGGCAATATAAGCCTGCCCGGGAAGTGTTCCAAGATAAACTGACTGCATCGATATGACCTAAATGGTGTTGCTGGGTTAAACAATTTAGTTTATACTAATTTATTTTAGTTCGATTGCGATGGAAGCTTCAAGCTTATTTAATCGCTCTCGAACACTCATTCCGGATGGTTTCACGCGCGCGAGAGAGAGGCAGTGACTATTACACCACTGCTACCCATTTACACCTGGGTGGAGTGAGGCAGTGTCATTGTGTGTCTTGCCAAAGGACACACCTCGATACCGGGTGCCGGATTCGAACGCACAACCTCTCGATCATGAGTCGAACGCGTTAACCACTGCACTAAACAATTTTATATGCAATTTACTGAAAAATGATAGGGAGTACTCATAAGAATCGCATTTATGAGGCGACAACCTATATTTGGTGCAGACATGAGAAAAATATCGAAACCTTTGATTTGGAAAAAAAAATAAAAAATTCAGCACAAGGGTTATCGTACTTAAACATAATTTTGACCCCCTTGAACCTCACGTTTATATAGTAAAACTGGGGTTTACAGGGGTAAACCTTAATCTTCTTATTTCTGCTCTAAAATATAGATTGTGGGTACCCGTTAGAACCGCGCTGTAAAATATAGATTGTTGGTACTCGTTAGAACCGCCTCGATGAGGCGGTTCTAAAGGGTACCAACAATCTATATTTCGAGCAGAAATAAGAAAAAAAAATATATACATGTACCCATGTAAACTCAAGTTTTAGATTCTTGGTACTCGTTAGAACCGCCTAGATTTTGAGCAAATATAAGAAAAATACTTTTCATGAGAAAATTGCTATTGCCCATAGGGGCTTGAAGAAATATATGGGCTGCATGAGGCTTCCACGCAGAGCTGAATCCGGCCCGCACACTAGTACTGGTAAGCCGCTTAGAGGATCTAAGCCTGTCCAGGAACCGCGGTGCGAGGCGGACCGTCCATGCTAATAAACCCTATTGGTTTCATTAGGCGACAGGGGTTGAGATGTCATTTCATCTCAATGCCGGGTAAAAGTCCCGCAAAATTGCAAGCAACGTCTCCAAAATGAACTTTACAGTGTCGACGGGGACGTTAAACCTCAAATCAAACAAACAAATCAGCGGTAAAATTTACAACGTTTTTGTATAGGCGTGTTTTCATAACGTTTAAGAAACCCACTATCACATGAGCCTGCACCTCCAGAAAAAAAACGTTATTTGTAAAAATTAAGTGCCACCCATATAAAGAAAGGAAAACTTTTGAAAAATGTTAATGTTCGTATTAAACAAGTGGTGTTCATGAAACATGAACATGTCCCCGGGCCAATAACATTTTTGTCCTTTTTCTTAGGTCACAGGTCAAGGACAAGGTCAGAAATCAAAATTTGTGAATAAATGGGAAGCCCTTGTCACAAAAAACCTACCTGCCAAACATGAAGGCTCTATCTGAAACGGTTCAAAACTTATTATCAATATTAATTTTGTCTTTGAAGTGGGTCACAGGTCAAGATCACAGGTCAAACCTTTTTGTATGACTGAGAAGCCCTTGTGTTAAGAAACCTACATACCAAATATGATGGCTCTATCTGAAACGGATTAAAATTTATGACCAAATTTTTTATTTTTATTTTTTTTTCCTTTAAAGTAGGTCACAGATCAAGGTCAAAATCAGTGGTCAAAATATTGTCTAGGAGTGGGTAGCCCTTGTCACAAGAAACCTACATGTCAAATATGAAGGTTCTATATAAAACGGCGAATTTTAATTTTCTTTAAAGTAGGTCGCATGTTAAGGTCACAGGTCAAATGTTTTGTATGAATGGGAAGCACTTGTCATAAGGAAACTACATGCCAATTACGAAACGGATAGAAAGTTATGACCAAGGTTATGTTTTCTGTACGTATGCCACAGCTCAAGGTCAATGTCACAGATCAAATTTTTTGTATGAATGGGAAACCCTTGCCACATCATGTTACATGTAACATCCCTCTTAACCCCACTTTATATAGAGAAAACTGGGGTTTACAGCCACCTCAATTAGGCGGTTCCAACGAGCACTCACAACCTATGTTTGTGGGGATATGAAATAATGCACTATGTCACAATGGTGTGTTATCGAAATGACAAGGATTTTACATGCCAAAAAAAAAAAAAAAAAAAACGAAGGCTCTTTCCGAAACCATTACGACCAATGGTATTTTATTTCTTTAAAGTAGTTCACAGGTGACGGTCAAGATCACAGGTCAAAAGTTTTGTATCAGTGGGAAGCCCTTGTCGGAAAGAACCCACATGCCAAATATAAAGGCTCTATCTTATGACCAATATTACTTTTTTAAAAGTATGTTACAGGTCAAGATCAAGGTCACAGGTCCGAATTGTGTGTATGCATGTGAAGCCCTTGTCACGAAGAAGCTGCATGCCAAATATGAATGCTCTATGTTAAACGGTTAAAAAGTTATGACCAATGTTAAAGTTGTCCGAGCAACAAACATATCAACAAACCAACAAACAAACCAATAAACAAACAGGGCAAAACAAAATGTCGCTTCCGATCAAAATGTTGCGACACTCAAGTCCCTGTTATGATTCATTTCCGAGTGGAAAAAGCAACTTACCTTAATAATATGAAATGGGCTTTCAGTCATGTAGCAAAAATCTGTTCCTTTGATTATTGCCTGCTTTGTCATCCATTGAAATACTTTGTCCTGTCGAATCAGTGGCTTTCTGGACATATGTTTTTTGTTGTTGTTTTTATTGCCGCGTGTTTCGGCGATAATATTGCCGCACGGTTTAATTCTAATGCCAGAATGGCAGCCGTATCACATGTATCTAATAATTATCTTTTTCGAAATATACGCGAGAATCTTTGTACTTTGTAAATTTTTTTCACTCAAAATACTAAGTCTTATTATTATTTGTTTTAATTATTTTTCAGTTACATCACGAAAACAAGCCTATATAAATTTGATCCCCTCGAACCCCACTTTTATTTAGAAAAACTGGGGTTTTCAGTGGTAAACATTATTTTTCTCAAGAAAAATACATTATTTTTCTTAAGAAAAATATCATTTTTCTTATTTCTGCTCTAAAATATAGATTGTGGGTACTCGTTAGAACCGCCTCGATGAGGCGGTTCTAACGACATCGAGGCGGTTCTAACGAGTGCCCACTATCTATATTTTGAGCAGAAATAAGAAAAATATCGCAATTTATCATCTTATTTTTTTTTTTTTCGGTGGTAAACTTTACACTGTATTTGTATAGGCATGTTTTCGTAATGTATCTTTAACACCAGTCATATAGACGGACAGGCAAACTATGACATATACATTTAACTTATCCTCTTGAATATTTCAGTTGCTACGATAAAAAGTTCGCATTATGATAACAAATCCGTGCAACATACGACAATTTTCATATCTCTAAAATGCTTAATTTTCTGACGAAATTTGTGGTATCATTCTCAAATAGGTGGTTCTGCGGAGTACTTGCAACCTATGTTACAACGCATAATGTAGTAATGTAGTAATTTCTTCATTTTGAAATTTTTACTACATTATGCGTTGGCATAGTCGACGCGAAATGAAATAAAATGTCGTTTTTACTTCATTATGCGTCGATACTAAGAGGTTTGAGCAAAATGAAAGAATTATTTCATTTTGCGGCGATGGGTGGCATATTTAATTTTACTTCATTATGCGTCAACAGTTTGTTTGTTTGATTTGAGGTTTAACGTTCCCGTCAAGACTATTTAGGTCATTTTGGAGACATTGCTTCAAATTTTATGGGACTTTTACCCGATATTGAGATCAAATGACATCTCAATCGCTGCCGTCCAATTAAAAGCAATAGGGTTTATATGCATGGATGGGCCGACTCGCAGCAGTTTTCCTGGACAGGCTTAGACCTTCTAAGCAGATTACGAGGACTCATGTACGGGCGGTATCAGCTCTGCGTGGAAGCATCGTGCAGCCCATCTAGTTATACCCCCGGCATACGAAGTATGCAAGGGGGTATATAGTTTTTGTCCTGTCTGTCTGTCTGTCTGTCTGCCTGTCTGTCTTTTGTTTGATTTGTTTGATTTGAGGTTTAACGTCCCCGTCAACACTATTTAGGTCATTTTGGAGACGTTGCTTCCAATTTAAAACACAAATGAGGGAAAGACATCAGGCATGAGACCAAAATAGCGCAAGGCGTACGATTTTAATTCTACTGGCTTAATCAAATACAATGAAATTCCACTATTAAGACCACCTAAAATTAATACAAATTTTGTTTTTAAAGCATATTTGGAAGGTTAAAGCTACATTTTCTTTGTGATTTTGACCTTCAGTGTGCTTTTGTGGAAGACCGTCTTTTGGACTGTTCAACTGTGGTCTTAAAGACCACTTTTGAACCGTCTCAAATGTGGTCTAAATTGTAGGAATTTAACTGTATTGCTTCCTAAGTCTTTTCGAAGACAGCTATGTTCTACCATCATTACTTCATTATGCGTCGATATGGTGCATATCAACGCGAAATGAAATAATTTTTTTACTTCATTTCGCGTCGACTATGCCAACGCATAATGTAGTAAAAAAAATCAAAATGAAGAAATTACTACATTACTACATTATGCGTTGTAACAAACCTACATTTTGGACCGGAAATAATAGTAAAAAAAACACACTTTATCATATGACGTCGCGTCTGAGAATGTAATTACGCAATGTAATAAATTCGGCAATCCACTAGTGGATTAAATATCCAAATTAGTTAGATACAGCCCGTAACCTTACATGTACGGCGTTCTTAACGACGTCACGCTTACTTATGGCGGAATATTGGCATTTGTATTTAAACGATCGTTAACAATAAATTCGGCAATCCACTAGTGGATTAAATATCCAAATTAGTTAGATACGCCCCGTAATCTTACACGCACGACGTTCTTAACGACGTCGCTGTTACGAGATGGAATAGGAAACCTCTCTGGTGCTTATGCACATCTAAATTATTTTAGTAGATATATGGTAGGGCGGTGCGAGTGAAATATTTTAGGTGAAATATGGTACGCAAACTGTGCGGCTCCATGAACAAGTCATGCACATATCATACGATGTATGCATGAGTGGTTTATAGAGAGCTGTTTTACAATACAGGGGGCCGCTAAAAGGCCGAGTCCTATAGAATTTGCCTAAAAATCGCCAACCGCCAAATTGTGCCATATATGATTTTTATTCCCGTCACGTGTAGTGTGGGTGTTCGTTTTGACAGGAGTCATGTCATTGATTATAGGGTCGTTTCATCAATTTTTCCTATGGGAAATATACTATTTGAACGCAAATCCATTATCTACTCGATTTTTGCTATCTGGCTTTGTTTGTGGCCGGTATCTCCACCTCGCCACGAATTGAGCAAGGTAATAAGAGTAGGCATGATTTTCCGGTAGTATTCATAGATATATAAACCCTGAAAAAAGCGGACACTTTAGCAGCAGGTCAAGTTGTAAGAGTGAACACAACATTGTGACGGGGAAATAGAAAGTATATTGAAAGGTATGTTAAATCTATGTTTAGTATTATTTTTGTATGAACATGCTTGTAGGTTTTGGAGGGGTTTACTTCTAGTATACCCCAACTTTCTGAAGCCTATTCTGAGTTCACTGTTGTGGCCTGTAGTGATTGGGCTACTAGCTTTGCCAGCTAGACGTCGCAGAATTGATCCCAGGCTTCTCCAGTAGTAGAATGAGTCTTTCTAAGTGAGGTCCTGTCTCATGCTGACCCTAGATGTTGGTGAGACGTAAAGTTTGGACACCCGCTCATTCTAGATTCATTTAGGCTTTTAGACCCCTTTTGTAGAATGTAATTAATAAACGCCGGGTCACTTGTTTGATCCATGACTTGTGACTAGCTGTGGTTAGAAAACCGTGGTTCCGTCCCAATATGATATTAGGTGTAGAGGGGACGTAAACTTAAGACGGGCAAACTCATACAAGAGCCTGTTGGGTTGTCCGTGATGATGAACCGTAATGAATTTTATTTTACAAGCATGTTCACGTTGATTAGAAATAATTTTGTTCAAGAAGAATTACGAGTTCATTTTGTAATGATGCCGTTTTTGTCTGATAACTCAGTTTGTGCATGTATGTACATATAAAGAACGTGATGATGATAAGTGGGAGTGTTTGGACGCCACACGTCATAACGGCCTGAGCAGCGGGGATGACGTCAGCTGCGTCATCGGCGTCGCGAGGACGGTTGTGACGGGGTGCCTACCAAATACAGAGTGAATTTACGGCAAACAGTGTTGGCCCTTATGAGACACTAACAAATAATGTGGATTATAGATGAAAATCTTCTGTTGTAGTTTCTATCTGTTATTAATGTATTGAATTTGTGAATAGCTATATTTGTGAGCCGTGTCGCGGAGAAGGATATGAAATAGAGATTGTTATGTTTCCTGTAATTGGCAGCTGGCCAGGTAGCGCAAAGGCGTGGTCTGTTCAATTGCCTCTTACTTGTGATAATGTAGTGAGCACAAATTTGATGAGTATCATGCTCAGTAGTAGTGAGCATTAATTGATTTCTGTAGTGCTCAGTAAGGAAACATGAACTTTGAGTATTATTGTGTCAAGCGCTGGGTGCTGATAATTTGATACACAGTCAAGTTGAGTTCTGCTGTACGGTTATTTGTCGCATGCACTAATCAGCCTGTATGTCTGGTCGGCGCATGCGCAATAACGGTGTATGCATGAACATATTCTTACTTCTCCGGGAGGGGGGTCATGATATAGCATGTATGTTTTGTGACTCGTTTCTAGTCCCGTTATCGTAATTTGCAGGCACAACAATGTGTGACCTGCTGCTCCCTGCTTCATAGCAGCAGGTACTGGTACGACGCTAGGCGTTAGGGTCCAGCAAGGGCGGACAGACCGCCGTAATCAGCGCCTACCAGGGTAGAAGCAGAATCTAGATCATTGTTCGTTGTAAACAAATGTGAGACCATGGAAGAGGTCAATTAACCTGCAGGTCATTTAGACGATCACTAAACTTCTGATCAGCATACGTGATCGCTAAACCTAGGATTATCAACTATGTTGATAGACTAGTTTTACTAGTTCGCGAGAGGAAGTGTCACGCGAGTGGGGGATTCACCCTAAGTTATAAACTGGCCAGTCGCGTTTTGTGTTGTTTCTTTTTTTGTTTTTGTTGTTGTTTTTGTTGTTTGCTTCTGTAGGTATTCACGTCACCCGTTCCGAGCACAGAACAGTGTTTTGCCTTCGGAGCGGACGTCGTGAGTTGGCTACAGAAGCAACAAATTGTGATGTTTTGTGTTAGTAAGTGTTGTATGTAGATACTGTAAATAATTCATGTCATTCATTTAACATCTTTCTTGTGCCTTACCCCACAGCTGCCCGTACACCTGTCAGAGATCACGCTCGGTTGTCTTGTCAGCATGGGGTTTTGCGGGACGCCGTAAACCCACATGTAACATTTGGTGTCAGTGAAGTGAGGATTTGATCTCTGGCTGGTGTTCCCGGCTGTGGAACAGCACATTGATACTCTGAATCATCAACTTTAAAAAAAAAAAAAAAAAAAAATGCATTGACAGCCACATTTAGAAATTAACTTGAATCTTCCTTCCTGCGTTGATGAAGTGCGAAACCCATGTATTCAACTGAATGGATACTGACAAGTCGATAATTTCTGAGCAGGAAGGCAAGGCAAACCCCACTTTTTCTTGGTAACGAAAAATTTAAGTAGACCCCACTTAATTGTGTTACCTGACATTCTACTAAGTTAAACTGGAGTTACTAATTGATCTTACCCACACATGGTTCTGACGTAGTGACGTTAACAATTTACTGACGTTGACATAACGGTAGCGTTAATATTTACGCTGTGGCTTGAGGTTAGGTATGACGTAATAGAAACATTAATGGTGACTTGTTATGATCGAAGTTTTGTAATGTGATAAAACTTCGGATTGTAGCATTTTACTGTAAACGTCGTCAGTTTATGACGTCATATTAGACTACCAGTACGCAACGTCATACTGTGCTGAAAGCATTTGACATTTCAAATAGCGTGTGCTTTAATAACTAACGTTTTAGTTAGATTAACGCGTATAACACATATCTTAACGTTTTAGTTAAGCCCATTCAATCATCACTGATCATAACTGATCAGTTTATAGTGGTTTTGATAGTAACGTGAGATTTACGTTATCAATAATGGAGCGTTTAATGCAAATGGGAAAGGACTTAGGTTATGAGGGGAAGGAGTTACAAGGTTTTGTTAAAGAGCAGCAAGATATTGAGCGGGCGGAAAGGCAAGAGCAAAGGGATTTAGAAAGGTTAAGGTCTGAGGAAAAGGAAAAGGAAAGGGCACATGAACTAGCTAAGTTAGAAGAAAAGGAAAGGGAAAAGGAAAAGGAAAGGGCACATGAACTAGCTATGTTGAATGTTAATAAGGAACTTGAAATGGCACGCATTCAGACTGAAAGGGAGGCAAAAGAGGTTAGTGAGGCCCATTTCGAACAAATAAAACATGGGTTTGAGCTACAGCACCAAGAATTAAGGAATCAGTTAGAAATGCAGAGAGCGAAGCTCGAGCTAGAATTCGAAAAGCAAAAAGCTGAGAAGGTGGCTCATGCCCGGGATCCTAAGTTACCTTATTTTGAAGAGGGTAAAGATAAAATGGATAGTTATTTATCTAGATTTGAGAAATATGCTACGGCTAATAAATGGGATAAGAGTGTTTGGGCGGCGTATTTAAGTGCATTGCTCAAAGGGCGCGCACTTGATGTATATGACCGGTTGTCAAATGAGGATGCGGCGGATTATGAAAAGTTAAAGGACGCTTTATTAAAGAATTTTGACATGACAGAGCGCGGATTTAGGAAACAGTTTCGTTATAGTAGGCCCGAGAAATCAGAAACGTTCATACAGTTCAGTAGTAGACTGAGAAGTTATTTAGAAAAATGGCTTAATATGGCAAAGATAGAAAAATCTTTTCCGGCTGTCTGTGATTTCATGGCAAGGGATCAGTTCCTGGAGTCATGTAATAGAGAACTGTTTGTACATCTGAAACCAAAACAGTTTGGTAATTTAGATGAAATGGCTAGGGAGGCAGATTTGTTTGCAGAAGCGCGCGGGGGCGTATATAGTTGCATTAATAAGGGGCAACGCGATAATAGAGGCGCAGCGCAGGGTAAACAGGACAAAGTTGACTCGAACAAACCGAGTGGTAGACCGGATATCAAGTGTAGCATATGCGGTAAGGGGCATTTAACAATTAAATGTTTTAAGAACCCCGACAGGAAACAATTGTATAGCGCAGAGGTAGGAGCAACTGGAGTTGGTGATAGCGGTGTTAAAGAAAATTTTAACACGCGCGTAGAGACTCAAGGTTCTCAGGTTAAGAATGAGAATACGCAGAATGTAGGTCGTGGTTATACACGTGGTCGTGGTAATTTTAGAGGGTCTTTTCGCGGACGCGGTAAAAATAATAGCACACCACGTGGCGCAGCACACCAAGTTAGTTTTTGTCAAACGGAAGTAACTAGGAAAGGTGATGAGATTGGAAGTATTTTTGAAAATAAGGTTGGTGATCCTTTGATTTCGGATAGGGAGGAGTGTAGTAAGGAAACTAGGGAAGGTGTCTGTTACTTCTTAAAGGCAAGGTTACCGACGGCACAAGGATTGGTTAATAATAAAAAGGTGGTTGTATTAAGAGATACTGGGTGTACAGGCTGTGTCGTTCGGAGAAGTTTGGTTTCGGATAGTCAGTTAATAGGGAAGGAATCAAATGTTACGTTGATTGATGAATCCACACAAAGGTATCCTTTGGCAATGATTGACATTGATTGTCCTTTTTTCACTGGGAAAACTGAAGCTTTGTGTATGGATGATACGTTGTACGATTTGGTTATCGGTAACATTGATGGATCAAAACTTCCTGATATGTCTCATTTCTCAGCTGCGGCTGTAACTAGGTCTCAAACTAGGCAGGATGAGAAGCCTTACAGAAAACTTAAGGTTCCCGATCAGATCATTAACGATGACAAGGAGGCTTTCAAGCAAGCTCAGGTTGATGATCCAACTTTGGAAAACATCAGGAAAAGGGTTGTATCTGGGAACAAGACTGTGAGTCGTGGTTTAAACCGAGGTGAAACTAGGTTTATTGAGAAAAAAGGTTTGGCATATAGGGAGTTCACCAAGGGTAACAAAGTCTCTTTCCAACTTGTCGTCCCTCAAAGTTTCCGAGGAAAGGTGTTGAAACTGGCTCATGAAACGCTTATGTCTGGACATATGGGTATTAGGAAGACATTGGATAGAGTTGTAACTGAGTTTTACTGGCCCGGTATTTGCGGTGATGTCGCTAGATTTTGTAAATCTTGTGATATTTGTCAGAGAACTATTCAGAAAGGTCGGGTCACTAAAGTACCTCTAGGAAAAATGCCATTGATTGATACGCCATTTAAGAGGGTGGCAGTGGACATAGTTGGTCCAATTGAGCCTCGATCTGATAGGAAATCTCGGTATATTTTAACCATGATAGATTACGCGACAAGGTATCCAGAGGCGATAGCTTTACCGAGTATTGAGACGGAACGTGTCGCGGAAGCGCTTATTGAAATGTTTAGTAGGGTTGGCATTCCTGATGAAATGTTGACTGATTGTGGATCACAGTTTACTGCTGAGGTAATGAAGGAAGTCAGCAGACTTCTTTCTCTTCAACAGTTAACGTGTAGTCCGAGACACCCAATTTGCAACGGACTGATAGAGCGTTTCCACGCTACGTTAAAGCAGATGTTACGTCGCATGTGTGCTGAACGTCCAAAAGATTGGGATAAATATCTTCCAGCTTTATTATTTGCGGTAAGGGAAGTCCCACAAGAGTCTTTAGGATACTCCCCTTTTGAGTTGTTATATGGACGTAACGTCAGAGGTCCAATGGCAATATTAAGAGAATTATGGGCTGAAGAGGTACGCGATGAGCAAGTTCTTTCGACGTATCAATACGTTATTGAGCTTAGGGAACGGTTAGAGCAGACATGCAAATTAGCGCGTGATAATTTAAAGAAGGTTCAAATTAAGCAGAAAGCTTATTATGATAAAGGCGCGAGGTCGCGTAAATTTGACGTCGGCGACAAAGTACTGTTGTTACTACCGACAGACAGTAATAAATTATTGCTTCAATGGAAAGGTCCTTATGAAGTAGTTGAGGTAGTAAACAGAATGGATTATAAGATTGACGTCAATGGAAATGTTAACACATATCACGCTAATATACTGAAACAGTATGTTGAGCGTCAGACTGTGACGTCTCATTGTCTGATCTCTAAACCTATTATGTCGACAGACAGTCATGACAGAAATGACGTCGACGAGTCTTCATTTGAAGACAGCAGTTTTGAAACTGCAGAGCAACCGGAAAGTGACAGTGACGTTAGCGTCCCACACACACTAACGTCAGAGGAGAGTGAGGAGACAGGAGGGCTGAGAGAACAGCGCCTTGCAGGACTGACATGTCAGACAGACCAAATTATATGTACCACATTTATGTCAGAACCTGTGAAATCAATCAAATCAGTTGAGCCAGAAAGGCCACCACCAGTAAGACTAAAACGATATCCGTTTGCTAACAAACAACAGAATGTCAGGGGGACAGGAAAATTCTGGGGCAAACCACCATAGCTTAAAAGCAATTTTACTTAAGAAAATTTGGGGGCAGACTACCTTAGTAGGTAATTCTTCGCACGGTTGTTGTGTAAATAGCTGTCTTGTTTAGATAGGTTCATCCTATTCCATCTCTATACACAAAGAAAAAACATTTCTGATTGTTTTTTCTCCAAAAGGGGAAACCTTTGTTACGAGATGGAATAGGAAACCTCTCTGGTGCTTATGCACATCTAAATTATTTTAGTAGATATATGGTAGGGCGGTGCGAGTGAAATATTTTAGGTGAAATATGGTACGCAAACTGTGCGGCTCCATGAACAAGTCATGCACATATCATACGATGTATGCATGAGTGGTTTATAGAGAGCTGTTTTTACAATACAGGGGGCCGCTAAAAGGCCGAGTCCTATAGAATTTGCCTAAAAATCGCCAACCGCCAAATTGTGCCATATATGATTTTTATTCCCGTCACGTGTTGTGTGGGTGTTCGTTTTGACAGGAGTCATGTCATTGATTATAGGGTCGTTTCATCAATTTTTCCTATGGGAAATATACTATTTGAACGCAAATCCATTATCTACTCGATTTTTGCTATCTGGTTTTGTTTGTGGCCGGTATCTCCACCTCGCCACGAATTGAGCAAGGTAATAAGAGTAGGCATGATTTTCCGGTAGTATTCATAGATATATAAACCCTGAAAAAAGCGGACACTTTAGCAGCAGGTCAAGTTGTAAGAGTGAACACAACATTGTGACGGGGAAATAGAAAGTATATTGAAAGGTATGTTAAATCTATGTTTAGTATTATTTTTGTATGAACATGCTTGTAGGTTTTGGAGGGGTTTACTTCTAGTATACCCCAACTTTCTGAAGCCTATTCTGAGTTCACTGTTGTGGCCTGTAGTGATTGGGCTACTAGCTTTGCCAGCTAGACGTCGCAGAATTGATCCCAGGCTTCTCCAGTAGTAGAATGAGTCTTTCTAAGTGAGGTCCTGTCTCATGCTGACCCTAGATGTTGGTGAGACGTAAAGTTTGGACACCCGCTCATTCTAGATTCATTTAGGCTTTTAGACCCCTTTTGTAGAATGTAATTAATAAACGCCGGGTCACTTGTTTGATCCATGACTTGTGACTAGCTGTGGTTAGAAAACCGTGGTTCCGTCCCAATATGATATTAGGTGTAGAGGGGACGTAAACTTAAGACGGGTTTAACCACATCTTCATCATCAGGGCAAACTCATACAAGAGCCTGTTGGGTTGTCCGTGATGATGAACCGTAATGAATTTTATTTTACAAGCATGTTCACGTTGATTAGAAATAATTTTGTTCAAGAAGAATTACGAGTTCATTTTGTAATGATGCCGTTTTTGTCTGATAACTCAGTTTGTGCATGTATGTACATATAAAGAAAGTGATGATGATAAGTGGGAGTGTTTGGTCGCCACACGTCATAACGGCCTGAGCGGCGGGGATGACGTCAGCTGCGCCATCGGCGTCGCGAGGACGGTTGTGACGGGGTGCCTACCAAATACAGAGTGAATTTACGGCAAACAGTGTTGGCCCTTATGAGACACTAACAAATGTTGTGGATTATAGATGAAAATCTTCTGTTGTAGTTTCTATCTGTTATTAATGTATTGAATTTGTGAATAGCTATATTTGTGAGCCGTGTCGCGGAGAAGGATATGAAATAGAGATTGTTATGTTTCCTGTAATTGGCAGCTGGCCAGGTAGCGCAAAGGCGTGGTCTGTTCAATTGCCTCTTACTTGTGATAATGTAGTGAGCACAAATTTGATGAGTATCATGCTCAGTAGTAGTGAGCATTAATTGATTTCTGTAGTGCTCAGTAAGGAAACATGAACTTTGAGTATTATTGTGTCAAGCGCTGGGTGCTGATAATTTGATACACAGTCAAGTTGAGTTCTGCTGTACGGTTATTTGTCGCATGCACTAATCAGCCTGTATGTCTGGTCGGCGCATGCGCAATAACGGTGTATGCATGAACATATTCTTACTTCTCCGGGAGGGGGATCATGATATAGCATGTATGTTTTGTGACTCGTTTCTAGTCCCGTTATCGTAATTTGCAGGCACAACAATGTGTGACCTGCTGCTCCCTGCTTCATAGCAGCAGGTACTGGTACGACGCTAGGCATTAGGGTCCAGCAAGGGCGGACAGACCGCCGTAATCAGCGCCTACCAGGGTAGAAGCAGAATCTAGATCATTGTTCGTTGTAAACAAATGTGAGACCATGGAAGAGGTCAATTAACCTGCAGGTCATTTAGACGATCACTAAACTTCTGATCAGCATACGTGATCGCTAAACCTAGGATTATCAACTATGTTGATAGACTAGTTTTACTAGTTCGCGAGAGGAAGTGTCACGCGAGTGGGGGATTCACCCTAAGTTATAAACTGGCCAGTCGCGTTTTGTGTTGTTTCTTTTTTTGTTTTTGTTGTTGTTTTTGTTGTTTGCTTCTGTAGGTATTCACGTCACCCGTTCCGAGCACAGAACAGTGTTTTGCCTTCGGAGCGGACGTCGTGAGTTGGCTACAGAAGCAACAAATTGTGATGTTTTGTGTTAGTAAGTGTTGTATGTAGATACTGTAAATAATTCATGTCATTCATTTAACATCTTTCTTGTGCCTTACCCCACAGCTGCCCGTACACCTGTCAGAGATCACGCTCGGTTGTCTTGTCAGCATGGGGGTTTGCGGGACGCCGTAAACCCACATGTAACAGTCGCGTTTACTTATGGCGGAATATTGGCATTTGTATTCAAAAGATCGTTAACAAAAATGAGCTTTAAGTGTTATATAATAACTATAATATTGCATTCGTGTTCATGTATCATTTTTATAAAACTCTTCGGGGAAAAGGGATAAAATGCTCGGTAAAGCCTTGCATTCATCTCTTTTTCCTCTTAGAGGCCTCCGTGGTGTAGTGGTTATGCTACTCGCCTTGTAAACCAGGGGTCGCAGGATCGATCCCGGGCTTCCCAAGAGTTTCGGATGAGCCTCTAAACCGAGGCCCCGTCTCCATATGACATTAGCTGTTGGTGAGGCGTAAAACTCAAACATTCACTCCCTTTTTCCTCAACTTGTTTAGTAAAGTCAACAATACATGAACTCTTATGTAAGGTCCTGTATGTATCCATCTGTAAGTTCATGTTTTCTCTATATAAATTGAGGTTCACACTAGTTCAAATTATAATTGAGCCCCGCCAAGCGAATTTGTGTCTTCGAGCATTCCCAGTCAGGTATCTTACGGAAAACCGCGACCATCATTTGTCACGGTTTTCCATGACACATACGTAAAAGCCAAAGTAATGGTTTTCCATGACGTTAACGTTTTCTCTATGTAAATGACCACGTGATAGTTTGGGAGAAATTATTTTCTCGAATACTGGTAACGGAAAACCGTGACCTGTCTTTAAATTGGGCTTTGTCATGGATAACCATGACTATTATGTTTTTAAAGTGCGCATTGTCTACCGTGGTCTGATTCCTATGTTCACAAGCTTGGCAAGTATGTAGAAATACTCAGGAGAGGTTGGTCGGACCACGGCCCCCGCCCATAGGGGCTTGAAGAAATATATGGCTGCATGATGCTTCCACGCAGAGCTGAATCCGGCCCGCACACTAGTACTGGTAAACCGCTTAGAGGATCTAAGCCTGTCCAGGAACCGCGGTGCGAGGCGGACCGTCCATGCTAATAAACCCTATTGGTTTCATTGGGCGACAGGACTTGAGATATCATTTCATCTCAATGTCGGATAAAAGTCCCACAAAATTGGAAGCAACGTCTCCAAAATGACCTTTACAGTGTTGACGGGGACGTTAAACCTCAAACCAAAACCAAACGGACCACATAGCCGTATCCTTTACAGCGTTTTCAAAGAAGATTCGACCAGGAGAGCCTTCCGGCCAGCGACATTGAATGGGGTGGTGCAGAGCTGAAATGCTCCTATATCATCAAAACTAATGGCAAAATGACAAATATGTTACTGTTACTGGTAAAAATGGAGAAAAAAAATACTTGAAAAAAAATATCATAGAAACAATATGGCCTATTGATACTGAATATATCGACCACCAGAATGCTGGGACGCACTGGGGACCATCAATAACTGATCATAAATCGCTAAGTGTGTACAAGGGGATAAACTGATAAAGAGAATACCAGATTCGTATCATTTGATATCAAGTTTATCAGGCTCGGCTTCAAGAACGCATGTAGAATCGCTCGGCAAGCCTCGCAATTCTACAAGCGTTCTCGAAGCCTTGTCTGATAAACTTGATATCGAGAGACACGAACCTGGTATTCTCTATTTCTCTTCTCTTTGTTTTGACTACATCTGTCAGCTGTTGCAATTCTGTAGCATAATAAATAGTAAACCCCATTAATTGTTTTATCTTTTTTGCAAGAAGTCAACCATTGTCACTCCCTCACAGTCTCTGAACCTTGCTAACGTATGCCACTTGTTTAAACATTTTGGAAGGAGAGTCCCGAGAAGGTCCCGTTGTTTACTTTGGGACTAAATTTCAGGATCAAAATGGTCACCCCATGTTTCATCCAGGATCACAAATGTCTTATAGAATTTAGCTTGGTCTGCCTGAAAACAATCTTAAAGTTTTCTTGAAAAATCTAGTCTTTTCAGCATGTAGGGGAACCCATCTTACTGGGAGTTTGATCGTCTCTAGATTGTCAGTAAAAGCAATATTAACAAAGCCAACACCGACACCCATAGTGTCTTCAATATGTTAGGCTGTTTCATGTCGGCATCACGAAAACACGCCTATATATTTCCACTCCTTTAAACCCGATTTTTATATAGTAAAACTAGGAGCTTTGTTTTACTTCTACTTTACGACGGAAACGACCGCCTTGCGACGGCCTGTAGCAATACCTCTTGGGTCTGCTATCAGAATTCTAAATTAAGGAATTAGCAGTATTCATGGTAACTACTTCACCAAAAAGTAGGAACATTTCTTTAATAAACCCAGAGTCCTAGAGCAAAATTAATAGCACCATATGAGCCGCGTCACAAGAAAACCTGTTTTATTGTGCAGCCAGCAAAGGCTCATATTAGCCTGCATGTATGCGCCTTCAGTCTGCATGAGTCATCTTTGGTTCCCAAGAGTGAACATTTATGTTTCTGGTCAGAGTACACAGCGACACAGGCTGGTGAGTCTTTACTTGTCAGACAATTTACCATCTAAATTGCAGCTGTAATTTCTCATGCCATTTCACTGACATTCCGAGTCAGATTTGCTTTAAGGGCCACTGATGAGGCTTTGATAGCAGAAACTAGTATTGGCTGATATAAGTTGTCAGCATTACTTCGAGGGTCACTGATGAGGCCTTGATGGCTGAAACTAGCTAGTCTGGCCCAAACACCAAATGGCTATGTATATTTTCGTTTTTGGCTGCGTTCATGGTTCTCAAACGGCACCTTTTTGGACTTATTCAATGGTACCTGGCAGTAGAAAATGTCGTTTTAAAAGACACTGATCCGCAGTCATCAACTACCACGTCAGTTTAAAATTGCTGCCTATCATTAAGTGCAGCGATTAAAAATTTCCATGGTAGTTGACGAACGCGGATCAATAAGCCTTAGAAATAACGTTTCGAACGTAACTTGCAATCGAAAATGCTGTTTTTCAGTCTCGTTGATCTGCCTGCATTCACTCTTAGGTTTTGATGAAAAGACATCGTGTAGCTGCATTGGAAAGTTACGGATTAAACATTGTGCTTTTATTTCATATTTGAAATACGACATACGGAAAAGATACTAGGTTCGTGTCTTTTTGATATCAAGTTTATCGGGAAAGGCTTCGAGAAAGCTTGTAGAATCGCGAGCCTTGCCGAGCGATTTTTATGCCTTCTCGAAGCCAAGCCTGATAAACTTTATATCAAATGACATGAACCTGGTATTCTGCTTATCAGTTAATCTCCTTGTACACTCTTTGAAGTCTCTTTCAGTGTTTTGCCAATAATGCTAGTAATCAAGTTCATAGAAATGCAATGTCAAGCTGACCTGATAAAGCTCACTTGTACTGAGATGGCATATCTTTATCAGATCGTTGTGTTACAATGCAACTGATATAAGGGATAACTGATGATATGGTATAGGCGGGTAGGGTAAGAGTGAGGATGGGATTTGCTTACCTGCTTGGTAGCTATGTTAATACAATGGTAGCGTAGTTAATGGCTCCGGCTGCTCACATGTACATGACTATGACTGACAATGTACAAAATCGAGAACTGGTTATATTTTTAGATACGCTAGTTTTCTCCCCTACACGACAGAGTGCTGTGTATATAATAAAGTCTCGACCGGGCTGGTGTATTGGGTCATTGGCAAACAGTACAGATCTAAATCAGACGCCATGATATCTTATCAGGGTCTGCTCTGATTGCAAATCTGCATTTAAGTGTTAAACTTAACAGTTAAATATTAAGTTGAGGACTATTTTACCAACTTACACCCAGAGATTAGCGACTCTACAGCACATTCGGTGCTTTGATGAAAGCAGCAGCACAGTATGTGGTGTAAAGGGGTAGCCCCGTTCTAAAGTCTAGTACAATCGCTGTAAGTTTGGGTTGTGGACCTAGTATGGAGGCGTTTTGCTAGGTTGAGATTTCGCAAAGAGTTCTTATAGCCTATATGACTACATATTTTGGAAAGGGACACTTTATCGCTATATGGCTGACCACCAAGTCCCCCTCCCCCAATGCTACTCATGCGACCTTCATTTTACTTTCAAAACCTGGTATGTGTTTTTTTTCTGTCGCGTCTCATTATTTTCTACATCATAGAAAGGGTTAGCTGCGGATTGTGTTTGTTTGATTTGAGGCTTAACGTCCCCGTCAACACTATATAGGTCATTTTTGAGACGTTGCTCCCAATTTTGTGGGACTTTTACCCGACATTGAAATGAAATGACATCTCTACCCTGTCGCCCAATGAACCCAATAGGTTTTATAAGCATTGACGGGCTGACTCGCACTGCTTTGCCTGGACAAGCTTAGATCCTCTAAGCGGTATACCAGTACTCGTATACGGTCGAATTTCAGTTCTGCGTGGAAGGATCATGCAGCCAATTTATTTCTTCAAGCTCCGATGGACGGGGCCCTAATTAGGTACGTATTGCATCCTTGTTGTGTTTTGGAAAACTCATCAAGTACACGGTGTCCGACTGTACCCGCTTAAGATTTTCAATAGGCTGGTACAGTCGGAAACTTTTTTCTAGCGAAATTACAACTATAATTCAGATAGTTATCGCGAAAAGAATATAATATTCACATAAATCAATGTCAAAATAACATAAGGATACATTTTAAGCTTACTCCGAAAATGCCCACAAAGTAGTCAGTGGTAAATCAGTTGTGATCGTTCGGTTTGTTTTGTTTTTAAAAACTGGCGGTTTGAGACGTTGTTCTGACGTAAGCATTTTTCAACCAATAAAAATTATGTTTAATATGGACTAAAGGTAATAGAATTAGACAAGCAACAAATGTTTTAATTGGGTTTTATATTGCATGCTCGATTAAGGATGACTGCACTGCGCCCTGTAAGTGTGTCAGGATTAGGAAGATTTGTTCCATCCGGTTGCAATAAATTATAGTTCAAAATTTCAGCCCTTTCTTCAACCAAGCCATCAGGGTCTACTTCTAAGTAGAAGTAAAACAAAGATCAGGAATTGATACAATTAACTTACTCCATCCATAAAAGACACCAAAGGGAAAGAAATACAAACATTAAGCGACCAGACCATAATGGAAACCTAAACAAAGGAAGGCCATATGGACAGTTACTTTCCCACAAAATGGCCATATGGCCATCCAAAATTAAAAGACACAAGTGATACACACAGTAAGTAACAAACAACAACATAAATAAATCGCCACAGAAGAGCCGCCTTGGAACGGTCAGTGGAAGATTTCCGGGGGCTAAGTTCAGTTCCAAACAGGTCTCATACAATTGTACTAAATCTACATTCTTTTGATCACCAAATATTACAGCTCTGTTTTTGAAATATTGCTCTATATCTTTAACAGACTTGCTTTTGAAATTTACACCATCTACTTTTACTAATTGACTTTAAAATTAACCATTAATTAAGCTCATTACTCTATAGAAATACACCAGGTTTTACCTAGCAGACTGAATGTTGTACCGGACTCAGCTGATTTTGTAATCTGATACACCTGCTAGCAGCACTACCGGATAAGACCTATTGTAACACACGTAAACTATACATGATAAGTTAAAGTGTCCGAATGTACCCATCTGTCCGAACGTACCTACAGTGACCCTACTTGTATACTGCAGTTTTATACACAGTACTCAGTATATGTAGTTTGGTGTCTCTGAGGGGAGCTGTGGGTTGATTGTATCGATTCCTGATCATTGCCTCCACTTCTATTTTATATAAATTGTTGACAATAACTGCTCCCGGTTATAAAACACAAGTGACGGAAATCCGTGACGTTGACTGGCTTCAGTTTGTCATGGAATACCATGCCTGTCACAGTATAGAACGTCACGGTTATCCGTGACTAACTGTTTTGCAAATAGGACCCCAGGTAGGTTTGCTATCGAATAACTCGGTATTAGCTGCGAATAACTTCGGTTTTGTTATTGAGAAATGGTTATATATACATTTTTCTAGATAACTACGATGGCGGTTTTCCTCAATTCGAAGGATTAGAAGTGAAAACTTGCTTAAAATAGTCAACTTCTGCAGCTGTTGCCACCTCTATTCTCCCCTCTTTTTGAGTCTCAGAGTACCTAGATTAAAAGTGGCTCTGACGTCATTTTTAAATTGGTTCCCGAACTATGTGTAAATGTTTACAGGATCAAAACAACGTTCAAAAGAAGCACGATACCACAGAAAAACATGCCGCAATAGGGAAACAGCACAATGTCATGGAAAAACCGTGACAAATGATGGTCACGGTTTTCCGTAAGATACCTGACTGATTCCGTCATGACAAATTTTAACTGCGCATGCCCAGCCATTCAGAGGGGCCAGGGATATGACTTTCTGTCTGAAGGTTCCTCTTGATTCACTGCTTGTATGAGCGAGCAGTGAAGGTTCTGGCGAGACTGCGCGGATGCGCAGGCTCGCCTGAACCTTCGCTGCTCGCATAGGCGATAAGTACCAAAATCGCTTGACGGGGCCTATATGGTTTTGTGAACATAATGACAATTTATATATCAACACCTGAAATGTCGGTAACACATGCCCGCGTCATGGTGCATTTTTCACATGTACAAAATGAGGAAGCAGAAATAGGGAAAATAATGAATAGCCCCGTAAACCCCAGTTTTCTCTATATAAGGTAGGGTTTAGGGGGTGTTCATTTAACGGACTTGTTCACATAATGGCGTGCTTGTGGAACGATAGTCTCTGCGAGTGTAGGCTAGAAAAATAGCCCTCGACTCAGATTTAAACAGTTTTGTTTTAACCTGTAGACACTGATCAGAAGCCACGTTCTGCGGCATCTAATCTCGGTCTACACTGTTTGCGAAGCACAACCCGACCTCACAGCGATAAAAATAACGCGGCTTTTCCCTCTACAAATCAATGATACATGTCATGTTGACGTCTCTATGCTTAGTAACTTTGGGTCGATCAAATATAAAATAGAAAGGTTTATTCATGTTATTTTGGCCCGCTTCATCGATACGACTGTGATGGGTACACACAGCACTTCTTTGCTATTAAGAAAGTGCTCCTATGTCATATTTCAGCTTCATGATTTTGTGCCACTGTCGACCCTTACTGATTAGTGCCTCTCTGATCTCTTATTTTGAACTTTGAACGGCGATGTTGGAGCTGTTGGAGTGCTACAAAAGTAGTAAAGATAAGCTTCATGATGCGCTTGGCATACAGTGTAGACCCAGATCAGACGCCACAGAACGCAGCGTCTGATCAGTGTCTACATTGTTTGTGTAATGTAGAGAACTTTAAGGGTTTTATTCCAAACTGTTTTAGTCCAGAACTATATTCACAACCTACACTCGCAGAGAAAATCGACCCACACGCACTTCATCACATGAACAAGTCCCTATATTGAACGTCCCCTAAACCCCACCCGTGGTGGAACCGTGAAAATATTATGAGGGTCACTGATGAGGCATAATACACCGAAACTAACTAGTCAGGCGCAGAACATTGTACACTTCATAGTTAAGTTCTGTGGGCCGGGCTCGGTAGCGAAGTCGAGTGCGCGTCTTACTGGTGATCAGGAGTCGCGGGTTCGATACCTGCCGGGGTCGGCAACATTCATTCGTAATGATTGATCATGAAATCTTTTCTCTCCCTTCAGCTGATTCAAGAAGGGCAGTCTTCAGTTTCTGGCGAAAAAATATACAATGTACTGGTTAACTGCTTACGTATAAACCTGTCCTGGAAAGTGTGGATAGGTAAACTGACTGGCTCCAAATTGACCTAAATAGTGTTGACTAGGCCAGTTAACTCGAAAACAATAAAAAATAAGTTCTGTGTTGTATTCTTTGCATCCAAAGGATAACGCTTTTATAGAACGAATTTAACGTCATTACAGCTGGTGTAAAGGGAATGTGTGGTCGTCGTATAAATATGTTCTATAAAAGGGTTATAAAGTCTCCCTGTCCATCACCATAGTGAAGTGTATTCACCATATTTGCATTATTTGCTGGCTCCCAGCTTGCACATTGTTAATATTGAAAAAACAGGTAACCAGACCCCCCTGACCTTGAAAGGTCAGGGGGGTCTGGTTACCAGTTTTTCCAACACCGATAACCTTCAGACTAGGAACCAGCAGATAATGCAAATTCTTGTCCTTTTTAGCTCGCCTTACTAAATGTAAATGAGGAGCGATTGCCATATCCCCGGGCGTCCGTCGTCGGCGTCAGTCTCGTCGTCGGAGTCCGCATTTCGTTGAAGTTTACCTGCAAGCTCGTATATCACACTGGTAAAGGCAAGCGCGCAGGGTAAGGAACAAACGCACAGAATACGGATTTTTTTCCGCTCAGGATAAGGAAGAAAATGGCGGAATCGGCTGTGCAGGTTTGTTGTTGTTCTAGATCTCGTGTTATGGTTACTAATCAATACGGCAGCTCACATTAGCTTCACGGTAGACACATATTATTCACAAATTTATCTTCGATGGTCCGAATTCGACAGTTACAGCCAGTCAAACGGAGAACCGGACACAGTGGAGCTACTCAACCACGAAATCTCATTATTTTACATGAAACGCTCTTCTGAGAAGATGGCATGCACTTTTTTGTTGGTTGTAGACATACACATGATAAATCGGACTGTTGCAAATACGATTTAAGGAAAATTGGAAGGCCCACGGTGAGAAATCCTAGTTCCATTTTCAATACAACGCCCACGGGCAAGGAAATGGGTACAACGCACAAGATAAGACACAAAATTTTCCGGGGGAAAATGCTAGTTGTATGGTCGTAGCGCTTGTAAATTTTCATCTCAGATTAGGTTTTCGATATTAATTATTAGTCCTACATAGTTTAAAGCACCAACTGTGACCTTTAGGAAACGTTCAAAGTTTGTGTCTTGTCTTGGCATGTGCATTGCTCTGGTTCTAGCAATTTAACCCCATCATCCCCACCCCCACTATGAATCTAGGACGATTTGGCCCGGACGATTTGACCTAGGACAATTCGGCCTAGGACAATTTGGCCAGCAAAAATATTGGGTAGGAGAATTTGGCCAGGTTAATATAATGTCCAGTTCAAATTTACAAGTTATTGTTTTTGGTTTGTTTTCAGTAATGGTTATTGAAGGAACATTTTAAAGAAGATTTTTAATCAATTAGAAATTTTGTTTTTAAAGTATATCTTTAAGCCTGTGATACTCGGACTGGCCAAAATCGTTAAAAGCAAAGACATAATAATTGATAACTATACAAAAAATAGATAAATTTAATGATTTTGTTTAAACTTGTTGGAAGACAAGATCAATTAGCACTTGCTTAACTGGCTGACTGATTTGTTGACTGGTCATATTTCCTTGCTTTCTTAATTACCTTTTTAACACTTAAAGTGTTGGTTTTGTTTGTTTGTGCATACATTGTGATATTTTTCATGGACCCACAACATATTTTAAGGATTTTGTAAAACAAACCCTTGTTAGGATGTGTACCGAAGATAATTTGGGATAAACATCCTTATTTCTTGTATTGGGGTTTAACGGCCCAGTCAACACTATTTTAGGTCATTTTTGAGCCGGTCAGTTAACCTATCCACATTTTTCCTGGGCAAGCGTATACGCAAGCGGTTAGCCAGTACAATGGAAGGTAGAGAATGGCTGTAGAAACGTGTTCATGATCAATCTACACGAAAGAATGTTGCCGACCCTGGCAGGTATCGAACCCGAATTCTTTTGGTCACCAGTCAGACGTGCATCCGACTGAGCTACCAAGGCCTGCATAAAAATTCAGTTACCAATACATGAACAAGCTTTAATATTTGCCTTATCCGACGACGAACTGCGTACAAAGGGCCTGGTAAGCTTTCTCACTATATATCCCCCCCCTCCCTGGATATTTATTTCATAAATGCATTATGGTGATAGCCAACTTAAGCTTAAAGAAAAGATACAACTTCAAAGAAAAACAAATCGATCAAATGTTCGGTCATTCACAAATAAGCTATGTTTTTCACCATGGCTTTAGGCCTACCCCAGCTGATTTTGACCAAAATTGAAATTTTTGCAATCTTTGTGGCTTTCAAAATATACCAGCCTAGCATTGCTTGTGCATATTTCATATTCTGTGTACAGATAAAGTTTTGTTATGTTAACATGTGGTGAAAATATATAAAAAAAAGATGACAGATGTTTATTTTTAATATTCCATAACTTAATTGAAATTTCAGCATAAAAATTGTCATAACTCCGTTCATAGTAAAGATAAATATATGTTGTAACTACTCAATTTTGAGTTAGAACCCAAAGAATAATTTGGTACCTGTTTCATTTTGATCCTGTATTTTTTTCATTTTTCGTATATCTCCATGACAATGCAGGTTGGTGGGGTAACTAGATACGACTCACTTAGTGTACAAATGGTTAGCAATGCTACCTGATATATTAATGCGCCAATTGAAACCTATAATCAGGTGCTTCCAAAGTCACTTTCTATTGTCTTTTTCTTTCGAAGGGATATACTTCTACTATTTATTTATTAACACAATACAGGAGCGTGATAGCTCAGTGCACTTGCCTCTGATGTTAGAAGCCCCCGGTTCGATTCCCGGAGGCGGTTATTATTTCGGTGTCCAAACACGCTCCATTTGCATCATTTGCAGGGATGAATGCTAAAAAGTGCACCGTCCTTCGGATCGGGACGTTAACTGGATGCCCCCTGTGCAGGAAGAGTCAACTCCTGTGCAGGTTAAAGACCACTACCGTAATTACATGATTACTGTGTAGGCTTTCAGTCTTTGAATCGACTGCTTATTCCAAATTCGCAAAATTGCAGTATGTTTCCTCTGGCTTTCTTTGCCGGATTATTACAGGGTTACTGATGAGGCTTTATTAGCCGAAACTACGTAGTATGACCCATCTTCTTTCTTATGAATGTTTTCATTGCTCTTAAAGGATCTTATTTTAGATTTTTATTTTCAACCCTGCAACCTGGAGTGTATGTAATGTACACCTGCGAGTAATGGTCAAAAGTGACCGAACGCAGTATATGAAGAAAGGAAAGAAAGCAAGAAAGACACATCAAAAGTCAAGTTATTCTGAAAAAAAACATGAAGATGAAACAATTTGTTTCTGTTTGTTTCCATTAATTAAGCCTGTGAGCAAGCGAAACGATGCACACTGAAGAGGATTTGAGTGGGGGCCAAAAAGGAGCCAAAATCATATCAGGCCTTTTAATGACCATGCAATAGGTATGTCTCACGAATTTGGCGCAGTTATCTACCTTATTTTCAGTCAAAAGAACAAACATACAATTTTCTACCAGAAATACTGCATGGACATATGTATCATTTTTATCCATTATGAGTCTATGGGAGATAAGGGGTCCCGGGGCGTGGTCCATTTGGATCCCAGGGGCATGGTTGGCAGGATTTATGCAGGCGACCATTTTATGTTGCTTTATACTAAATATATAAGGTCTGTACTTCATGGTTTCAGAGAAGATTCTTGAAGCTTTTTTTTTCACATTATAAGTTTATTAGCGTTAAGGGGCCACAGGATTTGGCCAATTTGAACCCCAAGGGCATGATTGGCAGGATTTATGTAGGTGACCACTTGCCGTTGCTAGGTGCTAAAAGCCCCCGCCCATAGGGGCTTGAAGAAATATATGGGCTGCATGATGCTTCCACGCAGAGCTGAATCCTGCCTGCACACTAGTACTGGTAAACCGCTTAGAGGATCTAAGCCTGTCCAGGAACCGCGGTGCGAGGCGGACCGTCCATGCTAATAAACCCTATTGGTTTCATTGGGCGATAGGGCTTGAGATGTCATTTCATCTCAATTTCGGTTAAAAGTCCCACAAAATTGGAAGCAACGTCTCCAAAATGACCTTTACAGTGTTGACGGGGACGTTAAACCTCAAATCAAACAAACAAATAAAGCTACGTGCTAAATGTCTTAGCTCTGGGCCCTGTGGTTTCAGAGAAGAAGATTTTTGAAGATTTTCCCATTATGAGTCTATGGGAGCTAAGGGACCCCAAGGGCGTGGCCCATTTGGACCCTAGGGAGATGGTTGGCAGGATTTATGTAGGTGACCACTTTTTTTTATTATTTATTCTTTTTTTCAGAAATTACATCGTACAAGCATATACAACTTTACATACCTTATACAATACATACTATACACATTTAAGGGAAACACCCACAAAAACCAACTGTCACTTTAATATATTGCCTTTGATGAGGCGAACACTCCGGCACACATCCCATGACAATCGGTTGAGCGGTCTCGAAATTATGACCCCTTGAAACATTTCACAATTGCTGTCTATGAGGGCCGCCATTTTGTTAATCTGGTCACGTGACCAAAATAGTAAAATAATAATTTACAGCATACTTTTCAGATTTTGTACTTAAAAACAGTAAATTATCATCGCATTGAATAAATGGAATGCATACTGAACTATTTATTGCTGTTTTATTGCACGAGAATCGCTGTAATTCAAAGTTTTCCAATTGTGAGTTTATGACATTTTACTCACAGCCTGGTTCTGGACAAACAAAACCAGAATTTGTGAAATGTTCAAAAGGTCACAACTTCCCAACCACCCAGTCAACCCCCACAAAACCCGTACCAAAATGTCTGTCTCCTCAAAACCTTTGTTCTGAAGCGAAAGTTAATTTTTGTGGTTGTTTTCCTTTAATGTAACAAATCTATAATTTGTACATGTTAAACGTTTAACTAAAGGAATCAATCAAGGCATTTGGGATTTTGTAACGTAATTGTGTTTTACTGATTTTCAGTGGTATGCTTTTACAATACAATTTCGGAAACATTTTTGAAAAAAAGAAAGGAAAAAATATACAAAAAAAGAAACAATGGAAGAAAAAAAAAAAAAAGGGAAGGAGGGGAAGAGAAGATCTTTCTGCTGCCTTTAGTATGCTGCCAAATTTATCCAAGAAATTAATCTAGTAAAGCGATCATAGTATTCCATTTCCTATTAAACTGGGTAATCTTATCTTTCATAAAATAGATTTGTTTCTCAATGTTTAGTTTCTGCTTTAGGTACGATATAAAATGCACGAACAATATTGGAGTTTGCTGACATTTGTTTTTAAATATAAAGTACTTTCCCAACAGTATGATATAATTTCGTACTTGAGTTTTTAGCTCATTACAATTTACAGTAATACCAAAGGTTATAATCTTTTGGTTAAGAATAATATCAAAACTATGATCTTTTAAGAATTTTGATACTTCTGTCCAAAATTGTTGAACGAATAAACATTCCCAAAAGAGTTGGTTAAGTGTTTCTATTTCCATTGTGCAAAATTCACACAGTGTGGAAACGGCAAGGTTACATTTCATCAGAAATTTATTTGTTGGTATAATTCGCATCAAGACCTTATATTGAAAGTTTTGAAGTTTTATGTCTTTTGTTGTTTTTAACATGTTTGTATATATACATTTCCAGTTTAAAGTACTATCACTAAATTGATTTGTCCACTTTACTTCAGATTTTATTTCTATCTTTGCTTTGTTTTTCATTAAAAGGTGATAAACATATTTATTTGTTTGCTTAGATTTTATCACTTGACTTATTGTTGTAGGTGTTTCGGGGATATGTATATTTTCGTTTTTGATAGATGTTTTCCATATTTTTGGTATGCTGCATATAAGTGTAAAGTATCTTAGATAGTCACGATCTGGTAAATTGTAGATATCCATTAATCTATCAAAGGAATACATTTTATTTGCCGAGTCATTGTATATATGTTTAAATTGTTTAATGCCATTCTGGTACCAATTAAGATATACCAGTGTCTTTCCATCGGCTTTTATATGGGTATTATTCCATATTATTTCATTTCTATAGTTCAGTATCGCAGTTTTGTTGTTGCAGGAACACCATGCAAGAAGGATATCTTTTAAAAATTTGTTATTTTGTGCAAATGTCTCTACGTCCTTTTCAGTAAAATTACATTCGAATAGTAGTTTCCCGCCAAATGCATTCAATCTTTTAAGGTATAATTTATTTAGTATTCCATTTATGTCTGATTCGATTATACGTTTTATCCATGTTACTTTGAGAGATTTAATAAATATTTCCAGATCGATCATTTTTAAACCCCCATTTTCATAGTCATTGGTTAAAATATCCCTTTTGATTTTTTCTGGCTTGCCGTTCCATATAAACTCATACATTAGTTTCTTGATTCGATTTATTGTTGGTTTTGATGGGTTTGGTAGTGAGGTTAAAACATATATAAGTTTTGGGAGTGCGTAGTTTTTTATTACTGTAATTTTCCCCATTAGTGTTAATTTACGATGGTGCCACTGTTTTAGACATGCTTCAAAATTTTTTATTTAGATTCTAAATTACTTTGAAAAGTGATGTTTTTGTCATTGTTAAATGTCATACCAAGTGAACTTGCTTCGGATGAACTCCACTGAAATTTTCGCTTTTTTAAATAAACAGTTTCATTTTTTACCATGCTTCCGATTCGCAGAACTTGACATTTCTTTGCATTAAGATTTAAACCGGATATTAATGCAAAATCGTCTAGTACACCAATAAGCGTTTCAAATGATTTTAGCGAGCCATCTAGAATAAACGATGCGTCATCTGCAAAAAGCGACCTCTTGAATTCCTGGTTTAAGTAGTATATGCCTTTAATATCTTCACAAGTACTCACTTTATGTGACAGAAGTTCGATACACATGATAAAGAGATATGGCGATAAGGGGCATCCCTGCCGTACGCCACGTTTAATGGGAAAGAAACTAGACAAGAAACCGTTGTTTGAAACGCAGCTTTTTGCATCTGTATAAAACAAAGTTATCCATTGTATAAAAGTTTCACCAAAATTAAAATGTTTTAAACACTTTATTATGTAAGAGTGATTTATACTATCAAAGGCTTTCTCAAAGTCTGAGAAAAAGATAAGACCTGGTTTATTTTCTTCATTTACGTTTTCTATGATTTCCAACACAAGCCTTATATTTTCTCCAATATATCTACCCTTGATAAAACCGGTTTGTGAATCGTCTATTATTTTGGTTAGCACAGGCTTAATACGATTAGCAATTGCTTTTGTTGCTATTTTGTAGTCAACATTTAATAAACTTATAGGTCTAGTTATCGAGATTTGTAATATCTTTATTATCTTTTGGTAGAAGTGTAATTATGCTCTGTTTTTGTAGTTCAGTTAATGATCCCATTTCAAAGGAGTAATTGATTGAGTTTATTAAGTACTGCTTTAAATTATTCCAGAACAGTTTGTAAAATTCAACTGTTAGGCCATCTGACCCCGGACTTTTATTATTTTTCATGTCTTTTAGAGCTCTTGCGCATTCTATTTCTGTAAGTTGTCCTTCACAAAATTCTTTATCTGTTTCCTCAAGTTTATCTATGGCGTTATTAAAAAAGTCAAATCGTGACTCTTGTGTTTCTCTTTGGTCGTATAGTCTTCTGTAGTAAGTTTCCGTTTCATGCATTATATCACTTTGATTTGTATTTATACTATTATTAATCAGTAATCTTGATATAACTTTTCTTTCAGATCTCTTTTTCTCTAAACTTGCAAAATATGCCGTGTTTCTTTCACTATATTCAGCTATATTAGCTTTCGATCGAAGAATTAAACCATTCAATTTGTTGTCTGTTAAAGTTTCTAGTTCAGTGTTTTTCTCATTTAAATCAGTATGAAGAGCTTCAGTTGTATGCGCATCAGTGCTTTCCGATAAAGATTTAGTCAACTGGCATATTTCATTTTTAAGTATTTTTTCTCTTTCATTTGCATGTTTCTTTTTCTTGGTTGCATATTTTATGGTTTCATTTCTAACAGTCCCCTTTATTATTTCCCATAGTGTATTTGGATTCGATCCATGATTTATCATCGCAATTTCATGTATACTTTTCTTTATAATTTCTTGAAATTCTATGTCCAATAGTTAACTATTATTTAATTTAAAATAGCCTGGTCCTCGACTTATGTTCATGACATCAATATTAAAATCACAGGGCTATGATCTGATTTATAGCTTAGACTGTGTTTGCATGAAGTAACCGAATTTTTCAAATTATCTGATATTAAAAAATAATCTAGCCGACAAAATATTGGTGGTTTATGAGATGAATGCCAAGTAAATTGCCTTGTGTTCGGATGCGTCTCCCGCCAAATATCTATTAATTTAAATGATTCTGTTATATCTTTAATCTTATTCCTGCATGATTTATGGGATTCAGTTTTGCCATTTCGTTTATCTAGTAATTCATTTAAAACTGTATTAAAGTCTCCTCCAATAATAAAATCTTTTTCTTCGTTTTCTTGCAAAAATTCTTCCAATCTTTTAAAAAGGGTGACATCGTCGTTGTTGGGCCCATATAAATTTACTATAGTTACTTCTTTACCATTTATTTTTAAATTCAAAGCTTGTATTCTACCATCTATTATGTTTGTGTATTTCTGAATTGTATACGAAAAATTTGGATTTATAAGTATTCCAATGCCTTCACTGTTATTGCTATGTCCGGAGTAAAACGCGTCATTGTTCCACTCGCCCTTCCAAATATCATGTGTACCTACTCCTGAGTGAGTTTCTTGCAGCAAACATACTGATATATTGTTTGTTTTAATCCATGCGAATATTTGTTCACGCTTTATTTTTTTACCCAGACCTCTAACATTATATGAACATATGGAAATATTCATTGGGTATGAAAAGGAGTGACAAAATGTATCCTAAATATCTGAAGGCAGCAGAAAGAGTAAAAAAGAAAAAAGAAAAGAAAATCATTTTCTTTGTCCATGTAGACTGGGGGAGGGCCCTGATGATGCAGATATAAAGAACACTGACAAGGTATAAAGTATAGGTGCAATCATGGACAAGTTCAACAATTTCAAGGAAAACATTTTGATTTTCTGAAAAACAAAGTAATAATTAATAACAGTAATGTTTAATTTGAATGTTTTTTTTTTAATACTGCCTATAAGAGTACTGTCGGACTTCAATGGCTCGAACATCTTTGGGACTTCGAAAAAACTGTTTAAGGCCGGGTTAGATCGAGTCACTGAGGGTTACCTCCAGGAGGTAGAATGGTAATAAGTTTGGGACTTTTCTTCGGTGTTCTGTATTCTAAGTATATCTCAAATGCATGCTGCGTGCACCCACTAGATTCGCCTCACGGATGCGATTCTAATGAGTTCACACAGCACCCATTTGCAGTCGACGAAAATACAGTCAAAGAAAGGAGTGGAGGCAATGATTATGGATCTGTCAAGCAAGCAACCTGTCCTAAGCAAGCATGCATGTACTTCCCGGAAAAGGCCAATGCAGTAATAATCACCTGCGTTTAGCAAGCACCTGTCATAAGCAAGCACATTTTAAATATCCCTGAGGTGCTTGCTTAACACAGATTGGACCGTATCCTTAATCCCTCCCACTATTCCCTTTGTAGAGAAATTCCCTAGAACGTGTTTCGACTCAGCCGTGGCAAAAGAGCCCTCGGTGTTTCGAGCCATCGAAGTTCTACTGTAAAAAGAAGTATAAATTGACCAAGCTATAAGATCAGTATGTAGTACGCAATTTTGTACAATAAACAAACGTTCTATGCAAGAAGTAACACGCCCAAAATTGTTTGAGGCAGCCGAAGTGATGTAGAAACTGTTTACTGGTAAATGCGGGATTTGGGGATACCGCAGGTACACCATTGTGGATGTTCCTAACAAAGAGACTCACTACTCAAAATTTTTGGATGATGAAAAGATTGGTTGATAGAGAAAGGACAATGTTATCACACAGAACATGGTTTCAGAGAAGATTCTTGAAGCTTTTTTTTTCACATTATAAGTTTATTAGCGTTAAGGGGCCACAGGATTTGGCCAATTTGAACCCCAAGGGCATGATTGGCAGGATTTATGTAAATGACCACTTGCCGTTGCTAGGTGCTAAAAGCCCCCGCCCATAGGGGCTTGAAGAAATATATGGGCTACATGATGCTTCCACGCAGAGCTGAATCCTGCCTGCACACTAGTACTGGTAAACCGCTTAGAGGATCTAAGCCTGTCCAGGAACCGCGGTGCGAGGCGGACCGTCCATGCTAATAAACCCTATTGGTTTCATTGGGCGATAGGGCTTGAGAAGTCATTTCATCTCAATTTCGGTTAAAAGTCCCACAAAATTGGAAGCAACGTCTCCAAAATGACCTTTACAGTGTTGACGGGGACGTTAAACCTCAAATCAAACAAACAAATAAAGCTACGTGCTAAATGTCTTAGCTCTGGGCCCTGTGGTTTCAGAGAAGAAGATTTTTGAAGATTTTCCCATTATGAGTCTATGGGAGCTAAGGGACCCCAAGGGCGTGGCCCATTTGGACCCTAGGGAGATGGTTGGCAGGATTTATGTAGGTGACCACTTGCTGCATGCTAAATATCTAAGCTCTTGGCACTGTGGTTTCAGAGAAGAAGATTTTTGAAGTCTTTTGTCCAATATGAGTCTATGGGGTTAATGTAAAAGGCCCGGGGCGTTGCACATTTGGACCCCAGGGGCATGATTGGCAGGATTTATGTAGGTGACCACTTGCCATTACTATGTGTTAAATATCTTAGCTCTGGTCCCTGTGGTTTCAGAGTACAAGATGTTGGAAGCTTTTTTTCCATAATGAGTCTATGGGAGCTAAGGGGCCCCATGGCGTGGCCCATTTGGACCCCAGGAGCATGATTGGCAGGATTTATGTAGGTGACCACTTTTCATTGCTACATGCTTAATATCTAAGCTCTGGGCCCTGTGGTTTCAGAGGAAGATTTTTGAAGCTTTTTTTCCAATATGAGTCTATGGGAGCTAAGGGGCCCCGGGGCGTGGTTCATTTCGACCCGATGGGCATGATTTGCAGGATTTATGTAGGTGACCACTTGTCATTGCTACATGCTTAATATCTAAGCTCTGGGTCCTGTGGTTTCAGATAAGAAGATTTTTGAAGCTGTTTTTCTATTATGAGTCTATGGGAGCTAAGGGGCCATTTGGACCCAAGGGGCATGATTGGCAGGATTTATGTAGGTGACCACTTGCCATTGCTACATGCTAAATATCTAAGCTCCGGGCCCTGTGGTTTCGGAGGAGAAGATTTTTGAAGTTTTTTTTTTATTTCCAATATGAGTCTATGGGAGATAAGGGGCCCCGAGGCGTGGTCCATTTGGACCCCAGGGGCATGATTGGCAGGATTTATGTAGGTGACCACTTGCCGTTGCTACATGCTAAATATCTAAGCTCTGGTCCCTGTGGTTTCAGAAGAGAAGATTTTTGAAGCTTTTTCCATTATGAGTCTATGGGAACTAAGGGGCCCCGGGGCGTGGCCCATTTGGACCCCAGGGGCATGATTGGCAGGAATTATGTAGGTGACCACTTGCCGTTGCTACATACTAAATATCTAAGCTCTGGACCCTGTGGTTTCGGAGAAGAAGACTTTTCAAGCTTTTTATCCCATTATAAGTCTATGGGAGCTAAGGGACCCTGAGGTGGGGCTAATTTGGACCCTAGGGCCATGATTGGCAGGATTTATGTAGGTAACCACTTGACATTGTTACAAGCTAAATATCTAAGCTCTGGGCCCTGTGGTTTCAGAGAAGAAGATTTGTTTTTATTTTTTCCCATTGTCACTCTATGGGAGCTATATGTTGCCATGGCAACCAGAATACCAATCTGATCAGCCCAAAAACCTTATGCAGCCTTTGCCCCTACTTGATGATGTTTCTCATGAAATTTGATCAAGATTGGCCATGGGGTATTAGAGATATACTTATTTGAAATTGTTTACGGACGCACGCACGCACGATGGATGACGGACAAAATGTGATCACAAAAGCTCACCTTGTCACTACGTGACAGGTGAGCTAAAAAAGCTTTGTGTAGTTAATGAAACCGATAACCCTGATTAAGAAGTTTGAAACATGTAAGGCCAGGTGTTCAATCACAGTACTTATTGAAAACTATTGCAACGAACATGATCATATTTTTGAGAAATATAACATGGAATATAAACCGCATGTAATATACAACCTAGATGAAGCTGGTCCACACCTCCAAATGGCATTGCTCCAGAAACAGTAAACCTTAATCTATTACTTCTCTTAGATCAACCGCCGTTTTTCTTCTTTTCTGGCAATTCTTTTTCACTAGGCTTCGGTTTCAAGGGAAAATATATAATCTCGACGAAATGAAAGGAGCTACTACATGTGTACTTGGGGTCATGTCAGACCCTGTCTGATACAACCCGTATATATTTCAACAGCATTTCCACATTAAGAAAACACGCCGATTCAAATATATTGAAATTTTGTTCCACTGTCAGAGAAAACTTTCAGTGAGATGTTGCACTGATGAGTTAGGAGGCCTTCATGCGGACTGAACAAATTATTTGTCTAAATCGCGACGGAAGTAAGGGCGAGGATTGTGGCCACGTAAAATCGATATAAGCCTCCAGTGGAATTCTTTCCACTGACCGTTCCAAGGCGGTTCTTCTGTTGCGGTTTATTTATTTTGTTGTTTGTTACTACTTACTGTGTGTATCACTTGTGTCTTTTAATTTTGGATGGCCATTTGGCCATTTTGTGGGAAAGTAGCTCTCCTTATGGCCATCCTTTGTTTAGGTTTCCATTATGGTCTGGTCGCTCCATGTTTGTGTTTCTTTCCCTTTGGTGTTTTTGGTGGGTGGAGTAAGTTAATTTTATCGATTCCTGATCTTTGTTTTACTTCTACTTTTCAGATAAATTTATTCATATTTCTGCTCACAGCACACATTGTGGGAACTTGTTAGAACCGCCTCGGCAATATGCTTCTAACACGTAGCATAATTTATTTTCTTATTTTAGCAGCAATAAGAAAAAATAATGTATGCCCCTGTAAACTCCAGTTTTACTATATAAAAGTGTGGTTTAAGGTGGTCAAAAATACACGTGTTTTCGTGATGATGACCATTTTCTTCATTTCAAACAATCAGATATAGATACGTCAAGCATACGTTACTACAATGTCCCATGTATCTTCACCCCTCATTGACTGGGTCAAAGACCACCAGGTGTTCTGTTGTTAGTGCGTCCTCATACATCATATTTATTACAGCCACTGGATGTTGCTGTATTTGGACAATTGAAGAAACTTGTAATTCTGAATGTAATCTTTTCATGAGAAGGATCATTGGTCAGACAAATGACAGATTTAATATGTTCGACATAGCCTGTAAGACATATTCAAAAGCTGTCACCAACATTATTTAAACAGCTTTAAAAACAGGGATTCGTCCATTCTGTAAAGCAATTTAGCCACAGAAGTTGTATCCCACTGAAGGTTTTCTGCAGAAAGAGCCCCTTAGAAGCTGCTGCCCACAAAGTTGAAAACGAGGCAGTGGTAAATTGTTTTCAGCACAAGTTAGAAAATATTTATATTGAAAAGAAAATCATCAACCTAAACACATTCAAACGTATTTGACAAATCGGAGATACAACCTACGTCCGAAAATGTAAATGAAATGAAAATCAGGGCATATGAGCTATCAAGACCGGAACTGAAACCAAAATAAAATATAACAAATGAAGAACATGAAAAAAAAAATCTCAACACAATTTACTGTCATCGAAATCCTCAGCAAGTAAGGGCGAGCATTGTGCCCCCCCCCCCCCCCTCCCCCAGTGGAATTCGTTTCATTGACTGTTCCAAGACGGTTCTGCTGTCGCGGTTTATTTTTGTTATGTTTGTCTTCGAGTATCATGAGTATTTGCATCGCAGTTGGAAATTTTGTGGGAAAGTAACTGTCAATTTGGCTTTCCGCTGTTGATGTTTCCATTAGGGTCTGTTGTTTCATGTTTGTGTTTCTTTCCCTTTGGTGTCTCTGATGGTAGCTGTGGGTTAATTGTATCGATTCCTGATCGTTGTCTTCAATTCTATTTCACCATCCAATTTCGTAAAATCATTCTTCGAGATAAAAAGTTTTGGTACAACATAAATATTATACGACAAACTTCATGCATGGTAGTTAACCCAATCACGGTTGGCAACTTTGCACCTTTCTTGAATTGCAAGCCGGTGGGTCAGGCCTCACATTCCATGACGGTTCCAGCGTAAAGGCTTACTGAGAATTACAGAGAATTTAATTTTATGTAATGTTGGTCTATGTGTGATGCTCTGTCTCTGGTTGGGCACATCGGTGTCAAACTGTTATTTTTCATTTGCTCCAGCATTTCAATGTCGAGTCACCATTGTTTCATCTCTGTTGTTGTTGGGTTTTTAAGCTGCACTGATGAGTTAGGAGACCTTCATGCGGACTGAAATTATTTGTCTAAATCGCGACGGTAGTAAGGGCGAGGATTGCGGCCGCGTAAAATCGATTAAAGCCTCCCAGTGGAAACCGTTTCACTGACCGTTCAAAGGCACTTTTTCTGTCGCGGTTTATTTTTTGACTAGTATAGTTTGTCCTTGAGTGTGTATCGCTTGTATTTTTTTTTTTTGTTTTGTTTTGGATAGCCAAATGGCCATTTTGTGGGAAAGTAACTGTCCGATCAGCTTTCCGCTATTGATCATTGCCTTAACTTCTATTTTTCATCAAGCAATAGTTATCAAATATGAAGTGAAAACTGTTGCCTTCAAGCAAATAGAGCCCTAAAAAAACTAATATCCTTACTTGACTTAAAGTTTGTGGGCAAGGTGTGATAATTGCAATGATGCAGTTTCATTCTACTCAGAAGAAACATTTGTTCGGAGTAGAGGATCATACCTCTCAGAAAAATTGAATATGCATACGTGCGTGGACTTTTATCCTTTATTATTATAAATTTTCATCCAGCGACGGTTTGCATTTAAATCCTGTTCTTTTGTTTTGGTCACCTTGTTCCATGTGTTTTCCTTATTCATTGAGGCTCAAATTAAATGAAGTAAAACACCTTTTTCTAAACAATTAGTAGCAGATGATGTTAGATAACTTCTGTAAAATCAGTGTGCATATTCCCTGGTCTTGTATAATCTTACCTTCTAATGATCAGTATGTATTAAGCGAGTCTCTAACAAAAGGAAATCCATCAGTTAAACATTTTCTGATTTTGTTAGTTACATATTTAGTTTTTTGTTGGTCGTGCTTAATTCCGTGCATATGCTCGATTTACAGCTGGTAGCCAAAATCTTAGTCCGTTCTTACGCCATCATAAAATTTAAAAGGCTACTTTGAGGGCGACAACATTACGTCACTTAACGTAAACCAAGCTATGCCAATTTTTATGATATCAAAAGTTCCAGACACATGTCCAATAAGCAGGTAAATGGCAGCATTTGACTATGAGTGTATTTTTTCAACACGGCTGATCCCGATCATTGCCTTCCTTTTCATATTTCGGACCCATTCAAGAATAGCTTCAAAGGATTTTATGCAGGAATGTCACAATTCACACTACATCTGTATATTCAATACCCTGAGCTTGTAATACCCAGGTTGTAGTTTACTATGGTGCGAGAGTACACGTATTTAGGTTAGAAACATTGTACATGGATATCCTACCAGCACAATCGGCGTGCCCAGTGGAAATCATTCCACTGACCGTTCCAAGGCGGTTCTTCTGTGGCGGTTTATTTATGGTTTTGTTTGTTACTTACTGTGTGTATCACTTGTGTCTTTTTATTTTGGATGGCCATATGGCCATTTTGTTGGAAAGTAACTGTCCTTATGGCCTTCCATTGTTTTGGTTTCCATTGTGGTCTGGTCGCTTTATGTTTGTGTTTCTTCTCCTTTGGTGTCTTTGATGGGTGGAGTAAGTTGATTGTATCGATTCCTGATCTTTGTTTTACTTCTACTTTGAAGCAGTAATATCCCTAATCTTTAACAACTGTCATGAAAGATACGAGGTCGAGTCAATAAAAACAGCCAAACTTATTTCTGGGCGAGATCGATCTCTTAATTTTCGATGTAATTGCCCTCTGGAATGATACACATGGAACAACGGTGTTCCAGTGCCATCAGCCCAGAACTGAAGAAGCCTGGGTCCTTTTCATCGACCCACTCCTCAACTGCCACCACGACATTTTCGTTGGACCGGAAATGACGTCCATGGATATCCTTTTTCAAGTTCGGAAATAGGAAATAGTCACTAGGAGCTAAGTCCAAAGAATATGCGGGGTGTCGCTGTTTCAATGTTGAATGAACGTTCAAACAACGTCACAAATTTTGACGTCATCCAATCAGACGTCGCGTTACAAACGCAAGTGCACGGGATGTGTATCAAAGTTAAAAGCTTTCCAGCATTGTTTCGACGTTGATTTTGCGTTGAGTGCCTGCTGGATATTGTCGGGTGTCCCTCAGTGCTCCCTTATTTAACCAATTTATTTAAATTTCCATATAACGACCCTGCACCCATGGTTTCTAGTGCCCCCTAGGTCTCTGTGACCTGACCCTTCCATTTTTTTAGCTCACCTGAGCCGAAGGCTCATGTGAGGTATTAGTATACCACGAGCCGGCGTCCGTCGTCCGTCGTCGTCCACACTTTCAAAGAAGTATATCTCCGGAACCAAGGGGGCCAATCTTGATCAAATTTCATGTGAAGCATTATCAGGTAGGGGGAAAGGCTGCATACTGTTTTCGGGCAGATCGGATTGGAACTCTGGTTGCCATGGCAACAAATAGCTCCCATAGACTTAACATAGGAAAAAGCTTGTCATCACTCTAGCTCCGTCAATTTTTTTCTGATCGACTTCATTCTTGCAGATAACGAGGACAGGCATGAAATCTCGATCAAGTTCGATTTCGGGCTGAATCGGATTATTCACTCAGGAGTTACGTGCCCTTGAGCGTTCTTAACATAGGAAAAAGCTTGTCATCACTCTAGCTCCGTCATTTTTTTTCTGATCGACTTCATTCTTGCAGATAACGAGGACAGGCATGAAATCTCGATCAAGTTCGATTTTGGGCTGAATCGGATTATTCACTCAGGAGTTACGTGCCCTTGAGCGTTGAAAAAATTGCCAATTGACTTAACATGGGGAGAATGTTGTCATCACCGTAGCTGCTTCAATTATTTTCAGATTGGCTTTATTCTTGCAGATAACCAGCACAGCCATGAAATCTCGGTCAAGTTCGATAACTGGCAGAATCGGATCATTCACTTAGGAGTTACCTGCCCTTGTGTGTTTTTGCATTAGGGTTAATGGGAATTTCAAAAATGTATATCTTAAAGACTACTTGGCCAACTTTGATCAAATTTCATGTGTCGCATTATTGGGCAAGTGGAAAGGCTTCATTAGGTTTTCAGGCAGATCTGAGTGGAACTCTGGTTGCCATGGCAACATCTAGCTCCCATAGACTTCACATAGGAAAAAGCTTGTCATCACTCTAGCTCCGTCAATTTTTTTCTGATCGACTTCATTCTTGCAGATAACCAGTACAGGCATAAAATCTCGGTCAAGTTCGATTTTGGGCCGAATCAGATAATTCACTCAAGAGTTACGTCCCCTTGAGCCACCGAAAAATTGCCTATCGACTTAACATGGGGAAAATGTTGTCATCACTGTAGCTGCTTCAATTTTGTTCGGATTGGCTTCATTCTTACAGATAACCAGCACAGCCATGAAGTTTCGGCCAAGTTCGATAATTGGCAGAATCGGATCATACACTTAGGAGTTACCTGCCCTTGTGCATTTTTGCATAAGGGTTAATGTGAAATTCAAAAATGTATATCTTGAAGACTACTTGGCCGACTTTGATCAAATTTCATGTGTAACATTATTGGGCAAGTGAAAAGACTGCATAAGGTTTTCATGCAGATCTGAGTGGAACTCTGGTTACCATGGCAACATATAGCTCCCATAGACTTAACATAGGAAAAAGCTTGTCATCACTCTAGCTCCGTCAATTTTTTTCTGATCGACTTCATTCTTGCAGATAATAAGGACAGGCATAAAATCTCGGTTAAGTTCGATTTTGGGCAGAATCGGAATATTGACCTCGGAATTACGTGACCTTGAGCGACAAAAAATTTGCCCATAGACTTAACATAGGGAAAATGTTGTGACTACGATAGCGACTTGAATTTTTTTCAGATCAGCTTCAAACTTGCAGGTAACGAGGACAGACATAAAATCACGGTTAAGTTCGATTTTGGGCCGAATCGGATTATTTGCCTTGGAGTTACCTGCCTTTGAGCATGAAAAAATACGTTGTGACCATGATAGCAACTTTATTTTTATTCAGATCAGCGTCAAACTTGCAGGTAACGAGGACAGGCATAAAATCTTGGTTAAGTTCGATTTTGGGCCGAATCGGAATATTGACCTCAGAGTTACATGACCTTGAGCGACAAAAAATTTGCCCATAGACTTTACATAGGGAAAATGTTGTGACTACGATAGCGACTTGATTTTTTTTCAGATCAGCTTCAAACTTGCAGGTAACGAGGACAGACATAAAATCTCGGTTAAGTTAGATTTTGGGCCGAATCGGATTATTTGCCTTGGAGTTACCTGCCCTTGAGCATAAAAAAATACGTTGTGACCACGATAGCAACTTTATTTTTATTCAGATCAGCTTCAAACTTGCAGGTAACGTGGACAGGCATAAAATCTCAATTAAGTTCGAATCGGAATATTGACCTCGGAGTTACATGACCTTGAGCGACAAAAAATTTGCCCATAGACTTTACATAGGGAAAATGTTGTGACTACGATAGCGACTTGAATTTTTTCAGATCAGCTTCAAACTTGCAGGTAACGAGGACAGGCATAAAATCTCGGTTAAGTTCAATTTTGGGCCGAATCGGAATATTGACCTCGGAGTTGCGTGACCTTGAGCGACAAAAAATTTGCCCATAGACTTAATTAGGGAAAATGTTGCAACTACGATAGCGACTTGAATTTTTTTCAGATCAGCTTCAAACTTGCAGGTAACGAGGACAGACATAAAATCTCGGTTAAGTTCGATTTTGGGCCGAATCGGAATATTTGCCTTGGAGTTACCTGCCCTTGAGCATAAAAAAATACGTTGTGACCACGATAGCAACTTTATTTTTTTTCATATCAGCTTCAAACTTGCAGGTAACGAGGACAGGCATAAAATCTTGGTTAAAGGCATTTATTCTCGTTTATTGAGGACCATCATTGCATTACATAATATTATGTAGCCCTCAGTGCTGGCTGAAGAGAGGTCCTCTGTCTTCAACAGGTAAGGGACCTCCTTGGGGAAAATCAATAATTTACTAACTGTTGACAAGACTGTACCTTATTGATTTTCCCCTTAAGTGCCTCAGTCAGGGATTCAACATGAGCTACTAATCACCATATTACAGGCTGCCTTTGATCTGCTACAGAGAGTATATCACAGGGGGTAATAAAACAATTATGAGCACACGGTGTGTCCTACCCTATAAGAATAAATGCCTTTAAGTTCGATTTTGGGCCGAATCGGAATATTGACCTCGGAGTTACGTGACCTTGAGAGACAAAAAAATTGCCCATAGACTTAATGTAGGGAAAATGTTGTGACAGAAATAGCGACTTGAATTTTTAGCTCACCTGAGCCAAAGGCTCCAGTGAGCTGATAGTATACCAAGGCTCCGGAGTCCGTCGTCTGTCGTCCGTCCATCCGTCGTCCACACTTTCAATGAAGCATATCTCAGAAGGCAGTCGACCAATCTTGTTTAAATTTTATGTGTAGCACCATTGGGCAAGGGGAAAGGCTGCATTAGGTTTTGGAGCTAGTCTGGTTCATTTGTTCCTTCATTCTTCTTTCTCTCCATATAGAGATAATAGACCAATGTTAAATTTTTAATCAAAGATTTCTCAGGAACTATAAAAGCTAGAAGCATCAAATTTGGTATTCAATAGAATAATGATGACTTATTTTGTGTAAGAGACATTGGGCTTTCTCAGCTCATTTGTTCATCTGTTCTTTCATTCTTCTTTCTCTCCATTTTGACCAATGTTAAATTTTCGTCAAAGATTTCTCAGGAACTATAGAAGCTAGAAGTCTCAAACTTGGAATGCAATGCAATAATGATGACTTATATCCTGTAAGGGTCAATGGGCTGGATTCTATTAGCAGATTTAGTAGTCAAGTCTGTGAATTGTTAAAACTTAAGTTCCTCAGGTGAGCGGTTTAGGCTCATTGAGCCTCTTGTTTTTATTTCCAACAATTACCTTGGTGTGTTTCTGATTAACCTGACCGAACTGACCACACGGCTCAACAGAGAGTCATCGTACTTCACTACCAACACTGCGATTCTGGGGGTAATTTACTAATATTATAGCCGAAAAAAATTTCCTTCAGCAGGCCAGGGTTGAAATTTCGTAAACTCCGGAGTTGAAGCTCCCCTCCCCCTACCCCGAGTAGTGTTACTACTGACTGTCCCAAAATAGAAGTGGAGGCAATGATCAGAAATCAATACAATCAACCCACAGCTCCCATCAGAGATACCAAATGGAAAGAAACACAAACATGAAACAACAAACCTAATGGAAACATCAAAGCGGAAAGCCAAAAGGACAGTTACTTTCCCACAAAATGGCCCATAGACTATCCAAAATAAAATAATATAGGCGACACAAAGACCCAAAGACAAACCATAACAAAATTAACCGCGACTGAGGAACCGCCTTGGAACGGTCAGCGGAAACGAATTCCACTGGGGGGCTTAAATCGATTTTACGTGGCCACAGTCCTCGCCCTTACTTCCGTCGCGATTTAGACAAATAATTTGTTCAGTCCACATGAAGGCCTCCTAACTCATCAGTGCAACATCTCCGTGAACACAAATAATCAAACAACCACAGAAGTGAAACAACGGTGAGGACTCGACAGCAAGAAACCACTTAAATGCTGGAGCAAAAGAAAACCAACATTTAGACTCCGATTGGCCCGACCAGAAATAGAGCATCAGACACCAACCAACATTACCAAGAGTTAGATCTCTCTAATTCTCAATAAGCCTTTTCGCTGGAACTGTCATAGAATCTGAGGCCTGACCCGCCGGCGTGCAATTATATAGAGAACCAAAGTTGTCAACCGTGATTGGGTCAACTACCATGCATGCAGCCTGTCGTATAACATGTATGTTGTACCCAATCGTTTTACATCGAAGAATGATTTTACGAAATTGGGTGCTGAATTTTGTAATTAAGTCAGAATGACATCCATAAAATTTTGAAAAGGCTGCGAGTAGTTTATGGTACCAATAACCCTGTTTAAGAAGTTCAGCCGTTAACAATTTATTACGAGTGTTTAAGTCAGTGACATGACTACAAACTCTGGCAAATGGAATTAATTGCGAAATATAAACGCCATAGGATGGCGCACGAGGACCATCACCATCCAAAAAAGGAAAATTTACAATCTCAAAATAAAAATATTCGCGTTTATAAATTTTGCACGAAAAAAAAACCCATCTACAATAGAAAGATGTAAATCCAAAAACGGGGCCTCGGTATAAGAAGAGTTTGCTTTATTTAACTGAAGTTATGGGGTGGGGGCGGAATTTGAATGATCAAACCATCGAATAAGGTATTATCAATATCTAACAAATCATCCAAATATCTAGAAGTGGAGCTAAAAGCTTCAATGATTTCAGACTTGTTATCAGTAGAAAGGGTCATCATGAAGTCTCTCTCACAACAAAACAACAAGAGGCCCAAGAGGGCCTGTCGCTCCACCGGCCAATTTCAGACAATTGTCATATTTATTACATTAACCAATTGTATACTAGTGAACTCTTCTATTGCCAAATGTTGGACCAGTCCATTTGTCATATAAGGGGTGTCAGGCCTATTTTTTCTATTTTTGATGGAAAATTCTGTTAGCAAATAGTGCAGGCCCTGATCAGACACGGTGTTCTGTGGGGTCTGATCTGGGCCAGTACTGTTTGCCAAGGTACCCATTTAGGGTTTTCCCGCATGCAATGGGTAAAAAAACAAGAGGGCCATGATGGCTCTGGATCGCTCACCTGATCCATAGTGTAACAAGTGGGCCCCAGAGAGGGCCATTATTGGCCCCAGGGCTTTAATGTGCGTAATGTTGAGGGAGGTCTTAAAGGTGAAGCTTCATACCAAACATCAACAAAGGCTATAATTTGAACAATCTTGGCAAAGGTCCACTAGATGAAGCTACACATCAAATATCAAAGACCTGGGCCTTGCGGTTTCAGAGAAGAAGATTTTTTTTAAGATATTCCCTACATAAGCCTATGCAAAACCAAATGGCCCCGGGGCTATATAAATCTATGTAAAACCAAAGGGCTCCAGGGTGGGGGCATTTGTGGCCCCAGGGCTATACCTTGAACAATCTTGGTAGAGGTCCACTAGATAAAGCTCCATACCAAATATTAAAGGCCTGGGCCTTGCAGTTTCAGAGAAGAAGATTTTTAAAGATTTCCCTATATAAGTCTATGTAAAACCAAAGAGCCACAGAGCGGGGACATTTTTAGTCTCAGTGCTATAATTTGAATAATATTGATAGAGGTCCACTAGATGCAGCTTCATACCAACTATCAAAGACCCAGGCCTTGTGGTTTCAGAGAAGAAGACTTTTAAAGATTTTCCCTATATTAGTCTATGTAAAACCATACGGCCCCGGGGCGGGGGCATTTTTGGCCCCAGGGCAATAATTTGAACAATCTTGGTAGAGGTCCATTAGATGAAGCTTCATACCAAATATCAAAGTCCTGGGCCTTGCGGTTTCAGAAAAGAAGGTTTTTAAAGATTATCCCTATATAAGCCTATGTAAAACCAAAGGGCCCCGGGGCGGGGGCATTTTTGGCTCCAGCACTATAATCTTGGTAGGGGTCCTTTAGAAGAAGCTTCATACCAAAAATAAAACATCTAGGCCTTGTGGTTTCAGAGAAGAAGAATTTTAAAGATTTTCCCTATATAAGTCTATGTAAAACCAAAGGGCCCCAAAGCGGGGACATTTTTGGCCCAAGGGCTTCAATTTGAACAATCTTAGTAGAGGTCTATTAGATGAAGCTTCATACCAAATATCACTGTCCTGGGCCTTGTGTTTCAGAGAAGAAGACTTTTAAAGATTTTCCCTATATACCGGGTAAGCCTTTGTAAAACCAAAGGGCCCCGGGGCGGTCGCATTTTTTGCCCCAGCACTGTAATTTGAACAATCTTTGTAGGGGTCCACTTGATGAAGCTTCATACCAAATATCAAAGTCCTTGGCCTTGTGGTTTCAGAGAAGAAGATTTTTAAAGGGTTTCCCTATATAAGCCTATGTAAAACGAAAGGGTCCCAGGGCGGGGGCATTTTTGGCCCCAGCACTATAATTTGAACAATTCTGGGCCTTGTGGGGTGAAGCTTCATACCAAATATCAAAGACATGGGCCTTACGGATTCAGAGAAGAAAATTTTTAAAGATTTTCCCTATATAAGCCCATGTAAAACAAAAGGGCCCCGGGGCGGAAGCATCTTTGGCCCCAGCACTATAATTTGAACAATCTTGGTAGGTGTCCACTAGATGAAGCTTCATACCAAATATCAAAGACCTGGGCCTTACGGTTTCAGAGAAGAAGATTTATAAAGATTTTCCCTATATAAGCCCATGTAAAACCAAAGGGCCCCGGAGCTGGGGCATTTTTGGCCCCAGCACTAAAATTTGAACAATCTTGGTCGGGGTCCACTAGATGAAGCTTCATACCAAATATCAAAGACCAGGGCCTTGCGGTTTTAGAGAAGAAGATTTTAAAGATTTTCCCTATATAAGCCCTTGTAAAACCAAAAATCCCCGAGGCGCGGGGGGGGGGGGGTGCACCTCGGCCTTGTGGGGTGAAGCTTCATACCAAATATCAAAGACATGGGCCTTACGGTTTCAGAGAAGAAATTTTTTAAAGATTTTCCCTATATAAGCCCATGTAAAACCAAAGGGCCCCGTGGCAAGGGCATTTTTGGCCCCAGCACTATAAATGGTAGGGGTCTACTAGATGAAGCTTCATACCAAATATCAAAGACCTCGGCCTTACGGTTTCAGGGAAGAAGATTTTTAAAGATTTTCCCTATATACGCCCATGTTAAACCAAGGGCCCCCGGAGCGGGGGCATTTTTGGCCCCAGCACTATAATTTGAACAATCTTGGTAGGGGTCCACTAGATGAAGCTTCATACCAAATATCAAAGACCTGGGCCTTAAGGTTTCAGAGAAGAAGATTTTTAAAGATTTTCCCTATATAAGCCCTTGTAAAACCAAAGGGCCCCAGGGCGGGGGCATTTTTGGCCCCAGCACTATAATTTGAACAATTCTGGGCCTTGTGGGGTGAAGCTTCATACCAAATATCAAAGACATGGGCCTTACGGATTCAGAGAAGAAATTTTTTTAAAGATTTTCCCTATATAAGCCCATGTAAAACCAAAGGGCCCCGGGGCGGAAGCATTTTTGGCCCCAGCACTAAAATTTGAACAATCTTGGTCGGGGTCCACTAGATGAAGCTTCATACCAAATATCAAAGACCAGGGCCTTGCGGTTTTAGAGAAGAAGATTTTAAAGATTTTCCCTATATAAGCCCATGTAAAACCAAAAGGCCCCGGGGCGGGGGGGGGGGACCTGGGCCTTGTGGGGCGAAGCTTCATACCAAATATCAAAGACATGGGCCTTACGGTTTCAGAGAAGAAAATTTTTAAAGATTTTCCCTATATAAGCCCATGTAAAACCAAAGGGCCCCGTGGCAAGGGCATTTTTGGCCCCAGCACTATAATTTGAACAATCTTGGTAGGGGTCTACTAGATGAAGCTTCATACCAAATATCAAAGACCTCGGCCTTACGGTTTCAGGGAAGAAGATTTTTAAAGATTTTCCCTATATAAGCCCATGTGAAACCAAGGGGCCCCGGAGCGGGGGCATTTTTGGCCCCAGCACTATAATTTGAACAATCTTGGTAGGGGTCCACTAGATGAAGCTTCATACCAAATATCAAAGATCTGGGCCTTAAGGTTTCAGAGAAGAAGATTTTTAAAGATTTTCCCTATATAAGCCTATGTAAAACCAAAGGGCCCCAGGGCGGGGGCATTTTTGGCCCCAGCACCATAATTTGAACAATTCTTGGCCTTGTGGGGTGAAGCTTCATACCAAATATCAAAGACATGGGCCTTACGGATTCAGAGAAGAAAATTTATAAAGATTTTCCCTATATAAGCCCATGTAAAACCAAGGGGCCCCGGAGCGGAGGCATTTTTGACCCCAGCACTACAATTTGAACAATCTTGGTAGGGGTCCACTAGATGAAGCTTCATACCAAATATCAAAGACCAGGGCCTTAAGGTTTCAGAGAAGAAGATTTTTAAAGATTTTCCCTATATAAGCCCTTGTAAAACCAAAGGGCCCTAGAGCGGGGGCATTTTTGGCCCCAGCACTATAATTTGAACAATCTTGGTAGGGGTCCACTAGATGAAGCTGCATACCAAATATCAAAGACCTGGGCCTTACGGTTTCAGAGAAGAAGATTTATAAAGATTTTCCCTATATAAGCCCATGTAAAACCAAAGGGCCCCGGAGCTGGGGCATTTTTGGCCCCAGCACTATAATTTGAACAATCTTGGTAGGGGTCCACTAGATGAAGCTTCATACCAAATATCAAAGACCTGGGCCTTACGGTTTCAGAGAAGAAGATTTATAAAGATTTTCCCTATATAAGCCCATGTAAAACCAAAGGGCCCCGGAGCTGGGGCATTTTTGGCCCCAGCACTATAATTTGAACAATCTTGGTAGGTGTCCACTAGATGAAGCTTCATACCAAATATCAAAGACCTGGGCCTTACGGTTTCAGAGAAGAAGATTTATAAAGATTTTCCCTATATAAGCCCATGTAAAACCAAGGGGCCCCGGAGCGGAGGCATTTTTGACCCCAGCACTACAATTTGAACAATCTTGGTAGGGGTCCACTAGATGAAGCTTCATACCAAATATCAAAGACCAGGGCCTTAAGGTTTCAGAGAAGAAGATTTTTAAAGATTTTCCCTATATAAGCCCTTGTAAAACCAAAGGGCCCTAGAGCGGGGGCATTTTTGGCCCCAGCACTATAATTTGAACAATCTTGGTAGGGGTCCACTAGATGAAGCTGCAAACCAAATATCAAAGACCTGGGCTTTACGGTTTCAGAGAGGAAGCTTTTTAAAGATTTTCCCTATATAAGCCCATGTAAAACCAAAGGGCCCCAGAGCGGGCACATTTTTGGCCCCAGCACTATAATTTGAACAATCTTGGTAGGGGTCCACTAGATGAAGCTTCATACCAAATATCAAAGACCTGGGCCTTACGGTTTCAGAGAAGATTTTCCCTATAGATTTTCCCTATATAAGCCCATGTAAAACCAAAGGGCCCCGGAGCGGGGGGATTTTTGGCCCCAGCACTATAATTTGAACAATCTTGGTAGGGGTCCACTAGATGAAGCTTCATACCAAATATCAAAGACCTGGGCCTTACGGTTTCAGAGAAGAAGATTTTTAAAGATTTTCCCTATATAAGCCCATGTAAAACCAAAGGGCCCCGGAGCGGGGGTATTTTTGGCCCCAGCACTATAATTTGAACAATCTTGGTAGGGGTCCACTAGATGAAGCTTCTTACCAAATATCAAAGACCTGGGCCTTGTGGTTTCAGAGAAGAAGATTTTTTAAGTTTTTGGTGAAAAAAAATCTATTTTTGGCTCCTGTGACCTAGATGTGCAACGGACCGGAACCATTTGAACAACTCTGAAAGGGGACCACCTAAGGATCATTCCTGTGAAGTTTGGTCAAAATCCGATCAGTGGTTTAGGAGGAGATGTCGTTTAAAGAAATTGTTTACGGACGCGCGGACGCACAGAAGCACGGACTAAAGACGGACGACGGACGAAAAGTGATCCCATAAGCTCACCTCGTCACTACGAAGGAATTTCGAAGAAGACTAAGTAAGGAACATTCCTGTGAAGTTTGGTTACAATTGGCCCAGTAGTTTAGGAGGAGAAGATGTTTTAGCATTACACTATATGTTAAATAGGGAAAATAAGCCCCGCCCATGGCGGCCATGTTTTTTGTCCGATCAAAATTTCTTCAAGGAATCTGAAAGAGGTCCGCCCAAGGAACATTCATGCAAAATAAAAATGAAATCCAACAGGTGGTTTTGGAGCAGAAGATTTTTAAAGATTTTTAATTTTTTTTTGTGGTTTTGTTGCCATGGCAACCAGAGTTCTGGGTATAACAGATTCTTTGAAGGAATTTAGAAGAGGACTAAGTAAGGAACATTCCTGTGAAGTTTGGTTACAATTGGCCCAGTAGTTTAGGAGGAGAAGATGTTTTAGCATTACACTATATGTTAAATAGGGAAAATAAGCCCAGCCCATGGCGGCCATGTTTTTTTGTCGGATCAAAATTTCTTCAAGGAATCTGAAAGAGGTCCACCCAAGCAACATTCATGCAAAATAAAAATGAAATCCAACTGGTGGTTTTGGAGGAGAAGATTTTTAAAGATTTTTAATTTTTTGTGTTGTTTTGTTGCCATGGCAACCAGAGTTCTGGATGTAACAAAATTCTTTGAAGGAATTTGGAAGAGGACTAAGTAAGGAACATTCCTGTGAAGTAGAAGTAAAACAAAGATCAGGAATTGATACAATTAACTTACTCCACCCATAAAAGACACCAAAGGGAAAGAAATACAAACATTAAGCGACCAGACCATAATGGAAACCTTAACAAAGGAAGGCCATAAGGACAGTTACTTTCCCACAAAATGGCCATATGGTCATCCGAAACTAAAAGACACAAGTGATACACACAGTAAGTAACAAACAACAACATAAAATAAATCGCCACAGAAGAGCCGCCTTGGAACGGTCAGTGGAAGATTTCCACTGGGGGGCTTAAATCGATTTTACGTGGCCACAATCCTCGCCCTTACTTCCGTCGCGATTTAGACAAATAATTTGTTCAGTCCGCATGAAGGCCTCCTAACTCATCAGTGCAACATCTCCGTGAACACAAAAATCAAAGAACCACAGAGGTGAGACAACGGTGAGGACTCGACAGCAAGAAACCACTGAAATGCTGGAGCAAAAGAAAACCAACAGTTAGACTCCGATGAGCCCGACCAGAGACAGAGCATCAGGCACCAACCAACATTACCTTGAATTAGATCTCTCTAATTCTCAATAAGCCTTTACGTTGGAGCCGTCATAGAATCGTGAAGTTTGGTTACAATTGGCCTAGTAGTTTAGGAGGAGAAGATGTTTTAGCATTACACTATATGTTAAATAGGGAAAATAAGCCCCGCCCATGGCGGCCATGTTTTTTGTCGGATCAAAATTTCTTCAAGGAATCTGAAAGAGGTCCACCCAAGGAACATTCATGCAAAATAAAAATGAAATCCAACAGGTGGTTTTGGAGGAGAAGATTTTTAAAGATTTATATTTTTTGTGGTTTTGTTGCCATGGTAACCAGAGTTCTGGGTGTAACAGAATTCTTTGAAAGAATTTAGAAGAGGACTATGTAAGGAACATTCCTGTGAAGTTTGGTTACAATTGGCCCAGTAGTTTAGGAGGAGAAGATGTTTAAAGAAAAAAGTTAACGCACGGACGCACGACGGACACAGGGCCATGACAATAGCCCCGCTGGCCTTCGGCCAGTGGAGCTAAAAACAAATCAGCAACTAGTGGTCGTTGGCTTGCAATGTCTTGTTTGATTCATGTTTCGTCTGTTTTTGTGTGTGCCTCCGTGTCGGTTTCTATAGGTAACTTGAGAGGGCTGCGTTCTTAGATTGTGGCCTTTCCTGGGTGACCTTTTCTTATTAGGTTATGTGGACATTCTCAGGTATACCTTCTATTAATCTTATGTTTCCTTAGTTATTGTACCTATGAGTTTATTTCTTTTTAAGTTTAATTACATTGATACTTTCTGTTTCATTAACAAGGCCTGTATGTAGGGGAGGAAGTGCAAAGCCGGCCCCTTTCTTGGAAACTTATTTCAAATTCCTGCAGTTTTTCACCAGAAATAAGGTTTACACCGACAAATCAAGGTTTTCTTAAGATTCGCATCCCACTCTGCAAAATACCCGAAATCCCCCCCCCCCCCCCCCCCGGCTACCCCACGCACTTTTCAAAGTCTGCGAACTGGCATGCATTTCTTCATTAGTCAACCTTCTACAAAATGATGGTGGACAAAAAAACTTGTACGCTCCGTATGTTTATACCCTGGCAATTAATCTGAATTCTGTTCATATCGGAACGGTTTCCTCACCTCCGGGTTGGGTCCCAATAGTGTGATTTATAACTGAAAGTTATACTAGAAGAATGATATTTACATATTGTGTAGAATTTGCGTCCATAACAATAAAGAAGCCGACTTCTTCCTGTGTCTAAATACGTACACTATTTCTATACAAGCAAACAGAGGCAAATGTGACCGACTCAGAATAAGACTTTATGAAACATGCCTATATAGTTTTGACCCCTTTTAAACCTACATTTATATTGTAAAACTGTGGTTAACAGGCGTAAACCTTATTTTTCTTATTTCTGCTCAAATATAGATACACGTTAGAATCGCCTCAATCTATATTTTAAGCAGATATTAGAAAAATATCACATTTTTCATTTTTTTTTTTTTTCTTTTTTTTTCTTTTTCCTTTTTTTTTTTACTGCGGTAAAATTTACAGTGGATCTGTATATGCGTGTTTTCGTCATGATATAGATATTATGTTAAATACATTTACACAAAAGGGATAATACAATGGCTGAAATGCGGCGACCCGATGATTGGGCGTCCGTAAACCCATTAAGGGACATTGATTTAGGGGATAACTGTATTCAAAATTGTCATTTGGGGAGGTAAATACGCTAACGCGTCGCCGTAAAACAAAATTTCCGACCGTAAAACTGATAATTTGCCTCCCAAAATGACAATTTTCAATTCAGTTATCCCTATTCTAATGCGCTTATTCATTTGTTTTGATAAATATTGTACTTTTTTGTTAAACTGGCAAGTGTTGTTAGCTGCGTAAAACCAACCAATGAAAGGCGACGTTACTTGTTGACGTCGAGTTTCCGACAGTATATCGCAGAATATACCGTCGCAAATTTTGACGTTATCCACTAAGATGCCGCATTACATATACAGGTGCATTAGAATGGATTGTGAATGACTGACTAGGCTACAAGTTTCTCATTTTTGGGTTGATCGACAAGGTCCAAAGTCCGTGGTCACAATGTGCTCAACATGTCGACGTCACAAACAAACCATTATATATGCTCAGTCCACATAGAAAATATCTAAAACGACAAACCCCTCAAAAGCTCGTATTTATCAAGTATGCATGTATCCGTATGGTAACTCGAGTTGCCGTGAAGCCAATATTTATAAATCAGTCATATATGACATATTTGGTATGACGCTTCATCTAGTGGAAATCCACCAAGATTATTCAAATTATAGCCTTGTGCCAAAAATTTACCCGCGCCGGTCCCACCAGTTTTACATAGACATTTTATTTGCCTTCACTGCAGCTGGTGTTGTGCCGTGTGGCGGCCGTAAAACGTCTCCCCGTACATCAACCATAGTGCAGTTTATATTTTACTTTTGGTCCTTTGAGATCAGCGTGAATATTCTGAGAAATCAGAAATAAATTATTGGTTTAGACTCATATTCTAGACAGGTTTTTAATTATTTGGACCCCATTTTGATTTATATCAGTCTTTGAATCGACTGCCTATTCGGAATTCGCAAAATTGCAGTAGGTGACCTCTGGTTTTCTTTGCCAGATCATTACAGGGTCACTGATGAGGCTTTATTAGCCGAAACTACGTAGTATGACCCATCTTCTTTCTTATGAATGTTTTCATTGCTCTTAAAGGAACTCATTTTTGATTTTTATTATGTAGGGACCTTTTAAAATCTTCTGGTCTGACTGAAACCAGAAGGCCGAGGTGTTCGATATTTGGTATGGAAAACGGAAGTGGAGGCAATGGTTAGGAATCAATTCAATTAACCAACAGCTCCCATCAGAGACACCAAAGGGAAAGAAACACAATCATGAAGCAACAGACCCGAACGGAAACACCAACAGCGGAAAGCCAAAAGGACAGTTACTTTCCCACAAAATGGCCAAAAGGATATCCAAAATAAAATACTATTGGTGTTACGAGATGGAATAGGAAACCTCTCTGGTGCTTATGCACATCTAAATTATTTTAGTAGGTATATGGTAAGGCGGTGCGAGTGAAATATTTTAGGTAAAATACGGTTGGCAAAATATGCTGCTCCATGCACAAGTCATGCACATATCATACGATGTATGCATGAGTGGTTTGTGGAGATCTGTTTTTACAATACAGTGGGCCGCTATATATAAGGCTGATTTCTATAAAATTTGCCTAAAAATCGCCAACCGCCAAATTGTGCCATATATATTCCAGTCACGTGTTGTGTGTGTTCGTTTTGACGGGAGTTATGCCATTGAATTATAGGGTCGTTTCATCATTTTTTCTCTATGGGAAATACTATTTGAACGCAAATCCATTATCTAGTCGATTTTTGCACCTGGCTTTAATTGTGGACGGTATCTTCACCTCGCCACGATTTTAGCGAGCTTATATGAGTATGCATGATTTTCCGGTAGTATTTATAGATATAAAAACCCTGAAAAACGAGCACTATTCAGCAGCAGGTCAAGTTGTAACGAATTCACAAAACATAGTGACGGGACAATGAAAGTATATTGAAAGGTATGTTAAATCTATATTTAGTATTATTTTTATGAACATGCTTGTAGGTTTTGGAGGGGTTTACTGCTAGTTCTGTTCTGAATTCACTTTTGAAGCCTCTGTGGTGTAGTGATTAGGCTACTAGCTTTGCCAGCTAGAGGTCGCAGGATCGATCCCAGGCTTCTCCAGAAGTAGAATGAGTCTTTTAAGCGAGGTGCTGTCTCATTCTGACCCTAGATGTTGGTGAGACGTAAAGTTTGGACACCCGCTCATTCTAGATTCTTTTAGGCTTTTAGACCCCTTTTGTAGAATATAATTAATAAACGCCGGGTCACTTGTTTGATCCATGACTTTTGACTAGCGGTGGTTAGAAAACCGTGGTCCCGTCTCTACATGATATTAGGTGTAGAGGGGACGTAAAATTAAGAAGGGTTTAACCATATCTTCATCATCAGGACAAACTCTTACAAGAGCCTGTCGGGTTATCCGTGATGATGAACCGTGATGAATTTGATTTTACATGCATGTTCAGGTTGAATGGAAATAATTTTGTTCAAGAAGAATAACGAGTTCATTTTGTAATGATGCCGTTTTTGTTTGAGAACTCGGTTTGTGCATGTATGTACATAAAAAGAACGTGATGATGATAAGTGAGAGTATTTGGTCGCCACACGCCATAACGGCCTGAGCGGCGTGGATGACGTCAGCTGCGTCATCAGCGTCACGAGGACGGTTGTGACGTGGTGCCTACCAGATACAGAACGAATTTACGGCACACAGTGTTGGCCCCGGCAAACAGTGTTGGCCCTTATGAGACACTAACAAATGTTGTGGAGAATAGATGAAAATCTTTCTTTTTGTAGTTTCTATCTGTTGTTAATGAAATGAATTTGTGAATAGCTATATTTGTGAGCCGTGTCGCGGAGAAGGATATGAAATAGAGTTTGTTGTGTCTCCTGTAATTGGTGGCTGATCAGGTAGCGCAAAGGCGTGGTCTGTTCAATTGCCTCTTACTTGTGATAATGTAGTGAGCACGAATTTGATGAGTATTATGCTCAGTAGTAGTGAGCATTAATTGATTTCTGTAGTGCTCAGTAAAGATACATAGGTTTTGTGTATTCTTGTGTCAAGCGCTGGGTGCTGATAATTTGATGCACAGTCAAGTTGGAGTTCTGCTGTGCAGTTATTTGTCGCATGCACTAATCAGCCTGTGTGTCTGGTCGGCGCAATAACGGTATATGCAATAACATATTCTTACTTCTCCGGGAGGGGAATCATGATATAGCATGTATGTTTTGTGAACTGTATCTTAGTCCAATTATCGTAATTTGCAGGCACAACAATGTGTGGCGACATGCTACTCCCTGCAAGATAGCAGCAGGTACTGGTACGACGCTGTCGGTTAGTGTCCAGCAAGAGCGGACAAACCCAATAACAGACGTCGAAACCAAAATAAACAGGTCGTAGAAAGTAGTAACCTGAGACCATTCTAAGTAAACAGGTCGAATAAATAACCTGCAGGCGATTCAAACGAAGAAGTTACCGGGACTTCAAGGTCGTCAATCGATGATGATGATGATGATGATTTCGTGTTTAACGACGCGTCAACCCTCTTGGTGGGTCATAAGCGTCAGTCGGTTAATGGTTAGACGGCATGAATAATTATGATGATATTAAAAGTAACAAGTCAGAATGATAATGTATATAAAAATCTGAAACAGTTAAATCTTATGAAAAAGACCAATTTCTTTTAAGAATAAAATAATGTTATCAACAGGTACATCTCGAAACAGTTGTTGCAAAGTGTCAGCTTTGAAATATAAAATACGTGAGGGTGAAAAGTCAACACAGTCAATTAAGATATGTTTCACAGTGAATGGCTGATCACAACCTACACAAGAAGGCTGATCATCACCATTAAAAATATAAGAATGAGTAACTCTAGTATGGCCGATGCGCAGTCGTGTTAATACTACGTCCTCTTTTCTGGAAAACTGTGGAGGAGAGCATTTTGTACTAACGACAGGTTTAATGGCATGGAGTTTGTTATTTATTGCACGGTCCCATTCGCCTTGCCATTCCGACAAGATGTATCTATTGATAAATGGTTTAAAATTATTAAAAGGAATTTTAAAAACAGATGGATCAAGATTGAGCGATTCCTTTGCTTTCTTGTCAGCATATTCATTGCCGACAATGCCAATATGGCTCGGAAGCCAACAAAACAAGATTTGGTGTGTTTTAGAAATTTCATGATGTTTTTCGATCAATTTTTGAATTTGAGGATTTTTAGATGATGAATGGTCTAAAGCCTTAAGCACAGAAAGTGAATCAGAAAATATAATTGCTTTTTGAATTGTTGAAGAACTGATAAAATCTAAAGCTAGGTCTATTGCTTTGGCTTCAGCTGTAAAAATAGATGAACCATCTGGAAGGCGCATGGTTTTGTGCGTATCTTTAGAAACATACGCACAACCAACTTTATCTCCTTCTTTGGAACCATCAGTATAGACTTGCTGGTAATCATCGTAACGTGATTGCAGTACCTGAAAGTTTTGTTTGAGAAGTATCGGATTTGATTCGGATTTTTTGCCATCATGTAAGTCAAACAGAATAGAAGGTTGTTTAATACACCAAGATGGAACTTCGGCGGTTTCATGTTTTTGAATATTTTTTAGGTCGATACCTGAATTTTCCAGCAGTGGTAAAATACGTAATCCAAAAGGTTTAATTGCTGTGGGTTTAGTTTCATACCTATCTACAAATTGAGGTCGAAATGAAATTTTGGATGCCGGGTTAGATGGATTTGCAGCAAGTCTAATAGCATACTGAAGAGAAAGTTTCTCTCTGCGCGAGGTTAAAGATGGTTCACCTGCTTCTACATAAAGGCTTAATACGGGAGAAGTACGGAAGGCTCCCATGGCCAGACGAAGGCCTTGGTGATGGATAGTATCCAAGGATTTTAAAAAGGACTTTCTGGCAGAACCATAAACAACAGACCCATAATCTAATTTAGATCTTATTAAAGCCCGGTAAAGATGTAATAAAGTATACCGATCTGCTCCCCAACTTGTATGAGCTAAAACTTTCAAAAGATTCAAAGCTTTTAAGCATTTCGCTTTAAGATATTTAATATGGGGAATAAAAGATAACTTTTGATCAAATATGACCCCAAGAAATTTGGCTTCTTCAACAACAGGAATTTGTGATCCGTATAAAAACAGGGAAGGCTGTTCGTGTTTCTTCCGTAGTTTACAAAAATGAACACACTGCGTTTTCGACTTGGAGAACTTGAAACCATTTTTATCAGTCCATTCTTCTATTCTTTTTAGCTCACCTGACCGAAGGTCATGGTGAGCTTTTGTGACAGTAAGATGTCCGGCGTCGTCGTGCGTCGTGCGTCGTGCGTCGTCCGTCGTGCGTCGTCCGTGCGTAAACTTTTTCTTGTGAACACACTAGAGGCCACAGTTTTGGTCCAATTATCATCAAACTTGCTCAGAATGATAATCATGACAATATCTCGGTCAAGTTCGAATTTGGGTCATGTCGGGTAAAAAAGTAGGTCAGTAGGTCAAATCATAGAAAAACCTTGTGAACACTCGAGAGGCCACAATTTTGGTCCAATCATCATCAAACTTGCTCAGAATGATCATTGTGACAATATTTTAGTGAAGTTTGAATATGGATCATGTCGGCTTAAAAAGTAGGTCAGCGGGTCAAATCATAGAAAAACCTTGTGAACACCCTAGAGGCCACAATTTTGGTCCAATCATAATCAAACTTGCTCAGAATGATCATCATGACAATATCTTGGTCAAGTTCGAATATGGGTCATGTCCGGTCAAAAAGTAGGTCAGTAGGTCAAATCATAGAAAAACCTTGTGAACACTCTGAAGGCCACTGTTTTGGTCCAATTATCATGAAACTTGCTCAGAATGACCATTGTGACAATATTTCAGTCCAGTTCGAATATGGGTCATATCGGGTTAAAAAGTAGGTCAGCGGGTCAAATCATATAAAAACCTTGTGAACACCCTAGGGGCCACAATTTTGGTCCAATCATAATCAAACTTGCTCAGAATGATCATCATGACAATATCTCGGTCAAGTTTGAATATGGGTCATGTCCGGTTGAAAAGTAGGTCAGTAGGTCAAATCATAGAAAAACCTTGTGAATACTCAGGAGGCCACAAGTTTGGTTAAATCATTAATCTTGCTCAGAATGGTCATTGTGACAATATCTTGGCTAAGTTTGAATAAAGGTCTTTTCGGGTCAAAAAGTAGGTCAGTAGGTCAAATTAAAGAAAAAACTTGTGAACACTCTAGTTTTACATAGACTTATATAGGGAAAATCTTTAAAAATCCTTTTCTCTGAAACCACAAGGCCTAGGTCTTTTATATTTGGTATGAAGCTTCATCTAAAAGACCCCTAACAAGATTATTCAAATGATAGTGCTGAGGCCAAAAATGTCCCCGCCCCCGGGCCCTTTGGTTTTACATAGGCTTATATAGGGAAAATCTTTAAAAATCTTCTGCTCTGAAGCTGCAAGGCCCAGGACTTTGATATTTGGTATTAAGCTTTATCTAGTGGACCCCTACCAAGATTGTTCAAATTATAGTGCTGGGGCAAAAAATGCCCCCGTTCCGGGGCCCTTTGGTTTTACATGGCCTTATATAGGGAAAATCTTTAAAAATCTTCTTCTCTGAAACCGCAAGGTCCAGGACTTTGATATTTAGAATGAAGCTTCATCCATTGGACCTCTACCAAGATTGTTCAAATTATCGCCCTTGGGCCAAAAATGCCCCCGCTCAGGGGCCCTTTGTTTTTACATAGACTTATATAGGGAAAATCTTTAAAAATCCTTTTCTCTGAAACCACAAGGCCTAGGTCTTTTATATTTGGTATGAAGCTTCATCTAAAAGACCCCTAACAAGATTATTCAAATGATAGTGCTGAGGCCAAAAATGTCCCCACCCCCGGGCCCTTTGGTTTTACATAGGCTTATATAGGGAAAATCTTTAAAAATCTTCTGCTCTGAAACTGCAAGGCCCAGGACTTTGATATTTGGTATTAAGCTTTATCTAGTGGACCCCTACCAAGATTGTTCAAATTATAGTGCTGGGGCAAAAAAAGCCTCCACCTGGGGCCCTTTGGTTTTACATAGGCTTATATAGGGAAAATCTTTAAAAATCTTCTTCTCTGAAACCGCAAGGCCCAGGACTTTGATATTTTGTATGAAGCTTCATCTAGTGGACCCCTACCAAGATTGTTCAAATTATAGCCCTTGGGCCAAAAATCCCCCTGCTCAGGGGCCCTTTGGTTTTACATAGACTTATATAGGGAAAATCTTTAAAAATCTTCTTCTCTGAAACCGCAAGGTCCAGGACTTTGATATTTAGAATGAAGCTTCATCCAATGGACCTCTACCAAGATTGTTCAAACTATCGCCCTTGGGCCAAAAATGCCCCCGCTCAGGGGCCCTTTGTTTTTACATAGACTTATATAGGGAAAATCTTTAAAAATCCTTTTCTCTGAAACCACAAGGCCTAGGTCTTTTATATTTGGTATGAAGCTTCATCTAAAAGACCCCTAACAAGATTATTCAAATGATAGTGCTGAGGCCAAAAATGTCCCCGCCGCCGGGCCCTTTGGTTTTACATAGGCTTATATAGGGAAAATCTTTAAAAATCTTCTGCTCTGAAACTGCAAGGCCCAGGACTTTGATATTTGGAATTAAGCTTTATCTAGTGGACCCCTACCAAGATTGTTCAAATTATAGTGCTGGGGCAAAAAAAGCCTCCGACTGGGACCCTTTGGTTTTACATGGCCTTATATAGGGAAAATCTTTAAAAATCTTCTTCTCTGAAACCGCAAGGCCCAGGACTTTGATATTTTGTATGAAGCTTCATCTAGTGGACCCCTACCAAGATTGTTCAAATTATAGCCCTTGGGCCAAAAATGCCCCCGCTCAGGGGCCCTTTGGTTTTACATAGACTTATATAGGGAAAATCTTTAAAAATCTTCTTCTCTGAAACCACAAGGCCTAGGTCTTTTATATTTGGTATGAAGCTTCTTCTAAAGGACCCCTACCAAGATGATTCAAATTATAGTGCTGGGGCCAAAAGTGGCCCCGTCCCGGGGCCCTTTGGTTTTACATAGACTTATATAGGGATAATCTTTAAAAATCTTCTCTGAAACCACAAGGCCCAGGACTTTGAAATTTGGTATGAAGTTGCATCTAATGGACCTCTACCAAGATTGTTAAAATTATAGCCCTGGGGCCAAAAATGCCCCCACTCTGGGGCCCTATGGTTTTACATAGACTTACATGGGGAAAATCTTCAAAAATCTTCTTCTCTGAAACCACAAGGCCTGGGTCTTTGATATTTGGTATGAAGCTGCATCTAGTGGACCTCTATCAAAATTATTCAAATTATAGCCCTGGTACCAAAAATGTCCCCGCTCCGGGGCCCTTTGGTTTTGCATAGACTTATATAGGGAAATCTTTAAAAATCTTCTCTGAAACTGCAAGGCCAAGGCCTTTGATATTTAGTATGGAGCTTTATCTAGTGGACCTCTACCAAGATTGTTCAAATTATAGCCCTGGGGCCACAAATGCCCCCACCCCGGGCCGGGGCCCTTTGTTTTTACATAGATTTATATAGCCCTGGGGCCATTTGGTTTTGCATAGGCTTATGTAGGGAATATCTTTAAAAAAAATCTTCTTCTCTGAAACTGCAAGGCCCAGGTCTTTGAAATTTGATGTGTAGCTTTATCTAGTGGACCTTTGCCAAGATTGTTCTAATTATAGCCTTTGTTGATGTTTGGTATGAAGCTTCACCTTTAAGACCTCCCTCAACATTATGCACATTAAAACCCTGGGGCCAATAATGGCCCTCTCTGGGGCCCACTTGTTACACTATGGATCAGGTGAGCGATCCAGGGCCATCATGGCCCTCTTGTTAAATTTTGTTGTAACTTTCGTTCAATTGTTTTCATATTTTTTGAACGGTAACATATACAAAAATCATCAACATACAATGAACAATCAGTTTTGTCGTCCAAACATTGTACAATATTGTTTATTTTGATGTTAAATAGCGTAGTTGAAAGAATACTACCCTGTGGGACACCCTGTTCTTGATCATAGAAATCTGACAGGGTAGACCCCACACGCACCTGAAACATGCGCTCCCCTAAAAAGCTTTCAATAAAACTGGGAAGTTTTCCTCTTAAGCCAATGTTATGTAGATCTTTCAATATTCCATAACGCCATGTTGTATCATATGCTTTCTCCAAGTCGAAAAAGACAGCCACTACGTGTTCTTTGTTAATAAAAGCATCTCGTATAAATGTTTCTAGTCTTATTAAATTGTCATTGGTACTACGTTCCGAACGAAAACCCGATTGATATTCTGAAATGAGGTTGTTGGACTCTAAGTACCAGACTAATCTCTTGTTTATCATTCTCTCCAATGTTTTACACAAACAACTTGTCAAAGCTATCGGACGATAATTTGTAGGTTCTGCATGATCTTTCCCTGGTTTCGGAATTGGTACAACTGTAGCTACACGCCAGCTCTCAGGACAGACCCCCGTTTCCCAAATATTATTAAAGATATCTAAAAGTGTTGTAAGAGAACTTTTTGGCAGATGCTTAAGCATCTGATAATGAATTTCATCGGGGCCGGTTGCCGTATCATGTGATTTTTCAATGGCTTCAACTAGTTCGGATAAGTTAAAAGGTGTGTTGTATTCTTCGTGATTAAGGGATTTGAAGTTAAGTTTTCTTTTCTCTTGGTCCTTTTTGAAATTTCTAAAAGTGTCAGAATAATTACGCGATGATGAATTTCTCAAGAATGTGTGCCCAAGAGTATCTGAAATATCTTTTTTTGTTGAAGCTATTGTGTCAAATTCAGTATTTAAATGTGTAAAACTAGAGGACTTTGTTTTTCCTGAAATTTTTCGTACCATATCCCAACCTTTTTAATGGGGGTTTTGTAGTTCAATTTGGAGACATATTCTCTCCATGACTTTCGTTTTGAAGCTCGGATTGTTCGCCGAGCTTTAGCTCTAAAAACTTTTACGTCGTTTAGCTTTTCTGAAGTGGGACTTTTGCAGAACTTATTTAGAGCCTGTTTACGCTTTTTAATAGCTTCTTTACAGTCATTATTAAACCAAGGCTTGCTTTTCTTAGTATTTGTGGAGGTCTTTGGAATGCATTGTTCTGATATATTAATAAGTGTATCTGTGAAATCAGAAACAATGTCGGATGATTCATTTAAGTGATCAACTGTTAACTCTTCTTCACATAAATTATGGAATAATTCCCAGTCGGCTTTATTCATTTTCCACTTCTGGTTACAGTCTTCATCTGGTTCGTTTACGCTCTCAATTATAACAGGGAAGTGATCACTTCCGCACTGATCATCATGAACAGACCAGTCATAGTCCAAGAAGAGAGATGGGTGACACAAAGAGAGATCTAAAGAAGACAAATGACCTGTCGCAGGGTGAAGGTAAGTATAAGATTTATCATTCATCAAGCAAAGATCGCTCTTTGCAATAAAATCTTCGACAAGTGCTCCTCTGTTATTGATATCTTTACAGCCCCATAGAATATTGTGACCATTGAAGTCGCCAACTAAAAGGTATGGGGATGGAAGCTGACTCAGCAATGAGTCAAGATGTTCGGGCTTTAAAGAAAATGAGGGTGGAATATATAAAGAGCATATTGTAGTTTCTTTATCCAGAGAAACCGATACTGCTACAGCTTGAAGGTCTGTTTTTAATTTGATCTCTCTTTGTGGTAAACATGATTTAACAAAAATTGAACTGCCACCAGATGGTTTGTTACCATCAGAATAGATATAGTTGTATGTATTGAAACCCCTGACATCAATGTTGTCATCAGTTTTTAAAAAAGTTTCTTGCAAACAAAACACCGATGGGTTTAATAACGAAATAAGTAATAAGAGTTCATTATAATTTGATTTAAGACCTCGACAATTCCATTGTATTATTTTGTGTTTTAAATCCATTTTATGAAGAGATTAAGACTAAAAACTATATTGGAGCTGCAATTGGTGATATAGATCTGCTACCACCAGCTCGTGGTGTTGCTGACCTCGATCTGTTTTTGCCGTTTGGTGATGATGGAGTTTCAAACTCCATATCACTGTCACTCAAAGATCCGAATCTGTTCTGGAATCTTATATTGTCTCTTTCCATTTTACGTTGTCTGTCTGTTTGTTTAAGAGACATTTGTTTTTTCGGATCTTCTGATCCCTTATTAGTTCGACCTAAGTCGAGTTTCTCTTTTGCATGCGGCGCTGGCTTCGGTACGGTCGCTGTCGACCGATCCGAAGCAACCTGGATTGCGCCATTTGATAAACTGGTTGAACTTTGTGGTGCTGGAGTGGATTTACTCCATGCACCAGATTTTTTCAGTTCAGCTATGTATGATTCAGCAGTCTGTGTTGCGGAGCTGGAAACTTTTACACCAGCACCTTTTGTGATGCTGGCGTAACTGGTGGTTGGTGTTGTGTATCGCTCATCAACAATTTTCCGCGCTTCTGGGAATGTTATCCCCCTTTGGTATTTGACAGTGAGTATTTCTTTTTCTTTTTTCCATGCCGGACAATCTCGAGAGAAAACAGCATGCTTGCCACCACAATTGACGCATTTGGGTTCATTTTTGCAGTTTTGATGGTTATCGACATGTTTTTCCTCACCACAGTTTGGACAGAGTTGTTTCTTCTGACATCTGCTTTCGTGGTGACCAAAAACCTGACAATGATAACATCTGAGAGGGTTTGGTATATACACCTCTACGTTAACAGATAGATATGCAACTTTTATTTTCTTGGGCAGAACTGGTGTATTAAATGTCAACACGTAGGTACTTGTTGGCTTTAATACACCACCTCTACGAACTTGGATGTTACGTACACCAATGACGCCTTCATCTCTCAAATTCTCAACAATCTCGGTATCGTTGCACGGGCGTAGCTCTGGGCTGCGGATGACACCTTTACATGAATTTAGGGTTTTGTGCAACGATACTTTGACGTTGAGATCGAAGATCTTTGTGGTACCAAGCAGGTTTTTGACCTGCTGTTCTCTCTCGACTTCCAAGAGGAGATCACCTGACTTCAGTTTTTTTATACTTTTTGGATGTCCGGCAATGGACACTATACTCTTTTCGATCACAAAAGGTGATAAATCTGACACCGTACGTGTATCATCACGTGATGTTATCACCAAGAAGCGCGGAACATTGCTTAGCTCTTGAGTTTCAGACTGCTGACTAGACTGCTGACTTGACTGCTGACTTCTCTTTTGACTGGGTTCATCCGTTTCGGAATGAATCCTCGTCTTTTTACGTTTAGCTGCGTTGCGGTTATGTTTTTTTCCATGAGGCATAAGGAAAAAATTCTAGTTTCGTCCCAAGTGCTCTCCGCCCTCCGTGGAGCCCTACAAGGGAACACCATAATGGAGTGGTTATCCAACTCGCAGGTGTTAGAGATACACGTGAGATATACTCGTATAAACAAAATGCCTACACGATTGATCCGTTTAGCCACCGCCTTCTAGAGATAAAAAGACAGAAAAGGGTAAGGTAAATGGGCATATGGTTGGTATCAGGAAAGATACAAAAAGAGTTGAAGAGAAAGCAAAGCGGTATCTCTAGGGCTCGGCGCGACCAGCCGATTGACCGTGCCGGACCGCACGGCCACCCATCTACACCGAAAAGCCAGGCCAAAGAGGCGTGTTGGGTACCTGAAGCACCGCCACCTCAGGTAACCCTCAACCTCCAGGATCCCTTCTTCCGGCTTACAGGACGCCACCCACGGCAAACGGGTGGTACTTCCTTTAGCTCTTCCCAGTGGGCACAGAGACCACAGCGGCAATGTGCCCAGTGGGAATTGAGCCCCCAGGGCCACGGCAAGGCAGGAAGTCTAATACCTGGGGGTCGTCAATCGATGAAAGAGATATATTAACCTGTGGTCTACAACCAAGGTCGACAAACTAGCTCACACCAGTGCGTGAGAGGGGGGTTCACCCTTAATTATAATCTGGCCAGTCGCGTCTTGTGTTGTTTCTTTTCCTTATTTTGTTTTGTTATTTGCTTCTGTAGACACTCACGTCACCCCGTTCCGAGCACAGAACATTGTTTTGCCTTCGGGACGGACGTCGTGAGTGCGCTATAGAAGCAAATAAATGTGATGTTTTGTATTAGTATTGTTGTATATAGATTCTGTAAATAATTAATGCCATTCATTTGATATCTTTCTTGTGCCTTACCCCACAGCTGCCCGTACACCTGTCAGAGATCACGCTCGGTTATCTTGTCAGCATGGGGGTTTGCGGGACGCCGTAAACCCACATGTAATAATTAGCGACACAAACACCCAAAGACATACCATAACAAAAATTAACCGTGACACACAAACCACCTTAGAACGGTCAGCGGAAATGAATTCCACTTGGGGGGGGGGGGGGGTGGAGGGGCTTAAATCGATTTTACGTGGCCACATTCCTCTATGAGGACCCGACAGCAAGAAACCATTGGAATGCTGGAGCAAAAGAAAACCAACAGTTAGTCACCGCTGGGCCCGACCAGAGACATAACATCAGGTACCAACCAACATAAGCCTTTACGCTGGAACCGACATAGAATCTGAGGCCTGACCCACCGGCGTGCAATTAAAGAGGAAAGCGAAGTTGTCAACCCTAATTGGGTTAACTACCATGCATGCAGTCTGTCGTATAACATTTATTTTGTACCTTATCTTTTTATATCGAAAATTGGGTACTGAAGTCATTGCGGTTATATATTTTTTCTGAATTTATATACATGTACTAAGTCATCATAAAATTCTCGTTCCGATAGACCTTGTTGCAGAAGAGATTTAATTCCAATATTGAATTTTGAAATTAAATCAGAATGACGTCTATAACATTTTGAAAAGGCTTTGCGTAGTTTATCGTACCGATAACCCTGATTAAGAAGTTTATTACGAGTGTTGAAGTCAGTTACATGACTACACATCTGGCAAATCGAAATAATTGCGAAATATAAACACCATAGGATGGCGCACGAAATTGTATCTGGTGGACCTCTACCAAGAGTGTTCAAATTATAGCCCCGGGGCCAAAAATGCCCACCGGTTTTTAATTGACTTATATAGGGAAACCCTTTAAAATTTTCTCATCTGAAACCAGAAGGCCCAGGGCCCCGTTTCACTAAACTTCGTAAGTCTTACGAATTCTTCAGTCCAAATTTGCGTTTTACTAACGTCAACTTCTTAAGAATTTTCGTAAGATTTTCTTAACTTTTTTCGTGACTTTAAGATAGGTGGTAGGCATTCGTAACTCCTAAGAATTTTCTTAAGTGTCATTGCGGCCATCATGTTGTTAGATTTACAGGAACAAGAAATTCGTCGTCGCCGGGTATTTAGGAAACGGCTGAATCCTTTGCTTTATCTAAATGACGAAGAAGTCGAAGAACGCTATAGACTTCCAAGAGCCGGCATTGAAGACTTGATTAAATTGATAGAAAATGATGTATCTCCAGTATGTGCAAGGAGTCACCCCCTTGAAGCAACCACCAAAGTTAGTAATGCTGTTCTCTGATAATATGTCAAATACAGATTTTATAACTATGTACCGTAGGCGCATATAGCCCGGCGTTCTGGAACATCGCGGTACTAACGGAAAAATAAAAATAATTAAATTTGCAACAGGCACCTTTAAACAATTGTTTGATATTTGGGAAGTTCATTTATTCTTCCTCAATCTTGCGTATCATGAAGTCCTTTGAAATTCAATACTTAGCGCAAGTTCTGATTCAACCGGTAGCCATATTGGAAAATGTATGTCAAGGGAGAGTATCCTAACATCGCGGTAAACAGTTGAGGCTCCATAAGGGGAAAATAAATTCATTTTTTCTTACACCTATGGCTGTCAGTGTTTGAACACTTTATACTGGCTTGGGACTGTTTATGTTTGATCAAGGTAGATCAGCTTTGATAGAAACCATGAACATATAAACAGAAACTTAACATATTTACAGGATATTTGTTTCAGTACTTTGACATTTATGGTTTTGAGAAGCCTTGTGGAAACCTGAAAATGCAATCAAGACTCACAATCCTGACTTCAGAACAATACACGATGTTTGTACAAGGAGAGCAAAAATTACATTTGGCTCATTCAGCAATAAGGATACTAGAACATCCGCGAAAAGTCTTTGTCTCCCACAGCCCACATTAACAACACTTCCCTCTAGCATCAACTGAAAAATCAGTCATAATTATCCTCACTCGTAATAAATTATTAACGGCTAAACTGCTTAATCAGGGTTATCGGTACCATAAACTACGCAAAGCCTTTTCAAAATTTTATAGACGGCATTCTGATTTAATTTCAAAATTCAATATTGGACTTAAATCTCTTCTGCAAAAAGGTCTATCGGAACCCGAATTTTATGGTGACTTAGTATATAAATTCAGAAAAATATATAACCGCAATGACTTCAGCACCCAATTTCGTAAAATCATTCTTCGATATAAAAAGAATGGGTACAACATGGATGTTATACGACAGACTGCATGGTAGTTAACCCAATCACGGTTGGCAACTTTGCTTCCCTCTTTAATTGCACGCCGGTGGGTCAGGCCTCAGATTCTATGACGGCTCCCACGTAAAGGCTTATTGAGAATTAGAGAGATCTAATTCTTGGTAATGTTGGTTGGTGCCTGATGCTCTGTCTCTGGTCGGGCCCATCAGAGTCTAACTGTTGGTTTTCTTTTGCTCCAGCATTTCAGTGGTTTCTTGCTGTCGAGTCCTCACCGTTGTCTCAACTCTGTGGTTCTTTGATTTTTTTGTGTTCACGGAGATGTTGCACTGATGAGTTAGGAGGCCTTCATGCGGACTGAACAAATTATTTGTCTAAATCGCGACGGAAGTAAGGGCGAGGATTGTGGCCACGTATAATCGATTGTCGCCCCCCCCCCCCCCCCCCAGTGGAATTCTTTCCACTAACCGTTCCAAGGCGGTTCTTCTGTGGCGGTTTATTTATGTTGTTGTTTGTTACTTACTGGTTCTTCTGTCGCGATAGAGGTAAGGGCGAGGATTATGGCCATGTAAAATCGATTTAAGCCCCCCAGTGGAAATCTTTCCACTGACCGTTTCAAGGCGGTTCTATGTGGCGGTTTATTTATGTTGTTGCTTGTTACTTACTGTGTGTATCACTTGTGTCTTTTTATTTTGGATGGCCATATTGCCATTTTGTGGGAAAGTAACTGTCCTTATGGCCCTCCTTTGTTAAGATTTCCATTATGGTCTGGTCGCTTAATGTTTGTGTTTCTTTCCCTTTGGTGTCTTTGATGGGTGGAGTAAGTTAATTGTATCGATTCCTGATCTTTGTTTTACTTCTACTTTTCATTTACTTTACACGCGACCAACTGTGTTCATACTTCCATGAACTGCAGAAAAATAAATGTCATTTCTTAATTGGTCAAGTATCCGCCTCATTGAGCTGATGTGCAAAACCCATATTTAAAAAGAAAGACGACTCAATGTCAAGGTCACCGTTCAATGTCAGAAGCATGAATCATTGAATTTTGTGCCCGTTCCACAACTCCTTTATCTCTTAAATAATTTTCATTAAACTTTGATCAAATCCCCCCCCCCCCCCCCCCCAATACATAAACCCATGATGCCATGTGAAGGTCAAGAACATAGGTGAAGATCACAAGGTTGAACATTGTTATTAAAGTGCAGCATGGGATCTGGCTGTCCCTCATACTGCTTTCTTGTAATAGTCAGGAATGGTTGGGTTTAAAGTGCTTATATAACAGTGAAAATCAGTCCTCGTCGTGCAATGGTAGTACTGTCCATGTATAAATGGGAACATGTCAGTTCGATTCTGACCCAGGACCAAATATAAATACTGTTATTGGGGCCCTCTGAGCCTCTCCATTCCTGGCACTGTATGATTCGCACAAAATGTGCCAGCTATGTATATTATGTGGTTAAAATTCAGCACTTATGTGCACATTTTTACGTTCAGGTATGTGATTTGTTGTTATTAACCCATAGAGCCGAATGTTTCTGGAGTGCTTAAGGCTTATGGCTGATTAAAACCTACTTACATTTGGAACCTCCATGGGCTGGTGGATTAAGTATGTTCTTTGAACTTTGGTCACATGACAAAAATGTCCGTCATGTCCATCTATTTACATTAGTATTATAAAGCCTAATGTAAACCTTTTGAAAACGCTGTATTTCATAGTTCCATGAAGACGTCGAATCACATGATATTCATTAACGTAAAGTGACGCCAATTTAAACCATGGTCCTCTACGGTCGCATTGGGATTTGGCGACGTCAACGCTGGCCACTTTTTGTGGAAAAACTGACTGTAAATTTTTTTTAGCTTTAAAAGTTTATCCTATAAAAGTTAATGTCACCCATTTATGAGGAGCAAAGAATGTAACTATAATAAATATAATTGATTTTTTGTTGTTCATGGAAGTATGAACGACATTGGGTCTCTCGCAAGGTTTAGATGAACCCCTTCGGGTTAATGTACTTTGGAGTTGATTCACTGCAATTTAGTGCATTCATACTTTCATAAACAACCGGGGAAAACGCTTAAATCATATGAGATTTAGGTTAACAAATGATAATTTAATAAAATTAAATAAAAAAGCTTTTGCTTTTGTGTCATTCTAGTCTGACATTGTGGTTATTCTTGACGTGTTACAGACATTGATTACACTGAGGTATTTGGCCAAGGGTAGTTTCTATAGAGAGACTGGTGACTTGCATGGAATGTCCACGAGTTCCGTGTTCAGAGCCATTTCTGATGTTGTTGCTGCACTAAACCTTAGACTAAATAAACAACATAAAATTTCCCTCACATGAACAACATAAAATTTCTCTCACATGATAAGAGGTAAATGAAATTAGAAGAAATTTCTACCAACTTGCTGGAATTCAAAATGTAATTGGTGCTTTGGATGGAACGCTTATACGTACCTATCATTGCCCCTAAAGGACAAGAAGAACCCGTCTATGTATGTAGAAAAGTTTACAATGCTATCAGTGTTCAGGCTGTGGTTGATCCAGACATAAGGTAAATTGATAACTAGATGAGCTGTATAAGTGAATTATAGATTGATAAATCACTGGGAGACAGTTGTAACATGTAGTAAATCACGAGTGCGTATCGTTGTTTATTTATTCAATTTCAACTAACGGACAGTGATTTATTACTCAATATCTCACTGCACTAAAGCTATATTTCGATTCGAACACACTGAAAGTCGACGAAAATGCTATTGATTCCTTATAGTTCTCCCTGTCTTATGCCATTGTTGAAAGGAATCGCACCAATATGATTTTCTGTATCACATGCACTAACCTGTTATCAGATAATGACTTCACAGCATCTGTTAACAATAGATGAAATGGGATAAAAATATTTATTTTCACAGCCCATTGATTTATCACTCATTATATCACTTGATTTGTCTATTGGCTTTATGGTTGAGGTATATATGGAGCATAAGTTTGTCCTCAGGAGACAAACCGGTGTAGACATCAAATTATTAATAAAATGTAGTGAACCCCCATTTGAAACCCACTTTATAGGAAGCAAAATTGGGTTCATAGGAGAATGTATCCTGCCACGACAAAAGGGTATGTGTCAGAACATCCAATGCATGTATATAGGATATTTACTTTTTTTAGTTGATACCAAAAACATTTAATCGAGAGTTGAAAACGTCCAAATTTACGCGAGTGGGAATTAAAAAAGTAGTTTCTTTTTATTTAATAGCGACACCGCCTTGTGGCTGCAAAGCAGCCAAGCGGTGGCGTCAAGTGGTAAAGCGTATGGAACTACGGGATATAGCATACCATAGGCCTGAAAAGCTTTCGTCAAGGTACGAAAAAAATTCGAATAATTAAAAAACAGCGAAGAACTCCGAGTATTCCAAATGAACCGAGATCCAATGAAATAACGTCTATGTTTAGGCTCATGAATAAATTATTTGGCGTTTCGACCTTTTATGACAGGCGAACGGTAACCAGCTTGTTAACAAACATACACGAGCGACCTAATTCGCATATAATGTTCGTCTGATATCGTCCATTGTTATCGGGCTGATTGTGACAGCAGTTACCGTATTTCAAAGACAGATTACTGCGGTATTATATTGATTCTGGTGAGAATAATTTTGCAAGATATCAGGGTCTTCACCCGATTATTTGTATACTTTTGCTGTTTTATATGCCATAACATTTTCATTACTACTGACAGTGAATGAATACCGGTATGGCTTCTAGATTGCGATCTGCTTCTGCATTATCTATATGGCCTTCGCATATTATGCTTGATATTGATAGTACAAGGTACTTTGTTAAAGATGTCCCAGGTGATGGAATTTTTTTTTATCATTGCTTGAGCCTAGCGTCTGGTCTCAGTATGGTGGATAGTTACATTTAAAGAAATGCTATATGTGGTCACATTTATGAAAATTGGGATGATTTGAAGGCAGAAGTTATGCTTTATGGGGAGGAAAGGAACACACAGGAATTATATTGCATGTTGATGCTCAATTCCAGAGGGTGGGCTACCTCTTCTGAAATTCATGCAGCAGCTGTTCTTTTAAATTGCAATATTCATGTATGGTTACTGGGGAACCAAAACAACAACAACACGTTCACTTTGCAACAGTTTCATCCAAACAGCCCCTCTTCCAGGAACATAACACTTCTTCGCAATCAACACTTTCAGCTTTTACGCCCTGTACTTCCTACAAATAGGGCTTCTATTCGCTACCCATCTTCTTCCACTGAACTATACCATTAGTTCTGACAATTCAGAAACAATACAAAACCATTCTTCTAATCTACACAGTGCCTCTCCCAGATTAAATGTCAGTAGCAAAAAAAGAAAGCATTTACCCTGTGCCACAAATAATATTAGTGCTAAATTAAACAAACTTTCTGACACAGAGTTTATGTGCTGAAAATATGGGGTGCAGTTTGAGCATCCCTTACCAAATGAAACGGCCAAAAAAAAAAAAAAAAAAAAAAAAAAAAGATGTAGGCGTAACACATACAGGATAAAAAACAAAAACATAACAATGAAACAAAAAAAGACAAACTTGAGACTGACTGCCTCAAGCATGGCTCTCTGTATGAAGCACCTGTTCAAAATGAAAACGTCAGGGAAACTTACGATTTAAGCCCCCCAGTGGAAATCTTCCACTGACCGTTCCAAGGCGGCTCTTCTGTGGCGATTTATTTATGTTGTTGTTTGTTACTTACTGTGTGTATCACTTGCGTCTTTTAATTTTGGATGGCCATATGGCCATTTTTTGGGAAAGTAACTGACCATATGGCCTTCCTTTGTTTAGGTTTCCATTATGGTCTGGTCGCTTAATGTTTGTATTTCTTTCCCTTTGGTGTCTTTTATGGATGGAGTAAGTTAATTGTATCAATTCCTGATCTTTGTTTTACTTCTACTTTACAACAGAAAAAAAGCGTAATACTTACAGAATAGCCAAAATTAAACAAACACTTCCTCAAACGAAGGCAACTCATAGTGAAAATAATGAAAGACAAAATATGAACATTCAACATCCTAAATGAATTTGAGGAGTTTGATCAAAATCACTCAAAGCAACTAAGCAGTCCTAAAACCATATCAACTACACACATGCACATGGACAGAGGTGAAGATACAGACAAAACATATCAAGACAAACGTTACAGTGCTACTGAAATTTCATATGATGACACCGAGTTTTTGTGTCGAAAATATAGGGTGCAGTTTGAGCCTCCCTTACCAAATGAAACGCCCAAAGACAAAAACAACCGATGTAGGCGTACCACATACAGAATAAAAAAAAAAACACACAAAAAATTGACAAAAGTAACGTATCAGTACCTGACCCACCACCACTTGACCACGACACTGTTTTAAACAGAGCATTGCACTCCATCAGGGCATTTGAATTTGAGCAGATGTCATACAAATTTTTTTATTGCACCGTTTGTAATAAAGACTCTCTTTCAGTTAGTTTTTTTTTTTCAAATGAAAATAAGATGAAACCTGGTAAGATGCCTGCAGAATCGCTGCATCTGTCAGTTATAGAAGAACTGTTGATATGTAGAATATCCCCATGTATAAATGTTCATATGCTGAAACATGGTGGAATTGCTTCTGCAGGTCACTATGTTACTTTCCCCAAAGAAGTAAATGAACCAGCCCAAACATTCCCTCGACTCCCTAAAGAAATTAATATACTAAAGGTTCGAAAAATAAGTTTGAGCAACACCTCAAAAGACTTTCGTGTAAGACGGTTTAAAGTTCAAAATGCCCTGATTTGGCTGAAAGCGAATAGCCCAGCATATTCTGATATAATAATAAGTGAAGATAGACTTATTGAGAATTAGAGAGATCTAATTCAAGGTAATGTTGGTTGGTGCCTGATGCTCTGTCTCTGGTCGGGCCCATCGGAGTCTAACTGTTGGTTTTCTTTTGCTCCAGCATTTCAGTGGTTTCTTGCTGTCGAGTCCTCACCGTTGTCTCACCTCTGTGGTTCTTTGATTATTTGTGTTCACGGAGATGTTGCACTGATGAGTTAGGAGGCCTTCACGCGGACTGAGCAAATTATTTGTCTAAATCGCGACGGAAGGGCGAGGATTGTGGCCACGTAAAATCGATTTAAGCCCCCCCCCCCCCAGTTGAAATCTTTCCACTGACCGTTCCAAGGCGGTTCTTCTGTGGCGATTTATTTATGTCGTTGTTTGTTACTTACTGTGTGTATCGCTTGTGTCTTTTTATTTTGGATGGCCATTTGGCCATTTTGTGGGAAAGTAACTGTCCTTGTGGCCTTCCTTTGTTTAGGTTTTTATTATGGTCTGGTCGCTTAATGTTTGTGTTTCTTTCCCTTTGGTGTCTTTGGTGGGTGGAGTTAGTTAATTGTATCGATTCCTGATCTTTGTTTTACCTCTATTTTTCAACTTTACCAGTGGATGATTTTGTTGATGTTGATACTTTAGAGTACAAATCTGATACATGCCACCAACATGATAATGGTCCAGCCCCCGGGCAAATTGATCCAGGTGATGTTGATTGTACTACTCATTCCAGTGTTCTTCTGTCGGATCAGCCAGTCAATATTCGTGAAGATGTGCAGGCTGTTGTAGATAATGTACTTGAAAGTAATTCAAACTCTGTCACTATAAATAAGCAGGGCACTGTTACAATACCATGGCCAACAAGAGGTAAGGTTCCACTATCAGAATTCGCTACTCATTATTTTTTTACATTAGACTTTCCATCTCTGTTTCCTTTTGGCACTGGTGATTTCTTTATGAACCGTCCCAGAACGATCACGTCTATGGCAAACTGGGCTGACCATCTTTTGTGGTATGACGATGGAAGATTTTCATATCACAAGTACTTTAAATGTGTGGTCTATAATATGATAATGCGAAGACAGGCATTTGAAAATAGCAGCTATATCATGCAGCAACAACTTGGTGAGCAACATCTTACTGTTTCAGACCTTAAAGAAAAAATTCAGAATGGGGACAACCCTATCGCTTGGAAAATTCTACACTTTGGAGCATCATTGCGTGGAACATCTCAGTATTGGACACAAAGGGGAGAGAACTGAGGTCATTAATACAGTTTCTAATCAATGAAGGCAAAGGCTTTCCATCATTTTTTACAACTGGCAGCTGTGCAGAATTCCATTTTAAACCTCTTTCTAGATTATTACAAATCTATGTTAAAGAAACTTCTGGGGATGACACTGATCTTTCCGACAGAAACAAGCTTTTCCAAACCCTCCAGAACAACACACACATTGTTGGCCATTACTTCGACCTACGTACAAAATCATATTTTCAACATGTCATGTCACAGATTTTTGGTGTCAGTGATTACTGGTATAGGCAAGACTTTGCAAAGTCAAGGGGCATGATTACTGGCATGGCTTGTGTTGGAGGCCTGACAGGGAGCCCAACAATTTACTTTTCGAGGCTGTTTCACAGGGGCTATCAGATCCAGAATGTGCAGACAAATTGGCTGCTTCGGCATCAAACAATTTTAGAATGTCTGCATGCCATCCAGCTGGGGTAGACCTTGATGGGAACAGTCGAAATAATTTGTGGCCTCCTCCGGATGGTACTGCTCTTCCACCGCCAGAGGAAAAAAAATCCCCTTGTCAAACTGCTTTGTGATGTTATCGGCTCCCAAGAGAGTCATCTTGAGGATTATTTACTGTTAACAAATCGTTTCAATATACACAGATGTTCTAACTACTGCCTTCGCCCACCAAATTAAAAAAAAAAACATTCAAATATTGATAAGATCTGCAGGATGGAATTTGTAACATCTACATCACCGTGAAAACGACTAAGGCAAAATCCAGAAATAGTTAAGGACAGAAATAGTTCCTTACGCCTTGAGATGGAAAGGGATCATCCGACACTTGTTCAACATTCCCGTTTCCATACCCAAGGCTGGAGGGCAAATGGAGATATATCTTTAATTCTTTCGAAAAGTAACCCTGACAATCCTTCAGTAGATGAAATCTTGGCATGTGAAAAGTACATCACAGGCTATGCCTGTAAGGGAGGTGAACCAACTAGGGTTGTCGCAGATTTATTCAGTGACTTAGTTAGTTGTGCTGATGAGTAAACAGGAGTGACCGCAAAAGCTATTTGCACACGCTTGTTAATGACAACAGTCACAGGAGATGTTTCTGCTGTTGAGGCTACTTATGAAATTTCTTCCAGGCCTTTGTACCGCTGTAGCCACATTTTTCAAACTATTGGCCTGTCAGGATCAAGAGTTCTAGAGAAAAATTGGGATGTATTGTCCAAAAACACTGTGCTTCATTGCTCTTAAAGGAACCCATTTTTGATTTTTATTTGCCGGAAGGCTTTTTAGACAGTTTCGAAATTTGTCTTTTAAAACGCTCTAGTAACCTTGTTAATGGTATTATTGAGTGCTTGATGTCTCTGCAAAGAAGGTGTAAATTAATTGTGTTGTTTCCCGATCATTACTTCACTTCTGCTTACAGTAGACTACTACTTCAGCATATTTGCATAATTCTTTTTTCCCTGTATGAAACAATTGCATCAACAATTTTCTTCAAGACTATTAGGATTATCAATGCCTTCTTTTTTTCCACATTTACTAGCCTACCCAAACGAATTCATCGTATTAAGCTTACTACTTTTATGTTAGCGCCTTCAGTACGATATTTGATTTTCATAAAACACGGGAACATCTATCTGGTTCGGTTAAACGGGGGGGGGGGGGGGGGGGGTGTGGGGTTATACTGGAACCAGAAGAAGACAAAGAGTTGTCTTTCCTCCCGTCATTCCTGTCCTTCTCAAGTGGTGAAATGATAAGTTAACTTCATTGCCTACTTATACCAAAGTAATCCAATGACGACTCATTTAATAAATAGATAGAACTCATTTAATAAATAAGGCTTGGTATTAGCAACAAGATGAAGGTCCTTTATTGCTTTGAATGCTTCCATTTGTGTCATTCTCATGATATGGTACAATGACTGTCAGCATTGAAAAAAAATCTTTTCAACAGGCGTCAAATACCTTACACCTTCGGTTTAAATTTGAAACTTATGCAATTTTCTTGTCTGGGTTCTTACTAAATATTCTGTTTTCATGGGTAGGCAAAATTTTAATGTCTGTTAGTTGCGGATGAAAAACGCCTAATTGTTGCAATTGCCAATACGCATGAAACATATATATATATAATATAGGAGGAATGTCTAAACATAATGTTACTTCCATTCCTTTAACTAAAAATGATGAATTCTACCCTTCAAAATACTCCCAAACTCTCCTTAGCCAGTCAATCCTGTCTTGGAGTCAAATTTGATACTCCCATAAAAAGTCTTTTATTAAATTACAGATCCAAGACAATTTATCACATTGTATCTCTGCCCTGAAAGATGCTTTTTCAGTCTTTGAAGAAGATATTCTAATGTCAGTTCTGAAAATAAAATCAAAGATGCTGACCATCTGACTCCAGGTGTGCCTTGTTGGAAGCTTCGTTCATTTATCAAGCAAGAATGTTATATGGTCAAGTTAATTGTGGGGATGGCCGTTGTGTTATTGATATAGATATGCATTGATCCAGGGATTCTTCCATATTCCTATTAATATTATTTAATACATTCTAAGAACTTAAATGTCTTGTTGTGTCTTTAGGCACCAGAATTTCTAAGACTAACTTTGTTTATACTAATGTACTTTTAATATTTCGATTGCGAAGAAAGCTTCAAACTCATTGCATTGCTCTCCAACACTCATTCCGGATGTTTACAAGCGTGCGAAACAGGCAGTGACTTTTACACCACTGTTACCCATTACCAACTGGGTGAAGTGTAACAGGGTAATTACGTGTCTAGTGCATTGATCCAAGGCATTCTTCCATTTTCCTATTAGTCTTATTTAATACATTCAAAGAATTTAAATGTCCTGTTGTCTCTTTGGGCACCGGAATTTACATGACTAACTTTATTTATACTAATTTATTTTTAATACTTCGATTGCGAGGAAATAGTTCGATTGCGAGGAAAGCTTCAGCCACCAAATTTGCTGTGTGTGTTAACGAAGGCCAAGACAAGCTTCCTACGCTATACTGGTTACCTAAACTTCATAAAAAAAACCTTACAAAGCACGGTTTATTGCAAATTCTAGCTCTTGCACTACCACTGAACTTTCTAAATTATTAACGTCCTGTCTTACTGCTATTAAAACGCATGTAATTAATATTGTGATAAAGTCTTTGAAAGATCAGGAAGAAACCAGTGCTTCAGCTGAAGTGCACGGCCCGCCGGATGCTTTTAGCTTAATGAGTGTTACCATATATGGGTATGGCGGCCATTTTGGTCATGTGACCTGGACCTAAAACGGTTCCCCAAATAAATGCGCCTTATCGTAAGGAACAAAAATATATCTTATACTTTAGTACTGTATTCTGAATCGTTTGCAGGATAAAATACATTCTCACTTTTCCAATACAAAAGCATATGTGTCAAAGTTTGACCTAGGCACAAAGAAGGTCAAGGTCAACCCAGGGTCACCATTTTAGCAATTTATGATGGGCCTACGTCCCAGATGCTATTTATCAAGTTTCGTGGAAATCTGCCCAGTGGTTCTGGAGAAGACTATTTTTGAAGGGTTTTTACCACATATGGCTTGGCGGCCATTTTGGTCATGTGACATGGACCCCATGAGCAAATTTTGGTTTCCCTATCCCATAGAGGTTCCATATGAAATTTGACTTCAAACGACCCAACGGTTTCTGAGGAGAAGCGGTTCGAAAATTTTCACATTCTCGTCTCGGCGAGGCTATACTAAATGGAATGTTATATTTCGCAAGTTCATTGGTAAGATCTCATTGATATCTATCAGTATGCCAAAAATTGTTTAAATATTCCAAGCAGTTAGGTCACTATCACCAATTTTCACAAACGGGTTACGGACGGACAGACAGACAGACCATATATGGCTTGGCGGCCATTTTGGTCATGTGACCTGGACCCCATGAGCAAATTTTGGTTTCCCCCGTCCCATAGAGGCTTCATATGAAATTTGATTTCAATCGGCCCAACGGTTTCCGAGGAGAAGCAGTTCGAAAATTTTCATATTTTTCACCTCGGCGAGGCTCTACTAAATGGAATGTAATATTTCGCCAAGTTCATTGGTTAGATCTCATTGATATCTATCAGTATGCCAAAAATTGTTTAAATATTCCAAACGGTTAAGTCACTATCACCAATTTTCACAAACGGGTTACGGACGGACCCAAAGAAGGTCAAGGTCAACCAAGGGTCACCATTTTAGCAATTTATGATGGGCCTATGTCCCAGATGCTATTTATCAAGTTTCGTGGAAATCTGCCCAGTGGTTCTGGAGAAGTCTATTTATGATGAGTTTTTACCATATATGGGTTGGCAGCCATTTTGGTCATGTGACCTAGACCCCATGAGCAAATTTTGGTTTCCCTATCCCATAGAGGCTCCATATGAAATTTGACTTGAATCGGCCCAACGGTTTCCGAGGAGAAGCAGTTCAAAAATTATCACATTTTTTGCCTCGGCGAGGCTATACCAAATGGAATGTAATATTTTTTACAAGCTCATTGGTTAGATCTCATTGATATCTATCAGTATGCCAAAAATTGTTTAAAATTCCAAGGGGTTATGTCACTATCACCAATTTTCACAAACGGGTTACGGACGGACAGACAGACAGACCATATATGGCTTGGCAGCTATCTTTGTCATGTGACCTGGACCCAAGAGCAAATTTTGGTTTCCCCCATCCCATAGAGGCTCCATATGAAATTTGACTTCAATCGGCCCAACGGTTTCCGAGGAGAAGCAGTTAAAAAAATTTCACATTTTTGCCTCGGCGAGGCTGTACTAAATGGAATGTAATATTTCGCAAGTTCATTGGTAAGATTTCATTGATATCTATAAGTATGCCAAAAATTGTTTAAATATTTCAAGCGGTTAAGTCACTATCACCAATTTTCACAAACGGGTTACGGACGGACCCAATGAAGGTCAAGGTCAACCCAGGGTCACCTTTTTAGCAATTTATGATGGGCCTACGTCCCAAATGCTATTTATCAAGTTTCGTGGAAATCTGCCCAGTGGTTCTGGAGATGACTATTTATGAAGGGTTTTTACCATATATGGCTTGGCGGCCATTTTGGTCATTTGACCTGGACCCCATGGGCAAATTTTGGTTTCCCTATCCCATAGAGGCTCCATATGAAATTTGACTTAAATCGGCCCAACGGTTTCCGAGGAGAAGCAGTTCAAAAATTTTCACATTTTTTGCCTCGGCGAGGCTATACTAAATGGAAAGTAATATTTCGCAAGCTCATTGGTTAGATCTCATTGATATTTATCAGTATGCCAAAAATTGTTTAAATATTCCAAGCGGTTAAGTCACTATCACCAATTTTCACAAACGGGTACGGACGGACAGACAGACCATATATGGCTTGGTGGCCATTTTGGTCATGTGACCTGGACCCCATGAGCAAATTTTGGTTTCCCCCATCCCATAGAGGCTCCATATGAAATTTGACTTCAATCGGCCCAACGGTTTCTGAGGAGAAGCAGTTCAAAAATTTTCACATTTTTTGCCTCGGCGAGGCTATACTAAATGGAATGTAATATTTTTCAAGCTCATTGGTTAGATCTCATTGATATCTATCAGTATGCCAAAAATTGTTTAAATATTCCAAGTGGTTAAGTCACTATCAGCAATTTTCACAAACGGGTTATGGACGGACAGACAGACAGACCATATATGGCTTGGCGGCCATTTTGGTCATGTGACCTGGACCCCATGAGCAAATTTTGGTTTCCCCCATCCCATAGAGGCTCCATATGAAATTTGACTTCAATCGGCCCAACGGTTTCCGAGGAGAAGCAGTACAAAAAATTTCACATTTTTTTGCCTGGGCGAGGCTATACTAAAAGGAATGTAATATTTTGCAAGCTCATTGGTTAGATCTCATTGATATCTATCAGTATGCCAAAAATTGTTTAAATATTCCAAGCGGTTAAGTCACTATCACCAATTTTCACAAACGGGTTACAGACGGACGGACAGACTGACACAGTGATTTTAGGGCACTCTTAGAAATCAACCGACTTCAGTCGGTTGCTTTTTCTGCGGGTCGTGCAATCTGTTTTGGTCTATAAAAAATTCGAATGAGGTTTTAAATAAAATGAAATCTAGATATTTTCGTGCTTCTAGTCTGTCTACCTACGATTTTTCCACTCTTTACACTACACTTCCTCATTATCTTATAAAAGAAAAGCTTAATGATTTAATTGAATGGGCTTTTCACAGAGAAGATTATCTCTATCTTGCATGTAATGTCAGAAATGCATTTTTCACTTCTACAGAGCTAAGAAATTATACACTTTGGTCATGTCAGAAAGTGTGTGATGCCCTCACCTTTCTACTTGACAATATTTATATCAGATTCGGTACTAAGTTATTTAGACAAATTGTGGGTATTCAGATGGGTACTAATTGCGCACCTCTTGTGGCTGATCTGTTCTTGTATTGTTATGAAAGAGATTTCATTTTGTCGCTTTCCATTGATAACCAATCTGAAATTATTGAAGCTTTTAGCTCTACTTCTAGATATTTAGATGATTTATTAAATATTGATAATACCTATTTTGATGGTTTGATCAGTCAGATATACCCCCTAGATCTTCAGTTAAATAAAGCAAATTCTTCTGATACCGAGTCCCCGTTTTTAGATTTACATCTATCTATTGTAGATGGATTTGTTTCATGCAAAATTAATGATAAACGCGATGCCTTTGATTTTGAGATTGTTAATTTTCCTTTTTTGGATGGTGATGTTCCTCGTGCGCCATCCTATGGCGTTTATATTTCGCAGTTGATTCGATTTGCTGGAGTGTGTAGTCATCTAACTGACTTCAACACTCGTAGTGAGTTATTAACGGCTAAACTCCTTAATCAGGGTTATCGGTACCATAAACTACGCAAAGCCTTTTCAAAATTTTATAGACGCCATTCTGATTTAATTTCAAAATTCAATATTGGACTTATATCGTCTGCTGAGTGCAATAACGTTGTAAGTGCAAAATGGCAACTTTTCAGGAGAGACAAAAACTGTTTTTTTAAAGAATGGCATAGAAAACCATACTATAAGCTGGTTTCTTAACTTCATGGCAATTTCTTTCATTTGTGTGTGATGTTTATTGTTGAATAAATGACATTTGAAAAGAAATATTTAGCATTTTAGGGTTGATACACCATTTCTGCGCCAAGTGTTTTTTTAACTTTTTTGGTGCAAAAACGTTGTAAGTGCATCCAGCGCTAAAACGGTGTAAATGTACAAACCTTATTTCTTTGCCTTTTACATGGTAAAGCAGTTAATTAAAGGCACTTGGTAGGTAAAAGGTCACAATTTATACATTCTGCATGGTACTAACATGCTTATTCTGAAATATCAAGCAGCAGGATTCAATATTTTTGAGGTATTAAAAAACTTTGCGCAAAAATGGGGTAAGTGCACTTACACTGTTTTTGCGCCAACTTTTTTTCTAAAAGTCAGAGCAAAAACGGTGTAACTGACAAAAAAAATTCCAAAATGCTGAAATAAATCATGATTGAGGCAGAATCCAGCTGTAGAACTTATTTACCAAGTGTGTCAAGTCCTAAGGCACCCATTTATGCAAAACAACTATTTTGGCCAAAATGTCAGTTACACCGTTATTGCACTCAGCAGACGATATCTCTTCTGCAACAAGGTCTATCGGAGCCCGAATTTTATGGTGACTTAGTATATAAATTCAGAAAAATATATAACTGCAATGACTTCAGCACCCAATTTCGTAAAATCATTTTTCGATATAAAAAGATTGGGTACGGCATGGGTGTTATACGACAGACTGCATGCATGGTAGTTAACCCAATCACGGTTGGCAACTATGCTTCCCTCTTTAATTGCACGCTGGTGGGTCAGGCCTCAGATTCTATGACGGCTCCAACGTAAAGGCTTATTGAGAATTAGAGAGATAATGCTGGTTGGTGCCTGATGCTCTGTCTCTGGTCGGGCTCATCGGAGTCTAACTGTTGGTTTTCTTTTGCTCCAGCATTTCAGCGGTTTCTTGCTGTCGAGTCCTCACCTTTGTCTCACCTCTGTGGTTCTTTGATTTTTGTGTTCACGGGGATGTTGCACTGATGAGTTAGGAGGCCTTAATGCGGACTGAACAAATTATTTGTCTAAATCGCGGCGGGAGTGGGGGTGGGGATTGTGGCCGCGTAGGATCGATTTAAGCCCCCCAGTGGAAATCTTTCACTGACCGTTCCAAGGCGATTTATTTATGTTGTTGTTTGTTACTTACTGTGTGTGTCACTTGTGTCTTTTAGTTTTGGATGGCCATATGGCCATTTTGTGGGAAAGTAACTGTCCTTGTGGCCTTCCTTTGTTTAGGTTTCCATTATGGTGTGGTCGCTTAATGTTTGTATTTCTTTCCCTTTGGTGTCTTTTATGGGTGGAGTAAGTTAATTGTATCAATTCCTGATCTTTGTTTTACTTCTACTTTTCAAACTTATTGAATCACTCTCCAACACTTATACCGGATGTTTACAAGCGTGCAAAACAGGCAGTGACTTTTACACCACTGCTACCCATTTACATCTGGGTGGAGTGTGGGAGTGTAATTACGTGTCTTGTCCTTGGGGGGTGTGGCAGTGTAATTACGTGTCTTGTCCAAGGACATACGTTAATAGCGCTGACCGGATTCGAACCCAAAACCTCGCGTTCATTGGTTGAACGCGCTAGCGCTAACCAATGCCCTATCAAAGAAGTAAAACAGAGATCAGGAATCGATACAATTAACTTACTGCACCATTCAAAGACACCAAAGGGAAAGAAACACAAACATGAAGCGACAAGACCATAATGGAAACCTAAACAAAGGAAGGAAGGCCATAAGGACAGTTACTTTCCCACAAAATGGCCAAATAGCCATCCAAAATAAAAAGACACAAGTGATACACAGTAAGTAATAAATAATAACATAAATAAACCGCCAATGAAGAACCGCCTTGGAACGGTAAGTGGAAAGAATTCCATGGGGGAGGGTGGGGGGGGGGTTAAATCGATTTTACATGGCCCTTATCCTCGCCCTTGCCTCTCTCGCGGTATACACTAATTTTGTTTAGTCCGCATGAAGGCTTCCTAACACATCAGTGTAACATCTCCGAGAACATACAAATCAAACAACTACAGAGATAAAACAAGGTTGAGGACTCGATAACCCTTCTATAGAAAATACAACAACAGGATTGCTGAATAAAAATAAAACCAACAGTTAGACTCTCTGAGGGGCCCGACCAAAGACGGAGCATCAGGCACCAACCAACATAAAGAATACTAAAATAAAATAAAATTACATTTATGTTTTTACGCAAGAACCGTCATATAATCTTAAGCCCGGCCCACCGGTGTGCAATCAAAGAGGGAAGCAAAGTTGCCAACCATAATTGGGTTAACCACCATGCATGCAGTCTGTTTTATAACATTTATGTTGTACCCAATCTTTATATATCGACGAACGATTTTACGAAATTGGGTACTAAAGTCATTACAGGCATGTATTTTTCTAAATTTATATACTAGGTCACCATAGAATTCGGGTTCCGAAAGGCCATGTTGCAGAAGTGTTTTCAGTCCAACATTGAATTTTGAAACCAAATCAGAATGACGTCTATAAAACTTAGAAAGGGCTTTACGTAGGAACCGTATTCTTGATACAAATTTCGTTAAAAGCCTGTACCATGTGGCTTTTGCCATAGTTGTTCATCTCAAATTTTTGGGGGACCCAAATTTGGTAAGATAAGGACCTTGCGCTTTTTCCCAAAATTCTAGGCCCAGTACTTGTCATGAATGGGAATCAGATTACCTTTTCCTGAATTTACGGCCTACCTTTTCGTAAGTTTTGAATTGGCTATACCATGTATACAGGACCGCTCTTGAATGGGGCAGCCATCCTCCATTCACTTATCTAAGTTGTAAAGCCAAAAAACCTGTGCTAATGACATTTCTAAATGTGAAACGGATATTCACCTTACTGTGATTCTAGTATCCTTCTCTTGGATATTGCTGTATCTTTATCATTATTGCTCTTGACTAATCTGAAAATGTGTTTGTTTTTGCCTGTAGCTAGTGTACCTAAGGTATGTATAGAAAAGTATTGTCAACAAAGTATCAGGGCTTTTAATAAAAATAACAATTATAATAGTTGACATTATTTATAGAGGGTAACACAAACATCAGTAAAATAGTACTAAACTTTCACAGCCCCGTTTTCCTGCATAGAAATTAGTACTACAAAGCAAAGTCGATTAAATTCTCGAAAACTGTCTGTCCTATAATTTCTAGGTGTGTCTGCTCTGTATAGAAACACCTGAAATGCGCATGTTTTTGCCCTTCAGTGGTGGTTTCTAGGTGTGTCTGCTCTGTATAGAAACACCTGAAATGCGCATGTTTTTGCCCTTCAGTGGTGGGGTATCATCCACTTGTACTAATATTTTTTATTAAAATGTCACGTCTCTCATCAAACTTTCATTACATTACTTCTTCATGCCTTGACATTAAAGTTAGTATATTAAGGAAATCTAGCTGTGACATTACGCCTGTTCAAAGTGTTGTGTAAACAAGCTTTCTAACACAGGAAGCCTCCGTAAGGAATTATTATAATGTGCAACAAATCAATGGCAAGAAAAGCGTGATGCAAAATGCTGCCTTTGTATGGTGGTACTTAAAGTTTCTATGTCATTTTAGGCTGTGAAGTCAGCCTTTGTCTCAAAACATTTATACCATAGCACTGAAATGCATTTGTTACAGGACACTGAAATGTATATTATGTTACTGTCAATAATTTTGGTGAAACTTCTTCCAACAATGCTAAATATTTGGGACTACTTGAAAAGAAACAACGCTATTGTTGATTTTCAGTTTTAACAGTTTAAATACATATCAGGTCTACTGAATGCATTATTGACTAACAAATCACAGATGTCGGCCAGTTGCAAGTAGACACGTCAATCGCACTACGCTCTCGTGATTTATTACACTTTACAATATTGTTAGTGATCATTTATCAATTTGTCCATAAATTCTCATGTCTAACATTTGATCTTATGCTATTTCGGAATTATGTGTGTAACAATGCTGTATTTTTTATGTTTTATCATATATGTATACTTACATACATGTTTTCGCATTTTCCCCCCTTTCCGCTCCAATAACTTATGCTACATGGATGTCTTTTAGAAAATGGCACATTTGCTGGTTTTTGCGGGTGACTCCAGGGGGAGGGGGCTTGCTAAGTACATTGAAGAAAAAAGACATTCCAATATACATGTATACCCAGTAGCAACATTTCTATTGAAGTTTTTCCAGGTGGTACCCTAGGTAAAATAGCTCAACACATTTTCCACAGGCTTGTACACACACACACAGCAGCATACACTAAAATACTTATCACCATATTTGCAGGCATCTGCAGTCTCACACTCAAACATGGCAATAGGCTACATCACAATTGTATCTATTGTAGTCTACCATACACATCTAGCACCTATACAACATCACAGAGGAACCAAATCATGCAGGAACTCAAAAACATACAAACACATTCAAGAAAATTTTACAAACATACTTATGAAATTTGCATGTATCCCGCCAACAAATTTACTGCACTACACTCAATATTTTTGCAATAAATGTAATGCTAACATCTCACTCTATACCAGAAATGACATACATATACAACAACAGCTACTTGAAGCAGACGTCATTGCAATTAATGACTTCATCATGTACACACTTAATAAAGCAAATCTGGTGCGCACTGTGAGGCTTGACACTGATGTGAGCAGAAAAATTAAGTTGAAAAGAGGTCGGAAAGGTCAAAACGTTAAGGAAATCCTCAAGTTCCAATATCATCAATTCACTAATGGTGTTCATGCTAAACCTTAAATCATCAATTCACTGATGGTGTTCATTAACCTTAAGTTTCAAACAAGTGGTTTAAGGCACTGACAATGTCAGCCACACTGGATATAAATAAACTATTGACACATGACATAGCGCGGGAAGAACAATATTTGTAGCAAGAAGTTAATGAAATTGTAGTGAGTGAAGAAAACACACAGTATGTTACTCAGTCTGATTACAATGAAGAAGGAGATGATGATGATTTTGAAGATGATAATGATTATATTGGTACAAAATCCAGTGTAGTCATAACTGTTGATGACGATGAAGAAGAAGAAGACTGTGATACATGTGATTGGAAAACGTCTAAAATATTCCTTGAAGCCCCTGTCCATCAGGGTTTGAAGTAATAGATGTATGGGCAGCATGATGATTCCATACAGAGCTCAGTTCGACTGCACACGAGTACTAGTAAACCGCTTAGAGGATCTAAGCCTGCCCAAGTAAAGCGATGCGAGTTGGACGGTCCATGTTTTTAAACTTATAAACCATTCTGGTTCCATTGGGCGTCAGGGCTTGAGATGTCATTCCACCTCATTGTCGGGTAAAAGTCCCCACGAAATTGGAAGTAAGGTCTCCAAATTGACCTATACAGTGTTGACGGGGATGTAAATACTCAAATCAAACGAACAAATATTCCTTGTGGTTGACCATGGAAGTGTGTGCATGGAACACTGTCACCCCGGCCCATTTTTTTTATTTTTTTTTGGTTTTGGTTTTACGGCCCTTTCAAGATTATTTCACTCATATCGAGCGGATCGTAAATCAGATGTGGGCGAAAACCGGAGTACCCGGAGAAAAACAACCTGACCTTCCGTTGCAGAACTTGGCGTCTCACATGTGACCCGAGCGAGGCTCGAACCACAGCGGTGAGAGACCTAATGATCAAGAGTCAGCGCTCTTAACCACTAGGCCACGGAGGCCCGTACTATAGGCACTTAGAGAAATAGATTATGCTGCATGATGCTTGCACCCAGCGCTGAAGCTAACGACACAGGAGTACTGGTAAACCGTGTAGCCAATGCAAAGTGGTGTGAGGTAGACCACCCAATGCTTATACATGTAAGCGTTTTTGTTCAATAGTGTAGCAGGGCATGAGATGTCATTTCATCTCAATGTTCAGTAAAATTCCCACAAAATTAGAACCATCGTCTGCAAAATGACCTAAATAATAGTGACGGGGACATTTGGTTTATTAACCTCGATTCAAAAAAATAAAATAAAAAAAAATTGTTCAGTACTGTTTTGGAAATTTCTTTGTCATTGTTGGTAGAAGTATTTCTTCTATACATAAATTAATCTTCAGTTTTACTTTTTTCTCAATATTATTTTAATTCAGCCTTCATTTGTCTATAATTATTTCTTGGTGCCATTTCCTTCCCTGGCCCTTCAAGAAATGGTTTGGGCTTATGTTGCTTCAATGCAAAAGATGTAACCAATTGCACTTGAGTACTGGTAGCCTACTTAGAGGTTCTAAGCATGCACAAGAAAAGTGGTTCAAAGTAGAAGTAAAACAAAGATCAGGAATCGATACAATTAACTTACTCCACCCATCAAAGACACCAAAGGGTGTCTGCACCATATTTGTTTAATTCGATGAAAGGCCTCGAGATGTCATTTGACTCAGTTCATCTCAATATTGCGTAAAAATCACAAAATTTAGAGTATTGACGGGGATCTTAATCCTCAAATCAAACAAATAAACACACCCCGGCATATTGGGACTTGAATAATTAGATTGAGCTGGATGATGCTTTCACGCATCGGCAGGGCTGAAACCGCCGCACTTGAGTTCTGGTAAACAGCTTTGAAGTTCTAAGCCTACCCATGAAAAGTGGTCCGTTTGGACTGTCCATGCATATAAATCTTATTGGTTTAATTGGGCAACTGGGCTTGAGCTGATGAGAGAGCTATAGTAGATAAACATGTTTGTCTTTCAGCCACCAAGTTTGCTGTGAGTGTTAACGAAGGCCAAGACAAGCTTCCTACGCTGTACTGGTTACCAAAATTTCATAAAAAACCTTACAAAGCACGGTTTATTGCAAGTTCTAGCTCTTGCACTACCACTGAACTTTCTAAATTATTAACTTCCTGTCTTACTGCTATTAAAACGCATGTAATTAAATATTGTGATAAAGTCTTTGAAAGATCAGGAAGAAATCTGTTTTGGTCTATAAAAAATTCGAATGAGGTTTTAAATAAATTGAAATCTAGACATTTTCGTCTTTCTAGTCTGTCTACCTACTATTTTCCACTCTTTACACTACACTTCCTCATAGTCTTATAAAAGAAAAGCTTAATGATTTAATTGAATGGGCTTTTCACAGAGAAGATTCTCTCTATCTTGCAAGTAATGTCAGAAATGCGTTTTTCACTTCTAAAGAGCATAAGAATTATACACTTTGGTCATGTCAGAAAGTGTGTGATGCCCTCACCTTTCTACTTGACAATATTTATATTAGATTCGGTACTAAGTTATTTAGACAAATTGTGGGTATTCCGATGGGTACTAATTGCGCACCTCTTGTGGCTGATCTGTTCTTGTATTGTTATGAAATAGACTTCATTTTGTCGCTTTCCATTGATAACCAATCTGAAATTATTGAAGCTTTTAGCTCTACTTCTAGATATTTAGATGATTTATTAAATATTGATAATACCTATTTTGATGGTTTGATCAGTCAGATTTACCCCCTAGAACTTCAGTTAAATAAAGCAAATTTTTCTGATACCGAGGCCCTGTTTTTGGATTTACATCTATCTATTGTAGATGGATTTGTTTCGTGTAAAATTTATGATAAACGCGATGACTTTGATTTTGAGATTGTAAATTTTCCTTTTTTGGATGGTGATGTTCCTCGTGCGCCATCCTATGGCGTTTATATTTCGCAATTAATTCGATTTGCTAGAGTGTGTAGTCATGTAACTGACTTCAACACTTGTAATAAATTATTAACGGCTAAACTCCTTAATCAGGGTTATCGGTGCCATAAACTACGCAAAGCCTTTTCAAAATTTTATAGACGCCATTCTGATTTAATTTCAAAATTTAATATTGGACTTAAATCTCTTCTGCAACAAGGTCTATCGGAACCCGAATTTTATGGTGACTTAGTATATAAATTCAGAAAAATATATAACCGCAATGACTTCAGCACCCAATTTCGTAAAATCATTCTTCGATATAAAAAGATTGGGTACAACATGGATATTAAACGACAGACTGCATGCATGGTAGTTAACCCAATCACGGTTGGCAACTTTGCTTCCCTCTTTAATAGCACGCCTGTGGGTCAGGCCTCAGATTCTATGACGGCTCCAACGTAAAGGCTTATTGAGAATTAGAGAGATAATGTTGGTTGGTGCCTGATGCTCTGTCTCTGGTCGGGCTCATCGGAGTCTAACTGTTGGTTTTCTTTTGCTCCAGCATTACAGTGGTTTCTTGCTGTCGAGTCCTCACCGTTGTCTCACCTCTGTGGTTCTTTGATTTTTGTGTTCACGGAGATGTTGCACTGATGAGTTAGGAGGCCTTCATGCGGACTGAACAAATTATTTGTCTAAATCGCGACGGAAGTAAGGGCGAGGATTGTGGCCACGTAAAATCGATTTAAGCCCCCCCCCCCCCCCCAGTGGAAATCTTCCACTGACCTTTCCAAGGCGGCTCTTCTGTGGCGATTTATTTATGTTGTTGTTTGTTACTTACTGTGTGTATCACTTGTGTCTTTTAATTTTGGATGGCCATATGGCCATTTTGTGGGAAAGTAACTGTCCTTATGGCCTTCCTTTGTTTAGGTTTCCATTATGGTCTGGTCGCTTAATGTTTGTATTTCTTTCCGTTTGGTGTCTTTTATGATTGGAGTAAGTTAATTGTATCAATTCCTGATCTTTGTTTTACTTCTACTTTGAGATGTCATTTCATCTCCATGTCGGTTCAAAGTCCATCGTTTTTAGAGTTCAGTAATAGCTGATTCAGTTATATTCATTTTGTCCACCTGCAGTGTTACACACACACACACACACACACACACACACACACACATAGGGGTATCACATGGATATTTTTCTTTTTAATATTTTTCTTTTTATTATTTTCATGTTTTTCTTTTTCTGAATTTCTACAAAAAAAAAAACCTTAAATTTATCTCACATAAACTCACACTCACAATGCATTACCTTGTTGAAGGTTTTAGGATGTGCCTGTCTACACCGAATACAAGGTATTAACTTTTAAACACACACGAACAGTTTAGTTACTTGTTGACGGTGGTATGACGTGCCAGTCCAACTGAATACAGAGTATAAACTTCCATACACTCATATAGATACTCAATGCCACACACACGCACACACACATATACATGCACACACATACAGTTCATCTCCTTGTTGACGGTGTCATGATGTGCCAGTCCAACTGAAAACAGGGTATGAAGTTCTATGCACTCACATGCCTCCTCTAAGCCATTGCTCATCTATATCAGTGCATTTCAGTATTTTCAGATCGCTTTAGTTTTGACGATATCAAAACCTTATAAACCCACATGAGTATCACAAATACATTTAAACTATCAATATCACTCTTTAGGTAACACTCTGCTTCTTCTGTACGGATTCCCCATTCAATTAAAAACTTTAATACTATGTTGCCTTCGGTATTGGTCAGACCCTTAAATTTGTCTTCTGTAACTACTCAATGGAGCAGGCAATAACACTGTTTTTGGGAGTAGTCTTCGTATAAGACTATCTCCTCTCAAATCGCCCATCCTTCGAAAATATACTAATCCGTGGGAAAGAAGTGGAATGTAACCTAGTATTTCTAAGTGCAATGCCAAGAGGTGCAAATGTTGTTCGCATTTAAGCACTGCGTCTGCCGACTTCATCTGTAAACGGTAGACGCTTCTCTGTAGTTAACATGTCTGATTTGACATAATAGTCTACAGATTTAGTTGATCTAGTTACATGACGTGCTGCAAACTGTAATATGCAGTACGTCGGTCAAACTAACCGCTTGCTTAAAACTAGATTGACGAGCATTAGCGTAGAATGAGTAAGCCTAAGAAAACGGACACTTTCTTGTAACGTCACTTTCGACGTACAGGTCATTCTGTAAATAACATTGTTATACAACCAGTGGAAAAACTTTACTACGATGCAAATTCTACATCTAGATTCAAAATTATCAAAAGACATGAGGCTGAACTGAAATGGATTAAATCTTAACAGACCCCTTTTCCACTTGGATTTAATGACAACATTTATCATGAGGGTAATATTTCCAGAATGCCGAACTTTGATATTTTCTAGCTCCTGGAATGTCGAAAACGCAGAACTAGATCTCACGGCACCAGGAAAAATGGTAACTTTAAAAGTAAATTACATGCTTTTAAACAAAACAATACTAGACTGAAGTGGCTGTCAATTATATTATTAAATCATGGACGCCACTCTATGCTTTCACTTCTAACTTCATTACCCGTTTCTGTTTTACGTCTTCTGGACACCGAGGCGAATAAATTCTACGATAGTTCTAATCAGTTATATGATGCGGCTCTTTTAACTAGAGGCTATACTCAGCATACTCTCCGTCCTTACATTGATTCTGAAATTAATCATAAACGCCATTTCTTCAAAATATCCTTCATTAATAAGGGTATGGATTTTATAGGTTAGCCCAGTATTTTCCGAGAGAGCTCGGTGCTTTCTTCAATTCCTGCTTATTTTCAAAATACTGAAACACCTATTATTTGCTATAAATATAACAAACCTGTTAGATCTATCATTTTTAATTTCAATAAACTTGTTTCAGATCTTGATATTGATACAAATACTCCTGATTCATGTAATTGTAAAAACTCTGTATTGCTATCCTGCTGCTGGTCATGTAATTACTGGCAATTTGAAAATTATTCCTGACTCTAGGATAAGGAATATAATTTCTAAAGGACAGAAATATCGGTTTCCTTCTAAAATTGATTTCGGTAAATGTAGATATGAAATCGCTGCTGCCTTGAAAGAATTCGGTAATCGATGGTGTCAGCGAGAGTATGTTGAGCATAAAGCCCTTAAGAACTGGAAACTTAGCATTTTAAAACTAGTAAATAAACGCATTTCTATCTATTCTCAAAATACTAACTTTTTACCTCCTAAGCCTAAGACGTCTTTACGTCATCTTAAACTAGGTATTCAAGAATTTCATAAGAAGTTTGTTTTGGCCCCTGCATACAAGGCGCTAACAACGTCGTCGTTGTGTGACGGCTCCACTATGTTCACAGGCTTATGCAGGAGCTTGGTGGTACTAAGGCCTATGAACTTCAGCCTTTAGCTGAAGAGAGAGCTATAGTAGAAGAACATATCTGTCATTCAGTCACCAAGTTTGCTGTGTGTTAGCGAAGGCCAAGACAAGCTTCCTACGCTATACTGGTTACCAAAACTTCATAAAAGACCTTACAAAGCACGGTTTATTGCAAATTCTAGCTCTTGCACTACTACCGAACTTTCTAAATTATTAACTTCCTGATCTTTGTCATCTACTTTGCATATCAGGGCTGTTTTGTTTGTGCCGTGTGGCGGCTGTAAAAGGTCTCCCCGTACATGCATTTAATGCTCTTATTTTTCCAATCCTCAGGGATTGCTTATACAATTGCTTTTCACTGTTCCATCAATTGACATCCTTTAGATACCTGTTGAAGGTCATTATTAAACCGATGTTCGTTCCTCGTTGTATAACAACTGCTTGTTTGACATCCCTGTACTTTAAGTAGACTAAGATGTTTTGTGGGCTTTTGTTGTACCTTCCTTCTATTCGAAGGAATCTTCTTCAGTAATTTTTTATTTATTTAATAACTGGTATGAACATCGCTTTAGTTTGGACGGTATCACAACCTTATTAACCAAAATGAGTATTACAAATACATTTAAAATATCAATATCACCCCTTAGGTTACACTCTGCTTCTTCTGTACGGATTCCCCATTCTATTAAGAACTTTAATACTATGTTGCCTTCGGTATTGGTTAGACCCTTAAATTTGTCTCCTGTAACTTCAGTTAATCTCAAAGGAGCAGGCAATACCAATGTTTTTGGGAGTAGTCTTCGTATAAGACTATCTCCTCTCAAATCGCCCATCCTGCAAAAATATACTAATCCGTGGAAAAGAAGTGGAATGTATCCTAGTATTTCTAAGTGCAATGCCAAGAGGTGCAGATGTTGTTCGCATTTAAGCACTGCGTCTACCGTTACTTCATCTGTAAACGGTAGACGCTTCTCTGTAGTTAACATGTCTGATTTGATATGACAGTCTACAGATTTAATTTATCTAATTACTTGACGTGCTGCAAACTGTAATATGCAGTACGTCGGTCAAACTAGCCGCATGCTTAAAACTAGATTGAACGAGCATTATCGTAGAATGAGTAAGCCTGGGAAGACTGACACTTTCTTGTACCGTCACTTTCGACGTACAGGTCATTCTGTAAATAACATTGTTATACAACCAGTGGAAAAACTTTATTACGATGCAAATTCTACATCTAGATTCAAAATAATCAAAAGACATGAAGCTGAACTGAAATGGATTAAATTTTTACAGACCCCTTTTCCACTGGGATTTAATGACAACATTTATCATGAGGGTAATATTTCCAGAATGCCGGACCCCAAATCTTCCACTGACCGTTCCAAGGCGGCTCTTCCGTGGCGATTTATTTATGTTGTTGTTTGTTACTTACTGTGTGTATCACTTGTGTCTTTTAGTTTTGGATGGTCATGTGGCCGTTTTGTGGGAAAGTGGCTGTCCGTGTGGCCTTCCTTTGTTTGGGTTTCCATTGTGGTCTGGTCGCTTGGTGTTTGTGTTTCTTTCCCTTTGGTGTCTTTTATGGATGGAGTAAGTTAATTGTATCAATTCCTGATCTTTGTTTTACTTCTACTTTGATATTTTTTCACTCCTGGAATGCCGAAAACGCAGAACTAGATCTCACGGCACCAGGAGAAATGGTAACTTTAAACGTAAATCACGTGCGTTTAAACGAAACAATACTAGACTGAAGTGACTGTCAATTATATTATTAAATCATGGACGCCACTCTATGCTTTCATTTTTAAGTTCATTACCCGTTTCTGTTTTACGTCTTCTGGACACCGAGGCGAATAAATTCTACGATAGTTCTCATCAGTTATATGATGCGGCTCTCTTAACTAGAGGCTATATTCAGAATACTCTCCGTCCTTACATTGATTCTGAAATTAATCATAAACGCCATTTCTTCAATTTATCCTTCATTAATAAGGGTATGGAGTTTATAGATTTGCCCTGTATCTTCCGTGAGAGATCGGTGCTTTCTTCCATTCCTGCTTATTTTCAAAATACTGAAACACCTATAATTTGCTATAAATATAACAAACCTGTTAGATCTATCATTTTTAATTTCAATAACTTGTTTCAGATCTTGATATTGATACTAATACTCTTGATTCATGTGATTGTAAAAACTCAAAGTATTGCTATCCTGCTGCTGGTCATGTAATTACTGGCAATTTGAAAATTATTCCTGATTCTAGGATAAGGAATATAATTTCTAAAGGACCGAAATATCGGTTTCCTTCTAAAATTGATTTCAGTAGATGTAGAGATGAAATCGCTGCTTCCTTGAATGAATTCGGTAATAGATGGTGTAAGCGAGAGTATGTTGAGCATAAAGCACTTAAGGACTGGAAACTTAGCATTTTAAAACTAGTGTATAGACGCATTTCTTTCTATTCTCAAAATACTAACTTATTACCTCCTAAGCCCAATACGACTTTACGTCATCTAAACTAGGTATTCAAGAATTTAATAAGAAGTTTGTTTTGGCCCCTGCAGACAAGGCCGCTAACAACGTCGTCGTTGTGTGACGGCTCCACTATGTTAACACGCTTAAGCAGGAGCTTGGTGGTACTAAGGCCTATGAACTTCAGCCTTTAGCTGAAGAGAGAGCTATAGTAGATAAACATGTTTGTCTTTCAGCCCCCAAGTTTGCTGTGTGTGTAAACGAAGGCCAAAACAAGCTTCCTACGCTATACTGGTTACCAAAACTTCATAAAAAACCTTACAAAGCACGGTTTATTGCAAATTCTAGCTCTTGCACTACCACTGAACTTTCTAAATTATTAACTTCCTGTCTTACTGCTATTAAAACGCATGTAATTAAATATTGTGATAAAGTCTTTGAAAGATCAGGAAGAAATCTGTTTTGGTCTATAAAAATTCGAATGAGGTTATTGTGGGTATTCCGATGGGTACTAAATGCGCACCTCTTGTGGCTGATCTGTTCTTGTATTGTTATGAAAGAGACTTCATTTTGTCGCTTTCCATTGATAACCAATCTGAAATTATTGAAGCTTTTAGCTCTACTTCTAGATATTTAGATGATTTATTAAATATTGATAATACCTATTTTGATGGTTTGATCAGTCAGATTTACCCCCTAGAACTTCAGTTAAATAAAGCAAATTCTTCTGATACCGAGGCCCCGTTTTTGGATTTACATCTGTCTATTGTAGATGGATTTGTTTCGTGCAAAATTTATGATAAACGCGATGACTTTGATTTTGAGATTGTAAATTTTCCTTTTTTGGATGGTGATGTTCCTCGTGCGCCATCCTATGGCGTTTATATTTCGCAATTAATTCGATTTGCTAGAGTGTGTAGTCATGTAACTGACTTCAACACTCGTAATAAATTATTAATGGCTAAACTTCTTAATCAGGGTTATCGGTACCATAAACTACGCAAAGCCTTTTCAAAATTTTATAGACGCCATTCTGATTTAATTTCAAAATTCAATATTGGACTTAAATCTCTTCTGCAACAAGGTCTATCGGAACCCGAATTTTATGGTGACTTAGTATATAAATTCAGAAAAATATATAACCGCAATGACTTCAGCACCCAATTTCGTAAAATCATTCTTCGATATAAAAAGATTGGGTACAACATGGATATTATACGACAGACTGCATGCATGGTAGTTAACCCAATCACGGTTGGCAACTTTGCTTCCCTCTTTAATTGCACGCCGGTGGGTCAGGTCTCAGATTCTATGACGGCTCCAACGTAAAGGCTTATTGAAAATTAAAGAGATAATGTTGGTTGGTGCCTGATGCTCTGTCTCTGGTCGGGCTCATCGGAGTCTAACTGTTGGTTTTCTTTTGCTCCAGCATTTCAGTGGTTTCTTGCTGTCGAGTCCTCACCGTTGTCTCACCTCTGTGGTTCTTTGATTTCTGTGTTCACGGAGATGTTGCACTGATGAGTTAGGAGGCCTTCATGCGGACTGAATAAATTATTTGTCTAAATCGCGACGGAAGTAAGGGCGAGGATTGTGGCCACGTAAAATCGATTTAAGCCCCCCAGTGGAAATCTTCCACTGACCGTTCCAAGGCGGCTCTTCTGTGGCGATTTATTTATGTTGTTGTTTGTTACTTACTGTGTGTATCACTTATGTCTTTTAATTTTGGATGGCCATATGGCCATTTTGTGGGAAAGTAACTGTCCATATGGCCTTCCTTTGTTTAGGTTTCCATTATGGTCTGGTCGCTTAATGTTTGTATTTCTTTCCCTTTGGTGTCTTTTATGGATGGAGTAAGTTAATTGTATCAATTCCTGATCTTTGTTTTACTTCTACTTTAAATAAATTGAAATCTAGACATTTTCGTGCTTCTAGTCTGTCTACCTACGATTTTTCCACTCTTTACACTACACTTCCTCATAATCTTATAAAACAAAAGCTTAATGATTTAATTTAATGGGCTTTTCACAGAGAAGATTCTCTCTATCTTGCATGTAATGTCAGAAATGCATTTTTCACTTCTAAAGAGCATAAGAATTATACACTTTGGTCATGTCAGAAAGTGTGTGATGCCCTCACCTTTCTACTTGACAATATTTATATTAGATTCGGTACTAAGTTTTGACAAATTGTTGGTATTCCGATGGGTACTAATTGCGCACCTCTTGTGGCTTATCTGTTCTTGTATTGTTATGAAAGAGACTTCATTTTGTCGCTTTCCATTGATAACCAATCGGAAATTATTGAAGCTTTTAGCTCTACTTCCAGATATTTAGATGATTTATTAAATATTGATAATACCTATTTTGATGGTTTGATCAGTCAGATTTACCCCCTAGAACTTCAGTTAAATAAAGCAAATTCTTCTGATACCGAGGCCCCGGTTTTTTATTTTAAAATTAGTGCAATAAAGTGAAAATAACTGTATTCAAGAATGTACTCTGGAAAGTACAATTGCAGGTTTTACCGGAGTCTAACTGTTGGTTTTCTTTTGCTCCAGCAAATCTGTTGTTGTATGCTGTCGAGTCCTCAACCTTGTTTCATCTCTGTAGTTGTTTAATTTGTATGTTCTCGGAGATGTAACACTGATGAGTTTGGAAGCCTTCATGCGGACTAAACATAATAAGTGTATACCGCGACAGAGGAAAGGGCGAGGATTATGACCATGTAAAATCGATTTAAGCCCCCCCCCCCCCCCCCCCCCCCGGTGGAATTCTTTCCACTGACCGTTCCAAGGCGGTTCTTCTGTGGCGGTTTGTGTGTGTGTGTGTGTGTGTGTGTGAATTCGGGTTTAACGTCGCTTTCAACAATTTTTCAGTCATATCACGACGGTGTCTGGTTGCGACAGGGTGCTCAATGCTCACTTTTATAGTGCTGCCTCACTGAAGTATCATGTCCCAGACACATTACATGATACCACACCCAGTCACATTATCCTGACACTGAGTCGACCAGTCCTAGCTCAACCCCGTAAATCTGAGTGCCAAACGAGGAGCAGCTAGTTCCATTTTATCGACTTTGGTATGTCGCGGCCAGGGATCGAACCCGTGACCTCCTGTTCCCCGGAGCGGACACTCTACCAACTGAGCTATCGGGGCCGGTTCCGTGGCGGTTTATGTATGTTGTTGTTTGTTACTTACTGTGTGTATCACTTGTGTCTTTTTATTTTAGATGGCCATTTGGCCATTTTGTAAGAAAGTAACTATCCTAAAGGGCTTCCTTTGTTTAGGTTTCCATTATGGTTTGGTCGCTTCATGTTTGTGTTTCTTTCCCTTTGGTGTCTTTGATGGGTGGAGTAAGTTAATTGTATCGATTCCTGATCTTTGTTTTAGTTCTACTTTACAACCAGAAATTTGGTTTTAGGGCTACACTAAGATGTTGCTGTAAATTAAAAATCAAAAGGAGTTCCTTTAAGAGCAATGAAAACATTAATAAGAAAGAAAATGGGTCATACTACGTAGTTTCGGCTAAAAAAGCCTCATCAGTGACCCTGTAATGATCCGGCACAGAAAGCCAGAGGAAACATACTGCAATTTTGCGAATTTAGAATAGGCAGTCGATTCAAAGACTGATATAAATCAAAATGGGGTCAAAATAATTAAAAGCCTGTCTAGAATAGGAGTCTAAACCAATAATTTATTTCTGATTTCTCAGAATATTCACGCTGATCTCAAAGGACCAAAAGTAAAATATAAACTGCACTATGGTTGATGTACGGGGAGACGTTTTACGGCCGCCACACGACACAACACCAGCTGCAGTGAAGTAAAAGAAAATTTAAGAACATAAAACCATCAATATACTTATCCAATTAACATTTACGAACACTTGTCCCCTGATTATGTTTCTTTTTTTTCTATTACATGTGCATCACGATGAAATTCACTTACATCTTTATTTAAAGGAACCTGTCACCTGTCTAGCTCATCTATCACAACTACAGTCAGTGTTAGATAAAGGGTTTTGTGTGACTTCCTACCTTTCATCATAGTGTGATCTACGTTTTGGAATTCCTGAACTATGAAAAACACAAATAAAGGAGGGGGATTGAAGGCCCTGCAGAAGATCCTGTGCCATTTATTGTTTTATTTTCAAACATGTATATTTTCAAAAGGGGAAAAACAAGATAATCAGGTTTTGTTCAAATGCAATGTTCCGGAGGGACATTTTTTAAAATATGATAAAGAAAAATATGAGCCAACTAAAATTAACAAGTATGTTACAACAGTTATCTGGGTATATCGTAATAAAATTTAAAATGACTTTTGAAATTCTTTAGCAGTACAATCCGTAAGTGAAAAAATAAGATTCTTACAGTGGGGACATGCATACATAATCTTGTATAGACGGATCCAATGTTTTTACACGTGACCTTGTTTACCTGTCATTGCGCATGCGCAAAATTACTTTTCATTTCGATAACGATCTTTCGTGGTTGGCAAAAAGCCCCTGGTTCCATATAAACACATTGTAAATTGGTTTAAAATTACGGGCATATGTAAGTTGACTGTCACAGAAAATCGATCGAATTACACTTTAAATGGGTAGATATATATATTTTAGAGTTCATTCATGCATCTTCCGCATTTAGTCATTCGTTTTGCGCATTTTTATTACAAATAATTAAGACCGTCTCGCCTCGTTACCTGCATAAGTTTAACAGGTAATTATCATCAAAAACATCCTCAAATTTTCTAGAAACCAATAATTACTAGCTAAGAAATGTCTATTATAAAACTTTAAAGCTCAAATGTGTCGTTTCGAGTCCAAACAAAATACAAGTTTACAGAAAATAACATCAAATTTACAATGGCGATAAACGGCCAAAGACGTTTTTTGCCCACCACCGGTGCGTCCCGGCAAATAGTATTATTGAGCGATGACGTAGTGTTTGGATGGGTCTATATTTTGATGGGCTTTTAAGTTCAACTGTCACGTAGTGACATGGTGAGCTTTTGTGATCACATTTTGTTTGTCATCCGTCCATACGTCTGTAGGCAATTTCTTCAAAGACTTTTCCTCCTAAACCAATGACTGGAATTTAATCCAACTTCACACGAATGATCCTTAGACGGTCGGTCCTCTTTCAGAATTGCTCAAATACTTCCAGTCCATTGTACAACTACTTCACAGGAGCCACAATTAGAATCTTTAATTGGAAACTAAAACAAATCCTCTCTGAAACCGTAAGAGCCATAGCGGACCTATTTAAAGATTGTTCAAATTATAGCCCTATGGTCATAAAAAAAAGGCCCTGCTCAGGGCTGTGTGGTTTGACAGTGACTTCTGTAGGGAAAATCTTTAAAAATCTTCTTGTCTGAAACTAGAAGGCTCAGGGCTTCGATATTTGGTATGAAAAGTAGAAGTAAAACAAAGATCAGGAATTGATACAATTAACTTACTCCACCCATAAAAGACACCAAAGGGAAAGAAACACAAACACCAAGCGACCAGACCACAATGGAAACCCAAACAAAGGAAGGCCATAAGGACAGTTACTTTCCCACAAAATGGCCATATGGCCATCCAAAACCAAAAGACACAAGTGATACACACAGTAAGTAGCAAACAACAACATAAATAAATCGCCACAGAAGAGCCGCCTTGGAACGGTCAGTGGAAGATTTCCACTGGGGGGCTTAAATCGATTTTACGTGGCCACAATCCTCGCCCTTACTTCCGTCGCGATTTAGACAAATAATTTGTTCAGTCCGCATGAAGGCCTCCTAACTCATCAGTGCAACATCTCCGTGAACACAAAAATCAAAGAACCACAGAGGTGAGACAACGGTGAGGACTCGACAGCAAGAAACCACTGAAATGCTGGAGCAAAAGAAAACCAACAGTTAGACTCCGATGAGCCCGACCAGAGACAGAGCATCAGGCACCAACCGACATTATCTCTCTAATTTTCAATAAGCCTTTACGTTGGAGCCGTCATAGAATCTGAGGCCTGACCCACCGGCGTGCAATTAAAGAGGGAAGCAAAGTTGCCAACCGTGATTGGGTTAACTACCATGCATGCAGTCTGTCGTATAATATCCATGTTGTACCCAATCTTTTTATATTGAAGAATGATTTTACGAAATTGGGTGCTGAAGTCATTGCGGTTATATATTTTTCTGAATTTATATGCCAAGTCACCATAAAATTCGGGTTCCGATAGACCTTGTTGCAGAAGAGATTTAAGTCCAATATTGAATTTTGAAATTAAATCAGAATGGCGTCTATAAAATTTTGAAAAGGCTTTGCGTAGTTTATGGTACCGATAACCCTGATTAAGGAGTTTAGCAGTTAATAATTTATTACGAGTGTTGAAGTCAGTTACATGACTACACACTCTAGCAAATCGAATTAATTGCGAAATATAAACGCCATAGGATGGCGCACGAGGAACATCACCATCCAAAAAAGGAAAATTTACAATCTCAAAATCAAAGTCAGCACGTTTATCATAAATTTTGCACGAAACAAATCCATCTACAATAGACAGATGTAAATCCAAAAACGGGGCCTCGGTATCAGAAGAATTTGCTTTATTTAACTGAAGTTCTAGGGGGTAAATCTGACTGATCAAACCATCAAAATAGGTATTATCAATATTTAATAAATCATCTAAATATCTAGAAGTAGAGCTAAAAGCTTCAATAATTTCAGATTGGTTATCAATGGAAAGCGACAAAATGAAGTCTCTTTCATAACAATACAAGAACAGATCAGCCACAAGAGGTGCGCAATTTGTACCCATCGGAATACCCACAATTTGTCTAAATAACTTAGTACCGAATCTAATATAAATATTGTCAAGTAGAAAGGTGAGGGCATCACACACTTTCTGACATGACCAAAGTGTATAATTTTTATGCTCTTTAGAAGTGAAAAATGCATTTCTGACATTACATGCAAGATAGAGAGAATCTTCTCTGTGAAAAGTCCATTCAATTAAATCATTAAGCTTTTCTTTTATAAGATTATGAGGAAGTGTAGTGTAAAGAGTGGAAAAATCGTAGGTAGACAGACTAGAAGCACGAAAATGTCTAGATTTCAATTTATTTAAAACCTCATTCGAATTTTTTATAGACCAAAACAGATTTCTTCCTGATCTTTCAAAGACTTTTTCACAATATTTAATTACATGCGTTTTAATAGCAGTAAGACAGGAAGTTAATAATTTAGAAAGTTCAGTGGTAGTGCAAGAGCTAGAATTTGCAATAAACCGTGCTTTGTAAGGTTTTTTATGAAGTTTTGGTAACCAGTATAGCGTAGGAAGCTTGTCTTGGCCTTCGTTAACACACACAGCAAACTTGGTGGCTGAAAGACAAACATGTTTATCTACTATAGCCCTCTCTTCAGCTAAAGGCTGAAGTTCATAGGCCATAGTACCACCAAGTTCCTGCTTAAGCGTGTTAACATAGTGGAGCCGTCACACAACGACGACGTTGTTAGCGGCCTTGTCTGCAGGGGCCAAAACAAACTTCTTATGAAATTCTTGAATACCTAGTTTAAGATGACGTAAAGACGTCTTGGGCTTAGGAGGTAATAAGTTAGTATTTTGAGAATAGAAAGAAATGCGTTTATTTACTAGTTTTAAAATGCTAAGTTTCCAGTCCTTAAGGGCTTTATGCTCAACATACTCTCATATAAGCTTCGTCATGTGAACCTCTATTGAGATTGTTCAAATTATAGACCTGGGGCAAAAAGTACCTGTGACCCACTGGCCATGTGTGCCCGTAAAATGTCTCCCCGTCCTTCATCATAGTGTTGATTACATTTTCTTTTCCTTTGCGATCATTGAGCCCATTCTGGTTATTTCATTGAAAATCAAATACTGCTTAAGCCACTTAGTAGCATTAGCTGATTGGGTCTCATTAGGAATAATTTAATATTTTCAAAATCTATAAGTGGGATCAAAATTCCAAAAGAAATAAGAAAACACACATTGATGAAGAACAAGAAAACCATTTACAGACATCACACAATGTCATTCCATTAATGCTAGCTGGTGTGAACTGAAATATGTTCCATAAAATAAGTAATGAGTAATGTTTACAAGTGATACATTTACAGTGAAAATTCCACTATTAAGAGTACCCAAAATAAAGACAATATCTGCTGTTGAAAGCTAATTTAGAAGGTTTCTGTTTTTTTTTTCTACACCAATTGTTCCCTTTAGAACAACACCTTTGGTACTGATTAAAAGTAGTGTTTAAGACCACTTCTTGTTACTTTTCAGAAGTGGTGTTAATGTAGGAATTTAATGTAATTGATTTGCAGCATCTTCTACTATAAAGACCAACATTACATTGAACTTGTCATGCCATAATCACTCTGTGCTGCCCCCACCGCAATAGTCATTGTAGACCCACTATCGCATCTTGTAATTTTAGTGTACGATGCGGTGTCGCGACAAAGGCAATGCCTTAATTACATATTAAATGCTGTCATTAAAGCCCAATGGAAACGGTGTCTGCAATAATTGGATCCATTTTAATTCATTTTCATGTCGTTTAATAATTTTAAACCTAGCCTTAGAATTTATATCATAGTAGATCTAAACTTTTTCCATTGGTTGTATAGAAATATCTGTATAGAAATATCTTTTACCTTTATTGTTTAGAGGGACGGCTATAGGGACTTACTGAAAGATACGGACGGCATTCACCCTATGTTGGGTAATCCCGAAACATGGAAGCAACGTCGCAAAAATGAGCAATATTGTTGACGATGCACCCTGATATATGCACACTGTATTCATGAAACACCGATTACGTCACAACAGTTCGCACAGATATTTTTACCGTGACGTCATCAATACGACATCGTACGCTATATTGTCGTTCAAGTTCATCACAATGCTATCAGCATCAAAAGGGCAAAACACATCACATTAGCCGAGGCGGTCTCAATTTCACCGTTTGGTTCTTTTTGCGATTCCAGTTCTGACTGAACAAGGTGGCAATCTTCGGACGCACTCGGGACCTTACAGCTTCATATTTTCTTAAGGTGTCTTATTTACTGACACGTGACAGGTTTCCCCCCTTCTCCAGAACTTTTGGTAAACTCTAGCTGCATTTGAACCTGTACGTAAGCCATCAAAATGCTTCATAATTATGTTTAAGTAAATTAAGAGAGGGATTCAAGCTCAAAAACAACAATACAGTAGGGCATCAGAGTGGCCAGCGTAGGTAGATTTAAAAACAAACTCATTTTTTATTTTTATTTCCCAGTCCGTCGATTCGATGTGACTGCTTTTAATTTTGGTGCTCCTATTCGACTAGCTTTTTCACATCAAATTGCCAGAATATCGATTATTTTTGAGCTTTGACAAAGATAAAAGCGAAATAGATTATAAATTTGGCTGTATTGAATAAAACGACTAGAACCTGAATTATCAATTTTGTGTGGGCACACCAATGGTTTGAAAATGGCGAATTTTCAACCGCATCGGTCAAAAATAAACCTATTATAATATACTCATCTATATCATCGATTCCGGCATGTATTAATCTGTTCCCCTTTAAATTGTGCCCAAGTCGGTGAGGGAACATTTTTTGTGCCATTTTTTTCTACCCACTTCCGGTCGAAAAGTGCGTACAAAGTAGAAGTAAAACAAAGTTCAGGAATTGATACAATTAACTTACTCCATCCATAAAAGACACCAAAGGGAAAGAAATACAAACATTAAGCGACCAGACCATAATGGAAACCTAAACAGAGGAAGGCCATATGGACAGTTACTTTCCCACAAAATGGCCATATGGACATCCAAAATTAAAAGACACAAGTGATACACAAAGTTAGTAACAAACAACAACATAAATAAATCGCCACAGAAGAGCCGCCTTGGAACGGTCAGTGGAAGATTTCCACTGGGGGGCTTAAATCGATTTTACGTGGCCACAATCCTCGCCCTTACTTCCGTCGCGATTTAGACAAAAAAATTGTTCAGTCCGCATGAAGGCCTCCTAACTCATCAGTGCAACATCTCCGTGAATACAGAAATCAAAGAACCACAGAGGTGAGACAACGGTGAGGACTCGACAGCAAGAAACCACTGAAATGCTGGAGCAAAAGAAAACCAACAGTTAGACTCCGATGAGCCCGACCAGAGACAGAGCATCAGGCACCAACCAACATTATCTCTTTAATTTTCAATAAGCCTTTACGTTGGAGCCGTCATAGAATCTGAGGCCTGACCCACCGACGTGCAATTAAAGAGGGAAGCAAAGTTGCCAACCGTGATTGGGTTAACTACCATGCATGCAGTCTGTCGTATAATATCCATGTTGTACCCAATCTTTTTATATCGAAGAATGATTTTATGAAATTGGGTGCTGAAGTCATTGCGGTTATATATTTTTCTGAATTTATATACTAAGTCACCATAAAATTCGGGTTCCGATAGACCTTGTTGCAGAAGAGATTTAAGTCCAATATTGAATTTTGAAATTAAATCAGAATGGCGTCTATAAAATTTTGAAAAGGCTTTGCGTAGTTTATGGTACCGATAACCCTGATTAAGGAGTTTAGCCGTTAATAATTTACTACGAGTGTTGAAGTCAGTTACATGACTACACACTCTAGCAAATCGAATTAATTGCGAAATATAAACGCCATAGGATGGCGCACGAGGAACATCACCATCCAAAAAAGGAAAATTTACAATCTCAAAATCAAAGTCATCGCGTTTATCATAAATTTTGCACGAAACAAATCCATCTACAATAGACAGATGTAAATCCAAAAACGGGGCCTCGGTATCAGAAGAATTTGCTTTATTTAACTGAAGTTCTAGGGGGTAAATCTGACTGATCAAACCATCAAAATAGGTATTATCAATATTTAATAAATCATCTAAATATCTAGAAGTAGAGCTAAAAGCTTCAATAATTTCAGATTGGTTATCAATGGAAAGCGACAAAATGAAGTCTCTTTCATAACAATACAAGAACAGATCAGCCACAAGACATTTTTCCAAAATAGCAGGTTTGGTTGTAAGTGAAACTGACAGAATTCCCCTCTATTCGGTAACAGCGAATGAAAAGCGAGTTGAAAACAGGGAGGAGTTGCATAAGGCGAGCGCTACAGAGCGCTTTGTAACAGTGTTTGGAGCTGCCTCATTCTACGTTGCATAGCAACCAGGCGGAACAAAATGGCGGCACCCGACGTCGCGACGTATTGAATGTCATTTATTATGTTTTTTTTCTTCTCAATTTGAGAAGAAATGACAGCCGGAAACAAAAACAATTACTGAAGCAAGTACCGCATTTTTTTCTGAGAATTTTTCGGGTTTGAAAATCGTACTAGATCTATTTTGTATTTTTGCAGACATTTTAGAAAGCGCCTCCATCGAGCGTCGCATAGCACAGACAAAGCGGTATAATTAAGCGCTCGCCATATGCAACTCTCCCCGGGTCTTGTGGATTCATACTTATCTTCTGCACTGATCAATCCACCTTTCAATCATGATTTTTTAAAATTAAGACAATTTAGGCCCTACATAACAAATATATGTCAATACACTAAATTTACAGTATCTTTACACACCGGGCGTGCCACAGCTGTGTAAACATAGTTTGTTGTGACGAAATCATAATGTCATCAGTAAATCTGTCAGCTGAATGACTCTATCATAGTTTAAAACAAAACCAAAACAACAACAAAAAAAAAAAAAAAAACACCATAGATTGGTCTCTCTCTCTCTCTCTCTCTTCATCATTTCTTTCGGTTCATGGTGCATTCATATCGCGTATCTGAAAACTTTGAAAGACAATATCAATTTTTATTCTCTCTCTCTGTCTCTCTCTCTCTCTCTCTCTCTAAGTAGGCACACAATTGTGGGCCAACGTCGGACCGACAGCTATACAGCTGATACGACGTTGCCTCTCTCTCTCTCTCTTTAAATATGTTATATAAAAGGGTTATCCTTTGGAAGCAAGGAATACACTACAGAAGTGAAAAATATGGAGTGTACATGTTTTTTGGGCCAGACTATCCAGCCCCGGCCAATTAGGCCTCATTAATGACCCTCAGATATTTTCAAATTCCACAATGGAATCAATGATCCCAAAGGACAATAAAATATAATCTACACTATGATGTAGGGCAGGGAGACGTTTTACCGCCGCCACACATTCCAACACACCAGCTGTAGTGAAGTTAAATATGTTATATAAAAGGGTTATCATTTGGAAGCAAGGAATACACTACAGAAGTGAAAAGTATGGAGGGTACAGGTTTTCGGGGCCAGACTATCCAGCCCCGGCCAATAAGGCCTCATTAATGACCCTCAGATATTTTCAAATTCCACAATGGAATCAACGATCCCAAAGGACAAGAAAATATAATCTACACTATGATGTAGGGCAGGGAGACGTTTTACCGCCGCCACACATTCCCACACACCAGCTGTAGTGAAGTTAAATATGTTATATAAAAGGGTTATCCTTTGGAAGCAAGGAATACACTACAGAAGTGAAAAATATGGAGTGTACATGTTTTCTGGGCAAGACTATCCAGCCCCGGCAAATTAGGCCTTATTAATGACCCTCATATATTTTCAAATTCCACAATGGAATCAATGATCCCAAAGGACAAGAAAATGTAATCTACACTATGATGTAGGACAGGGAGACGTTTTACCGCCGCCACACATTCCCACACACCAGCTGTAGTGAAGTTAAATATGTTATATAAAAGGGTTATCCTTTGGAAGCAAGGAATACACTACAGAAGAGAAAAATTAAAGTCCCCGTTCACGCTGTAAAAGGTCAATTTGGAGACGTTGCTTACAATTTTGTGACTTTTACCCGACATTCTCAAGCCCTGTCCCCCAATGAAACCAAAAGGGTATTTATTCATGTTCGGTCCGACTAGCACGACTTTGCTTGTGCAGGCTTAATTATAACCTCAAAGTGGTTTATGCGGGCGGATGTGTGTGTGTGTTTCATATGATCCCTTTAAAATAGAAGTGGAGGCAATGATCAGGAATCGATATAATCAACCCACAGCTCCCATCAGAGACACCAAAGGGAAAGACACACAAACGTGAAACAACAGACCCTAATGGAAACACCAACAGTGGAAAGCCAAAAGGACAGTCACTTTCCCACAAAATGGTCAATAGGCTATCCAAATACTATTAATAGCGTTGTCCTTTTTGGTGTCTTTTTATTTTGGATGGCCATATTGCCATTTTGTGGGAAAGTAACTGTCCTTATGGCCTTCCTTTGTTTAGGTTTCCATTATGGTCTGGTCGCTTAATGTATTTGTTTCTTTCCCTTTGGTGTCTTTGATGGGTGGAGTTAGTTAATTGTATCGATTCCTGATCTTTGGTTTACTTCTACTTTTTCTAACCGACATTGAAATAAAGGACTGTCGCCAGATGAAACCAATAGGGCCTGAACTCGCAGTTAACGGTCCGACGCGCACCAGTTGCATTGGCATGCATGCGTGCTTTGTGCATTCCATTTGTAATAAAACGTCTCTTTCAACACTATAGATGTCATTTTGTAGACGTTGCTTCTGTGGGACTTTACCAGACATTGAGATGAAATGACATCTCAAGATCTAGCGCTCAATGAAACCACTAGGGTTTATATAAATCCATAGACTGTCCAACTGGCACCACTTCGCCTGGGAAGGTTTAAATGTCTCTGGTCGGGCCCACCGGAGTCTAACTGTTGGTTTTCTTTTGCTCTAGCATTTCAGTGGTTTTTAGCTCACCAAAGGATAGGTAGTTGTTCGTCGTCTGCGTCGTCGTCGTCTTGCGTCAACGTTTTCAAACGACATCACCTCTGAAGCCACTGGACCGATTCAGCCCAAATTTCATCTGTTGCATCCTTGGGCTGGAGGATTGAAAGTTTGTGTTTTTAATGAAAATCGCCTCATTAGTTTGGTTGCTATGGCAACTTAGACTTATAATGGGGAAAATAGAAAAACGGCATTTACTGCCAAACCTTTGCAGATATTTTGACAATACTTTTATAGAAATATTCCTTGAGTGAACTCTTTTTTTTGCTGTCGGGTCCTTACCTTTGTTTCATCTCTGTGGTTGATTGATTTTTTGTGTTCATGCAGATGTTGCACTGAACATAGTATGTCTAAATGGCGACGGAAGTAAGGGCGAGGACTGTGGCCACGTAATATCGATTAAAGCCCCACCCCCTCCTCCCAGTGGAATTTGTTTCACTGACAGTTCCAAGGTGGTTCTTCTGTCGCGGGTTATTTCTGTTATGGTTTGTCTTGGAGTGTTTGTATCGCTTATATTATTTTGTTTTAGATAGCCAATTGGCCATTTTGTGGGAAAGTATCTGTGTTTTTGGCTTTCCGCTATTGACGTTTCCATTAGGGTCTGTTGTTTCATGTTTTGTTTCTTTCACTATGGTGTCTCTGATTGGAGCTGTGGGTAAATTGTATCCATAGAAGTAGGGGCAATGATCAGGAATCCTTTGTTTAGGTTTCCATTATGGTCCGGTCGCTTAATGTTTGTGTTTCTTTCCCTTTGGTGTCTTTGATGGGGGGAGTAAGTTAATTGTATCGATTCCTGATCTTTGTTTTACTTCTACTTTATATATTTAGTCACCATAAAATTCGGGCTCCGATAAACCTTGTTGCAGAATTGATTTAAGTACAACATTGAATTTTGAAATTCGGAAATTAACACGAATGAATACGTAGGTGCATCTTTATGAATGTCACTGAAAAAAAAATGCACTGATGGTAGTGATGCATGGCAGGCGGTTCTTCTGTCGCGGTTTATTTTGTGATGGTTTGTCTTTGGGTGTTTGTGTCACTTATATTATTTTATTTTGGATAGCCTATTGACCATTTTGTGGGAAAGTGACTGTCCTTTTGGCTTTCCGCTATTGATGTTTCCATTAGGGTCTGTTGTTTCGTGTTTGTGTTTCTTTCCCTTTGGTGTCTCTAAGCGAAGCTGTGGGTTATTTGTATCGATTACTGATCATTGCCTACACTTCTATTTAGTATGCGAAGCAGGTCAAAAGCTTAGAAATAAGAAGAAATTGTTGCGTGTATAACGACAGTGACTGTTAGCAGCCAAGATTTGTTTCACCAGCAAACTGACCACAAAAGCTCAACAACTAAATTCGTTTAACTTGTATGGGAATAAATTGTAGCAGCCCATGACCAACTAGATGTTACTTTTGACTCTTTTTTTTAAGAATCGGAATAGGCCAAGTTGATGTAGTGTCTAAACAAATAACTGACACACCTGGAATCTCATTTCTTTATAAACCTGTCTTGACCAACACCGGTTTGAGAACGGTTAAACTTATTGAGTGACAATTACCAGATAAAAATAATATTTTGAAATGGTTTTCATGTGGTACATTCGGATTGGACATTTCCATTTTTGAAAAACCTTTCAAGGAGAACGAAATATAAATATATATAAATTTCCATTTTTTTCTTTTTTCATTTTGTTTCTTTTTGCAACCAGGTTAAAGATTACTTTAAGGAACAATGTTGCTTTACAGCAAACTGGAAAAACACAAACACAAAAGGAAACACAAAAATGTTGATACGGTTCCAACCAACTGCCAATATCGAAGAACACAGCTGTAACAAGGAAAATGATAAATGCGGAACAACAGTGCATAAGTTCCAATGTAGACTCAACTTCATGTCAGTTTAACGATTTAACATGCATATATATACACATTTATTTAATACCTTTATCTATTGAAACATGAAGGAAAATATTATTATATGGTACATCAACCTTGGACACTTCCAATGTTGACAAAACTTTCCTAGATATAGGAATATAAACATTGCTTGCATTACACTCTTTATACTGGAAATATATATATGCACATGTCAAATCATTATATTATCGATTGCAAAAAGATTTAGCAAAACAGGCGTACAACTGTCAATCTATTGGGCTGGCGTAATCACAAGTTGTTTATAAATGCGTTATACTGTTCAAGCATAATAACCAATCAGAAGTAGTTTTGTGTAAGCACATGATTATCTATAGTCCGTTTCGTTTCATGCAAGTTTTCATTGACGTTCTCCATAACATCAGCCCTTATTATACTACTCTAGCTTGTTGAATGATTGATTGATTGATTTGCGGTTAACGTCCCCGTCGACACTATTTATGTCATTTGGGGGACGTTGCTTCCAATTATGGGAGATTTTTACCCGACACGGAGATGAAATGACAACTCAAGCCCTGTCGCCCAATGAAGCCATAGGCTTCTCTGTCTCTGGTTGGGCCCATCGGAGTCTAACTGTTGGTTTTCTTTTGCTCCAGCATTTCAGTGGTTTCTTGCTGTCGAGTCCTCACCGTGGTCTCACCTCTGTGGTTCTTTGATTTTTTTTGTGTTCACGGAGATGTTGCACTGATAAATTAGGAGGCCTTCATGCGGACTGAACAAATTATTCGTTTAAACCGCAACGGAAGTAAGGGCGAGGATTGTGGCCACGTAAAATCGATTTAAGCCCCGCCCCCCCCCCCCCCCCAGTGGAAATCTTTCCACTGACCGTTCAAAGGCGGTTCTTCTGTGGCGGTTTATTTATGGTGTTGTTTGTTACTTGCTGTGTGTATCACTTGTGTCGTTTTATTTTGGATGGCCATATGGCCATTTTGTGGGAAGGTGACTGTCCTTATGGCCTTCCTTTGTTTGGGTTTCCATTATGGTCTGGTCGCTTAATGTTTGTGTTTCTTTCCCTTTGGTGTCTTTGATGGGTGGAGTAAGTTAATTGTATCGATTCCTGATCTTTGTTTAACTTCTACTTTACATGCATTGGACGGCCTGGCCTCAAATCAAACAAATCAAACAGGGCAGGCCTAGTCCTTCTTAGCGTTTTACCAGTACTCATGTGTTGCCAGCTTCAGCTCTGCGTGGCAGCATCATACAGCCCATTTTTTTTTTCTCCAAGCCCCGATGGGCGGGGCGGACTGTCGCTTGTTGTCACCCAGAATTATGGACAGGCGCGAAAGGAGCATTAGCCGTTGAATTTCTCCGCGGGCCGAAAACTCTATTTGCTTATTGGAGTATACGGGGTTTCATTTGCAAAAATTGTTTGATTTGGGGTTAATCGTCCCCGTCAACGCTATGTAGGTCATTCTGAGACGTTCCTTCCAATTTTGTGCGACTTTTACCCGACATTGAGATGAAACGACTTCTCAAGACCTGCCACCAAATGAAACAAAGAGGATGTAAATGCAAGGACGGTCAAACTCGCATCACTTTGCCTGGACAGGCTTAGATCCTCTGATCTAAGCTGTTCCAGTACTCGTATGCGGTTGGTTTCAGCTCTGCGTGGAAGCATCTTGCAGCCCATCGATTTTATTAAGCCTGGTAACCCCCCCACACACACACACACACACACAGACCCTGCAAATGTTGTGGATGGGGCCAGCAATACAGAGGCGGTTTTGGATTTTTTTTTTCACGAGGTCGTGCATTCAATTGATAATAATGGAAATACATGCATGTGTTTAAATCCAGCGGACCTGGTTAGAATAGACAAACTTTGCTATACACCGTTTATTTTGTTTGTTTTGATTTCTAATATCCCCTTCAACACTGTGTAGGTCATTTTGGAGACGTGGCTTCCAGTGTTGTGGGACTTTTCCAAGCCGGACAGATTATTGTAGTAATGTTGGAGCAAGCAGGAATTGATTACGTGTTCACGCCTGTTTTCTTGCCCACATTAAACCCTGTGGAATTGTGTTTTCAGTTCATCAAAAAACTTCTTCACACAAGCGAACTTCGAGCTGTCGTTAAAGACAAAGTATGCTATTATGACTGCGGTAAACAGTTACATCTCCAGATTGTGTTAAATAGTGACACTATGGCCAAGTGATTAACCCGTCCTCCCTGGCTTGATGGGTAAGGGCGCCGACTCTTAATCTTTGGGTCTCTAACCGCTGTGATTCGAACCCCATTTGGATCACATGTGAAACGCCAAGTTGTGCAACCGAATGCCAGGTGTTTTTTCTCCGAGTACTCCCGTTTTCGCCCGACTCTGATTAAGGACTGCCCCGATATGTGAAATGATTTTAAAAGGTCCGGAAAAGCAGAACAAAAATATCCAAGAGGATATGGTTAAAAAACGTTACATGCATTTTAGCGGGATTTGGTGCATATAGATATTTTAGCTCACACTTTCTCATTTAGGCTTCCATCTATTTTGCTTTTCATAATTTTTGGGTCTAGCAACACATACGAATGCACATCTGTCGAACTGAATTCGGTAAAGTTACACTCATGATCGATTAGCCAACACTTAACGGCCGGTAGCTCAGTCGGATGCGCGTCTGACTGGCGATCAGGACGACGCGGGTTCGATACCGGCCGGTGTCGTGGAGATTGATCATGAAATCTTTTCTACGTTCATTCATTCCGCTGATTCAAGAACAGCAGTTGTCAGTTTTTGGGCGAAAAAAAAAAGTGCACTGCACTGGTGAACCTCTTACGTATAATCCTGAGAGAGATTATTCCTTTTTGCATCTTCTGTACTTGGTTTTAAGTATTAAAGAAAGACCTACCTTGGCAGGAGCTGGCGAGATACCCTCCGTTACTCTGATATTAATTCTCAATGAATCAGTGCTCCCACAATATTTAGTTGCTAGTCTCACAAATTTGTGACAGTTACGTTCTATGCACTTGTTTTCCAAATCCAGGAAAGAAACTCTCAGATCCTTGAACTTACTTAACGAGGTATTTCCTCTTGCAAAAATTTGCAAAATTCAGTATACGCCATACTGTATAAATTCCCCATTGACGCTTCAATTAAGGAGCAACGGGTGTCCCCACTGAACTCCGTGTGGATCTTAATGTCAACGGAATTTTCTTTGGCCATTTTAGATGCCATCACTGATAGCAGATGCCAAGGGAGTTGTGATTTAAAGAAATATTCCGTACTTGTGCCCCTATAGAGGCACAAAAGACACTTTTATATGGGCTCATGGGCACGGCTGATAGATTGAAACACCCGCTATATGTAAACTAGGCCTGTGATTTGTTAACAAAATGTCAGGGACCAATTTAAGCAACTGACCAGTATTCTGATTAGAGGGTAGTTATTAAACCTTAACGTAAGAATTTCAAGTGCTCCGACATGTTTTATTGAAGGACCTATTAACGCATTGTTGTTGCAAGATGAAACGAAGGTCATAAAGATCATCATGTTATGATCTCGAAATGGTCAATGAAACCTTGTAACTACTAGGCAATTTAACAAAGGCAGCAATTTGCCTTAGATTTGCTCCTAACGCCGGTCCCGATAGCTCAGTTGGTAGAGTGTCCGCTCCGGGGAACGGGAGGTCACGGGTTCGATCCCGGGCCGCGACATACCAAAGCCGTTAAGAATGGTACTAGCTGCTCCTCGCTTGGCACTAAGATTTACGGGGTAGAGCTAGGACTGGTCGACCCAGTGTCAGGATAATGTGACTGGGTGTGGTATCATGTAATGTGTCTGGGACATGACACTTAAGTGAGGCAGCGCTATAAAAGTGAGCATTGAGCTTCCTGTCGCAACCAGACACTGCCGTGATATGACTGAAAAATTGTTGAAAGCGACGTTAAACCCAAATTCACACACACACACACATTGCTCCTAACAATACCAGAATGTGGAAAATCAAGAGAGCAGCCTAGTCTTCGTCTTCCATGAACTGGTCAGAATGTGAGTTTGAACTAGCTCGCCATAATTCTTAAGTACCCGAAGCTTTCAGCATGCTTTGACCAAACAATGGACGTAGGACTACTTATGGTTTAAACAATCCAGATCGTCACAATCTCGGTGCCGATCTTGTCAGAGCTTTTGATGCTCATGTATATAGACAGAGAGCTTTTGTGGTTTCTGTTGATGTATGTCAACATTTCCCATTAAAGCTGACGATAGTTGATAAAACATAAATTGACACATTCATCGCCATAATCATTTTCAGATTTAAAGTTGATAAACTAAGGCCCCGCCCATAGGGGCTTGGAGAAATGATCAACCGTAAACCGCTGAGCCTCTCGTCGCGTTTATGATTTTTGTTTGTTTGATTTAAGGTTTAACGTCCCCGTCAACTCTGTATAGGTCATTTTGGAGAAGTTGCTTCTATTTTGGGGGACTTTTACACGACATTGAGATGAAATGACATCTCAAACCCTGTCGCCCAATGAAACCAATAGGGTTTATAAGCATGGACAGTCCGATTCGCACCGCTTTGCCTGGGCAGGTTTAGATTTTCTAAGCGGTTCATGTGCGGTCGGATTCAGCTCTGCGTGGAAGCATCATGCAGCACATCTATTTCTTCAAGCCCCTATGGGCGGGGCCTTCGCGTTTATGAAAAAAAGACTAAAATGACTTAGACATTTTCCAGACATTTTCGTGCTTCAACTCTGTCTACTTACGATTTTACCACTCTTTACACTACACTTCCTCATAATCTTATCAAAGAAAAGCTTAATGATTTAATTGAATGGGCTTTTCTCAGAGAAGATTCTCTCTATCTTGCATGTAATGTCAGAAATGCATTTTTCACTTCTAAAGAGCATAAGAATTATACACTTTGGTCATGTCAGAAAGTGTGTGATGCCCTCACCTTTCTACTTGACAATATTTATTTTAGATTCGGTACTAAGTTATTTAGACAAATTGTGGGTATTCCGATGGGTACGAATTGCGCACCTCTTGTGGCTGATCTGTTCTTGTATTGTTATGAAAGAGACTTCATGTGTCGCTTTCCATTGATAACCAATCTGAAATTGTTGAAGCTTTTAGCTCCACTTCTAGATATTTAGATGATTTATTAAATATTGATAATACCTATTTCGATGGTTTGATCAGTCAGATTTACCCCCCCCCCCCAGAACTTCCGTAAAATAAAGCAAATTCTTCTGATACTGAGGCCCCGTTTTTGGATTTACATCTATCTATTGTAGATGGATTTGTTTCGTGCAAAATGATAAACGCGATGACTTTGATTTTGAGATTGTAAATTTTCCTTTTTTGGATGGTGATGTTCCTACCGCGCCATCCGTTGGCGCTTATATTTCGCAATTAATTCGATTTGCTAGAGTGTGTAGTCATGTAACTGACTTCAACACTCGTAATAAATTATTAACGGCTAAACACCTTAGTCAGGGTTATCGGTACCATAAACTACGCATAGCCTTTTCAAAATTTTATAGACGCCATTCTGATTTAATTTCAAAATTCAATATTGGACTTAAATCTCTTCTGCAACAAGGTCTATCGGAACCCGAATTTTATGGTGACTTAGTATATAAATTCAGAAAAATATATAACCGCAACGACTTCAGCACCCAATTTCGTAAAATCAGTCTTCGATATAAAAAGATTGGGTACAACATGGATGTTATACGACAGACTGCATGCATGGTAGTTAACCCAATCACGGTTGGCAACTTTGCTTCCCTCTTTAATTGCACGCCGGTGGGTCAGGCCTCAGATTCTATGACGGCTCCAACGTAAAGGCTTATTGAGAATTAGAGAGATCTAATTCAAGGTAATGTTGGTTGGTGCCTGATGCTCTGTCTCTGGTCGGGCCCATCGGAGTCTAACTGTTGGTTTTCTTTTGCTCCAGCATTTCAGTGGTTTCTTGCTGTCGAGTCCTCACCGTTGTCTCAACTCTGTGGTTGTTTGATTTTTGTGTTCACGGAGATGTTGCACTGATGAGTTAGGAGGCCTTCATGCGGACTGAACAAATTATTTGTCTAAATCGCGACGGAAGTAAGGGCGAGGATTGTGGCCACGTAAAATCGATTTAAGCCCCCCAGTGGAAATCATTCCACTGACTGTTCCAAGGCGGTTCTTCTGTGGCGGTTTATTTATGGTGTTGTTTGTTACTTACTGTGTGTATCACGTGTGTCTTTTTATTTTGGATGGCCATATGGCCATTTTGTGGGAAAGAAACTGTTCTTATGGCCTTCCTTTGTTTAGGTTTCCATTATGGTCTGGTCGCTTAATGTTTGCGTTTCTTTCCCTTTGGTGTCTTTGCTGGGTGGAGTAAGTTAATTGTATCGATTCCTGTTCTTTGTTTTACTTCTACTTTGTAAATTTTCCGTCCAAAATACCCTCATCACGTCACAATTTGACACATCAAGTTTGCGCTAGGATCGATTGATTTGCTAAATCTTTCTGCAATGCGCGGTAAACCTCAAATCAAACTCTTATTCTCTCTCTCTCTCTCTCTCTCTCTCTCTCTCTCTCTCTCTCTCTCTCATACACACACGTGCGCGCGCGCACGCACGCACACACCGCCCCCGCCCTTTGGGGCTTGAAGAAATAGATTGGGCTCCATGATGCTTTCACACAGAGCTGAAACTGACTGCACAAGAGTACTGGTAAACCGCTTAGAGTTTCTAAGCCTTCCCTGGAAAATTGATGCGAGTCGGGACCGTCCATGCATATAAACCCTATTTAGCGGCGGGGCTTGATATGTCATTTCATTTCAGTCCCACACAACTGCAAGTAACGTCTCCAAAATGACCTATAGAATGTTGACGGGGACGTTTTGTTTGAGGTTTAATGTATCCGCCAACACTGTACAGGTCATGCTTTGGAGACATTGCTACCAATTTTGTGCGACTTTTACCCGACATGGAGATGAAATGATATGTCAAACCCTATCCCCCAATGAAACAAATAGGGCTTATAATCATGGACGATCCGACTCGCACCGTTTTGCGTGGGCAGGCTTAGATCCTCTAAGCGGTTTACCAGTACTCATGGACGGTCGGTTTCAGCTCTGCGTGGAAGCATCATGCAGCCTATGTATTTAATCAAGCCCCGTTGGGCGAGGACGGTGACGTAAAACCTCGAATCAAACAAACACACATACGCACGCATGCATGTTCGTTCGGACCCCGCCCATCGGGGTTAGGAGAAATTGACCGGGCTGCATGGTGCTTTCACACGGAGCTCAAAAGGACCGTACATGAGTACTGCTGAAACGCTTAGGTTGTAAAAGCCCTCTCAGGCAAAGTAATACGAGTCCGACCATCCATGCATATTAACCCAGTTGGTTTTCATTGGGTCGCATGGCTTAAGATGTCATTTCTTACTTTTCTTTTCTTTTTTGTCTTTCTCTCTATATAATGCCATACGCCATCGCGCACATTCTTTGCAGGTGTTCTACTGAGCTATCACGCTCACTTTGATATTTCATCTCAGTGTCGCGTAAAAGTCCAACAAAATTGGAAGCAACGTCTCCAAAATGACCTAAATAGTCCTGACTAGGACGTTAAACCTCAATTCAAAAACTGATATTCATTCGGAGCCGTTGATCATCAACCGTTTGACGCTAATGACCCACAAATAGGAAATGCGAAATCAACGTTCGCAGCCGTGGATTTTTTGAAATAGGCTATAATTACGCTCTAACTTTCCATCCAAAAATAACTTGCCTTCGTGACAAAAAAACGACGGATCAAGTGCAGTTTGTGGGTCAGTGCAATTGCTAAATCTTTCTGCAGTCAATAGTAAGATTGCTTGCTTTGTATGCATTGACACTTCAAATATGTGTTAATGGAAGAGGCCAAACGTCCTCAAATGACATAACTCTTATTAATGGGTGCCTCCAATGTGTAATAGTAAGGAGAAGTCGGTGACAGCCAATATAAAAAAAAAATCAAATATATGGTACAATTCCAGAAAAGCAGCGCACTGTTTCTGAGGTAAAGAAATATACCACTGTACGATTTTTGCATATTTACAAGTAATGAGGAATATATTTAATAGGTTTATTAACTGATCTTGTTTAGTACAGATAATTTGATAACTTCATGGAAACTTTTTTATTGATGTGTTTTTAAAGAGTACTCTAAAAGTTGTTTTTCATAAAAAATAAAAAGGCCGAAAATGAACACTACATGTATTTGCATTTCATCAGCTTTTATAATCAAACTAAAACATGGTAAAGCCTTTTGGTATTATTGTTGCAGATATCTCCTACAATGGCAAAAGTTATATTTTTTTTGTTACTTCAGAATCTTGTTTTGCCACCAAATGAATTCTCCATGGATTCATAGTTGATTTCATGTAGGGGGAATCAGTCTCGAGCAAAATTGTGTCCAATTCTAAACGTGACAGAGCTGCACACGTTTCAGAATTTTCTAAACTTTTCGAAGTGAAACCAAACATAAGATTCGGAAAGGATTCCAGCCATCTCTGCAGAACAGACAATTAAACAGTGCCTGTGTATTCTTAACTGTGCCAAGCCCTTAGCCCTTAATTGCGCACCACTTGTGGCTGATCTTTTTTTTTTTTTTTTTTGTAATGAGAGAGATTTCATGATGTCCCTTTCTGCTAATAACCAGTTTGAAATCATTGAAGCTTTTAGCTCCACTTCTAGATATTTGGATGATTTAGTTAATACTGATAATACCTATTTCGATGGTTTGATCAGTCAAATTTACCCCACAGAACTTCAGTTAAATAAATCAAATTCTTCTGATACCGAGGCCCCGTTTTTGGATTTACATCTATCTATTGTGGATGGGTTTGTTTCTTGCAAAATTTTTGATAAACGTGATGATTTTGATTTTGAGATTGTAAACTTTCCTTTTTTGGATGGTGATGTTCCACGTGCTCCATCCTATGGCGTTTATATTTCACAATTAATTCGATTTGCCAGAGTGTGTAGTCAGGTAGTTGACTTCAACACTCGTAATAAATTGTTGACGGCTATACTTCTTAATAAGGGTTATTCGTACCATAAACTACGTAAAGCCTTTTCAAATTTTTACAGACGTCATTCTAATTTAATGTCAAAATTCAATACTGGACTTAAGTCTCTTCTGCAACAGCGTCTGTCGGAACCCGAATTTTATGGTGACTTAGTATAAAAATTTAGAAAAAATTATAACCGCAATGACTCCACAACCAAATTTCGTAAAATCATTCTTCTATATAAAAAGATTGGGTACAACATAAATGTTATATGACAGACGGCAGGCATGGTAGTTAACCAAATGACGGTTGACAGCTTTGCTTTCCTCTTTAACCCATATATGACAATGGAATATTCCACCTAGTACGTTTGGAGTGGACCATTTCCAATTATAGGGGTGTCAGGTTTGTTATTGTTCGTAGCAAATTTTACAAAAATGAGTGTTCTTTAAACAAATAGTGTAGACACAGATCAGACGCCGCGTTTTGCGGCGTCTGATCTGTGTCTGCACTGTTTGTCAATGTCCCAGAAAAGGGCCGCGAGGCATATATGGGTTAATTGCACGCCGGTGGGTCAGGTCTCAGATTCTATGACGGTTCCAACGTAAAGGTGTATGTTGGTTAGTACCTGATGCTCTGTCTCAGGTCGGTTTTCTTTTGCTACAGCATTTCTGTTGTTTCTTGCTGTCGAGTCCTCACCTTGTTTCTTGCTATCGAGTCCTCACCGCTGTTTCATCTCTGTGGTTGTTGGATTATTTGTGTTCACGTAGATGTTGCACTGATGAGGCCTTCATGCCCGTGGAATTCGTTTTCGCTGACCGTTCCAAGGCGGTTCTTCAGTCGCGGTTTAGTTTTGTTATGGTTTGTCTTTGGGTGTTTTTGTCACTTATTTTATTTTGGATAGCCTTTTGGCTATTTTGTGGGAAAGTGACTGTCCTTTTGGCTTTCTGCTGTTGGTGTTTCCGTTAGGGTCTGAGTCTCTGATGAAAGATGTGGGTTAATTCTATCGATTCCTGATCATTGCCTCTACTTCTATTTTTCAATCAACATGAGTCGAACTTCCTCTGCAGCATCCCCTGCAGTGCAGGTCAGGGGCAAATCAAACTGGTTGGCTAGAGGGAGCACCCCATCAAGAAAGAGACGCTGAGCCTGAATTTACTGCTTCTTCTGCTTCATAGCAACGTTGGCACACATTGGAGTGCAATGGCAATCTGCAGTGAAATCAAGCCCAATCTCTCCCACTCCAATGAATCCACCACCCTCTAGAAATCCAGCAACACTTGAAACTAATTATTTTTCTCTACCAGGAATAACGAAATGATGGTGCACCAAACAGTGCAATATAGCAACGATGATGTATTGATTCGGATAATAGATGGCCAATGACGTGGTAAAACAAAGTTTGAAACACAAAATTGCAAAGCATGTTCATCCCTGCTGAAAATTTGTTTCAATGAAGAAAAGTTCTTAAATTGTAAACCTTTGAACATCATATCCAGATGACAATGGGAATCAATGCACTTTTCACATTTTGGATGTTCCATAGCAGTTGGGAATGGAATAGGAAAGCTTAATGATTTAAACTCGCACCAGACATCGTAAGATTTTGAAAAATACAAAATCTTTGACAATATTTCCCAATGCAAAACACAAACAACATGATTCGGAGGAGAAATCATAAATCTGTCAGGCACCCGTAGTTTAAAGGAAGAGCACAGAAAATTGAGGAAATGAACATAACCAGATTCAAACTAGAAGTAAAACAAAGATCAGGAATCGATACAATTAACTTACCTCACCCGTCAAAGACACCAAATTGAAAGGAACACAAACATGAAGCGACCAGACCATAATGGAAACCTAAACAAAGGAAGGCCATAAGGACAGTAACTTTCCCACATAATGGCCAAATGGCCATCCAAAATAAAAAGACACAAGTGATACACGCAGTAAGTAACTAACAACAACATAAATAAACCGCCACAGAAGAACCGTATTGGAACGGTCAGTGGAAAGATTTCCACTCGGGGGCTTAAATCGGTTTTACATGGCCATAATCCTCGCCCTTACCTCTGTCGCGGTAAACACTAAATTTGTTTAGTCCGCATGAAGCCTTCCAAACTCATCAGTGTAACATCTCCGAGAACATACAAATCAGAGATGAAACAAGGTTGAGGACTCGACAGCATACAACAACAGAATTGCTAGAACAAACAGTTAGACTCCAAAACTGATTTCAGAAGTGTGTTGTGGGAATAGATCATGATGTATAACAAATTATCAATAGATGGTAAATTCAAATGATTGGAAAAATAAAACCCAGTATACCAAACATAAGATGGCACCATAAAGGAAGATGAAACATAGAAGTGAAGGCAATGATCAGGAATCGATACAATCAACCCACAGCCCCCATCAGAGACACCAAAGGGAATGAAACGCAAACATGAAACAACATTCCTAATGGAAACATCAATAGCGGAAAGGGAAAGGACAGTTACTTTCCCACAAAATGGCAAAAAGGCTATCCAAAATAAAATAATATAAGCGACACAAACAGCCAAAGACAAACAATAACAAAAATAAACAGCGACAGAAGAACCACCTTGGAACGGTCAGCGGAAACGAATTCCACTTGGGTGCTTAAATCGATTTTACGTGGCTACAATCTTCGCCCTTACTTCCGTCGCGATTTAGACAAATAATTTGTTCAGTCCGCATGAAGGCCTCCTAACTCATCAGTGCAACATCTCCGTGAACACATATAATCAAACAACCACAGAAATAAAACAACGGTGAGGACTCGACAGCAAGAAACCACTGAAATGCTGGAGCAAAAGAAAACCAACAATTAGAGTCCGATGGGCCCGACCGGAGATAGAGCATCAGGCACCAACCAACATTACCTTGAATTAGATCTCTCTAATTCTCAAAAAGCCACTACGCTGGAACCATCATAGAATCTGAGGGCTGGCCCACCGGCGTGCAATTGAAAAGGGAAGCAAAGTTGTCAACCGTGATTGGGTTAACTACCATGCATGCGGTCTGTCGTATAACATTTATGTTGTACCCAATCTTTTTATATCGAAGAATGATTTGCTGCCCGTTCCAAGGCGGTTCTTCTGTCGAGGTTTATTTTTGTTATGGTTTGTCTTTTGGTGTTTGTGTCGCTTATATTATTCTATTTTGGATAGGCTATTGCCTATTTTGTGGATAAGTAGCAGTCCTTTTGGCTTTCTGCTATTGGTGTGGGTTACTTGTATCGATTCCTAATAATTGCCTCCACTTCTATTCAGTAGAATTTTCTAGACAGAAACGGAAGTAAGGGCGAGGATTGTGGCCACGTAAAATCGATTTAAGGCCCAGTCGAAATCTTTCCACTGACAGTTCCAAGGCGGTTCTTCTGTGGCGGTTTGTTTATGTTGTTTGTTACTTACTGTGTGCATCACTTGTGTCTTTTTATTTTGGATGGCCATATGGCCATTTTGTGGGAAGGTAACTGTCCTTATGGCCTTCCTTTGTTTAGGTTTCCATTTTGGTCGGGTCGCTTCATGTTTGTGTTTCTTTCCCTTTGGTGTCTTTGATGGGTGGAGTAAGTTAATTGTATCGATTCCTGATCTTTATTTTACTTCTACTTTTAATTTCAAAATTCAATATTGGACTTCAATCTCTTCTGCAACAAGGTCTATCGGAACCCGAATTTTATAGTGACTTAGTATACAAATTCAGACAAATATATAACCGCAATGACTTGCCACGAGTGGTGCGCAATTAGTACCCATCGGAATACCCACAACTTGTCTAAATAACTTAGTACCAAATCTTATATAAATATTGTCAAGTAGAAAGGTGAGAGCTTCACACACTTTCTGACATGACCATAAAGTATAATTTTTATGCTCTTCCGGAAGTGAAAAAAGCATTTCTTACACTACATGCATGATAGAGGGAGTCTTCACTGTGAAATGTCCATTCGATTAAATCATTTAGTTTTTTTTTTATATGAGGATGGGTAGTGTAAAGGGTAGAAAAATTATAAGTAGACAGACTTGCAGCACGAAAACGCCTGAATTTAAATTCATTGAAAACTTCATTAGAATTTTTATAGACCAAAACAAATTTCTACCTGATCTTTGAAGACTTTGTCGCAATATTTAACACATGCTTTTTGATGGCGGTCAAACATGAAGTTAATAATTTGGAGAGTTCAGTGGTGGTACAAGAGCTTGAGTTAGCATTAAACCGTGCTATGTATGGTCTTTTATGAAGTTTAGGTAACCAGTATAACGTAGGAAGCTTGTCTTGGCCTTCTGTAACACAGACAGCAAACCTGGTGGCTGAATGACAAATGTGGTCATCAACTAAAGCCCTCTTTACAGCTAAAGGCTGAAGTTCGTAGGCCTCAGTACCACCAAGTTCTTGCTGAAGAGTGTTAACATAGTGAAGCCATCAAACAACGACCACATTGTTAGCGGCCTTATCAGCTGCAGCCAAAACAAACTTCGTATAATTCTTGAATACCTAGTTTAAGGTGACGTAAAGACGTCTTAGGTTTAGGAGGTAATAGGTTCGTATTTTGCGAATAAAAAGAAATGCGTTTGTTCATTAATTTCAAAATGCTAAGTCTCATTTCCTTAAGAGCTTTATGCTAAACATACTCTCGTTTACACCATCGATTACCAAATTCATTCAAGGCAGCAGCGATTTCATCTTTACATTTATTGAAATCAATTTTAGAAGGAAATCGATATTTCGGTCCTTTAGATATTATATTGCGTAACCTAGAATCATGAATAATTTTTAAATTGCCAGTAATAATATCTGTACAATCACATGTATCAGGAGTGTTAGCGGCCTTATCAGCTGGAGCCAAAACAAACTTCCTATGAAATTCATGAATACCTAGTTTAAGGTGACGTTAAGACGTCTTAGGTTTAGGAGGTAATAACTTCGTATTTTGCGAATAAAAAGAAATGCCTTTGTTCACTAATTTCAGAATGCTAAGTTTCCATTCCTTAAGAGCTTTATGCTCAACATACTCTCGTTTACACCATCGATTACCAAATTCATTCAAGGCAGCAGCGATTTCATCTCTACATTTATTGAAATCAATTTTAGAAGGAAATCGATATTTCGGTCCTTTAGATTTTATATTGCGTAACCTAGAATCATGAATAATTTTTAAATGCCAGTAATAATATTTTTACAATCACATGTATCAGGGGTGTTAGCGGCCTTATCAGCTGGAGCCAAAACAAACTTCCTATGAAATTCTTGAATACCTAATACCTAGTTTAAGGTTAGGTAAAGACGTCTTAGGTTTAGGAGGTAATAACTTCGTATTTTGCGAATAAAAAGAAATGCCTTTGTTCACTAATTTCAGAATGCTAAGTTTCCATTCCTTAAGAGCGTTATGCTCAACATACGCTCGTTTACACCACCGATTACCAAATTCATTCAAGGCAGCAGCGATTTCATCTCTACATTTATTGAAATCAATTTTAGAAGGAAATCGATATTTCTGTCCTTTAGATATTATATTGCGTATCCTAGAATCAGGAATATTTTTTAAATTGCCAGTAGTAATATGACCAGCAGCAGGATAGCAATACACTGATTTTTTTTAAATCACATGTATCAGGAGTATTAGTGTCAATATCAAGATTCGAAACAAGTTTATTGAAATTAAAAATGCTATATCTAAAAGGTTTATTGTATTTATAGCAAATTATGTGTGTTTCGGTATTTTGAAAATAAGCAGGAATGGATGCAATAACCGAACCGTCCCGAAGATAATAGGTAAAATTATTGAATGTTTACAATCGCATGTATCAGGAGTGTTAGCGGCCATATCAGCGGAGCCAAAACAAACTTCCTATGAAATTCTTGAATACCTAGTTTAAGGGGACGTAAAGACGTCTTGGGTTTGGGAGGTAATAACTTCGTATTTTGCGAATAAAAAGAAATGCCTTTGTTCACTAATTTCAGAATGCTAAGTTTCCATTCAAGTTTCCATTCCTTAAGAGCTTAACGCTCAACATACTCTCGTTTACACCACCGATTACTAAATTCATTCAAGGCAGCAGCGATTTCATCTCTTCATTTATTGAAATCAATTTTAGAAGGAAATCGATATTTCGGTCCTTTAGATATTATATTGCGTATCCTAGAATCAGGAATAATTTTTAAATTGCCAGTAATAATATGACCAGCAGCAGGATAGCATTACACTGAATCATATGTATCAGGACTGATAGTATCAAGATCAGAAAATGTTTTATTGAAATTAAAAATGATAGATCTAACAGCTTTATTGTATTTATAGAAAATTATGGGTGTTTCGGTATTGTGAAAACAAGCAGGAATGGATGAAATAACCGAACTGTCCCGGAAGATACTAGGTAAATCTATAAAATCCAAACCCTTACTAATGAAGGATATTTTTATGTAATGACGTTTGTGATTAAATTCCGAATCGATGAAAGGACGAAGAGCATGCTAAGTATAACCTCTAGTTATAAGAGCAGCGTCGTATAACTGAACTATCGTAGAATTTATTCGCCTCCGTATCCAGAATCCGTAATACAGAAATGGGTAATGGACTTAGAAAAGCAAGCATTGAGTGGCGTCCATGATTCGCGACGGAAATAAGGGCGAGGATTGTGGCCACGTAAAATAGATTTAAGCCCCCAAGTGGAAACCTTTCCACTGACCGTTCCAAGGCGGTTCTTCTGTGGCGATTTATTAATGTTGTTGTTTGTTACTTACTGTGTGTACCACTTGTGTCTTTTTATTTTGGATGGCCATATGGCCATTTTGTGGGAAAGTAACTGTCCTTATGGCCTTCCTTTGTTTAGGTTTCCATTATGGTCTGGTCGCTTAATGTTTGTGTTTCTTTCCCTTTGGCGTGTTTGATAGGTGGAGTAGGTTAATTTATCGATTCCTAATCTTTGTTTTACTTCTACTTTTCAATAATATTATGGACATTCACTTCAGTCTGGTATTGTTTCTTTTTAAAGCACGTAATTTACGTTTATAATTACCATTTTTTCTTGTGCCGTGCGATCTAGTTTTACGCTTTAAACAGTCAAGAAGCGAGAAAATATCAAAGTCGGGCATTTTAGATATATTACCCTCATGCTACATGTTGTCATTTAAGGCCAATGGTAAAGGTGTATGTAATAATTTAATCCATTTAAATTCAGTTTCATGCCGTTTAATAATTTTAAACCTAGCTGTAGAATTGACATCATAATAATTTTTTTTCACTGGCTGCAAAGAAATATCTTTAATAGACCTGTACACGTCTGAAATGGCTTACTCATTCCACGATAGTGTTCGTTAAATCGTGTTTTTAACATGCGATTAGTTTGCCCGACATACTGCATTTTACAATTAGCAGTATGTCAGGTTACCACATATATCAAATCCGTAGACTTCGAACCCAGAGCGATGAGAGACTTAATGATTAAGAGACAGCGCTCTTATCCACTAGGCCACGGATGCCCGTTGGTTCTGTATTTGTTTATGAATGAAAGGCCTCAATTTTTTAAGTTCAGCTTCACTGGGTAAATTTTTAGCCTTCTAGATTTATCCATGGACCCTTTTAGTTGCTGATATCTCAAGCTTGCCAAAAGTCTCAGGAAAATAGAAGTGAGAGCAATGAAATTGTATTCCGGAAGCCTAAAATTGCATTCTGTTTCAAACTAGGTTAATTCATGAATATAGCATCTTCAGTTGTATCTGAATGTAAACTTTTCGATTCCTGAACGTTGCCTTCACTTCTATTTGTCATTTTTTTTTTAAATAAAATTCACGTTTAACTTCAATCCATATTTTTGGTCTGATCTGTTAGCCATTCTGTTCATGGTCTCAAGGTGTCTTTTTTGGATGGAGTAAGTTAATTGTATCAATTCCTGATCTTTGTTTTACTTCTACTTTAAATATTTCCTTGTGAACATATCTTCAAACTTAACCTCCAACAAAGAAAATCATCGAAAAGAAAAATAAAATCTAGAAAGTTCTTGCATATCACCCATCACTTCTCTTCTTATTAGAACAATTTTACTTTTTTTTTTAATTTCTTCTCATGCCTAATGTCTAAATCCGAAAGCCCCCCAGTGGAATTCTTTCCACTGACCGTTCCAAGGCGGTTCTTCTGTGGCGGTTTATTTATGTTGTTGTTTGTTACTTACTGCGTGTATCACTTGTGTCTTTTTATTTTGGATGGCCATTTGGCCATTTTGTGGGAAAGTAACTGTCTTAATGGCCTTCCTTTGTTTTGGTTTCCATTATGGTCTGGTCGCTTCATGTTTGTGTTTCTTTCCCTTTGGTGTCTTTGATGGGTGGAGTAAATTAATTGTATCGATTCCTGATCTTTGTTTTACTTCTACTTTACATGTCAAATCGGACATATTACCTACAGAAAAAACATCTACCGTTTAAAAACGGTAGACGCAGTGCATAAATGTGAACAGCACCTGCACCTCTTAGCATTGCAATTGGAAATACTAGGATACATTCCACTTCTCCTGAAAGGATTAGTATATTTCCGAAGAATGGGCGATTTGATAGGAGATAATCTCATTCTCAGATAGTTTTTAAATAAATTAGTATTACCTGCTCCTTTAAATTAATGGAAGCGGCAGATATACCGACGGCAACATAGCAATAAAATTATTAATAGAATGGGGAATCCGTACAGAGGAAGCAGAATGTTACCTAAGGGGAGATATTGTCAGTTTAAATTTATTTGTGATACTTATTTTTGTTTGAAGGGGCGATACCATCCAAACTAAAGCGATATTTATACCGGTCATTAAGTTAAAAAGTATACGGAAGAACTGTAAATCCTTCAAAAAGAAGGCGAGTATAACAAAAGCCGACAAAACAGCTTTGCCTATAAACAGCCCATAGATATTAAACAAGCAATTGTTATACGAACATCGGTGCAATCAAGACCTTCAACAGTTATCAAAAGGATGTCAAATTAAGGAACGATGACAGGCAATTGTAAAAGCAATCCCTGAGGATTCTGAAAAGTAAGGTTTCTTATGTTCTCTGTCAGCAAGTTTCAAATGTTTGCCTAGATCTCTTATGTTCTCTGTCAGCAAGTTTCAAATGTTTGCCTAGATCTCTAACATTCCTAGCTGAAGTTGGGTCTGTTTACCAAGGTAGATGACATGAAAAACATGCTTCCGAATGTGCTTCTGAACAGTTTTACCATATAAGTTACAATGTATTCGATTTCTTTGTGCTTTACTGGAAATTATATCCGTGTTTTCCTCAAAACTGGCACAACCTCTTTAAAAGACATATTGAGTTTAAAGAAGCAAGATAAATTATTCAGATTTTGATTGGTTCTGAGTGGGGGTGCTACAGCTTTGAACCTGAAAGACATAAAATAAAATCCTGATGTTAAGCTTGTTCACCTATAGCTTTGTATGGTGAGTGGATCTATCTATCTATCTATCTATCTATCTATCTATCTATCTATCTATCTATCTATCTATCGCTGTGTATTGTGAGTGTATCTATCAATCTTGTGATGAATATTTTCATGTTAGTGACAGAACAAAACAAACGATTTACTTATTCATGAGGGCTATTCCTTTTTTAAATAATAATATAAATAATCCTCAAAGTCTCTATTTGTTTTCCATTTATTACCACAACTTCTCAACAGACTGAACAAAACAAACGATTTACTTATTCATGAGGGCTATTCCTTTTTTAAATAACAATATAAATAATCCTCAAAGTCTCTATTTGTTTTCCATTTATTACCACAAGTTCTCAACAGCCAGATTCCATTTCCTGCCAAATGGAAATAAAAATCAAAAGGGAAACACAATTAATAAAGACATAAAACCATGGTTTTGGTGGTGATGAGCATGTAAACAGTTAACAGTGAACGATATCACTGAACAGAGATTATTGTTTCATATTCATGTCTACTGATTTTTTTAGGTATAAAACGTCCTAAAAACATGTTTTAAAACATTTATGTCAGGTCAATGGCACTTAAAACGTTACATGAAATAAAACCTATAAATTCACTGTTCCAGACATTTTATTGTAAAATGAAGGCTTTTAAGTAAAGTAGAAGTAAAACAAAGATCAGGAATTGATACAATTAACTTACTCCACCCATAAAAGACACCAAAGGGAAAGAAATACAAACATTAAGCGACCAGACCATAATGGAAACCTAAACAAAGGAAGGCCATAAGGACAGTTACTTTCCCACAAAATGGCCACATGGCCATCCAAAACCAAAAAACACAAGTGATACACACAGCAAGTAACAAACAACAACATAAATAAATCGCCACAGAAGAGCCGCCTTGGAACGGTCAGTGGAATGTTTCCACTGGGGGGCTTAAATCGATTTTACGCGGCCACAATCCTCGCCCTTACTTCCGTCGCGATTTAGACAAATAATTTGTTCAGTCCGCATGAAAGCCTCCTAACTCATCAGTGCAACATCTCCCTGAACACAAAAATCAAAGAACCACAGAGGTGAGACAACGGTGAGGACTCGACAGCAAGAAACCACTGAAATGCTGGAGCAAAAGAAAACCAACAGTTAGACTCCGATGAGCCCGACCAGAGACAGAGCATCAGGCACCAACCGACATTATCTCTCTAATTTTCAATAAGCCTTTACGTTGGAGCCGTCATAGAATCTGAGGCCTGACCCACCGGCGTGCAATTAAAAGTTGCCAACCGTGATTGGGTTAACTACCATGCATGCAGTCTGTCGTATAATATCCATGTTGTACCCAATCTTTTTATATCGAAGAATGATTTTACGAAATTGGGTGCTGAAGTCATTGCGGTTATATATTTTTCTGAACTTATATGCTAAGTCACCATAAAATTCGGGTTCCGATAGACCTTGTTGCAGAAGAGATTTAAGTCCAATATTGAATTTTGAAATTAAATGAGAATGGCGTCTATAAAATTTTGAAAAGGCTTTGCGTAGTTTATGGTACCGATAACCCTGATTAAGGAGTTTAGCCGATAATAATTTATAACGAGTGTTGAAGTCAGTTACATGACTACACACTCTAGCAAATCGAATTAATTGCGAAATATAAACGCCATAGGATGGCGCACGAGGAACATCACCATCCAAAAAAGGAAAATTTACAATCTCAAAATCAAAGTCATCGCGTTTATCATAAATTTTGCACGAAACAAATCCATCTACAATAGATAGATGTAAATCCAAAAACGGGGCCTCGGTTTAAGGCTTGTTTATGCGGACTGAACAAATTGTTTACCTTAATCGCGACGGAAGTAAGGGCGAGGATTGTGGCCACGTAAAATCGATTAAAGCCCCCCAGTGGACTTTGTATCCGCTGACCGTTCCAAGGCGGTTCTTCTGTCGCGGTTTATTTTTGTTAAGGTTTGTCTTTGGGTGTTTGTGTCACTTATATTATTTTATTTTGGATAGCCTTTTGGCCATTTTGTGGGAAAGTAACTGTCCTTTAAGCTTTCCGCTATTGGTGTTTCCGTTAGGGTCTGTTGCTTCATGTTTGTGATTCTTTCCCTTTGGTGTCTCTGATGGGAGCTGTGGGTTAATTGTATCGATTTCTGATCATTACCTTGCTTTCTATTTTGTTCACCTATAGCGAGGGAAATTACAGGGAAAATGGGGAACGGTTGACCATTATGCTGCTGAATAATTAATATAGCAACAGCCATTTCTGCTTGAACCAGTCAGATTACGTGCCGCAAAATTTAGCTGAAAAAGCACAAACTAGTGAAATGGCTTGTTAAAAAGCCGCCTGATCTTGATCTACACTGCTTGCACAGACAGTGATGCTGTGATCAGCTAGAAAATGGTTAAGCAACAGTGAGACTGATAAATGACTATATAACTTTTTATGGACTCTCAGTCAAAATCTGTGATTTTGTGTTTGAATGTTGAGTTCTATCACCTATTCAATATAGTGTGACTCTAATGTGTGGATTGCAAGTTCATTGACGACTGGAAAAAATTAAAAACCACTAGTGGGGTATTTTTCATTTCCAATGGATTAACCTTTTATGGAACAGACATTTTAACACCATTAAGGTTGCTATAAAAAGTAGTATGGCTGGAAAATGTCTCCCCACCTTTCTTTACAGGGTAGTTCAAATCTTTCCTCATTTTTTGAAATATTTGAGGGCCGCTTACTGGTAAAAACGAGCCAAACTTGCCCAGAAATAAGTGATCACCAGATAACCTATTTTTAATTATATGTGTATCAATTAACTACTGAAGGCCTAAGTGCTGATAATTCTAGCAATCTGGAAAAAGGTCTTTTCGATCCCTGAAATCATCTTCATTTTCACCACTGCTTACACTATGTACATCAATATTTGAATTAAAGGCAATTTCTGGAGGATCACCTGAATGGCTATTGTCTGCTTTCAAGGCACTGTTGAACATGGAGTTCGACAGCTATAGCCTTATTATCACCCGCCGAAGGCGGAGGGATATAGTTTTGGCGTTGTCCGTCCGTCCGTCCATCCTTCCGTGTGTCCGTCACACTTTGTCCGGAACCGTTTCTCAGCAACTATTGCATGGAATTAAATGAAACGCCTTCTGAATATTGTCCTCAGTATCCAAAACAATACTTATTTTTAGCTCACTGTCACGTAGTGACGAGGTGAGATTTGGGATCCCTTTTTGTCCGTCGTCCGTGCATATACAATTTCTTTAAACGAAATCTCCTCCTAAACCACTGATCGGATTTTGACCAAACTTCACAGGAATGATCCTTAGCTGCTCCCCTTTCAAAGTTGTTCAAACGGTTCCGGTCCGCTGCACACCAAGGTCACAGGAGCCAAAAATAGATTTTCTTATGAAAACTTAAAAAATCTTATCCTCTAAAACCGCAAGGCATAGGTCTTCAATTTTTGTTATGTAGCTTCATCTAGTACACCTATACCAAGATTGTTCAAGTATAGCCCTGGGGCCAAAATTGCCCCTGCTCCAGGACCCTTTGGTTTTACATAGACTTACATAGGGAAAACTTTTAAAAATCTTCTTGTCTGAAACCAGAAGGCTCAGGTATTTAATATTTGGTATGCAGCTTCGACTTATGGACCCATGTCAAGATTGTTCAGGCCAAAAATGCCCCCGCCCCGGGGCCCTTTGGTTTTACATTGACTTATATATGGAAAAAGCTTTAAATATTCTTGTCTGAAACCAGAAGGCTCACGTGTTTGATATGTGGTATGATATGTTCGTCTTGTAGACCTCTATGAAGATTGTTCAAATTATAGCACTGGGGCCAAAAATACCCCCCCCCCGCCCTGGGGACCTTTGATTTTACATTCAATTTGACTGATATAGAAAAACTCTTAAAAAAGCCTTCATTTCTGAAACCCCACGGCTTAGGTCTTTGATATTTGGTGTGTAGCTTCATATAGTGGACCTCTACGAAGATTGTTCAAATTATAGCCCTGGGGCCACAAATGATTCCGCTCTGGGGTCCTTTGGTTTTAAATTGACTTGTATAGAAAAAAAAATTTTCTTCTCTGAAACTGCAAGTCTGAGGTCTTTGATATTTGGTGCGTAGTTTCATCTAGAGGACCTCTATCAAGATTGTTTAAATTATAGCCCTGGGCCAAAATGCCCAGACCCAGGGCCCTTTCGTTTTACATTGACTAAGCTACCAAAGGATAACCCTTTCGTAGAACATATTTAACTTAACTACAGCTGGTGTCTGGGAATGTGTGGCGGCCGTAAAAAGTATCCCTGCCCTACATCTTAGTGTAGTTTAAATTTTCTTGTCCTTTGGGATTATTGATTCCATTGTGGAATTTGGAAAATATTTGAGGGTCACTGATGAGGCCTAATTGGCAGAAATTAGCTAGTCTGGCCCAGAAAACATGCACACTCCATATTTTTCAGTTCTGTGGTGTATTCCTTGCTTCAAAAGGATAACCCTTTCATAGAACATATTTATATAGGAAAAAAACTTAAAAAAATCTTCTACTCTGAAACCGCAAGGCCCAGGTCTAAAGAGCATAAGAATTATACACTTTGGTCTTGTCAGAAAGTGTGTGATGCCCTCACCTTTCTACTTGACAATATTTATATTAGATTCGGTACTAAGTTATTTAGACAAATTGTGGGTATTCCGGTGGGTACTAATTGCGCACCTCTTGTGGCTGATCTGTTCTTGTATTGTTATGAAAGAGACTTCATTTTGTCGCTTTCCATTGATAACCAATCTGAAATTATTGAAGCTTTTAGCTCTACTTCTAGATATTTAGATGATTTATTAAATATTGATAATACCTATTTTGATGGTTTGATCAGTCAGATTTACCCCCTAGAACTTCAGTTAAATAAAGCAAATTATTCTGATACCGAGGCCCCGTTTTTGGATTTACATCTATCTATTGTAGATGGATTTGTTTCGTGCAAAATTTATGATAAACGCGATGACTTTGATTTTGAGATTGTAAATTTTCCTTTTTTGGATGGTGATGCTCCTCGTGCGCCATCCTATGGCGTTTATATTTCGCAATTAATTCGATTTGCTAGAGTGTGTAGTCATGTAACTGACTTCAACACTCGTAATAAATTATTAACGGCTAAACTCCTTAATCAGGGTTATCGGTATCATAAACTACGCAAAGCCTTTTCAAAATTTTATAGACGCCATTCTGATTTAATTTCAAATTCAATATTGGACTTAAATCTCTTCTGCAACAAGGTCTATCGGAACCCGAATTTTATGGTGACTTAGTATATAAATTCAGAAAAATATATAACCGCAATGACTTCAGCACCCAATTTCGTAAAATCATTCTTCGATATAAAAAGATTGGGTACAACATAGATATTATACGACAGACTGCATGCATGGTAGTTAACCCAATCACGGTTTGCAACTTTGCTTCCCTCTTTAATTGCACGCCGGTGGGTCAGGCCTAAGATTCTATGACGGCTCCAACGTAAAGGCTTATTGAGAATTAGTGAGATAATGTCGGTTGGTGCCTGATGCTCTGTCTCTGGTCGGGCTCATCGGAGTCTAACTGTTGGTTTTCTTTTGCTCCAGCATTTCAGTGGTTTCTTCTGTCGAGTCCTCACCGTTGTCTCACCTCTGTGGTTCTTTGATTTTTGTGTTCACGGAGATGTTGCACTGATGAGTTAGGAGGCCTTCATGTAGACTGAACAAATTATTTGTCTAAATTGCGACGGAAGTAAGGGCGAGGATTGTGGCCACGTAAAATCGATTTAAGCCCCCCAGTGAAAATCTTCCACTGACCGTTCCAAGGCGGCTCTTCTGTGGCGATTTATTTATGTTGTTGTTTGTTACTTACTGTGTGTATCACTTGTGTCTTTTAATTTTGGATGGCCATATGGCCATTTTGTGGGAAAGTAACTGTCCTTATGGCCTTCCTTTGTTTAGGTTTCCATTATGGTGTGGTCGCTTAATGTTTGTATTTCGTTCCCTTTGGTGTTATTTATGTGTGGAGTAAGTTAATTGTATCAATTCCTCATCTTTGTTTTACTTCTACTTTGATATTTGGTGTGGAGCTTCATCTAGTGGACCTCTACCAATATTGTTCAGATAGTAACCATTGCGCCCAAAATGCCCCCACCCAGGGTCCTTTGGTTTTACATTGACTTACATAGGAAAAATCTTCTCTGAAACCGAAAGGCCCTGGTCTTTGATATTTGGTTTGAAGCTTCATCTAGTTGACCTCTACCAAAATTGTTCAAATTAGAGCCATGAGACCAAAAATGCCCCCGCTCCAGGGCCGTTTAATTTTACATTGACTTATATAGGGAAAACTTTTAAAAATTTTCCTGTCTGAAACCAGAAGGCTCAGGTGTTTGATATTTGGTATGAAGCTTTGTCTTGTGGACCTCTGTCAAGATTGTTCGAATTATAGCCATGGGGCTAAAAGTTCCCCCGCCCCCGGGGTCCGTTGGTGTTACATTGACTTAAATAGAAAAATCTTAATAAATCTTCTCCTCTGAAACCACGAGACCCAGGTCTTTGATATTTGGTGTGTAGCTTCATGTAGTGGACCTCTACCAAGATTGTTCAAATTTTAGCCCTGGCGCTAAAAATGCTCCCGCCCCGGGGCCCTTTGTTTTTACATTGACTTATATAGGAAAATCTTCTCTCAAACCACAAGGTTTTTGATATTTGGTTTGAAGCTTCATCTAGAGGACCTCTATCAAGACTGTTCACATTAGAGCGCTGGGGCCAAAAATGCCCGGGGCCCTTTGGTTTTACATTGACTTATATAGGGAAAACCCTTAAAAATCTTCTAGTCTGAAACCAGAAGGCTCAGGTGTTTGATATTTAGTAGGAAGCTGCGTCTAGTGGACTTCTATCAAGATTGTTCAAATTATAGCCCTGGCACCCAAAATATCCCCATCCCGGGGCCCAGTGGTTTAACATAGTCTTTCATAGGGAAAATCTTCAAACATCTTGTCAGAACCATCCACTACACCTTAAATTATCTACCACTGTATTTGTAGTTTGAGGTGAGCGATCCAGGACCATTATAACCCTCTCGTATTATCATTAACTGTCTAGTTGTGGGTATAAAATCAAGTTTTGTTCAGATTGTTACCATACCTTACAAACCCAATTTGATCTTAACCAGCGAAAGTGTAGAGCTTAAACAATTGACAGATTATGTTCTTCATCACAACTTTTAACCAATGCATCTCTTAATGCATTTATGGACCTGTAGTGGTTATCTAAATGGGAATTGTCATCTGCTGGGGATACCGGAAGACAGAATCAGGTCTCATGTCTGGGCATCTGTCTTTAAAATCAATCACACATTTCTTAAGGTATTCACTGCCTACAAGTCGTGAAAATGTCAGGAAATCATCACAAATCTCTAATTCTGAATGACATAAGGTGCCGGGGAAAGGTGATCTGCCAGATGATTTGAAATTAAGGAGTAACTGGCGCAGAAACCGAAACGGATGACGGACAAGACTCGGCAAACACAGTACATCCCCCTCTGAGCACACACCGACCGACGTAGCCCATCAGACAGGTCAACTGAAAAAAAATATAAGTGAAGGCAATGATCAGAAATCGATACAATTAACCCACATCTCCCATCAGAGACACCAAGGGAAAGAAACATAAACATGACACAACTAGATCCTAATGCAACCGTCACTAGCGGAAAGCCAAAAGGACAGTCACTTTCCCACAAAATAGCCATTTGGCTATCCAAAGCAAAATATAATCGATGCATACACTCAAAGACAAGCCATAACAAAAATAAACCACGGTAGAAGAAACGCCTTGGAACGGTCAAGGAAAGGAATTCCACTGGATGGCGTAAATCGATTTTACGTGGCCACAATCCTCGAACTTACTTCAGTCAGGATTCAGACAAATACTTTGTTCAGTTCGCATGAAGGCCTCCTACCTCATAAGGGCAACATCTCCGAGAACACAAAAATCAATCAAACACAGAGATGAAACAACGGTGAGGACTCGACAGCAAGAAACCAACCAAATGCTGGAGCAAAATAAGACCAACAGTTAGACTTCGATGGCCCAACCAGAGACCAAGCATCAGACACCAAACAACATCACCTGAAATTAGATTGTTAAGAAAGGTATAAAAAAAACCTCTTTCCGTTGTCTTTAAAAATGACACATAGTCACACCCAGTTGAAACATAAGGCATCTGAATAACAGACAAAATGTTAGGAACCGACATACCAAAGCTCACATCACATTTAATACAATTTGCCAATTTATCCATATCAAGTAAAATTTCAAACTGACTATCTAAAGGCCATTAAATATTCTTCTGTGGGTATCTCTCCATCAATGGCAAGCCATTGTCGAAGATGTCATTATCTACGGAGTTGATAAGACATTTTTACCTTCACATGTGAAAGCATGTAGCCAAACTCTACTGTTTCCATCCAATGCATTAGAGTTAAATTTCATTGCAATTCCCAATCTTTGAAAGTGAGCTATCAGCTTAACCCCCCACCGACTATGAGGGTCTGGTGAGGCTGTAGAATAGAAGTGAAGGTAATGACCAGGAATCGATACAATTAACCCGCAACTCCCGAGATACAAAAGGGAAAGAAACAAACATGAAGCAACAGACCCTAATGAAAACATCAATAGCGGAAATCCAAAAGGACAGTTACTTTCCCACAAAATGGCCTATTGGCTATCCAAAACACACACACAAAATATCAGCGACACAAACACTCAAATACAAACCATAACAAAATAAACCGCGACAGAAGAACCGCTTTGGGTCGGTCAGTGAAATTGTCTTGACCAACACTTGTTAGAGAAAGGTTAAAATTATTGAGTGACAATTACCGGATAAAACTGTTATTTGAAATGATATTCATGTGGTACATCCAGGTTGGACATTTCCATTTTTGAAATTCCTTTCAAGAAGAATGAAATATAAATATATATGAATTTCCGTTGTTTTTCTTTTTTTCATTTTCATTCTTTTTGTGACCAGGGGCCAGTTGTTCAAAGCATCGTTAGCTTTACGAGCTCGTTAGTGGTCATATTGTTAACTCTTCTAGCAAGTACAATAACGTAAATATTGGTATTTTCGCTGGAAAAATGTGAGCAGCTTTTACGTCAGCAAAAGCTGCTCACATATTTTTCAGGAACATTTCAGCATATTTGCCATATTTAATGATCAAACTTTTAACGATACGTTAACTAACGACGTCGTTAGTTTTGAACAACAGGCCCCTGGTTAAAAATTGACTTTAAGGAAGAATGATGCTTTACAGCAAACTGGTATAAACACAAACACACAAAAAATGATAAGGTTCCAACGAACTCCCAGTACCAAAGAACACAGGACTGTAAGAAGGTATGATCAGTTCAGAACAACAGTGCATTAGTTCCAATGTTGACTAAATCTGTTCTAGAAAGGTTTATCCTTTCGAAGCAAGGAATACACCACAGAACTGGAAAATACGGAGAGTACATGTTTTCTGGGCCAGACTAGCTAGTTTCGGCCATTCAGGCCTCATCAGTGACCCTCAAATATTTTCAAAATTCCACAATGGAAAGGACCAAAAAATATAAACTACACTATGATGTAGGACAGGGAGACTTTCTACGGCCGCCACACATTCCCAGACAACAGCTGTAGTGACGTTATATATGTTCTATGTGTAATAGTAAGGAGAATATGTTCTATAAAAGGGTTATCTTTTGTAAAGTAGAAGTAAAACAAAGATCAGGAATTGATACAATTAACATACTCCACCCATAAAACACACCAAAGGGAAAGAAATACAAACATTAAGCGACCAGACCATAATGGAAACCTAAATAAAGGAAGGCCATAAGGACAGTTACTTTCCCACAAAATGGCCATATGGCCATCCAAAACCAAAAGACACAAGTGATACACACAGTAAGTAACAAACAACAACATAAATAAATCGCCACAGAAGAGCCGCCTTGGAACGGTCAGTGGAAGATTTCCACTGGGGGGGGGGGGGTGGCTAAATCGATTTTACGTGGCCACAATCCTCGCTCTCACTTCCGTCGCGATTTTGACAAATAATTTGTTCAGTCCGCATGAAGGCCTCCTAACTCATTAGTGCAACATCTCCGTGAATACAAAAATCAAAGAACAACAGAGGTGAGACAACGGTGAGGACTCGACAGCAAGAAACCACTGAAATGCTGGAGCAAAAGAAAACCAACAGTTAGACTCCGATGAGCCCGACCAGAGACGGAGCATCAGGCACCAACCGACATTATCTCTCTAATTTTCAATAAGCCTTTACGTTGGAGCCGTCATAGAATCTGAGGCCTGACCCACCGGCGTGCAATTAAAAAAGGGAAGCAAAGTTGCCAACCGTGATTGGGTTAACTACCATGCATGTAGACTGTCGTATAATATCCATGTTGTACCCAATCTTTTTATATCGAAAAATGATTTAACGAAATTGGGTGCTGAAGTCATTGCGGTTATATATTTTTCTGAATTTATATACTACGTCACCATAAAATTCGGGTTCCGATAGACCTTGTTGCAGAAGAGATTTAAGTCCAATATTGAATTTTGAAATTAAATCAGAATGACGCCTATAAAATTTTGAAAAGGCTTTGCGTAGTTTATGGTACCGATAACCCTGATTAAGGAGTTTAGCTGTTAATAATTTATTACGCGTGTTGAAGTCAGTTACATGACTACACACTCTAGCAAATCGAATTAATTGCGAAATATAAACGCCATAGGATGGCGCACGAGGAACATCACCATCCAAAAAAGGAAAATTTACAATCTCAAAATCAAAGTCATCGCGTTTATCATAAATTTTGCACGAAACAAATCCATCTACAATAGATAGATGTAAATCCAAAAACGGGACCTCGGTATCAGAAGAATTTGCTTTATTTAACTGAAGTTCTAGGGGGTAAATCTGACTGATCAAACCATCAAAATAGGTATTATCAATATTTAATAAATCATCTAAATATCTAGAAGTAGAGCTAAAAGCTTCAATAATTTCAGATTGGTTATCAATGGAAAGCGACAAAATGAAGTCTCTTTCATAACAATACAAGAACAGATCAGCCACAAGAGGTGCGCAATTAGTACCCATCGGAATACCCACAATTTGTCTAAATAACTTAGTACCGAATCTAATATAAATATTGTCAAGTAGAAAGGTGAGGGCATCACACACTTTCTGACATGACCAAAGTGTATAATTCTTATGCTGTTTAGAAGTGAAAAATGCATTTCTGACATTACATGCAAGATAGAGAGAATCTTCTGTGTGAAAAGCCCATTCAATTAAATCATTAAGCTTTTCTTTTATAAGATTATGAGGAAGTGTAGTGTAAAGAGTGGAAAAATCGTAGGTAGACAGACTAGAAGCACGAAAATGTCTAAATTTCAATTTATTTAAAATCTCATTCGAATTTTTTATAGACCAAAACAGATTTCTTCCTGATCTTTCAAAGACTTTATCACAATATTTAATTACATGCGTTTTAATAGCAGTAAGACAGGAAGTTGATAATTTAGAAAGTTCAGTGGTAGTGCAAGAGCTAGAATTTGCAATAAACCGTGCTTTGTAAGGTTTTTTATGAAGTTTTGGTAACCAGTATAGCGTAGGAAGCTTGTCTTGGCCTTCGTTAACACACACAGCAAACTTGGTGGCTGAAAGACAAACATGTTTATCTACTATAGCTCTCTCTTCAGCAAATGGCTGAAGTTAATAGGCATTAGTACCACCAAGCTCCTGCTTAAGCGTGTTAACATAGTGGAGCCGTCACACAACGACGACGTTGTTAGCGGCCTTGTCTGCAGGGGCCAAAACAAACTTCTTTAAGCCCCCCAGTGGAAATCTTCCACTGACCGTTCCAAGGCGGCTCTTCTGTGGCGATTTATTTATGTTGTTGTTTGTTACTTACTGCGTGTATCACTTGTGTCTTTTAATTTTGGATGGCCATATGGCCATTTTGTGGGAAAGTAACTGTCCTTATGGCCTTCCTTTGTTTAGGTTTCCATTATGGTCTGGTCGCTTAATGTTTGTATTTCTTTCCCTTTGGTGTCTTTTATGGGTGGAGTAAGTTAGTTGTATCAATTCCTGATCTTTGTATTCTTCTACTTCTTATGAAATTCTTGAATACCTAGTTTAAGATGACGTAAAGACGTCTTGGGCTTAGGAGGTAATAAGTTAGTATTTTGAGAATAGAAAGAAATGCGTTTATTCACTAGTTTTAAAATGCTAAGTTTCCAGTCCTTAAGGGCTTTATGCTCAACATACTCTCGCTTACACCATCGATTACCGAATTCATTCAAGGAAGCAGCGATTTCATCTCTACATTTACTGAAATCAATTTTAGAAGGAAACCGATATTTCGGTCCTTTAGAAATTATATTCCTTATCCTAGAATCAGGAATAATTTTCAAATTGCCAGTATTACGCCACAGAACTGGAATACGCAACAGAACTGGAAAATATGAAGTGTACATGTTTTCTGGACCAGACTAGCTAGTTCGGCCAATTAGGCCCATTAGTGACAGCCAATATGAAAATTAAATATATGGAACAATACCAGAAAAGCAGAGCACTGTTGCTGAAGTAAAGAAATATACCACTGTACGAATGTTGCATAACTATAAGTAATGAGGAATAGATTTAACAGGCTTCAAGTCTGTCTACTTACGATTTTCCACTCTTTACACTACACTTCCTCATAATCTTATAAAAGAAAAGCTTAATGGTTTAATTGAATGGGCTTTTCACAGAGAAGATTCACTCTATCTTGCATGTAATGTGCAGAAATGCATTTATCACTTCTAAAGAGCATAAGAATTATACACTTTGGTCATGTCAGAAAGTGTGTGATGCCCTCACCTTTCTACTTGACAATGTTATTTAGACAAATTGTGGGTATTCCGATAGGTACGAATTGCGCACCTCTTGTGGCTGATTTGTTCTTGTATTGTTATGAAAGAGACTTCATGTTGTCTCTTTCCATTGATAACCAATCTGAAATTATTGAAGCTTTTAGCTCCACTTCAAGATATTTAGATGATTTATTAAATATTGATAATACCTATTTCGATGGTTTGATCAGTCAGATTTACCCCCAGAACTTCAGTTAAATAAAGCAAATTCTTCTGATACCGAGGCCCCGTTTTTGGATTTACATCTATCTATTGTAGATGGGTTTGTTTCGTGCAAAATTTATGATAAATGCGATGACTTTGATTTTGAGATTGTAAATTTTCCTTTTTTGGATGGTGATGTTCCTCGTGCGCCATTCTATGGCGTTTATATTTCGCAATTAATTCGATTTGCTGAGTGTGTAGTCATGTAACTGACTTCAACACTCGTAATAAATTATTAACGGCTAAACTCCTTAATCAGGGTTATCGGTACCATAAACTACGCAAAGCCTTTTCAAAATTTTATAGACGCCATTCTGATTTAATTTCAAAAATCAATGTTGGACATAAATCTCTTCTGCAACAAGGTCTATCGGAACCGAATTTTCTGGTGACTTCGTATATAAATTCAGAAAAATATATAACCGCGATGACTTCAGCACCCAATTTCGTAAAATCATTCTTCGATATGAAAAGATTGGGTACAACATAGATGTTATACGACAGACTGCATGCATGGTAGTTAACCCAATCACGGTTGGCAACTTTGCTTCCCTCTTTAATTGCACGCCGGTGGGTCAGGCCTCAGATTCTATGGCGGCTCCAACGTAAAGGCTTATTGAGAATTAGAGATACCTAATTCTTGGTAATGTTGGTTGGTGCCTGATGCTCCGTCTCTTGTCGGGGCCCATCGGAGTCTAACCGTTGGTTTTCTTTTGCCCCAGCATTACAGTGGTTTCTTGCTGTCTAGTCCTCACCGTTGTCTCACCTCTGTGGTTCTTTGATTTTTTGTGTTCACGGAGATGTTGCACTGATGAGTTAGGAGGCCTTCATGCGGACTGAACAAACTATTTGTCTAAATTGCGACGGAAGTAAGGGTGAGGATTGTGGCCGCGTAAAATCTATTTAAGCCCCCCAGTGGAAATCTTTCGACTGACCGTTCCAAGGCGGTTCTTCTGTGGTGGTTTATTTATGTTGTTGTTTGGATGGCCATGTGGCCATTTTGTGGGAAAGTAACTGTCCTTATGGCCTTCCTTTGTTTGGGTTTCCATTATGGTCTGGTCGCTTAATGTGTGTGTTTCTTTCCCTTTGGTGTCTTTGATGGGTGGAGTAAGTTAATTGTATCGATTCCTGATCTTTGTTTAACTTCTACTTATTAAAGTGATCTTTTTTGGTACAGATAATATGATTACTTCATGGAATTTTTTATTGATGTGTTTTAAAGAGTAACCCTAAAAGTCGCTTTTCATAAAAAGTAAAAAAGGCCGAAACTGAACACTACATATATTCATCTGCTTTTAAAATCAAACTAATCAAATATGGTAAAGCCTTTTGGTATTATTGTTGGCCAAAGGTACATTTTTTACTTTAGAAACTTGCCATAACCAAATGAATTCTCCATGGATTTCTAGTCGATTTCATGCAGTGAGGAATCAGTTTCGAGCAATGTTTGGCCAATTCTAAACGTGAAAGTGCTGCACATGTTTCTGAATTTTCTCAACTTTTCGAAGTGAAACCAAAAAAGATTTGGAAAGGATTCCAGCCATTTATGCATCTCTGCAGAACAACAAATAAATTAGTGTCTGTGTATTTTTAAATTTGCCAAGCCTTTCTGAAGCAACACGAGTCGAACTTCCTCTGCACCATCCCAACTCCCATCATCCCTGCAGTGCAGAACAAGTGTCAAATCAAACTGGTTGGCTAGAGGGAGCACCTCATCAAGGAAGAGACGCTGAGCCTGGAATTTCTGCTCCTTGCATGCAGCAACATTGGCACACTGTGGAGTGCAACGGCAGTCTGCAGTAAATTTGTTTGTTTGATTTGAGGTTTAAGTAAATCAAGCCCAACCTCTCCCACTCTAATGAATCCACCACCCTCTAGAAATCCAGCAACACTTGGAACTAGTTCTTTTTCTCTGTCATGACTAACGCAATGTGGATGCACCCCAACAGTGCAGTATACCATTGATGATGTATTGATTTGCATAATAGACGACCAATGGCGTGGAAAAACAAAGTTTGAAATGCAAAAGTGCAAAGCATGTTCACCCTTGCTGAAAAGTTGTTTCAATGAATAAAGAGTCCTAAATTGTAAACCTTTGAACAACATCAACACATGACAATGAGATTCAATGTACTTTTCACATTTTGGATGTTTCATCTCAGTTGGGAATGAAAAAGGAAAGCTGAATGATTTAAACTTGCACCAGTCATCGTAAAATTTTGAAAAATACAGAATTTTTGGCAATAGTTTCCAATGCAAAACACAAACAACTTGATTCGGAGGAGAAATCACAAATCTGTCAGGCACCCGCAGTGTTGTGCCTAGGTCTGAAATTGCAAGGGACACCTGTGGCCCCCAGCCTTCTTTTCAGGGGGTCATTTAGAAATTTTAAGGGACACTGACAGACGACGACCGAAAAGTGACATATAACTGTCCTGTCATTGAAACTAGGCATCAGAAATAAAATAATTGTACATGCTGTGTTTCTTATTATATATCCAGATTTAAAAAGAAATTTAAAATATAACAACAAATCAAAACAGCAACATTTGACTGAAACAAGGTTCTAGCCCATGTAAATTTTAAACAACACAGGTCCATCCACCACCATCAGAGTCTCTACTTTTCACATAAGACTTCTGTGCATGTTATGCACTTCATAGAGGGGACAGTAAAGACTCAATCAATGACTCAGTTACGCTACTTTCAGGTAGTGCATCGTTGGCTGGCGAAGATGCAGCCGCAGAAATACTCACGGTTGTCTCGGGATTCGAAATCTTAGCGGCTACAGCCACAAATTGAGTTATCCGCAGCTCTGCGGCTGCCTCTTCGCCATCTTGACGCTCTAGACTGCTTTATATAATAGTTAACGGTCAGCGGTACGCTTATTTATCGGAAAAATAGAATTCTGCGGTAAACCCGACTCGTTTCAGTTATCTCCCCTATACGTTCCGAATGGACAGAGAAGTAACTAATGGACCGAAATGGATCGAATTTAAAAACTGCCGATTTTTTTCGGGCGCGCCCATCGGCCCGCAATGGTTTAATTTTAGAGGGCCATTGCTGCAGAAATCGCGGGAATGGCGCAATGGCGCGGCCTAGGCACAACACTGCACCCGTAGTTTAAAGGAAGAGCACAGAATATTGCGGAAATGAACATAATCAGATTAAAAACTGATTTCAGAAGAGTGTGGTGGGAAAAGATCATGATGTATGACAAAAATAGATGGTAAATTCAAATGATTGGAAAAGAAAACCAGTATACCAAACATAAGTTTGCACCATAAAGCAAGATGAAAATATGCTCTAGAAAGGGTTTTCCATTGGAAGCAAGGAATACACCACAGAACTGGAAAAGTCTGAAAAGTAAGGTTTCTCTGTCAGCAAGTTTTAAATATTTGCCTAGATCTCAAACATTCCTTTGACAGTCCCAGCAAGCTGAAGCTGGGTCCGTGTACCAAGGTAGATGACACGAAAAAAACATGCTTCCGAATGTGCTTCTGAACAGTTTTACCACATAAGTTCCAATGTCTTCGATTGCTTTGTGCATTACTGGAAATTATATCCGAGTTTTCCTCAAAAGTCAAAACTGACCCAACCTCTTTAGAAGACTTATTCAGTTTAAAGAAGTAAGATTAATTATTCAGATTTTGATTGGTTGTGAGTGAAAGACATAAAGAAAAAATACTGATGTAAGGCTTGTTCACCTATAGCTGTGTATTGTGAGTGACTCTAACTATCTATCTATCTATCCATCTACAAATGATTTACTAATTCATAAGGGGAAGTCCTTTTTAAATGATATAAATATTCCTCAAAGTCTCAATTTGTTTTCCATTTATTACAAAAACATCTCAACAGCCAGCTTGCATTTCCTGTCAAATGGAAACCCAATTAATAAAGACATAAACTAGAAGTAGAGGCAATGGTCAGGAATCGATACAATTAACCCACAGCTCCCATCAGAGACACAAACATGAAGCAACAGACCCTAACGGAAACACCAACAGTGGAAAAGCCAAGGTTTTGTTCTGTTTTTACCTTCTGAAAATTGCCCTCAGTAATCCAAACAATACTTATTTAAGTATCAGTTATAAGCCAGCCGAACCCCCAGGTATTAGACTTCCTGCCTTGCCGTCTAAATTCCCACTGGGCACATTGCCGCTGTGGTCTCTGTGCCCACTGCGAAGAGCTAAAGGAAGTACCACCCGTTTGCCGTGGGTGGCGTCCAGTAAGCCGGAAGAAGGAATCCTGGAGGTTGAGGGCTACCTGAGGTGGCGGTGCTTCAGGTACCCAACACGCCTCTTTGGCCTGGCTTTTTGGTGTAGACTGGTGGCCGTGCGGTCCGGCACGTTCAATCGGCTGGTCGCGCCGAGCCGAGTTTTCTCTTCAAATATTTTTGTATCTTTCCTGATACCAACCATATGCCCATTTAGCTTACCCTTTTCTGTCTTTTCATAGCCCCGCTTTGAAAAAATTGGGGGCTATATTGGATTTGGCTTGTCCAGAATTCCGTCTGTCAGTCTGTCTGTCTGTAATATTTGATAGTGGGTACCTTGTGATCGCAACTCCTCTTACAGTTCTAGGTCAATCCTTTTGAAACTTTACAGGTGTTTTCTTATAGGTCTGAAAATATGCATATGCTTTTTTCATTATCCTTAAGTAATTTTTTTTTCACTTATTTCACCTTTTTTAACTAAGACAATGTTTGAGATCTACTAATGTTAAAATGTATAGGGAGTAGCTACCTTGTGATCGCAACTCCACTTACAGTTCTAGGTCAATCCTTTTGAAACTTTATAGGTGTTTTCATATAGGTCTGAAGATGTGCATGTGCTTTTTTCGTTATCCTTAAATAATCTTTTATAGCCCCGCTTTGAAAAAGTGGGGGCTATATTGGATTTGGCTTGTCCGGAATTCCGTCTGTCTGTCTGTAATATTTAATACTGGGTACCTTGTGATCGCAACTCCTCTTACAGTTCTAGGTCAATCCTTTTGAAACTTTACAGGTGTTTTCATATGGGTATGAAGATGTGCATGTGCTTTTTTCATTATCCTTAAATATTTTTTTTTCACATATTTCACCTTTTTTAACTTAGACAATTTTTGAGATCTACTAATGTTAAAATGTATAGGGAGTAGCTACCTTGTGATCGTAACTCCTCTTACAGTTCTAGGTCAATCCTTTTGAAACTTTACAGGTGTTTTTATATAGGTCTGAAAATGTGCATGTGCTTTTTTCATTATCCTAAAATTATTTTTTTCCACTTATTTTACTTTTTTAACTAAAACAATTTTTGAGATCTTCTAATGTTAAAATGTATAGGGAGTAGCTACCTTGTGATCGCAACTCCTCTTACAGTTCTAGGTCAATCCTTTTGAAACTTTACAGGTGTTTTCATATGGGTCTGAAGATGTGCATGTGTTTTTTTCATTATCCTTAAAAAATTTTTTTCACTTATTTCACCTTTTTTAACTTAGACAATTTTTTAGATCTACTAATGTTAAAATGTATAGGGAGTAGCTACCTTGTGATCGTAACTCCTCTTACAGTTCTAGGTCAATTCTTTTGAAACTTTACAGGTGTTTTCATAGAGCTTTAAAGATGTGCATGTGTTTTTTTCATTATCCAAAACTTATTTTTATTATGGCTAAACGGATCAATCATGTAGGCATTCTTTTGTATATAATACGAGTATATCTCACGTGTATCTCCTGCGAGTTGGATAACCACTCCATTATGGTGTTCCCTTGTAGGGCTCCACGGAGGGCGGAGAGCACTTGGGACGAAACCAGAGTTTTTTTCTTATGCCTAATGGAAAAAAAAAATAACCGCAACGCAGCTAAACGTAAAAAAGACGAGGATTCATCGGAAACGGATGAACCCAGTCAGCAGTCTAGTCAGCAGTCTGAAACTCAAAAGCTAAACAATTTTTCCACGCTTCTTGGTGATAACATCACGTGATGATACACGTACGGTGTCAGATTTATCACCTTTTGTGATCAAAAGGAGTATAATGTCCATTGCCGGACATCCAAAATGTATAAAAAAACTGAAGGCAGGTGATCTCCTCTTGGAAGTCGAGAGAGAACAGCAGGTCAAAAACCTGCTTGGTACCACAAAGCTGTTCGATCTCAACGTCAAAGTATCGTTGCACAAAACACTTAATTCATGTAAAGGTGTCATCCGCAGCCCAGAGCTACGTCCGTGCAACGATACCGAGATTGTTGAGAATTTAAGAGATGAAGGCGTCATTGGTGTACGTAACATCCAAGTTCGTAGAGGTGGTGTATTAAAGCCAACAAGTACCTACGTGTTGACATTTAATACACAGTTCTGCCCAAGAAAATAAAAGTTGCATATCTGTCTGTTAACGGAGAGGTGTATATACCAAACCGTCTCAGATGTTATCATTGTCAGGTTTTTGGTCACCACGAAAGCAGATGTCAGAAGAAACAACTCTGTCCAAACTGTGGTGAAGACAAACATGTCGATAACCATCAAAACTGCAAGAATGAGGCCAAATGCGTCAACTGTGGTGACAAGCATGCTGTTTTCTTTCGAGATTGTCCGGCATGGAAAAAAGAAAAAGAAATACTCACTGTCTAATACCAAAGGGGGATAACATTCCCAGAAGCGCGGAAAATTGTTGATGAGCGATACACAACACCAACCACCAGTTACGCCAGCATCACAAAGGGTGCTGGTGTAAAAGTTTCCAGCTCCGCAACGCAGACTGCTGAATCATACATAGCTGAACTGAAAAAATCTGGTGCATGGAGTAAATCTACTCCAGCACCACAAAGTTCAACCAGTTTATCAAAAGGCGCAATCCAGGTTGCTTCGGATCGGTCCACAGCGACCGTACCGAAGCCAACGCCGCATGCAAAAGAGAAACTCGACTCAGGTCGAACTAATAAGGGATCAGAAGATCCGAAAAAAACAACACATGTCTCAAAAACAAACAGACAGACAACGAAAAATGGAAAGAGACAATATAAAATTCCAGAACAGATTCGGATCTTTGAGTGACAGTGATATGGAGTTCACTGAAACTCTATCATCACCAAGCGGCAATAACAGATCGAGGTCAGCAACACCTAGAGCTGGTGGTGGCAGATCTATATCACCAATTGCAGCTCCAATATAGTTTCTAGTCTTAATCTCTTCATAAAATGGATTTAAAACACAAAATAATACAATGGAATTGTCGAGGTCTTAAATCAAATTATAATGAACTCTTATTACTGATTTCGTTATTAAACCCGTCGGTTTTTTGTTTGCAAGAAACTTTTTTAAAAACGGATGACAGCATTGATGTCAGGGGTTTCAATACATACAACTATATCTATTCTGGTGGTAACAAACCATCTGGTGGCAGTTCATTTTTTGCTAAATCATGTTTACCACAAAGAGAGATCAAATTAAAAACAGACCTAGAAGCTATAGCAGTATCGGTTTCTCTGGATAAAGAAACTACAATTTGCTCTAATTATATCCCACCCTCAATTTCTTTAAAGCCCGAACACCTTGACTCATTGCTTAGTCAACTTCCATCGCCATATCTTTTAGTTGGCAACTTCAATGGTCACAATATTCTATGGGGCTGTAAAGATATCAATAACAGAGGAGCACTTTTCGAAGATTTTATTGCAAAGAGTGATTTTTGCTTGATGAATGATAAATCTTATACTTACCTTCACCCTGCGACAGGTCATTTGTCTTCTTAAGATCTCTCTTTGTGTCACCCATCTCTCTTTTTGGACTATGAATGGTCTGTTTATGATGATCAGTGCGGAAGTGATCACTTCCCTGTTATAATTGAGAGCGTAAACGAAACAGATGAGGACTGTAACCAGAAATGGAAAATGAATATAGCCGACTGGGAATTATTCCGTAATTTATGTGAAGAAGAGTTATCAGTTGATCACTTAAATGAATCATCTGACATTGTTTAAGATTTCACAGATACACTAATTAACATATCAGAACAATGCATTCCAAAGACCTCCACAAATACTAAGAAAAGCAAGCCTTTGTTTAATAATGACTTTAAAGAAGCTATTCAAAAGCGCAAACTGGCTCTAAATAAGTTCTGCAAAAGTCCCACTTCAGAAAAGCTAAACGACGTAAAAGTTTTTAGAGCTAAAGCTCGGCGAACAATCCGAGCTTCCAAACGAAAGTCATGGAGAGAATATGTCTCCAAATTGAACTACAAAACCCCCATTAAAAAGGTTTGGGATATGGTACGAAAAATTTCAGGAAAAACAAAGTCCCCTAGTTTTACACATTTAAATACTGGTTTTGACACAAAAACTTCAACTAAAAAAAATATTTCAGATACCCTTGGTAGCACATTTTTGAGTAATTCATCACCGCGAAATTATTCTGACACTTTTAGAAATTTCCAAAAGGACCAAGAGAAAAGAAATCTAAACTTCAAATCCCACAATCACGAAAAATACAACAAACCTTTTAACTTATCCGAACTAGTGGAAGCCATTGAAAAAACACACGATACAGCAACCGGCCCCGATGAAATTCATTATCAGATGCTTAAGCATCTGCCAAAAAGTTCTCTTTCAACAGTTTTAGCTAATTTTAAATAATATTTGGGAATCTGGGGTCTGTCCTGAGAGCTGGCGTTTTGATACAGTTGTACCAATTCCAAAATCAGGTAAAGATCATGCAGAACCTACGAATTATCGACCGATAGCTTTGACAATTTGTTTGTGTAAAACATTGGAGAGAATGATAAACAAGAGATAAGTCTGGTACTTAGAGTCCAACAACCTCATTTCAGAATATCAGTCAGGTTTCGTTCGGAACGTAGTACCAACGACAATTTAATAAGACTAGAAACATTTATACGAAATGCTTTTATTAACAAAGAACACGTAGTAGCTGTCTTTTTCGAGAAAGCATATGATACCACATGGCGTTATGGAATATTGAGAGATCTCCATAACCTGGGCTTAAGGGGAAAGTTTTTTAGGTGAGCGTGTATTTCAAGTCCGCGTGGGATCTACCCTGTCAGATCTCTATGCACAAGAGCAGGGTGTCCCACAAGGTAGTATTCTCTCAACTACGCTATTTAACATCAAAATAAATAATATTGTACAATGTTTGGACGACAAAAGAGACTGTTCATTGTATGTTGATGATTTTTGTATATGTTACCGTTCAAAAACATGAAAATAATTGAATGAAAGTTACATCAAAATTTAAAACGAATAGAAGAATGGACTGATAAAAATGGTTTCAAGTTCTCCAAGTCGAAAACGCAGTGTGTTACGACCATCCTTCCCTGTTTTTTCACGGGTCACAAATTCCTGTTGTTGAAGAAGCCAAATTTCTTGGGGTCATATCTGACCAAAAGTTATATTTTATTCCCCATATTAAATATCTTAAAGCGAAATGCTTGAAAGCTTTGAATCTTTTGAAAGTTTTAGCTCATACAAGTTGGGGAGAAGATCTGTACACGTTATTACATCTTTACAGGTCTCTGATAAGATCTAAATTAGATTATTGGTCTGTTGTTTATGGTTCTGCCAGAAAGTCTTATTTAAAATCTTTGGATACTATCCATTACCAAGGCCTTCGTCTGGCTATGGGGGCCTTCCGTACTTATCCAGTATTAAGCCTTTATGTAGAAGCAGGTGAACCATCTTTAACTTCGCGCAGAGAGAAACTTTTTCTTCAGTATGCTATCAGACTTGCTGCTAATCCATAATGTAGATAAGTATGAAACTAAACCCACAGCAATCAAACCTTTTGGATTACGTATTTTACCACTGCTAGAAAATTCAGGTATCGACCTTAAAAATATTCAAAAACATGAAACGGCCGAAGTTCCATCTTGGTGTATTAAAAAACCTTCTGTTCTGTTTGACTTACATGATGGCAAATAATCCGAATCAAATCCAATGCTACTCAAACAAAACTTTCAGGTACTGCAGTCACGTTACAATGATTACCAGCAAGTCTATACTAATGGTTCCAAAGAAGAAGATAAAGTTGGTTGTGCGTATGTTTCTAAAGATACGCACCAAACCTTGCGCCTTCCGGATGGTTCATCTATTTTTACAGCTGAAACCAAAGCAATAGACCTAGCTTTAGATTTTATCATTTCGTCATCATTTCAAAAAGCAATTATACTTTCTGATTCACTTTCTGTGCTTAAGGCTTTAGAACATTCATCCTCTAAAAATCCTCAAATACAAAAACTGATCGGAAAACATCATGAAATTTCTAAAACGCACCAAATCTTGTTTTGTTGGCTTCCGAACCATATTGGCATTGTCGGCAATGAGTGTGCTGACAAGAAAGCAAAGGAATCGCTCAATCTTGATCCGTCTGTTTTTAAATTTCCTTTTAATAATTTCAAACCATTTATTAACAGATACATCTTGTCGGATGGCAAGGCGAATGGGACCATACAATAAATAACAAACTCCATGCCATTAAACCTGTCGTTGGAACAAAATGCTCTCCACAGATTTCCAGGAAAGAGGATGTAGTATTAACACGACTGAGCATTGGCCATACTAGAGTTACTCATTCTTATATTTTGAATGGTGATGATCAGCCTTCTTGTGTAGGATGTGATCAGCCATTCACTGTTAAACATATCTTAATTGAATGTGTAGACTTTTCACAGTCCCGTGACTTATTCTTCAAAGCTGACACTTTGCGACAATTGTTTCAAGATGTACCTGTTGATAATATTATTTTATTCTTAAAAGATATTGGATTGTTTCATAAGATTTAATTGTTTCAGATTTTTATAAATTCATACTTACCTTTTTACTTTTAATATCCTCATAATTCTTCATGCCGTTTAACCATTAACCGCTTGACGCTTATGACCCACAAAGAGGGTTGACGCGTCGTTAAACACGAAATCATCATCATCATAAGCCAGCCGAAAGGGTCTAGTTGGTTGTATAAAGTTTAGATCATATTGTTCCCATACCTTAAACCCTATATGATCTTAGCCAGTGATAGTGTAGAGCTTCAACTTTTGGAAAATTATGCTCTTCATCACACCTTTTAAACAGTACATATCTTAATGCATTTATGAACCTGTAAAGATTATCTTAATTGGAATTGTCATCTTCTGAAAGGTACTGGAAGACAGAATCAAGTCTCATGCCTGGGAATCTATCTTTAAATTTAATGGCACATTTCCTAAGGAATTCACCGCCTACATAGTAGAAGTAAAACAAAGATCAGGAATTGATACAATTAACTTACTCCACCCATAAAAGACACCAAAGGGAAAGAAATACAAACATTAAGCGACCAGACCATAATGGAAACCTAAACAAAGGAAGGCCATAAGGACAGTTACTTTCCCACAAAATGGCCATATGGCCATCCAAAACCAAAAGACACAAGTGACACACACAGCAGGCAACAAACAACAACATAAATAAATCGCCACAGAAGAGCCGCCTTGGAACGGTCAGTGGAAGATTTCCACTGGGGGGCTTAAATCGATTTTACGTGGCCACAATCCTCGCCCTTACTTCCGTCGCGATTTAGACAAATAATTTGTTCAGTCCGCATGAAGGCCTCCTAACTCATCAGTGCAACATCTCCGTGAACACAAAAATCAAAGAACCACAGAGGGGAGACAACGGTGAGGACTCGACAGCAAGAAACCACTGAAATGCTGGAGCAAAAGAAAACCAACAGTTAGACTCTGATGAGCCCGACCAGAGACAGAGCATCAGGCACCAACCAACATTATCTCTCTAATTTTCAATAAGTCTTTACGTTGGAGCCGTCATAGAATCTGAGGCCTGACCCTCCGGCGTGCAATTAAAGAGGGAAGCAAAGTTGCCAACCGTGATTGGGTTAACTACCATGCATGCAGTCTGTCGTATAATATCCATGTTGTACCCAATCTTTTTATATCGAAGAATGATTTTACGAAATTGGGTGCTGAAGTCATTGCGGTTATATATTTTTCTGAATTTATATACTAAGTCACCATAAAATTCGGGTTCCGATAGACCTTGTTGCAGAAGAGATTTAAGTCCAATATTGAATTTTGAAATTAAATCAGAATGGCGTCTATAAAATTTTGAAAAGGCTTTGCGTAGTTTATGATACCGATAACCCTGATTAAGGAGTTTAGCCGTTAATAATTTATTACGAGTGTTGAAGTCAGTTACATGACTACACACTCTAGCAAATCGAATTAATTGCGAAATATAAACGGCATAGGATGGCGCACGAGGAACATCACCATCCAAAAAAGGAAAATTTACAATCTCAAAATCAAAGTCATCGCGTTTATCATAAATTTTGCACGAAACAAATCCATCTACAATAGATAGATGTAAATCCAAAAATGGGGCCTCGGTATCAGAAGAATTTGCTTTATTTAACTGAAGTTCTAGGGGGTAAATCTGACTGATCAAACCATCAAAATAGGTATTATCAATATTTAATAAATCATCTAAATATCTAGAAGTAGAGCTAAAAGCTTCAATAATTTCAGATTGGTTATCAATGGAAAGCGACAAAATGAAGTCTCTTTCATAACAATACAAGAACAGATCAGCCACAAGAGGTGCGCAATTAGTACCCATCGGAATACCCACAATTTGTCTAAATAACTTAGTACCGAATCTAATATAAATATTGTCAAGTAGAAAGGTGAGGGCATCACACACTTTCTGACATGACCAAAGTGTATAATTGTTATGCTCTTTAGAAGTGAAAAATGCATTTCTGACATTACATGCAAGATAGAGAGAATCTTCTCTGTGAAAAGCCCATTCAATTAAATCATTAAGCTTTTCTTTTATAAGATTATGAGGAAGTGTAGTGTAAAGAGTGGAAAAATCGTAGGTAGACAGACTAGAAGCACGAAAATGTCTAGATTTCAATTTATGTAAAACCTCATTCGAATTTTTTATAGACCAAAACAGATTTCTTTCTGATCTTTCAAAGACTTTATCACAATATTTAATTACATGCGTTTTAATAGCAGTAAGACAAAAAGTTAATAATTTAGAAAGTTCAGTGGTAGTGCAAGAGCTAGAATTTGCAATAAACCGTGTTTTATAAGGTTTTTTTATGAAGTTTTGGTAACCAGTATAGCGTAGGAAGCTTGTCTTGGCCTTCGTTAACACACACAGCAAACTTGGTGGCTGAAAGACAAACATGTTTATCTACTATAGCTCTCTCTTCAGCTAAAGGCTGAAGTTCATAGGCCTTAGTACCACCAAGCTCCTGCTTTAGCGTGTTAACAAGCTTAAAAAATGACAGGAAACCATCACTACTTTCTAATTCTGAATGACATTGGAGATCTGCCAGATGATATGAAAAACAGAAATAAAGGCAATGATAAGGAATCGATACAATAAACCCAGAGCTCCCATCAGAGACACCAAGGGAAATAAAACACAAACATGAAACAACTAGACCTTAAAGGAAACATCACTAGCGGAAAGCCATGAGGACAGTCACTTATCCAGAAAATGACCAAACGGCTATCCAAAGCAAAATCATATAAGCGATACATACACACAAAGACAAGCAAAATGACTACAAAAAATAAACCACGACAGAAGACCCGCCTTAGAACGATCAGTGAAACGAACTCCACTGGGGGGCTTAAACTTATATTTCGTGGCCACAATCCTCGCCCTGACTTCCGTCGCGATTTAGACAAATAATTTGTTCGGTCCGCATGACGGCCTCTTAACTCTTAGTGCAACATCTCTGAGATCACAAAAATCAATCAGCCACAGAGATGAAACATCGGCGAGAACTCGACAGCAAGATACCACTGAAATGCTGGAACAAAAGAAGACCAACAGTTAGACTCCTATGGGCCCAACCAGAGACAGAGCATCACCAACCAACATTACCTAAAATTAAATTTTTAAGAAATGTATCTAAAAGACCTTTCCATGGTTTTTAAAAATGACACATGTCACATCGAGTTGAAACAGAAAGCATCTGAGTAACAGACAAAATGTTAGGAATCTACATACCAAAGCTCACATCATATGTAATACAATTTGCCAATTTATCCATATCAAGTATAGTTTAACACTGACTATCAAATAAGTTCTGAATGGTTAGATCCTTTGGAAGCAAAGAATACACCAAATAAACGAAAACAGCAGACTCGGATTTATTGAGTCTGTTCATGACCAGTACTGAAATGTGCAACACCGGCCACGCCCTCTAGCACCGGCTGAAGCAGAACTGTATTTTCAAAATGATTCTAAATGAACTCAATGATCCCAAAGGACCAGAAAATATAATCTGCACTATGGTGGATGAAAACCATAAAACATTCTTCTGTGGGTATCTCTCAGACAGTGGCAAGCAATTGTGGTAGGTGTCAATATCAGTGGAATAAATCAGACATTTTTACCTTCACGTGTGAAAGCATGTAGCCAAACTCTACTGTCTCCCTACAATGCATTAGAGTTAAATTTAGAACATAATTTAATTTCATTGCAATTCACAATCTTTGAAAGTGAGCTATCAGCACCGACTATGAGTCTGGTGAGACTGTAGAAAACTACAACCTTATATCAAAAACTGATCTGAAAAAAGCTGAACCAGTTTCCTTTTCTTATCACTGGATTTCAGAAATCTCTTCTAGTCATGGGGTAAAGTTGTTACTGCAGTGCAGTTAACACATTCTCTTCCTAATCTTTCAAGATATTTCGGTGAAACTTGTTCTTCAGACTGATCATCAAAGACAACATGTATGGCCTTGGTACCAAATTCAAAATGAACTGAAATGTACCTTGCATAAAAATGCAAACTATACGCAGAAAATGTTTTGAAACTTCGCAGTGGTGCACAATGAATCGTAAACATGCCATCAAATAATATGAAAAAAAATAGGTGTTACCTATTAACGAGCATAGCATGTAACTGATATTTCTGATAAACAAAAGGTTTGTAGTACTGGGTAATACCAAGGAAAAAACCGGCTGGAGATATAAGAAATGTTACTCCTTGCATTGTGTTTATTTGCCAAGTATTAATGACTTAATGTATTAATTAATATACTTTGTTTTGGCCATCAGTTTTAAATGATAAGTTATTTCACCTCTTTGTATTGTTTTACTTCTTATTTTGGTTTTTAGCTCACATGTCACGTGACGAGGTGAGCTTTTGTGATCACATTTTGCCCGTCGTCCGTGCGTGCGTCAGTGCGTCCGTAAACAATTTCTTTCCGCACGATAGCATCTTCATTTATGATTTGATTTTAACCATACTTGCACACAACTTGTACCACCATGAGATCTAGGTTCCTTTCTTGAACCAGCCAGATCCCATCATGTGTTACGGAGTTATGGCCCCTGAAATGGCAAATATTGCCTAGTTTGGTCTTGTCCGCACGATTGCATCTTTATGATTTGATTTTAACCAGACTTGCACACAACTTGTACCACCATGAGATCTGGGTTCCTTTTTTGAACCAGCCATATCATATCATGTGTTACGGAGTTACGGCCCCTAAAAGGGCAAAAATTGCCTATTTTGGTCTTGTTCGCACGATAGCATCTTCATTTGTGATTTGATTTTAACCAGACTTGCACACAACTTGCACCACCATGAGATCTGGGTTCCTTTCTTGAACCAGCCATATCCCATCATGTGTAACGGAGTTACGGCCCCTGAAAGTGCAAAAATTGCCTATTTTGGTCTTGTCTGCATGATAGCTGTTTCATTTATGATTTGAATTTAACTAAACTTGCACACATTTTGTACCACCACAAAATATCTCGGTCAAGTTCGAATATGGTTCATGTTGGGTCAAAAAGTAGGTCAGTAGGTCAAATCAGAAAAAAAAACTTTTGAAGACACTAGAGACCACAGTTTTGGTCCGATCATCATCAAACTAGCCTAGAATGATCAGCTTGACATTATCTCAGTCAAGTTCGAATATGGGTGTTGTTGGGTCGAAAAGTAGGTCAGTAGGTCAAATCATAGAAAAACCTTCTGAACACACTAGAGGCCACAATTTATGTCCAATCATCATCAAACTTGCCCAGAATAATTATCTTGATAATTTCTTAGTCACCTTTGAATATGGGTCAGGTCGGTTTAAAAAGTAGGTCAGTAGATCAAATCATAGAAAAACATTGTGAACACACTAGAGGCCACAGTTTTGGACCAATCATCCTCAAACTTGACAAGAATGATCATCTTGACAATATCTGAGTCAAGTTCGAATATGGGTCATGTCGGTTGAAAAAGTAGGTCAGTAGTTCAAATCAGAGAAAAACCTTAAGAACACACTGGAGGCCACCGTTCTGGTCAGATCATCATCAAACTTGCTAAGAATGATCATCTTGATAATACCTTGGTCACCTTTGAATATGGGTCATGGCAGGTCAAAAAGTAGGTCAAATCGGAGAAAAACCTTGTGAACACACTAGAGGCCACATTTTTGGGCCAATCATCATCAAACTTGCTCAGAATGATAGTCTTGACAATATCTCGGTCAAGTTCGAATATGGGTCTTTTCAGGTCAAAAAGTAGGTAAGTAGGTCAAATCATAGAAAAACCTTGTGAACACACTAGAGGCCACATATTAGGTCCGATCATCATCAAACATGCCCAGAACGAACATCTTGACAATATCTGAGTCCTGTTCAAATATGGGTCATGTCGGTCCAAAAAGTAGGTCAGTAGATAAAATCATAGAAACCCCCCCCCCTGAACACACGAGGCCACAGTTGTGGTCTGATCATCATCAGACTTGCTAAAAGTGATCATTTGACAATATCTCAGTTAATTTCGAATATGGGTCATATCTGGCCAGTAAGTAGGTCAGTAGGTCAGATTGTTGAAAATCCTTGTGGACACACTAGAGACACCAGGTTTGGTCCGATCATCATCAAACTTGCTCAGAATGATTATCTTGACAATACCGGGGTCAAGTTTGAATATGGGTCATGTCGGGTCAAAAAGTAGGTCAGCAGGTCAAATCATAGAAAAGAGGCCACAGTTTTAGTCAAATATCATAAAACTTGCTCAGAATGATCATCTGGACAATATCTCAGTTAAGTTCGAATATGGGTCATGTCGAATCAAAAAGTAGACCAGTAGGTTATTTTGTCATAACTTTTGAACTGTTTGAGATAGAGCCTTTATATTTGGCATGTGGGTTCCTTGTGACAAGGGCTTCCCACTCATAGAAAGATTTGACCTGTGACGTTGACTTGTGACCTACTTTATCATAACTTTTGAACCATATGAGATAGAGCCTATATATTTGGCATGTATGTTCCTTCTGACAAGGTTTTCTCAACCATTCAAAACCTTTGAGCCATGACCTTGACCTTTGACCTACTTTGCCATAACTTTTGGAGCATTTAAGATACAGCCTTCATATTTGGCATATAGGTTCCTTAATAGGAGTGAGTGTTTGAGTTGAAGTCTCACCAACAGCTAAGGTCATACAGTGATGGGCCCTCTGTTTAAAGACCAATCTGAAAGTCTGGAGACGCCTGGGATCGATCCTAATACCCCTGGTTTACAAGGCAAGTAGCACGACCACTTCACAATGAAGGCTTCTAAACTTCAGTGTTGTGTAGATGACCCTCTAGGAAAATTGCATAACGATTAACAAATGGTCACAAGAGTTAAAAATAGAAAAAACATTGTAAATTTGCTTCAAATGCGAACTCCTAAACCTTTGGGCCAATTGGATTTAAAACTTCACAGGAATGTTGCCTAGGTGACTCTCTACCAAAATAGTTAAAACTCATTCCACTCCAATGAACAAGATGGCTGCAAGAGCTAAAAATAATAAAAAAAAATATCTTCAAACGACAATTCCTACTGTACCCTTAGGCCAATTTCATTCAAACTTCGAAGTAATGTTGCTTAGCTGATCCTCTACCAAAAAGGCTAAAACAATCCCAATCTGATGAAAAAAATGGCCACCAAAGCTAAAAATAGAAAAATATTGTAAATCTGATTCAAATGTTAACCCCTCCTAAACCCTAAGGCCAATTTGATTCAAACTTCACAGGAATGTTGCCTAGGTTACTCCCTACCAAATAAGCTAAAATCACTCTGCTGATGAACAAGATGGCCACCATAGCTAAAAATAGAATATACTCGAGCCAGTGACACACATGTGAGCGAACCAGGGCCCTATGAGCCCTCTTGTATACCTATACTACAGCAAGCTTCTGCAGGTGTGAAAACATCAAATTAATGTCTGCGTAATGAACACCCCCTTTAACCGATTATATATAGAGAAAAGTGGGTTTTACAGGGGTAGTAAATATGTCATATTTCTGTTGTAATACTTAGGTTGTGAGCTCTCATTAGAACTGTTTCATTGAGGTGGTTCTAACAAGCACCCACAACATATGTTTTGAGTATAAGCAACACTTATCAGAAATTTTTACCTGAATCATTGCATGTTTGACGTGTATCACTTCTTAGAGGAAATCACAAAATAACTATACTAGAATGACTTCAGCAAACACTTCTGTATTTTTGATGACTTCATATTTCTAAGTTTACTGCATTACCTAACATTGTCTGATATCATTTTAAAGAAGGTTTATAGGAATTTGCAAGATGGGTAACACAAATCATACAAACTATGAAGGTATTCTTCTGTTTATGTTCTTTGAAAATCTTCCAATAATAAAACAATAATTGATTTCAAATTTATGTATGGTTCAATACATTTTTTATAAAGACACTCACTTAAGAAGAAGAATCCCACCACACAAACAATTATATGAAATAACACAAGTTATTTTGATTCTTGATTGGGAGCTTGGGATTATATTCTCGTCCTGATGGCGATATTTGCCCGAGCAAGGGTAAATATGACTTTCAGGTGGGGAATGTGATTCCTGGTTCCTCCTTAAAATCAATAAAATTTGTTATACTGCAAAGTTTTTATGATGAAATTTAGCGCTTTGTGGCAGTTTTCAAGAGGACATTGTGAGAAGTACATGTTTACATGTGAAATCATCTAATGCACCCACCTACACACACTACCTTGATCACAGTGCGCATTGGGAAAGTGCTTATATAATGTTCAAATGAGTTTTATAACTAAGAACATTGAATTAAAGCACCGAATAGAACGAAAATCAATGTTGTTATTTATGTACTTTCTGGCTGTTTATTATTGTGGTGTAGTTCAAACAATTTGACATGAGACTGATCTTTATGCAAGGAATAAATTAGTCAATGTTATCGCCTGATATGTAGGCTTTTGTAAACTTTTACTGAATTTTTGACATCACGTGAATTGCGAACCGTTGACAACCTCCATGTATTGAATAACAATATCGCCATATTTGGGAGATGGCAAAGAGAAATAGATGCATTCAGTCGGGTGTGAAATTATGTTAATAGGGTTCACCAGTCTCAGGTCAATTTGTTTGAACTATACATGAAATTAGTTTGCTTATATTTCGTATCAACTGCAGTGAATCCAATGTGACAGGTACACACATATGATAATCTTTTTAACTGTATGAGGGAGGTTTCCCAATGTAAAGAATATATAGGAACATTCTCAGTTGACATGAGGGAGACTCCAAAATTTTTGTGAAATTTTGGCAAAAACTAGCTTGAAAATGAGAGGTAAAGTAGAAGTAAAACAAAGATCAGGAATTGATACAATCCATAAAAGACACCAAAGGGAAAGAAATACAAACATTAAGCGACCAGACCATAATGGAAACCTAAACAAAGGAAGGCCATATGGACAGTTACTTTCCCACAAAATGGCCATATGGCCATCCAAAATTAAAAGACACAAGTGATACACACAGTAAGTAACAAACAACAACATAAATAAATCGCCACAGAAGAGCCGCCTTGGAACGGTCAGTGGAAGATTTCCACTGGGGGGCTTAAATCGATTTTACGTGGCCACAATCCTCGCCCCTACTTCCGTCGCGATTTAGACAAATAATTTGTTCAGTCCGCATGAAGGCCTCCTAACTCATCAGTGCAACATCTCCGTGAACACAGAAATCAAAGAACCACAGAGGTGAGACAACGGTGAGGACTCGACAGCAAGAAACCACTGAAATGCTGGAGCAAAAGAAAACCAACAGTTAGACTCCGATGAGCCCGACCAGAGACAGAGCATCAGGCACCAACCAACATTATCTCTTTAATTTTCAATAAGCCTTTAGGTTGGAGCCGTCATAGAATCTGAGGCCTGACCCACCGGCGTGCAATTAAAGAGGGAAGCAAAGTTGCTAACCGTGATTGGGTTAACTACCATGCATGCAGTCTGTCGTATAATATCCATGCTGTACCCAATCTTTTTATATCGAAGAATGATTTTACGAAATTGGGTGCTGAAGTCATTGCGGTTATATATTTTTCTGAATTTATATACTAAGTCACCATAAAATTCGGGTTCCGATAGACCTTGTTGCAGAAGAGATTTAAGTCCAATATTGAATTTTGAAATTAAATCAGAATGGCGTCTATAAAATTTTGAAAAGGCTTTGCGTAGTTTATGGTACCGATAACCCTGATTAAGAAGTTTAGCCGTTAATAATTTATTACGAGTGTTGAAGTCAGTTACATGACTACACACTCTAGCAAATCGAATTAATTGCGAAATATAAACGCCATAGGATGGCGCACGAGGAACATCACCATCCAAAAAAGGAAAATTTACAATCTCAAAATCAAAGTCATCACGTTTATCATAAATTTTGCACGAAACAAATCCATCTACAATAGATAGATGTAAATCCAAAAACGGGGCCTCGGTATCAGAAGAATTTGCTTTATTTAACTGAAGTTCTAGGGGGTAAATCTGACTGATCAAACCATCAAAATAGGTATTATCAATATTTAATAAATCATCTAAATATCTAGAAGTAGAGCTAAAAGCTTCAATAATTTCAGATTGGTTATCAATGGAAAGCGACAAAATGAAGTCTCTTTCATAACAATACAAGAACAGATCAGCCACAAGAGGTGCGCAATTAGTACCCATCGGAATACCCACAATTTGTCTAAATAACTTAGTACCGAATCTAATATAAATATTGTCAAGTAGAAAGGTGAGGGCATCACACACTTTCTGACATGACCAAAGTGTATAATTCTTATGCTCTTTAGAAGTGAAAAATGCATTTCTGACATTACATGCAAGATAGAGAGAATCTTCTCTGTGAAAGCCCATTCAATTAAATCATTAAGCTTATCTTTTATAAGATTATGAGGAAGTGTAGTGTAAAGAGTGGAAAAATCGTAGGTAGACAGACTAGAAGCACGAAACTGTCTAGATTTCAATTTATTTAAAACCTCATTCGAATTTTTTATAGACCAAAACAGATTTCTTCCTGATCTTTCAAAGACTTTATCACAATATTTAATTACATGCGTTTTAATAGCACTAAGACAGGAAGTTAATAATTTAGAAAGTTCAGTGGTAGTGCAAGAACTAGAATTTGCAATAAACCGTGCTTTGTAAGGTTTTTTATGAAGTTTTGGTAACCAGTATAGCGTAGGAAGCTTGTCTTTGCCTTCGTTAACACACACAGCAAACTTGGTGGCTGAAAGACAAACATGTTTATCTACTATAGCTCTCTCTTCAGCCAAAGGCTGAAGTTCATAGGCCTTAGTACCACCAAGCTCCTGCTTAAGCGTGTTAACATAGTGGAGCCGTCACACAACGACGACGTTGTTAGCGGCCTTGTCTGCAGGGGCCAAAACAAACTTCTTATGAAATTCTTGAATACCTAGTGTAAGATGACGTAAAGACGTCTTGGGCTTAGGAGGTAATAAGTTAGTATTTTGAGAATAGAAAGAAATGCGTTTATTCACTAGTCTTAAAATGCTAAGTTTCCAGTCCTTTAGGGCTTTATACTCAACATACTCTCGCTTACACCATCGATTACCGAATTCATTCAAGGAAGCAGCGATTTCATCTCTACATTTACTGAAATCAATTTTAGAAGGAAACCGATATTTCGGTCCTTTAGAAATTATATTCCTTATCCTAGAATCAGGAATAATTTTCAAATTGCCAGTAATTACATGACCAGCAGCAGGATAGCAATACTTTGAGTTTTTACAATCACATGAATCAGGAGTATTAGTATCAATATCAAGATCTGAAACAAGTTTATTGAAATTAAAAATGATAGATCTAACAGGTTTGTTATATTTATAGCAAATTATAGGTGTTTCAGTATTTTGAAAATAAGCAGGAATGGAAGAAAGCACCGATCTCTCACGGAAGATACTGGGCAAATCTATAAAATCCATACCCTTATTAATGAAGGATATTTTGAAGAAATGACGTTTATGATTAATTTCAGAATCAATGTAAGGACGGAGAGTATGCTGAGTATAGCCTCTAGTTAAGAGAGCCGCATCATATAACTGATGAGAACTATCGTAGAATTTATTCGCCTCGGTGTCCAGAAGACGTAAAACAGAAACGGGTAATGAACTTAAAAATGAAAGCATAGAGTGGCGTCCATGATTTAATAATATAATTGACAGTCACTTCAGTCTTCGGGCTCATCGGAGTCTAACTGTTGGTTTTCTTTTGCTCCAGCATTTCAGTGGTTTCTTGCTGTCGAGTCCTCACCGTTGTCTCACCTCTGTGGTTCTTTGATTTCTGTGTTCACGGAGATGTTGCACTGATGAGTTAGGAGGCCTTCATGCGGACTGAACAAATTATTTGTCTAAATCGCGACGGAAGTAAGGGCGAGGATTGTGGCCACGTAAAATCGATTTAAGCCCCCCAGTGGAAATCTTCCACTGACCGTTCCAAGGCGGCTCTTCTGTGGCGATTTATTTATGTTGTTGTTTGTTACTTACTGTGTGTATCACTTGTGTCTTTTAATTTTGGATGGCCATATGGCCATTTTGTGGGAAAGTAACTGTCCATATGGCCTTCCTTTGTTTAGGTTTCCATTATGGTCTGGTCGCTTAATGTTTGTATTTCTTTCCCTTTGGTGTCTTTTATGGATGGAGTAAGTTAATTGTATCAATTCCTGATCTTTGTTTTACTTCTACTTTGTATTGTTTCGTTTAAACGCACGTGATTTACGTTTAAAGTTACCATTTTTCCTGGTGCCGTGAGATCTAGTTCTGCGTTTTCGACATTCCAGGAGTGAGAAAATATCAAAGTCCGGCATTCTGGAAATATTACCCTCATGATAAATGTTGTCATTAAATCCCAGTGGAAAAGGGGTCTGTAAAAATTTAATCCATTTCAGTTCAGCTTCATGTCTTTTGATTATTTTGAATCTAGATGTAGAATTTGCATCGTAATAAAGTTTTTCCACTGGTTGTATAATAATGTTATTTACAGAATGACCTGTACGTCGAAAGTGACGGTACAAGAAAGTGTCAGTTTTCTTAGGCTTACTCATTCTACGATAATGCTCGTTCAATCTAGTTTTAAGCATGCGGTTAGTTTGACCGACGTACTGCATATTACAGTTTGCAGCACGTCAAGTAATTAGATAAATTAAATCTGTAGACTGTCATGTCAAATCAGACATGTTAACTACAGAGAAGCGTCTACCGTTTACAGATGAAGTAACGGTAGACGCAGTGCTTAAATGCGAACAACATCTGCACCTCTTGGCATTGCACTTAGAAATACTAGGATACATTCCACTTCTTTTCCACGGATTAGTATATTTTCGAAGGATGGGTGATTTGAGAGGAGATAGTCTTATACGAAGACTACTCCCAAAAACATTGGTATTGCCTGCTCCTTTGAGATTAACTGAAGTTACAGAAGACAAATTTAAGGGTCTAACCAATACCGAAGGCAACATAGTATTAAAGTTCTTAATAGAATGGGGAATCCGTACAGAAGAAGCAGAGTGTAACCTAAGGGGTGATATTGATATTTTAAATGTATTTGTAATACTCATTTTGGATAATAAGGTTGTGATACCGTCAAAACTAAAGCGATGTTCATACCGGTTATTAAATAAATAAAATTACTGAAGAAGATTCCTTCGAATAGAAGGAAGGTACAACAAAAACCCACAAAACATCCTAGTCTCCTTAAAGTACAGGGATGTCAAACAAGCAGTTGTTATACAACGAGGAACGAACATCGGTTTAATAATGACCTTCAAAAGGTATCTAAAGGATGTCAATTGATGGAACAGTGAAAAGCAATTGCATAAGCAATCCCTGAGGATTGGAAAAATAAGAGCATTAAATGCATGTACGGGGAGACCTTTTACAGCCGCCACACGGCACAAACAAAACAGCCCTGATGAGGGAGGTATCACATGTATGTGGACATCGCTGTTCAGCAAAGGCATTTATCGTGAGAGAGCAATATATTTTTGATAACTATGAAATGGAAAATAACTGCCTTTGTGCTGGCCAATCAAAATGGCTTAAATTTTTTAGCACTATAACAAGTAACCTTAATTATAAACCTAAGTTAATAAAGAAAATCACATGTCATGAAATGCTCACAGAATTACATGTTTGGTGCAATGGCAAACAAGATACGTCTAAAACACATACGACAATGGAATTGTGTGGAGTGACATTACTGTTCACCACTTTTGTTATTGATGTCACCACACCTCAACTGGGAATAAAATCACATAGAATCCAATGTTTTTGCTTTTTGCATGCTCATTAAAAGCACTTCAAAGTGGCCGTTCTAATAAGCAATTGTATGGTTTTCACTTGTAATTTTAATGTTACAGTCTTATATATTCACATGAATCCGGCCCGCACACTAGTACTGGTAAACCGCTTAGAGGATTTAAGCCTGTCCAGGAACCGCAGTGCGAGGCGGACCGTCCATGCTAATAAACCCTACTGGTTTCATTGGGCGACAGGGCTTAATATGTCATTTCCTCTCAATGACTGGTAAAAGTCCCACAAAACTGGAAGCAATGTCTCCAAAATGACCTTTACAGTGTTGATGGGGGACATTAAACCTCAAATCAAACAAACAAAATTATATATTCACATTATATCTGATATTGGCCAAAACAATTCCTATTTTACAGATGCGCCCATCCGAGACTCGGATCAGCCTATGCATCCAGACAGACTGATCAGTGATTAATGAAGAGATATTGTTTGGGCTTGGCATGTATCACAGAGTGAAAACTGATCAGATTACGTGTAGATCTGAGTCAATGCAGGGTGAACATGTAAAGATTATTTTCTTTTTGAGTCTGAAAGGGACTGGCAAGGTTGCCGCCCTTCTGAAGCACATAGAATGTTGGTCTGATTTCATGCCATCATCTTATGAAACTTTGAGAAACTAAATTTGTCATGCTTTCCATGCCGAAAGCACTAGTTTGTTAAACTACTGTGCCAAAGATCGCAATTTTACACAAGGAAATATAAATCCACTCGAGTGTACCAGTATATATTTTCTGAAGAAACATTTCTACATATTATGGTTTACACAAGTGTGTGTTCCGAGTTTTACGTCCTACCAACAGCTATGGTTATACGGAGACAGGACCTTGGTTTAAAGACTCAACTGAAAACCTGGAGATTCGAAGCCTGGAATCAAGCCCACAACCGCTGGTTTATGAGGTGAGTACTTCAACTACTGACAACTGAAAGTTGTAGTTTGCGCTTAACATAATCTGTTTTGGCACAAGTTTGCTTAAACTGATGAAAATACATGAATCTGTGCACACTAATAGTATACCTGTGCTACTATGACATGTTACCAGAATGTGTTCATAAACTGCACATGTAAAATGAATATTACATGGTACTTGCATGGGAAAAAGTGTGTCGATATTCAAGACAAGATCTATATGTATGATAATGAAACAGATATGTTTTGGCAAAAGAAAAATATGCTAAACTTGTTCTGTCAACCTCAGTAGCTGAGTCAGACTCTTGTGCGATTGGTTATCAGGAAGATGGAGGATTGATACTAGCTGTGGTATATTCTTTCGTATAGATTGATTTTCTAGATTGAATTAGATTGAATTTCGAATTCTTCTAAAACTAAGACTGACTTGTCAGGTGAGACATGTATCTTAGCGGATTTGGTTTACACTTTTTGTTATATTTTAAATTTTGCAAGTCTCGCTACTTTGGACATCTCCTTCCTGATGCCCGGGACTTCCGTGGAGTGTGGATCATGTTTGCTGATGTTGGCTCGGTGGGGGACGCCTATAAGTCCGCGGGTAGGCTCTCTTGCCTGATGCCTCCAGCTGACCTGTCTCATAGACTACGTCGGTCGGTGTGTGCTCGGAGGGGGATGTGCTGTGTTTGCCGGGTCTTGCCCATCATCCGTTTCGGTTTCAAAACTTTGGGGTTGAGCCACATTGATGAAGATTAAATATCAGAAAGGCCTATGTGTCACTAAATTAGGTATTGTTACGCCTTAATTGCAACCACTGGGTCGGTATCTCTGCTGGTGGATGATTCGTTCGTCCCGAGGGTATCATCAGCTCAGTATCAGTTCCTGAGTGCTGTGGTTGATCTTTCGGACGGTGTTGACGTCAGTACTCAGGTACTGATTTAAATAACTATATTATATCTTTAATTTTTGCAGTATAAATTTCTAATTCTTCTAAAACTAAGACTGACTTGTCAGGTGAGACATGTATCTTAGCGGATTTGGTTTACACTTTTTGTTATATTTTAAATTTTGCAAGTCTCGCTACTTTGGACATCTCCTTCCTGATGCCCGGGACTTCCGTGGAGTGTGGATCATGTTTGCTGATGTTGGCTCGGTGGGGGACGCCTATAAGTCCGCGGGTAGGCTCTCTTGCCTGATGCCTCCAGCTGACCTGTCTCATAGGCTACGTCGGTCGGTGTGTGCTCGGAGGGGGGTGTGCTGTGTTTGCCGGGTCTTGTCCATCATCCGTTTCGGTTTCAAAACTTTGGGGTTGAGACACATTGATGAAGATTAAATATCAGAAAGGCCTATGTGTCACTAAATTAGGTATAGTTACGCCTTAATTGATCATGAAATCTTTTTTATGCTCATCCTCTCCGTTCTGCTGATTCAAGAAGGGCAGTTGTCAGTTTCTGGCGAAAGAATGTGCAGTGTACTGGTTAGCTGGTTATGTATAAGCATGCCAAGCAAAGGTGTGGATAGGTAAACTGTCTGTCTCAATGTGACCTAAACAGGATTGACTGGGCCATGACACTGTAATATGACCTGTTGAAATTTCAGTAATGCATATTCTTGAACATGAATCACAAACCACTACCAGTGCTACTTTAGCATGTTACTGGAATGTGTCAATAAATTACATGTAAACTCAGAATATTAATAATTCCACTGGCACAGAAAGTACTGTGTCCTTATGAAGAAACTGATCAAAACAGCACAGGAAATATTGTGTTCATGTCAAGAATCTGACCCAGTAAGCACAGAAAGCACTGTGTCAATATCAAGAAACTGAGTCCATATCAACCTCATCCAGCTTGCACAGAAAGATCTGTGTACATATCAATAATCTGATCCAGCTTGCACAGAAATAACAGTGTCCATATCACTAATCTGATCCAGTTAGCACAGAAATAAATGTGTCCATATCAATAATCTCATCCACATAGCACAGAAAGAACTGTGTCCATATCAATGATCTCTTCTAGCTAGCACAGAAAGATCTGTGTCCATATCATTAATCTGATCCTGCTAGCATAGGAATAACTGTGTCCATATCAATAATCTTGTCCAGGTAGCACGGAAGAAACTGTATCCATACCAATGATCTGATCCAGGTAGCACAGAAGAAACTGTGTCCATTTCAATAATCTGACCCAGCTAACACAGAAAGAACTGTGTCTACATCAATAATCTGATCCAGGTAGGACAGAAAGAACTGTGTCTTTATCAATAAACTGATCCAGGTAGCACAGAACAAACTGTGTCCATATCAATAAACTGGTGCAGCTGGCACAAAAAGAAAAATGTCTATATGGAAAAACTAATTTAGCTAGCACAAAAAGTACTGAATCCATATCAAGACACTGAATCAGCTTGTACGGAAAGTACAGTGTTCATATTAAGAAAAGGATGCAACTAGCACAGAAAAAAAACTGTGTTCATATCAATAAACTGATCCCATAAGCACAGAAACTACTATGTCCATGTCAAGAAACAGATACAACTTCACAAGAAATATTGCCTTTTGGCACAAATAAATTTGACTTAATAAGAAATGAATCAGCTGTAGGTATGATTTGTTCAGTAATAAATCGCAGTTTGGATGACAGCTGAAAAGTAGATCAAATCACAAGAGCAAAGCGCATGTGATTTGTCTACTTACAACTGACCGACAAACTGTGACTTATTACTCAACAAATCATAGACAACAGCTGATCTATTTTGATTCTAACACACTGAAAATGGGCAATAATGTTGTTTCATTCAAAATCTCACATTTTCTCCATTGTTAGAAGAAATGCTGCAAAAATTATTGACTGCAACACATGCATTTATGTGCTTTTGTAACTTTTTGCGGTGCAAGAAAGTGCCATCTCAGTGTCAAATGTAATAGAATCAATGATTGATGTCAAAAATTGACAGCTTTCAATGACATTGCTCAGAACTGTTGCATAATAAAACAGTTCCTTCCCATTGCCTATATAGGCATGCTGTGTTAGAATAAACTGAAAAAAAAGCACAGGAATTGGATTCATGGATTGCACATGTAAAATCAATCATGTCATCCAAAAATAACTGATCAATGCCTTATAACTATTAAAATAGGTTTTAAATACAGCTTACTTCTTCACAGTCCTTCGAAGTAATCTCCCCTCGAACGGATGACAGAATTCCATCTACTTGGTAACGCTTCTATACCGGTTGCTAAGCAACTGAAGTTGATGCGTCGGACCTCTGCGTTCACGGCACACTCTAACTCGTCCAAACTGTCATAACGGTTTCCCCGTAAAGGTTCTTTCAACTTTGGAAACAGGTCGAAGTCGGGAGGAGACAAATCTGGCGAATACGGGGGATGATCGAGCACTTCCCAGCCATACCCTTCCAACAGCTCCTTGGCAACGTTACTTTTGTGTGGTGACGCGTTGTCGTGCAGAATTAACGGCGTGCAGTTAATAAGTTCTGAGCGCTTGCGGCGTAATGCTGGACGAAGTATTGTCCGTAGATACTTTTCATAATATTCTTTATTGACTGTTCGACCTGTTGGTACCCGGTGTGAGGTAAGAACGCCACGGAAATCATACGCAAATATCATCAACATCTTGGGACAATTCTGACTTCGGCGAAATTTTAATGGCCTCGGTGAATCTTTTGTATGCCAATCACTAATTTGCCGCTTTAATTCAGGCTCAAAAGACCGTATCCACGTTTCGTCGATTGCTACAATTCTCTGAAGCATTTCATCTCCTTCTTCTCCATACCTATGCAGGAGTGAGCGAGCGATTTTTACCCGATGGTGTTTTTCGGAATCTGACAGCATGTGAGGCACCCACCTGGCTGCAACTTTTCTCATTTTCAAACGTTGAAGCAGAATGGAATGTGCTGACCCATGGCTTATATCCAGTCCATGAGCTATCTCGGTGCATGTATATCTTCTATCATCATTCAATAGTTTTGCTACTTTTTCAACTTTTTCACCATCCGTTGCAGACACAGGCCTTCCGCACAGGTGCTTGTTGCTTACATTGCTCCTCCCATTATTAAATTCACGTACCCACCTCCTGATTGTACTATACGCAAGTACTGACGTTGGTACAACTTCTCCAAGAGCGTTTAGAATCTCAGGTGCGCCTTTTCCTCGTCTTGATTCAATCTTAATAAACGTAATCTGTTCTTCCCGCGTCAGCGTGAACGCGCAGTCCGCCATTACGTTGTGATAAATGACGTCACGTAAAGATGACGTCTCGTAACGTCGTGTTTTGGCGCGCAATCTTTGACGGAGATATTGATCAGCAATCGTGCCAAATATTAGATACGTACGTCAATAAATAAAAAAAATTATAAACCACTGATCAGTTATTTTTGGATGACCCTCGTACTTAATAGCACTTGAATGTTCATCAGGCAAACAAGCATATATAAATGTGACCCCCTTGAATCCCATTTGAATGTATTAAAACTGGGGTTTACAGTGGTATATATTAAGTTATGTTATTTCTGATCAAAAACAGTGGTTGTTGGTACTCATTAGAATTGCCTCACTGAGGAAGTTATAACAAATACCCACAATTTATATTTTGAGTAGATATGTGCAAAAAATGTCAGTATTTTTATCTGAAAACCTTCTATTTCTGTTTGAAAAACTTTGAATAAATTTGAATAGGCATTTGTCTTAATATTGACAATTATGACATTATGTAATAAAAGCACTGCATCATGCCCCGCTATCCTCCTTACATAAAGCAAGTGTCACACCACTGTGAAAAAGGGATTCAAAGTGAAGGTGCATTAGTCTTTCCCTAAATAAAATTAACATGAATGCATGACTGAGATGACTTTTTTCAATATTTAAAGGGCCTTGGCTCCAAAAGGAAGTAAACCAGAATTACCAATCTTACCCTCATGGTGCTATATCTCAAAATAGTTCCCAGTTTACAAAGTAGATAAAAATATATCACTGAAACCATTATTTCAAATGTTCAAAGAGTCATAAACTTGAATGAAGTTTGACCAAAGTTCAAGGATCGTACGTGTGAAAGGGTGCAGACAAGCCACTTTTGGTCCAAATTGACAGTTTTTCAGGGTCTATGATCTGGAAAATAAGATCAAGGTCACAAAAAGCAAAAGAAATCTTTGGTATTTTTCAATGATATATTGTACAGAATTTGACCAAATGTCATCTTTTCATTCAAGAGATAGGGTGCAGACAAGCCAAAATTGACAGTTTGGGGGCTTGTGTTCTTGCAAATAAGGTCAAGGTCACCAAAATCTAATCAAATCATTGGTCAGTTGCAATGATATATTGTACCCAGTTTGGCCAATTTCATCGATTCGTTAATGAGATAAGACGCAAAGATGCTGTTTTCTGGCCCAGAATTGAGATTTTGGGGACCTGTGCCCTTGAAAGTAAGGTCAAGATCATGAAAACCTAATTGTTTTTTTCACCTATCCTAGTGATGTTACCTTGCAAGTTTAGTCAGAATCCATAAATAGGTGCAGGAGATAGACATTTCTGTTAAGTAGTCTGTTTGAAGCAGTCTATGTTCAATGTTTGAAGGGCAATCAAGTCCAAAAGGAGGAAAATGAAGTTACGCTTCTTATGTTCTGCACAACATGTCACTGTGCTCTACATAACTGTGAAGTTTCGTCAAAATTTCTCAAAAGGCACCAATTATGGTGCGGACATGAAACTATGATAGAGATAGTTGTTCAATGTTCGAAGGGCAATAACTAGGAAAATCAGAGTTAAGGTTCAGAAGTTCTGCACATCGTCTCATGTTCTACATATGTATGAAGTTTCGTGAAAATATCTCAGATGGAATCAGAGTGATGGAGCAGACACAAAACTATCATTGAAATGGTTATTGTTCATATATTCTGCACATAGTCTCATTAAGCTCTGTAACAGATATATGGAACGCACAAGAAACTATGATAGAAATAGCTACAGTCAAACTTCAATGGCTCGAACACCTTTGGGACCATGAAAATCTGTTCGAGACAGGGATAGTTCGAGCCACTGAGGGCTAATACCAGGAGGCATAACGACATACCTTAGGACATCTTTTTCTGGGTTCTATAATGAAAAATGTATGCTGTGTGTACTCATTAGAATCCCCTCATCGAGGCGATTCTAATGAGTACACACAGCATACATTTGCAAGATAAAAGATGAAAATATCCTAATTTTTACTCTCCCTATTATGTACAGAAATTACCTAGGGACTCAAAAACGGGTTCGATTCAGCCATGGTAAACGAGCCATCGGTGTTCGAGCTATCGAAGTTTTACTGTATATTCAATGTTCAAAGGGCAACAACTGCAAAAGTAGTACAATCAGAGTTACAATTGATATGTTCTGCATGTCATGTCATGGTGTTCTACATATCTGTGAAGTTCTATAAAAAAATTTCACATGGTGTCAGAGTTATGGAGCGGACATGAAACTATGATAGAAACTGCTATGTTCAATTTTTAATGGGCAATTACTCCAAAAGTAGGAAAATCAGAGTTATGGTTCATATGTTCTGCATGTCATCCCATGGTGCTGTGCATATCTGTGAAGTTTCCTGAAAATTTGTCGTACGGTATCAAAAATATAGAGCAGACACCAAACCATGTGGCACTGACGAACAGACAGACGGACAGGCAGATGGGTGGACAGACAGACACTCAAAATTTCAGAGGGTATAACATAATACCCTGCCACTTTTTGAGTGGTGGGGCATTAAAATGGATCCAACCTATGCAAAGATTACATAAACCTCTTCAAGGATCAGTTACTTTGACCTATTGTATTCATATGAGGGCTGACTGATATGTTGTGAGCCTCAAATTGATTTGTTTGTTTGAGGTTTAACGTCCCCGTCAACACTGTAAAGGTCATTTTGGAGACGTTGCTTCCAATTTTTTGGGACTTTTACTTGACATTGAGAGGAAATGACTTCTCAAGCCCTGTCGCCCAATGAAACCAATAGGGTTTATTAGTATGGACGGCCCACCTCGCACCGCGGTTCCTGGACAGGCTTAGATCCTCTAAGTGGTTTACCAGTACTAGTGTGCGGGCCGGATTCAGTTCTGCGTGGAAGCATCATGCAGCCCATATATTTCTTCAGGCCCCTATGGGCGGGGGCTAGAACCTTAGATTGAAGGATTTGAATTTTGTCGGATATTTTTTTTCCAACATAATCCCCTTCAGTATCTGTACACTTTTGTCAGTGCAAAAATGGACGGAAAGTGGGTGCCTGAAATAGCTGTTTTCAGTTTTGGAAATAGATGAAAGCCTGATTGAGCGAGATCAGGTGAATGAGGCAGATGGTCAATAAATTTAACACCACAATCATGAATGGCAGCCATAGCAATGACAGACTTGTAAACAGTAGCATTGTCGTGATGGAACAACACATATTTAGAGAGCTTTCCGCGGCGCTTTAGTTTTATACTTTCCCATAACTGCGTCAGAAGCGAAACATAGTATGTGATTGTTTGCCCCTTTTGGAGATAATCTATCAGTAAAATACAATCTGCATCCCAGAAAACTGAGGCTGTAGCCTTCCAAGCTGATAAAACAGTCTTTGCCTTCTTTGGCAGGGGTGGGTCATGGTGCTTCCATTGTGTTGAATGTTGTTTGGCCTCTGGGATAAAATGATGGACCCATGTTTCATCCAGAGTGACAAATCTCTGAAGAAAGTTCAAAAAGATTAAGATTAGTACACGATAATGTGCACCTGGTGTGCTTCTGATCAACTGTCAGAAGTCTTGAAACCCATCAGGCTGAAGCTTTATTATTGCAAGAACCTCTGTCAGACTGCAGCATACTATTTCCTGTGAAATGCCAACTCTACTGGCTATATATCTTTCTGTGACTTGTCTGTCAGGCATAACGATATCATAGACTTTATTGACCATTTCTAGGGTTGCAACAATGACAGTCTCTCGGGATAGGGGTCATCCTCAAGGCTCTGTTTACCGCTCTTAAACTCTGCCACCCACCTTTGCACTGGACGCTATGAAGGGGCATCTTTCCCTAGTATTGGTACCATATCATTATGGATATCCTTAGGTATTAAATCTTTTTATGCAACTATTGGATCACTGCTCTTTCACCGATTTTGTCCATTTTGCAAAAGCTGCTTGTTTTGTTTACTTTAGAATGCTACCTTGTCAATATAAAATGACCAAATGAATCAATTCCTTGGTTACACGGCCATACATAGAGAAAAGTAGGACTTAAAAAGAACATCCCTGCTTACCTTCTCCAATATGAGGCTCACAACATATAAATCACTCCTCAGTCTTACATGAATATCAGAGATTCAAATTAACAGGGTGGATCAAGTGTTCATTCTAATGCACTTGCATATTTAGCATGACGTTTGATTTGATTTTCCTGTCCAAACCTCATATAAATGGAAGATTATTATATCACTGTATTACTAAACAGACTAATGTGTCAGTAATAGCGCAGCTCTAGCAGTGATTTATTGAGTGTTATATCACTGTTTGGTGGTCAGTTGTAAGTAAGGTCAAATCATGGGTGTACAGCATGAGTGCTTTGTTTACTTACAACTGACCAACAAACAGTGATATATCCCTCAATAAATCATGGCAGTAGAGCTGATCCATTGTAATTATAATATAGTAAAGTTGACAAAAATGCTATTGATTGCTTCAGATTCTTCGTATTTTCCACCATTGTTTAAAGGAATCCCGCTAATAAAACTTATACAAGAAAACAATGTTACACCATGTAATGCCAAGGTAACAAAGGCGTAATGAAATGGGATAAAAAAAAAAGGTGGCTCTTCCGCCCAGTGGTTTATCACTCAATATATCATTAGATTTTACTACTGGCCATAAAGTCGACCAGTGTTAGATTAAACACTAAATCACAGGATCATATCCAAGACAGTCTTTGTGTCATGAGGATATCTCAACCAGAAGATCTCTTAACATCTGTCTCACAACTCCATAGCATTTTAACCTGAAAGCAGATAATTCTCAAATAACAGTTACACACGTAAACTGAACTTAAAGCAAAAATTAAACTTTTTTGTAAGAATAGCTGCAATATACAGTAAAACATACAGATTATTACTGCTGCTACTTGATGTCTTATATTCCATCATGTTGAGTTGACTAGACCTTACACTTGCAAAACTGCTGCGTTTATTTGTATTGTCTATAGAGCATACTGTAAAGCTATCTAATGAAATTTGAACACCAATATCATTATTTCTCTCTTTGACTGAATTCTAGTATCATTTTAAAGTAGGTTTTGATGCTTGGTAGTTAACCCGATTAGGGTTGATATCTTTGCTTCCCTCTTTAATTGCACGCCGGTGGGTCAGACCTCAGATTCTATGAGGGTTCCATCGTAAAGGCTTGCTGAGAATTTAAGAGATCTAATTCAATGTAATGTTGGTTGGTGCCTGGTGCTCTATCTCTGGTCGGAGTCTAATTGTTGGTTTTCGTTTGCTCCAGCATTTCAGTGGTATCTTGTTGTCGAGTCCGCACCGTTGTTTATCTTTGTGGTTGTATGATTTTTGTGTTCACGGAGATGTCGCACTGATGAGCTAGGATGCCTTCACTCCCTGTTTATATTGACTTTATCACCCAGTTTACATTGATTTCCTCCCCCTGTTTACACTTACACGTGATGTGGTTGAAAGATCACAGTGACCAGCTGCATAGAGCATGTCTCCTAAGTAGCAAAAGGAGGCTACCACCTCTAGCTTTGTCAGGTCCGACATGGATTTCTTTTGTGGTCTGTCGTCTAAGGGACGTGCAGTTCCCTGACACCGTGTACACCTATAATCAGGAATCTCCTTTAACCCTTTTAGTACCAAATGGAATCTTCCTCCTTATCATTATTTCTCTCTTTGACTGAATTCTAGTATCATTTTAAAGTGGGTTTTGATGCTTGGTAGTTAACCCGATCACGGTTGACATCTTTGCTTCCCTCTTTAATTGCACGCCGGTGGGTCAGACCTCAGATTCTATGAGGGTTCCATCGTAAAGGCTTTCTGAGAATTTAAGAGATCTAATTCAATGTAATGTTGGTTGGTGCCTGGTGCTCTATCTCTGGTCGGAGTCTAATTGTTGGTTTTCGCTTGCTCCAGCATTTCAGTGGTTTCTTGTTGTCGAGTCCTCACAGTTGTTTTATCTCTGTGGTTGTATGATTTTTGTGTTCACGGATATTTGGCACTGATGAGTTAGGAGGCCTTCATGCGGACTGAACAAATTATTTGTCTTAATCGCGACGGAAGTAAGGGCGAGGAGTGTGGCTACGTAAAATCGATTTAAGCCGTTTCGCTGACCGTTCCAAGACGGTTCTTCAGTCGCTGTTTATTTTTGTTATGGTTTGTCTTTGGGTATTTGTGTGGCTTATATTATTTTATTTTGGATAGCCAATTGGCCATTTTGTAGGGAAGTAACTGTCATTTTGGCTTTCCGCTATTGATGTTTCCATTAGGGTCTGTTGTTAAATGTTTGTGTTTCTTTCCCTTTGGTGTCTTTGATGGGAGCTGTGGGTTAATTGAATCGATTCCTGATCATTGTTTCCACTTCTTTTGTGAATAGCAGATTCCAAACTGGTTAAGAATGCGCAAACAGTCTGTTGATGAATTTGTATAATTACCTGCTGTCTGAAATCAGCATATGCAAAGGTACTTGGCAACTAAGATCAGATGAAAATATAATGCTACATATGGTATTGAGAATGCACACAGATTTTGGAGTCTTTATTTCTTCTAACATTTTATCAAATTGAAGTACCCTTTCACCAATTCAACTTCTTATGAAACTGAAGAATATTGGACCACAGAGTATTGTTTGCAATAAACTTATAAGGATCGAAGTTTTCAAGATCAATACACTCATTACTGCAAGACAACATGCTTTTCTGTGCCAAAACCCTGTCACGGACAAATTTTGAAGCATTCGTTAATGTGTCAGTTTCAGACATGTCAGGAACTGGTACTTTATTCTCTACTTTCTCTTTATGTATAGAAGAGTTATAAAGATGCGAATGGATCATTTTATTGTCATTATTATCTTACCTTTAGATCATGGCCCCCATACGGTTATACTCATCCGTTACAACAGTTATTGAATTTTCAAACACTTCGACTATCTTCTGCATGAGCAATCTTTGATTGTTGGTCGGATTTTGAGAATGGGGCTTTCTTTGATTGAACAATTGGTATCTTGTCTGATAAAGAACAGGTTCATGATTAAGAAACGAGTCGCAGCATGCAATTATACAAAAAGAAAGCCCTGACATCCTCTTTGGTATGAGGAGTGTGACCAAATTTGTTTGATATTTTTAATTGTAGCATCACAGTTTTTGTCTCCCCCTCTGACTTCAGATTGTCACCCGCAATTTTATTTATAGCATGATAACAACCATTACATTTGATAGATTGATTACTATTGACTGCTTCTGAATTAGAATCACTTCCTGGTATGCTTGGAGTGTAAAAATTGAGAAACACTGATTTAGGAATGCTATACCTTTTCTGGGTATTAGTGATTTTTTTAGAACAGATAGAGCATGTTTTCCTCATATTGAAAACTTTCAACCAGTGTTGTTGGCAAAAATTGCCCGAAACATTGCAGTCAATTGGAGACTGACGAGGTAAGTAAAAAAAAGACCAATTCCTTTTGATTTACAAGCACAGAGCGATCATTTTTGTTGTGACATATGCCATACACAGACAAATCAAAAAGTAACTGGGTGTTACATGTGTGCTCATACAGTTTTTATTACACAACATTATCAACGAGGTATTTTGATAAAAAGAAGGTATTCAAGATTAGAATGTAAGTGACACACTTGGTGAACTGTTAAAATAGGCAGAGTTGTGTGATTCAATTTGTCCAATCAACAGTATTTTAGGTGATCTTTGAGTCCGTCAGTTTACCTATCCACACTTTTGCAGGGCAGGCTTATAGGTAAGCGGTTAACCAGTAGAGTGGACAGTCTTTTGCCAGAAACTGATGACTGCCCTCATGAGAGTATGAACTACATTGTTTTCTATAGGTTCTTTTTCTATATCTGTTCTTGTATTGTTATGAAAGAGACTTCATGTTGTCGCTTTCCATTGATAACCAATCTGAAATTATTGAAGCTTTTAGCTCCACTTCTAGATATTTGGATGATTTATTAAATATTGATAATACCTATTTCGATGGTTTGATCAGTCAGATTTACCCCCCAGAACTTCAGGGTAATAAAGCAAATTCTTCTGATACCGAGGCCCCGTTTTTGGATTTACATCTATCTATTGTGGATGGATTTGTTTCGTGCAAAATTTATGATAAACGCGATGACTTTGATTTTGAGATTGTAAATGTTCCTTTTTTGGATGGTGATGTTCCTCGTGCGCCATCCTATGGCGTTTATATTTCGCAATTAATTCGATTTGCTAGATGACCATTTTATTCATTGTCAATCAAATTAAAGTGGAACATAGAGCAAAAATTTGCGAGATCCAAATACAATATTCTGGTCAATAATTTCTATATCATTCACATGCTTTTGCTTATCGGCCATTCCAATGAATCGAGACGCCTTTCTATTCAAAACTGTGGAAAAGGCTAACTTTGAATCCGGGCATTGCTCTTTAACATATTTACTTAAAGGTATCTAACCTTTTCAATACAAAAAGCAACAGACACAGATGTTGAACTGAGATTGTTGGTACCAACATGAAATATGAACATGTTTTTCTGCCCTTTCAGCAAATCATTATCTCCTAATATTTCTATAATATCTTCAATGTGAATCCCTGGCCTGCAGAATACATTGACCCCTGCACGTTCTTTATCAATATGCTTTATCATAGAGTCCCCTAAAATGCATACAGCCTCATTCATTTTAAATGTTGAAAGGCAACAGTACAACTAAATAAGAGATATATGCATATGTTCACATGCAAGAAAAGAAATTCTAAATATGCAAAGTGACAAAGAATTTTTGAAAGAAACCATGGAATCTGGAACCAAGTTACGATTTCTATAAAAAGTACTAACAGAAGAAATAAACACCAACTTTTTATAAATAAATAATTTACAAATCAAACAATTAGGTTTGAAAAGCAAGAACAGTAACTATTAAACTGTATCAGCATGCAATATCAGGAAAGGATAAAGCATACCAAAGACACCCCGCTCTCCACTGGTTTTACTTATATAGTGAAAATCTTTCCAAATGTTCTTGTCTGAAACCAAAAGACCAAGGCCTTTGATAGTTGGTATGAAGCTTCGTCTTATGGATTTCTACCAAGATTATTCAAATTATAGCCCTGGGGCCAAAAAATGGCCCCGTCCTGGGGCCCACATGTTTTATATAGACTTATATAAAGAATACCTTAGAAAATCTTCGTGTCTGAAACCAGAAGGCCCCGGTCTTTGATATTTGGTATGAAGCTTAACCTTTTAGATCTCCCTCAAGATTATGCAAACTATAGCCCTGGGGCCAATAATAGTCATCCCCCGGGCCCATTTGTTACACTATGGATCAGGTGACCGATCTAGGGCCATCATTGCCTCTTGTCAATATGGTTGTTTTTCTCAGGGGCTACCTGTTTATGTTGTCGAGAACAACATGCCATTGGAGCATAAAAGAATTCTTTCATACACTATAAACGTACACGTACCAAACAGATTCAAAATGGAGTCTAAATATTTGCATCTAATAAGATTAAAGCTTCACACGGCTTGCTACATCGACCAATGATCCACGAGTGTGTACGGTTGCTAAAACACAAGAGCTGTTGCTAATTACACAGCATAAACGTCATGATCGACCAATTTATAAATAACAAGCTCCTCACCTTTATTGAATATTGTCGGTATGACAGAGGATCTATTATTACAGACTCTCCTTTCATTCAAAATGAAACCAAAATGTTTATATGCGTTGGACTGTCGGACTCGTACAACTTTGCCTGGGCAGGTTCAGTCCTTCTAATCGGTTTACCTGTACGCTTGTGTGGTCAGTTTGAGCTCTGCGTGGAAGCATCATGCAGCCCGATCTATTTCTCCAAGCCCTGATGAGCGGGAGCCTGGAGATATAGATCGGGCTGCATGATGTTCCAACACAGAGCTGAAACTGACCGCACATGAGCACCGACTGGCCTTATCAAGTTGACACGTTAATAAAGCAACACCTACCTATGAACAGACCCAGTTGTTAAGCAATTCATCACGGAAACACGCCCACAATGTATATAATTTTGACCCCCTTAATCCCCAATTTTATATGGTAAAACATAGGTTTGCAGGGGTAGATGTATATATTATTTTTCCTGTTTCAACTCAAAACAGGTTGTGGGTACTTGTTAGAACCGCCCCACCGATGCGATTCAAATGAGTTCCCACTATGTTAGGAGCAGAAATATGAAAAAAAAAATCAGAATTTTTTTATGTTTTTTTTTTTTTTTTTTTTCATTTTCTTGTGGTAAAATATTCCAATATATTTGAATAGGCTGTTTTCTTAATGTTTCCACTTCAGTCACAGTTTTAGTTTGCAATAAAACCTGGGATACTAAGCAAAGAACTTATGAGCCACAGCCAAAAGCTAACCGCATGATACGTGTGTCATGCGAAGACTCACATCAACAACTCATATCAGTCTTCGCTGAGGGTACGTTTTTATCCCCCGCCGAAGGCGGAGGGATATAGTTTTGGCGTTGTCCGTCCGTCCGTCCGTCCGTCCTTCCGTCCTTCCGTCCGTCCCTCCGTCCTTCCGTCCGTCCGTCACACTTTTTTGTCCGGAACCGTTTCTCAGCAACTATTGCATGGAATTAAATGAAACTTGAAATAAATATGTATTATTATGCTGTGGTGATGCACGCACAATTTTTTTTCAGATTGACTTTTTACATCCAGAGTTATGGCCCCTTGAATGATTGAAATTCTGGATTTTTCGTTGTCTCACTTTGTCCGGAACCGTTTCTCAGCAACTATTGCATGGAATTAAATGAAAATTGAAATAAATATGTATTATTATGCTGCAGTGATGCACGCGCAATTTTTTTTCGGATTGACTTTTTACATCCAGAGTTATGGCCCCTTAAATGATTGAAATTCTGGATTTTTTCGTCATCTCACTTTGTCCGGAACTGTTTCTCAGCAACTATTGCATGGAATTAAATGAAACGTGAAATAAATATGTATTATTAAGCTGCGGTGATGCACGCGCAATTTTTTTCTGGATTGACTTTTTACATCCAGAGTTATGGCCCCTTAAATGATCAAAATTCTGGATTTTTCGTTGTCTCACTTTGTCCGGAACCGTTTCTCAGCAACTATTGCATGGAATTAAATGAAACTTGAAATAAATATGTATTATTATGCTGTGGTGATGCACGCGCATTTTTTTTCCGGATTTACTTTTTACATCCAGAGTTATGGCCCCTTAAATGATTGAAATTCTGGATTTTTCGTCGTCTCACTTTTTTGTCGGGAACTGTTTCTCAGCAACTATTGCATGGAATTAAATGAAACTTGAAATAAATATGTATTATTATGCTGTGGTGATGCACGCACAAATTTTTTTCGGATTGACTTTTTACACCCAGAGTTATGGCCCCTTAAATGATTAAAATTCTGGATTTTTCGTCGTCTCACTTTGTCTGGAACCGCTTCTCAGCAACTATTGCATGGAATAAAATGAAACTTGAAATAAATATGTATTATTATGTTGCCGTGATGCACGCGCAATTTTTTTTTCTCAATTTTGGCCAGATATATTTTCTTGCCATTCTACACGAAAAACCCATTCGGCGGGGGATATCAATTCAACGAATTTGCTTGTTTATGTTGGTTTTATCATGTTGCGGCTTTTGTCCTTTGTCAGTTCAATAAACCCATTCGTGCCCAGCAGCCCCTTTTGGGGACCTAGGCAAACATTGGTGGCGCGGGATTTCCGTTTGAACTGAAGTAAATATCAACAAATTCACAAGACAACCCTTAGTCTGGAAATTGACTTGCCCAATCGATTAGCTTATCTTTTGGCTGCAAAAGTAGATCCAGTACTTAGTGTGAGCCGTGACTGTCGAGATGTTTTCAGTGCCGCAGTGTCTAAGAAAAACCTCTTTGAACGACAATTAGCCAAAAAGATCTCTGTAGTTTTTTTATTTGTATGTTCTCGGAGATGTTACACTGATGAGTTAGGAAGCCTTCATGCGGACTAAACAAAATAATTAGTGTATACGGCGACAGAGGTAAGGTCGAGGATTATGGCCATGTAAAATCGATTTAAGCCCCCCCCCCCCCCCCCCCCCCCCCCAGTGGAATTCTTTCCAATGAGCGTTCCACGGCGGTTCTTCTGTGGCGGTTTATTTATGTTGTTGTTTGTTACTTACTGTGTGTATCACTTGTGTCTGTTTATTTGGATGGCCATTTGGCCATTTTGTGGGAAAGTAACTATCCTTATGGCCTTCCTTTGTTTAGGTTTCCATTATGGTCTGGTCGCTTCATGTTTGTGTTTCTTTCCCATTGCTGTCTTTGATGGGTGGAGTAAGTTAATTGTATCGATTACTGATCTTTGTTTTACTTCTACTTTCCATATAATGATCCAAAAAGACCTTCCATGTAACCTTTTGACTGGTACGTCCAGACAGTCCCAGTTGGAGCATCATGACTTTTGTAAGCATAACAGGAGCTCTGGGTTTCCCCATTTCACTACCACCAGAGGTGGCATAAACTCCCCAGCGGTATTCACACATGTCAGTACAGCTTGAGTTTGTTTGGAATCAGCCACCCTGCCGACAAGCCCCACATTCCTTTCATGGCCCCAACCTTAACGGGGGTATTTTCGAAAGACATATATGGTTCGTCCATATTCCATAGACAATTAGGTTAATGTTTACAAGATTAAGCTCAGTTAGTGTTTTAGACAATTCTTCAAAGTATTTGTTAATGACGTGGATATTCATGAGCCTTGATCTAGACGTTGACAGTGGTTCGGTTTTACGCATAACAAGTTCTGGATGCCTTTTTTAACCCTTTAAACCAGTCCTTGACAACTTTTGTACTGGCGGGATTTTTGTGAGAGTGGGTTTGTGATGTTAAGTGACTGACACACACCTGCCCTGCCGTTTTGATAACTTTACCGCGGGTCAAGTTAAAACCATTTTAGCAGCATACAAGATTTTATCTAACTTTGCATTCTCGACTTCACATCACGTGAACAAATCCGTGAAATGAAGACCCCCTACACCCCACATTATATAGAGAAAACTTGGGTTTACGGGGGTATACACTGTTTTTCTTATTTCTGCTCCAATAAATAGGTTGCGGGTACACTTTAGAACCGCCTCACTGAGGCGGTTCTAACGAGCACCCTCAACCTATGTTTTGAACATTTATAACAAAACTATCAAGGATTTTCATCAGAAAAGTGACCATTTTGGAGATGTGAAAAATGCACTATGTGCACGGGTGAGTTATCGTAATGAGTGGGTATAAGTGGGGTTGTCAATTGTTGGCATCATCATTTGAGCCCCGCCAAGCGAATTTGTGTCTTCGAGCATTCCGTCATGACAAATTTTAACTGCGCATGCCCAGCCATTCCGAGGGGCCAGGGATATGGCTTTCTGTCTGACGGTTCCTCTTGATTCACTGCTTGTATAAGCGAGCAGCGAAGGTTCTTGCAAGACTGCGCGGATGCGCAGGCTCGCCTGAACCTTCGCAGCTCGCATAGGCGATAAGTACCAAAATCGCTTGACGGGGCCCATTTATCCTATTTGGTTTTCTGTCAGAAATAGTTGAGCGGGGTATGCCGTACGTTTTTGATTCAACGCTAACTGACATTTGCTTTGTCATTACTGCTTCAACCGCCACTTTCAGATCCTCACTTTTGTAGAGTGGGTTCTATATGAAGTTATTCCTCCTTTTGGGCATATTTCAGTTTGATCTAGTTTTTTAAGAGGGTAAATATTATTAAACTAACTTATCATATGACGTCGCGTCGTGAGAATGTAATCACGCCATGTTTAATACATGGTACATTCAGTTATCAACAAGTTGATTCTTTCTTTGTTTTGGTTTTACGACCCTTCCAAGATTATTTCACTCAAATCGAGCCGATCATTAATCAGAGGCGTGCGAAAACCAGAGTACCCGGAGAAAAACCACCCGACCGTCGGGTGAAGAAAATGGCATTTTATATCTGACCCGAGCCAGGCTAGAACCACAGCTATGAAAGACCTAATGATTATAAGTCAGGTGCCATGGAGGGCCGTTGACTAGTGGATTAGATATGCGAATAACTAGAAAAAATATCAGATGATAAATAGAATCTTGCATCTATGCGCAGGTATTATTCGTTGAAGAAACGGCATACAATGCTCGACGAATCCTCACATTTTATCCCTTTTCTTCCGCTCGATTAATACAATAATATATGAGCACTCATGTTAGATTATCTTTATTCCAATTTTAGCGTTACTCTTATTGTATGTGAGTTATTCATATTATTATGTGTGTGATATCCGGGTATGATACAGATATCAATGCTAAAGAAAACAAGACAAATTATTATTTTTGTCTCTCAAATGAACCATTACCAAAACACACCTGTTCAATATAATGTAACTTTTATGGTTGTAAGAAATGCACATTTTCAGAAAACAATGATGAATATTTTCTTATGTCTTCCCAAACCCTATCGAATACCTTCATTCTGTGTTTAGAACCCCGCTTGCTTGTGACGGTTCTTTTGCAGAGTCACAACATAGTTGCTGTTATATTGTTGTATTACTTTAATGTATATATTTTGCATGCTTTTATATATGATATGTTATAGAGGACCGCAAGGTAGACTGTGGTCTGAAGATTTACCCGATAGTGGAATAAGACCAAAATGTCCATTCGACGAAAATTGTTTATCTGTTTATTTTGTTTTTACAATAATTTTGTGTTTAACTATTAAACGCGACGTCTTCTTAAGATCCGGAACTAGCGACTCTCTCGTAACTAACGTAACCCGGAAGTCACGTCATAAGAGTAACATCTTATTAAAGTCTTTGAATATGCATTTGCAAATTACCTCATTTCCATTTCTTCCCCTCCTCAAATGCATTCCATTTGATGGATAAATAATCTTGAAAAATTTCCATTAAAGTATAAAATTTACTTAAGCCAAAAACTAAGTAAATATTCATAAACGTTAAAAGTAAACGTGAATGCTACTATCCTAAGCAAAATGTCAAAATGCATTAAGTTTGCTTTTAACTATCATACTGACTAGTATAAAGTCTCTAGTTCTCGAGCTCCAGTGGGCATATTTTCGTCACCGCTCTCGTCATGGTACCCTGGTACCTGGATTTTCGCCACGCGCACCTGTCCATCTTTTCCCGGGTATGTCTCTAGTATCCTCCCCAGCGGCCAGTTTCCCCTAGCGGTTTCAGGTGAGACCACTAGCACGACGTCCCCGACCTTGACATCTTTCCCAGGCTGTAACCACTTCCGCCGAGCGCTTAGTTCTGGCAACCACTCCCTGAGCCATCTGTGCCAGAAATGTCTCACCAGCTCCTGGACGCGTCGCCATCTCCTCCGTGGGTTGAAGTCCGTTTCATCTGTGGATGTCGGGGCAAACTGACCACCTGCATGTCCATGTAGGAAGTGGTTAGGCTGTAGTGGTACATCGTCAGATGGGTCTGCTGTCTGATACGTCAGTGGGCGCGAATTGATGAGCCCTTCTGCGCCGATTATAGCCGTCAGTAGTTCTTCATCTGTAATGTCTGCGTTCCCTAACATCGCGTTGATTGCCCATTTAGCTGATTTTATCATACTTTCATGTACTCCGCCAAAATGTGGAGCTAATGGTGGATTAAAGCACCATTTGACTCCTCTGTTAGCGACCGATGAATGGATTTTTGCTTGATCCAGCTGTGTTAAAAGCGACTTGAGCTCTTTATCTGCTCCTTTGAAATTGGTTCCGTTGTCCGAGTACATAGTTTCAGGTAGTCCCCTACGGCTCGCCATTCTGAAAAAGGCATTTAAAAAAGAATCCGTATCAAGGCCATATGCGACCTCTAAATGAACCGCCCTCGTCGTCATACAGGTAAATAAGCATAGATACCTCTTTTAGCGACGTTTTCCTCTACCTTGCACGGTCACGAATGGGCCTGCGTAGTCTACTGCTGTCTTGGTAAAAGCTCGAAGTGAGGTTTCTATTCTCGATACAGGTAAGGGAGCCATTATCGGTTGACATGCTTTCGATTTTCTTCTCCGACACATCATGCAGTCTTTTTCCCACTCACGAATAGCCTCACGCCCGGAGATTATCCAGTATCGTGCTGACAGTGCGGCAAGAGTATGGTGTGTTCCTGAAGCATGGTTTCCTTTCTCATGGGAGTCTTTGATTATAAGTTTTGTTACCCAACTTTTTCGAGGCAGTGTGACGGGATAACGGACGTCAAACGACAGGAACTTTGCGTGTGTCAAGCGTCCATTTGAGCGTATCAGTCCGTCTTCGTCGAGCATCGGCATCAAACCCAGCAGCTTGCTCCTTGATGATATGGACCTTCTTGCAGTCAAAGCTTTATGTTCTTCTCTGAACTCTTCACGTTGAGCTTCTTTAATGAGTTGAATCTCCGCGACCTTCAATTCTCCTTTTGTAAGCTCACCCGCTGTTCTCTCCGCTTTCTTCTTCTGACAGTTGCTTACAAAATGCATCACCCAAGCGGTAATTCTTCTTAGCTTTAACCAGCTTGAGTATCGACGAGGATCAATGGTCAATTGGACGTCACAGTCATTGGTGGTCACAAATGCTTCGAATGTCTGCTCCCATCTCTGTGATTCATCGTGGTTAGTTGTCATCTGAATTTCCTTTTGTGTTTTCAGTTTGGACCCCAGCTTCTGTTCAACGTTCTCGATGGGCCCATTGGCTGTTTTATTCGGAGGCCATGATTCTTCTGCCTATAGTAGGTATTCTGGACCTTTCCACCAGTTGTTACATTTCTTCAGATCATCTGCGTTCATGCCTCTGCTTAGAAAGTCCGCTGGGTTTATGTTGGTTGGGACATACCTCAACTGGGTTGGATCACTGATGCTCTGAATCTCACCAACTCTATTAGCAACAAATGGTTTAAACTGGCGACTTCGCCCTCTGACCCACCATAAGACGTTTACACTGTCTGACCAGAATACGGATGTGTTCATCGGTATATCCAGAGTTGCAGATATCCTTTTTGCCATGCGGACTCCGACGACTGCTCCCATTAGTTCTAGTCTTGGAATGCTTGTAGCAATAGTGGGTGCCACTCTGTTCTTGGCCGCTACGGTGTTACTTGACAGAGAACCATCTCCATAACTGCATCTCGCGTAAACCACAGCCCCGTATACGTTCTCTGAGGCATCCACAAACGTGTGCAATGCTATGTCGTTAACTGGCTTAGTTTTCTCTCGTAAACACATCGGGATCTGTAGTCTCTTCAAGTCGGGTAGTTCCCTGAACCGATCTTGTGCTTCGTTGGTTAGTTATTCGGTCATTTCCTCATCCCAGTCTAAGCCTGCCGTCCACGTGTCTTGGAGTAACATCTTTGCTCTGATAGTAAATGGAGCTAGTAGTCCTAGTGGATCAAACAGCGTTGCTATCTTCTTTAAGAAGTTGCGCTTTGTATACCTCATGTCGCTGTCAGGAGCATTTTCTCTAAACATAAATGCGTCATGATCCGCCGCCCACCAAACGCCTAGTGTTTTTGCAGATGGTAACTGTTCGGTGTCCAGATCTACTTCAGACTTTCTGTCCATTATCGGTATTTCTTGGAGTACCTCTTGCGAGTTTGACAGCCATTTTCTGGCATGCATGCCGGCGTGTGTTAGCAAACTGGAAAGTTCTTGATACAATCTTACACCTTGTTCTTCGTTCAGGACGGAGTCCATGGAGTTATCCATATAGGTAGATTTCAGTATTGTTTCCGCTGCCATAGGAAATGTGCGCTGAAATTCTTGTGCATGGTGTCGTAAGACGAATTGCGCTTGAAATGGTGACGAGTTTACTCCAAAGACGACTCTGTCAAATTCGTACACATCTGGACTGCGACTGATCCATCTCCCTCCAAAGAAACCTGTGATATGGTTTATCACAATCAGCAATGCCAATTCGAAGATAAATCTCTTCGATGTCACACACGACCGCGATGGGCAATCTTCTTAATCTCAGCAAAACGTCAAACAATTCTCGCTGGAGTTTAGGTCCCTGGTAGATCTAGTCATTTAGTGACATTCCTTCGAATTTGGCCGCCGCGTCAAACACTATTCTCGTTTTTGTGGTTTCTTTATCCGGTCTCAGCACTGGAAAATGCGGCAGGAACCATCTCGTTGCTGAGTGCTCGTGTCCTGTAAGTTTGCGCACAAATCCTTTTTTCTATATACTTGTTGATACAGCCACTGTACGCTTGTCCCATTTCGGGCGACCTTTTAAGTCTCTTCTCTGTAGTCTCAAGTCGATTGAGAGCCATCTTATGGTTGTTTGGCAGGACTGGGTCATCACGTTTCCAAGGTACACACACACGATACATTTGCTGTGCATAAGTAACCGACTGTTTCACTTTACTCAAGGCCATTTGTTCATCTAATCTGACGATGGGTGTTTCAAGAGTTGTGGAAACACTTTCTGTTTCCCAAAACTTCTTTAGATTCTGGTTCAGTTGTTCAATTTCTGACACATCTTTGACAAAGTAGGTATGTGCAAAGTTTGTCTGGAGGACACTCTTGGATGCAGGCTCGGGGTTTCCTATACAAGTCCATCCCAGTGGAGTTAGCCTTGCAACTGGCTCACCTGGTTTGCCTCTGATTTCTTTAAGTGCATAATGCAGATGTGCACAATCAATCCCAATCAGAATATCTACTATTGGTCTGGTTGCTGAAAGCTGAAATGATACATTTGTCAGATGTGGCCATTGCATCTTGTATTTATTCCAGTCGACTACGGTCATGCTTCCAGTGACTCTGTTGGCAGTATAGGCGGACACTGCTACGCTAACGTTGCCGTCGACGCTCTGCAATTCAACATTAACTGGTCTAGTTTCGAAAGTCTCCACCTGGCAATTTAAGACATTGACAGTGACTTTTTCTGTCTTACCTCTTAGTCCAAGTTCAGCGGCAACATCGTCGTTGATGTAGGTTTTTGTACTCGCGTCGTCTATGAGGGCATTGACTGTCAGCGAGCTATCCCCGTTCTTTAGCGTCACGGGCACTGTGCGAAGTCCTATGACGTCATGTCGAACACGATTTTGAGTCATCATGGTTGTGTGTTCCTTGCTGTGCTTCTCCTCCATGACTAAAGAAACTGCTTCTTTGGTGGGATGAGAATTCTGACTGCATTCTGTGGTATTAGCCTCGGTTTCATCCAATGGGTGCACTTCTTGTTCAATAGGTTCTATTCTGTGAAGTAGCCTATGATGCAACTCTTTGCATCCGTTTTGAGTACATTGCCGACTGCGTGGACAGAATTTTCCTAGATGACCTTCCCCTATACAACGGTAACACAGATGATTTTGTTTTGCAATGCTCCATTGGTCAGGTACGCTTTGTTGTATAAACGTTGGACAGTTCCATATCCCATGGGCCATTCTGCATACCTTACAAGGCAATTTCTTAATGTCTTGGTTACTTTTTGCATGACCAAAAAATGTCCGTTGGTTCTTGTGACGTATAACTGATCTGTCTGTGACATCATAGCCGGAAAACCCATGTACAGTTTCTGAAGCTATTGTATGGAACTCCGCTTCCTGAATGACCCATATACGACGCGTGGTTACCGACTCCTGCATGTGATTCTCAAAGACCCAGCGATGGTAGCGTGCTAGCATACCTTCTGGTAGTTTTCTCTGCATCTTCGTATAAAGAGAGCCGCCGCCAAGCTTGTGATATTGCCCTGCTTCCTTCAAGTTTATGATAGCGATATCTAACAGGTCAGCAAACTTATCAAGGTCATTTGCGTAGCCTGGTCTTACCTGTCGAAACTGTTCGAGCTCGTCCAAATATATTGCTACTTGTCGTCGTCTTCCCCCGTATTTTCTTTCCAATCTCTCTTTTGCTGCTTCATATGCGGTGGACGAATGGCCTAGGTTTTCAATCACTGCAAGTGCGTCTCCTGATAGGTATTGTCTCAGCTGCAAAAGTTTATATTCTGCTGTAGCGGGTGCACTATCAATGCACGCAATAAAGGCGGCCTTCCAATTTTGGTAGGTACGTTTATCCCCTGAGAACACTGGTATCTCGACCCTCTTGAGCTGTCTCCATAGATCCTGTCCTAGGGAAGGGCCCGTGCTGCTTGTTTGTCCAAACGCTGCACCGTTTGCGCTCATAGTATTATCAGGCCTAATTGCATTAAATCCGATTTCGATTTGTCGTACCCAAGAATCCACGTGCCCCCCCCCCCCCCCCCCCCCCCCCCCCAGTTTTTATGTCTGTCCATTTAATGTTTGTAACCCTCGACTGTTCTGCCATATTGTTTTGCTCGAAACTCTCAGATGCCACCATGGAAGCATTTGTTTTCTGTAAATTTACCTGTGGCAACGGTTGTTTTTCATAGGTTTCGGAGTTATCATTAATGTGCATATTGTTCAACATGTCAATTGTTAATGTTTCTGATGTTACACTAGAGCTATCGTTCCTTTGCGCATCCAAGAATTTTCTTGCCGTCTCACTTGCTGTAGAAAACTCGACCTCTATCTTCTCCATTTCTGTTGCGACCTTACTGCCATTTTCCAGCTCTTCATTTTTTATGTTCAAGTCCGATAATTTGTCCATTACCTCCAGGGCATGTTCCATCCAGGTGTTCAAACTGTGGCAAACATCTTCAACTGCCCGCCGATTAGGTTGATCCTCTTTTAAAAGCGATGCCAACTTGTTCCGAGCCCTCGTGAAATTAGATTTAGCCCGGGCCTTTTCTCTCTTCATTGCCGTTACCTTTTCCATGTACTCGATGTTAGTACAGGTTCGATCCGCACATTCTCCACGATCCTCTAGGTGGTTTTTGTTTTCCGGTGACGCCATTTCTATTGTTCTGGTCTGTCTAATTTGTCGATTTTGTCCGTAAAAACCTCGCTCTGCTACCAATTTTTGGTCTGAAGATTTACCCGATAGTGGAATAAGACCAAAATGTCCATTCGACGAAAATTGTTTATCTGTTTATTTTGTTTTTACAATAATTTTGTGTTTAACTATTAAACGCGACGTCTTCTTAAGATCCGGGACTAGCGACTCTCTCGTAACCAACGTAACCCGGAAGTCACGTCATAATAGTAACGTCTTATTAAAGTCTATGAATATGCATTTGCAAATTACCTCATTTCCAGACTGGCTCTCGAAGCCAATTGGTATCCTCTTTAAATATTGTGTAAATAATTAAACATGAGTACTGGTAACGGCTTAGAATGTCTTATTTAGAAGTGAAGTCATTGATCAGGAATCGATAACTGATTCCCATCAGAGACACTAAAGGGAAAGAAGCACAATATGAAACAACAGACCCCAATGGAAACATCAATAGCGGAAAGCCAAATTGCCCAAAATGCCCAATTGTCTATCCAAAGCAAAATAAAATAAGCGATATACACAAACACACACTCAAAGACAGACCATGACAAAAAAAAAAACGTCTAACGAACTCCACTGAGGGGGGGGGGGGTGTCTTTAATCGATTTTATGCGACCACAATCCTCGCCCTTATTTCCGTCGCGATTTAGACAAATAATTTGTTCAGTCCGCACTGTTCAGTCCGCACGGAGGCTTCCTGACTCATCAGTGCAACATTTCCGTGAACACAAAAATCAAATAACTACAGAGATGACACGTCGCGATTTAGACAAATAATTTGTTCATTCCGCACGGAGGCTTCCTAACTCATCAGTGCAACATTTCCGTGAACACAAAAGTCAAATAACAACAGAGTTGAAACAACGGTGAGGACTCGACACCAAGAAACTACTGAAATGCTGGAGCAAAAGAAGACCAACAGTTAGAGTCCGATGGGCCCGACCAGCGAAAGAGCATCAGGCACCAACCGACTTTACTTTAAATAAGATACTCTCTAATTCCCAGCAAGCCTTTACGGTTGAACCGACATCGAATCTGTGGCCTGTCCCACCGGCGCCATGCGAGTCGGACTCTCCATGCATAAAAACCCTTTTGGTTTGATTGGGCGGCAGGGCTTGAGCTGCCATTTCATCTTAATGTCGGGTAACAATCCCACACAATTTGAAGCAACGTCTTTGTGTCTAGATGTGACATAACAGCGCCTCGAGAGCCCATCAGACTCAAAAGGAAAAGACGCCGACCGGTGCGGGTTACAAGTTTTTCACGGAAAGTCTAATTCGGTTATCGAATATTTGCCAACTTCCCGTCAAGATCTCGTTAAAAAGACCTCCGAAATACCTCAGGTAATAGATCCTTTCGTAATTCAATGCAAATAAATTAGTGAGGGCAGAAAAGCCCAGGTCTGTCAATAATATTTACACAAGATTTGGTACTAAGTTATTTAGACAGATTGTGGGTATTCCGATTGGTAGGAATTGCGCACCCCTTGCGGCTGATCTGTTCTTGTTTTGTTATGAAAGGTTTAAGCCTCCCAGTGGAATTGGTTTCACTGATCGTTCCAAGGCGGTTCTTCTGTCGCGGTTTATTTTTGGTATGGTTTGTATTTGTGTGTGTGTGTGTGTGTGTGTGTGTGTCGCTTATATTTTTTGTTTGGATAGCCAATTGGCCATTTTGTGGGAAAGTGACTATCCTTTTGGCTTTCCGCCTTTGGTGTTTTCATTAGGGTCTAGTTATTTCATGTTTGTGTTTCTTTCCCTTTGTTGACTCTGATGGGAGCTGTGGGTTAATTGTATCGATTCTTGAGCATTGCTTTCACTTCTATTTTTCATGATGTCCCTTTCCGTTGAATACCAATCTGAAATCATTGATTTATTAATTATTGATTATACCTATCCCGATGGTTTGATCAGTCAAATTTACCCCCCAGACCTTCAGTTAACTAGAGCAAATTCTTCTGACACTGAGGCCCCGTTTTGGGGTTTACATCTATCTATTGTGAATGGGTTAGTTTCCTGCAAATATATGATAAACGCGATTATTTTTTTTTTTTTTTTTTGGGGGGGGGGGGGGGGGGTGAGATTTTAAATATGCTCTAGAAAGGATTATCCTTTGGAAGCAAGGAATACAGTACAAAACTGGGAAACATGGAGTGAACAGGTTTACTGGGCCAGACTAGCTAGTTTCGGCCAGTAAGGCCTCATCAGTGGCCCTCAAATATTTTCGAAATTTCACAATGAAAGCAATGATCCCAAAGGGCAAGAAAATATTAACTACACTATGCTGTAGGGCAGGGAGACATTTTACGGCCGCGACACATTCCCAGACACCAGCTGTAGTGACGTTTAATATGTTCTAGAAAGGGTTATCCTTTTTTTGGATGGTGATGTTCGGCGTCATATGGAATTCAAATTTCGCAATTAGTTAGATTTGCCATAGTGTCTAGTCATGTAAATTACTTCAACACTCGTAATAAATTGTTAACTGCTAAACTTCTTAATCAGGGTTATCGGTATCAAACACTACGCAATGACTTTTCTAAATGTTATAGACGTCATTCCGATTTAATTTCCAAATTCAGTGTTTGACTTCTGCAACAAGGTCTGTCGTTGTCCGGACTTTATGGTGACTAAGTATATGAATTCAGAAAAATTTATACTTGCAATGACTTCAGCACTCAATTTCGTAAAATCACTCTTCGATATAAAAAAGGTTGGGTACAACATAAATGTTATACAACAGACTTCATGCATGGTAGTTAGCCCATTGAAAGGTTGACAACTTTGCTTCCCTCTTTAATTGCACGCCGGTGTGTCAGGCCTCAGATTCTGTGACGGTTCCAGCCTAAAGGCTTGCTGGTTATAAGATTTTAATTTTATGTAATTCTGGTTGGTGCCCGATTCCCTGTCTCTGGTCGGGCCCATCGGAGTCTAGCTGTTGTTTTTATTTTGCTCCAGCATTTCAGTGGTTTCTTGTTGATTCCTCAACGTTGTTTCATCTCTGTGGTTGTTGGCTTTTTATGTTCTCGGAGGTGTTGCACTGATGATATAGGAGCCTTCATGCGGACTGAACAAATTATTTGTTTGTCAAAAATTCATTTCATTGACCGTTCCAAGGCGGTTCTTCTGTTGCGATTTATTTTTGTTATGGTTTTGAGTGTGTGTATCTCTTATCATACCTCTCCACACGATAGTGGTATGGTATTATGATAAATCTTCGAGTGTTTGTCCGTTCGTACGTCATCTAGCGCACAAAATTGGTCAAAAGATTAAACCTTCACTGATATAAAGACCACCATCAGAAGCGGCATGCATGGCAGTTAACCCAATCACGGTGGACAACTTTGCTTGCCTCTTTAATTGCACGCCGACGGGTCAGGCCTCAGATTCTATGCCGGATCCAGCGTAAAGGCTTACTGAGAATTAGAGAGTATCTAATGTTATGTAATGTTGGTTGGTGCCTGATTCTCTATCTCTGGTCGGGCCCATTGGAGTCTGACTGTTGGTCTTCTTTTGCTCCAGCATTTCAGTGGTCTCTTGCTGTCGAGTCCTCTCTGTTGTTGTTTGATTTTTGTGTTCACGGAGATGTTGCACTGATGTGTTAGGAGGCCTTCGTGCGAACTGTACAAATTTTGTTTAGGTCGCTGCGGATATAAGGGCGAGGACAGTGGCCACGTAAAATCGAATTAAGCCCCCAAGTGGAATTCGTTTCACTGACCTTTACAAGGAAGTTATTCTGTCGCGGTTTAATTTTGTTATGGTTAGTCCTTCAGTGTGTGTATCGCATATATTATTTTGTTTTGGATAGCCCATTTTGTGGGAAAATAACTGTCGTCCTTTTGGCTTTCTGCTTTTGATGTTTTCATTAGGGTCTAGTTCTTTTATGTTTGTGCTTCTTTCCCTTTGGTGTCTGTGATGGGAGCTGTGGGTTAATTGTATCGATTCCTGATCATTGCCAACACTTCTATTTCGGTTGTAAAAAGGCAAATGCGTTATCAGAGTTATGGCCGTTAACATTGTCAATATATTTACTTTACGGAACAATTGGATGAAATTTTATATAACCATTGGTATTGGGAATGTGTGTTGTGGGAATCGCTAATGGGCTATATACGTTAACATTTGACAGAGTTATGGCCGTAAACGATTTCCATTAAATGGTTTGGACACTTATTCCTTTACTAACTGGAATATATGTATGGAACTTCACTGATATATAGACCACTGTAGGAAGCATGTATAGAATTGTTAATGGGCAAAATACGTGACAGTCATTGTTTGTTTGACTTGAGGTTTAACGTCCCCGTCAACACTGTAAAGGTCATTTTGGAGACGTTGCTTCCAATTTTGTGGGACTTCTACCCGACATTGAGATGAAATGACTTCTCAAGCCCTGTCGCCCAATGAAACCAATAGGGTTTATTAGCATGGACGGTCCGCCTCGCACCGCGGTTCCTGGACAGGCTTAGATCCTCTAAGCGGTTTACCAGTACTAGTGTGCGGGGCAGATTCAGCTCTGCGTGGAAGCATCATGCAGCCCATATATTTCTTCAAGCCCCTATGGGCGCGGGCGTTCGTGACAGTCATATTTGGCAGTTATGGCATTCTAAAATTCACGTGACAGTCATATTTGGCAGTTATGGCATTCTAAAATTCTCACCTCACGAGTAAATTTTCACGGTTTTTTTTTTTTTTTTTTTTTTCAAAATTTGCACACATGTTTATACCGTGAATGAGTGGTATGTGATTGTTAATGGACAAAATTCGTTAACATTTGACAGATTTACGGCCCTTTTTAGTTAAGAATAAGGTTTTTTTGGCGTTTGCGAAAAATAAATTTAACATGTTTTCACGGATTTTCTACAAATTTTAAAACTCTGAAGGACACATATTATTGCCAAGGACAGTCACTCTGCTTTATTGGTTATTGTTTTATCTGCTGTTATTGATATATGTAGTTCCTTTACTATATGGAATACCTTAATGAAATTTTACAGATAAATACAACACTAAAGGACCACTATTATGGCCAATGCTTTAACCATATTGGCTTGCAGTGTTGGCGTATTTTTATATCTTTTGGTTTTGGATAGCCAATTGGTAATTTTATCGGTGAGTAACTGTCATTTTGGCTTTCCGCTATTGATGTTGCAATACGGTCTAGTTATTTAATTTTTGTGCTTCTTTCCCTTTGGTGTCTCTGATGGGAGCTGTTGGTTAATTGTATCGATTCCTGATCATTGCCTTCATTTCTATTTTGATTCCGATGGCGTAAAATATACACGGTTTCAGAAAAAAAGCAATATTAGACATAAAAGCCGAATAAATGTCTATTCTGTGACCAGGAAACCGTCAGGCAATAACATTAGTGGTTAATAACCGAGCTTGGAAAAGCTTCTCGAAGACACGGCTGTTGGTTTTCGTTTGCTCTAGCATTTAAGTGGTTTGTTGCTGTCGGGTCCTAACCGTTGTTTCAACTCTGTGGTTGTTTAATTTTGTGTTCTCGGAGCTGTTGCACTGATGAGTAATGAAGCCTCCATGCGGACCGAACATTTTTTTTGTCTTTATCGAATCAAGGGCGATGATTGCGGCCGCTTAAAATCGATATAAGCCCCCCCCCCCCCCCCACACACACACACACACCCACCCGCCTCAGTGAATTTCATTTTATTGACCGTTCGAAGGCGGTTCATCTGTCACGGAATATTTTTGTTATGGCTTGTCTTTAAGTGTGTTTATCGCTTATATTTTTTGTTTTGGATAGCCAAATTGGCCATTTTGTGGGAAAGTAACTGACCTTTTTTCTTTCAGCTGTTGATGTTCCCATAATTGTGTAGTTATTTGATACATGTGTTTCTTTCTCTTTGGTGTCTCTGATTGGAGGTGTTGATTAATTGTATCGATTCCTGATAATTGCTTTCGCTTCTATTTTGCTCGCAAAGCCGTTTTAAAATCTCGAGCGCAGCAAACGATCAAAAGTGAGCAATAATAAACAGCTTAGATGAGTTAGAAAATCTTCACGCGGACCAAATAGATACTGAGTTGAACCACAGTGGAAGTGAGGGTGAAGGTTTGGATCGCGTAAAGGTAACTTAAGCCTACCAGTAATTTTTACTGACCGTTCTAAGTAGGACCTTTTTTGTGGTTCCTTCATGTTTTGTGTTGGTGTTTCTGATTATTTCCCTAATCATATATGCTGTTTCTTTGATGATTCTTCCTCCTTTTAGTTGTTCATTATCCCCCGCCGAAGGCGGAGGGATATAGTTTTGGCGTTGTCCGTCCGTCCGTCCGTCCGTCCTTCCGTCCGTCCATCCGTCCTTCCGTCCGTCCGTCACACTTTTTTGTCCGGAACCGTTTCTCAGCAACTATTGCATGGAATTAAATGAAACTTGAAATAAATATGTATTATTATGCTGTGGTGATGCACGCGCAATTTTTTTTCGGATTGACTTTTTACATCCAGAGTTATGGCCCCTTAAATGAACGAAATTCTGGATTTTTCGTCGTCTCACTTTGTCCGGAACCGTTTCTCAGCAACCATTGCATGGAATTAAATGAAAATTGAAATAAATATGTATTATTATGCTGCAGTGATGCACGCGCAATTTTTTTTCGGATTGACTTTTTACATCCAGAGTTATGGCCCCTTAAATGATTGAAATTCTGGATTTTTTCGTCATCTCACTTTGTCCGGAACTGTTTCTCAGCAACTATTGCATGGAATTAAATGAAACGTGAAATAAATATGTATTATTATGCTGCGGTGATGCACGTCCAATTTCTTTCTGGATTGACTTTTTACATCCAGAGTTATGGCCCCTTAAATGAACGAAATTCTGGATTTTTCGTCGTCTCACTTTGTCCGGAACCGTTTCTCAGCAACTATTGCATGGAATTAAATGAAACTTGAAATAAATATGTATTATTATGCTGTGGTGATGCACGCGCATTTTTTTTCCGGATTTACTTTTTACATCCAGAGTTATGGCCCCTTAAATGATTGTAATCCTGGATTTTTCGTCGTCTCACTTTTTTGTCGGGAACTGTTTCTCAGCAACTATTGCATGGAATTATATGAAACTTGAAATAAATATGTATTATTATGCTGTGGTGATGCACGCCCAATTTCTTTCTGGATTGACTTTTTACACCCAGAGTTATGGCCCCTTAAATGATTAAAATTCTGGATTTTGTCGTCTCACTTTGTCTGGAACCGCTTCTCAGCAACTATTGCATGGAATAAAATGAAACTTGAAATAAATATGTATTATTATGCTGCCGTGATGCACGCGCAATTTTTTTTTCGGATTTACCTGGATTGACTTTTTTATCCAGAGTTATTTCCCCTTAAATGATTGAAATTGAGGAATTTTGTCTATTCGGTGATTATATCGGGGTTTTTTAATATTCGCGAATTTTATTTTGGTATCCTTGAAACCACCTAACAGGTAAATAAACCTCAACTTTGACAGACAAGTTAATCTCTACTGATAATTAGGTCAGTAGGTCAGGGTACAGCCTCTCATCCAGGGAGTAAATGTTCAGCGGGGCCCTTCCTCATTGTCTCTAGTTTGCTTCTTAGAACCATCCTCAATTTTGGCCAGATATATTTTCTTGCCATTCTACACGAAAAACCCATTCGGCGGGGGATATCAATTCAACGAATTTGCTTGTTTTAGTTATGTTTACCTTCCAGTTTAATATTTGTCATGTTTGTGATTCTGATTCCTTCCCCCATTATATAAAGTAGAACTTCGATGGCTCGAACACCGATGGCTCGTTTACCATGGATGTGTCGAACCAATTCTTGATTGCGATGGCTCGAACGCCGATGGCTAGTTTACCATGGATGTGTCGAATCCATTCTTGAGCCCCTAGCGAAATCCTGTACATAAGACATAGTGGGGGATAATTAAGGAGAATTTAGTCTTTTATCCTGCAAATGTATGCTGTGTGTACTCATTAGAATCGCCTCGATGAGGCGATTCTAATGAGTACACACAGCATACATTTTCATTAGAAAACACCGAAAATATATCTAAAAGTATCTCGTTATGCCTCCTGACTGTAACCTCAGTGGCTCGAACTACCCCAATCTCTCGAACAGATTTTCGAGGTCCCAAAGGTGTTCGAGCCATTGAAGTTCGACTGTATTGCTCTTTTCATTACGGTTCAGATATTCTGAGTCACCACTTGTTTGGGAAAGAGCTGCGGACTCGGTTTACCTGTTGTCGATATTTTTGTTTACTGTCATCTCTCCATGTTTCGACTTATTAATTATCCTAGTGATATCGTGGGAAGAATTTTTGATTTGATTGTCTCAGTTCCTGGTCGCTTCTCTTTTTAATGTTTTACCACTGGCGGAAGTGTTTCCTTTATCATAATAAAAGATGCTCGTTCAGAGTCCTCGGTTGCTCCTGTTTTTCAATTGTCTGATATCGTAAAATAGAAGGAAAGGCAATGATCAGGAATCAATACAATTAACCCACAGCTCCCATCAGTGACACCAAATGGAAAGAAACACAAACATGAAATAACTAGACCCTAATGGAAACATCAACAGCGGAAAGCCAACAGCCAACGAGAAGTTGGCTTGAATGTAGAAATGTGCGTTCTACTAAACTAAAAGAAAGAATTTTAATCGGCATTCCTGATCTTAAAGCTCTTTCACTCGGAAACATGTCATGTTGGCATTTGAATACGGTATAGTGTATTTGTTGCTGGGTGCGAGATGGATCATGATAACGCTGCTGTTGTTTTGGCGAAAGCAGCAAGGATTATCCGAAGGGATTTGTTTTATTTAAGGTCTTCCACAGATGAAGTCAGTGGTAGTTTTGATGATAACTGTCAAGGTTCGCCTGTCCCCGTGTCTTTGTTAGGCGTAGTGCGAATGATACATGTAGGCACGAATACCAAAGATCAATATATCATAGTGAGTTAGCAATTTGACCACTTATTTCTTTCAACCCAATAAAACGAAACGAAAACAGACACATGAACGCCGTTTCCGTCCCTCTGAAACACCACTTACCTACCTTGGCTTGCTCTTGCATAAACTTTCTCACCTAGGTAGAAGCCTCCGTGGTGTAGTGGTTACGCTATTCGCCTTGTAAACCAGGGATCGCAGGATCGATCCCGGGCTTCTCCAGATTTTCGAATGTGTCTTTAAACCGAGGTCCCGCCTCCGTATGACCTTAGCTGTTGGTGGGTCGTAAAACTCGAACACTCACTCATTCTTCTCACCTAGGTCTATGTATTTCGTGAAGATTTGCTAGAAAGACCTAGAGAGGTTGTATTATGCCTTGTGAGAGGTGGGGTAGATAGTGTGGACACGGACTGATGCACTGCCACAGAACTTGGGGTTAGGAAAAGAGGCTGGCACCTCCGGTGAAACAGGCTGCAGAAATGCATTTTTTTGGACAAATTAACTTGAGGATCGCTGGTAGCTTAGGTCCATATCATGGAACATAGCAGACTGACTCGCTGGTGGAAACATCGGGGTCTGGACCTGAATCGACTGTGTTCAGAGACCCAAAGAAATCCTCTTAATTGCTGGAGATAGCCAACGTCTCTGCTGAAATCCTTTTGATTGGAGAGGCCAGACTGTGAGTAGATGTGGTCTGAGTTGTGAAGACAACGGTAAGGTAAGTAGGAGTCAACTGCCGCTTCCTCTTGTGTGGTGGAGAGCCAGTCACCACCCCATGCTTCAACTGCAAGTGTTTGCGCATCTCCCCCGGGCGACCTTCGGGACAGGAAAGTTTACATCGTCCGCACTGCATCCGTGAAGCGTGAGAGTCTGCTTCATGGCGCTTCCAGGGACAAACGGGTCTCGAATGGCTTCATACATGCCCTGCAGAAGTACTGGTACACTGGCAGAGGCGGAATGGTGCCTTGTAAATATGGGCTTGGTAATACCATTACTGCAAATATATAATATGAACACGACTTCATTGCCCTAGAAAGATATGTGCATGCTTACCCAGAAATGACATCCATTTTACATCGGTCCATAATGAGGTCATCCGTGGTAGGGTTTTAAACGATTGTGATGTACAACTTTGTCCCACGTGTGGTTGTTTTAATGTACGGGGAATACGGCGTCGGAGAGTATTTCTTCGATGACATATTGACCGTTCCAGAGGCTGTTCAGTTTTCTGTTGTGACCTTGTTTTACCGCTGGGGTGTACAGCAAGACTTCTCCTACTTTATAGTTATGTTTAAATTGTTTCAGGTCAGAGCTGTGCTGTTGCCGTTCATCGATCTTGGCTAAATTTTCACGAGCTAAATTGTGCACTTTTTCCATATGTCCTGAAAAATTACTCTGTTTCGACTGTTTCACAACCACCTACGAAGTAAGATGTCTTCTTTTACTATGAGCCTATTCCATTGCGACCAGTATCGATAAGTTTTATAATCTGCATCGAGGTGTGAGACACAGTCCCAATTTGGACACTCATTGGATTCAGCCTCCCAGGATATGAACGCGGAGATTTTCCTTTATTTGCGTTGTCCATTTATTATTTCCTCGATGCTTTTTTGCTTCAAATCACTGCTTCATTGCAATACAGGACTCGGTTTGATATCTAGGGGTCGTATGCAGCCTTGCAAACTACATTGCTGTATATGAAGAGACTCAATAAAAACGAGTCTCCGATTTTCATTCTTTTATTTGTTCTTTGTTTCCAAAGGCAGCCGTTAGCTTTTTATTTTACCTCACTGCGGCTGGTGTTAAGTGCCGTGTGGCGGCTGTCAAAAGTCACCCCGTGCTTCATCATAGTGCAGATTAAATTTCATTTTTCTTCGGAATCATTGAGGCCATCCTGGTTACATTGAATACCGCTCAAGTTGGCGCTGGTGGGGGGGGGGGGGGGGGCTATGCAGCCTTGCAAACTGCATTGCTGTATATGAAGAGACGCAATAAAACCTTTAAGCTTTTTATTCTAGTAGTGACGCACCGAAATTGTCAGACCAAAGTTTCACCTTGAACCAGAGTTTCTATACAAGGAGACAGAGAAGAAGCTGATTCAGATCCCTGAGTTGTGTCTTGTTCTACCAGAAGGACTTTGGGATCTACGTTCTTGCAAAGGCAACTGGTGTCCGAGGAGTTTTGTTCTTTTTTTTGTTTTTTCTAAACGCTTACACTTCGGAGAGTAGTAACAGGGTATACGAGAAAGTCCGTCGCAATTTCCGTGTAATCGGTCGGCACGGTGTTGGATATGAAAGCTATATGTTGACACTACTTCTAACCATCGACTTATATGCCCTTCTGGATTTTTAAAGGTTTTCAATAACAGTTAGGATTATAAACCTTGTACCGAAGAGGTAGTGATGATAGTGCCACTGCCAAGAGCTCCCTGCGTGTAACGCAATAATTTCGTTCTGCTTTTGTTAGGCTCTTACTGAAATAGGATATTACGCGCTCAAACCCATCTCGTTTTTGGGACAGTACTGCTCCCATGCCATAACTAATGCAATCATAATCTTATATATATTCTGCATCGTTTTGCGGGTAGGCCAGGATCAGTGCAGAAGTAAGTACATGCTTAAATTGATTAAAAAACTGTTCACATTCAGCTGTCCAAACAAAAGCATTTTGTTTTTATGGTAAGTTTGTGTAAGGGCCTCGCGATGACACAGAAAGATTTACAAAGTTTTCTGTAATATGATTCCGTGCCCCAAAAGGAGCGTTACCCGTGACTATTGCGCTGAATGGGTCATTCTTTAACCGCTTTGACTTTCTCGGGATCAATGCTTACACCAGCTTCGGACACTATAAAAAAATAGAAGTGGAGGCAATGATCAGGAGCCGATACAATCAACCCACAGCTCCCATCAGAAACAACAAAGGGAAAGAAACACAAACATGAAACAACAGACCCTAATGGAAACATCAATAGCGGAAAGCCAAAAAGACAGTTACTTTCCCACAAAATGGCCAATAGGCTATCCAAAATAAAAAAAAATATAAAAGCGACACAAACACCCAAAGACAAACCATTACAAAAATAAACCGCGACAGAAGAACCGCCTTGGAACGGTCAGCGGAAACGAATTCCACTGTGGGGCTTAAATCGATTTTGCGTGGCCACAATCCTTACTTCGGTCGCGATTTAGACAAATAATATGTTGAGTCCGGATGAAGGCCTGCTAACTCATCAGTGAGTAATATAAAAGCTACGTCTTTCTGACACAATTTACACTTATTGGGGGAAAGTTTTAAATCGGCTTCAGAAATCCTACCAAAATTCTTATCTAACCGAGACATATGCTATTCAACAGTTCTTGAGAAGCATAATTATTATGTCGTCAACGTAAATCAGACAGGATTCCCGGTGTAGCCCGGCCAAGATTAGTTACATGAGGCTTTCGAATTACATAAACCGAAGGACATGACCTTAAAATTGTACAGGCCATCAGTGGAAACAAATGCAGTTTTGTCTTGATCGCTTGGGTGGACGCCGTGCTGCCAGTAGCTCGAAGACAGGTCCATAATACTGAAGTATTTGTTTCCTACAAGAGCACCCATAGGAGCAAGGGGAAACTATTCTTACACGTTACTTCGTTAAGTTGCAATAATCTACGCAAAAGCGGTATGAGGAGTCGTTCTTTTTCACTAATGTAATGGGTGTTACTAGCCGTGATAAAATCTTGTTCTAGCACTCGCTCAATTTCGGCGGAAGTGGTAAATTTCCGCTTTAAGTGGGGTAGTCTTCGTGGGGCGTGCTTGATTGGGGGATTGTTGCTATGTTTCTACGGTGTTCATGTAATGTAAGAAATGCTTTTTTTCAATTCTGAAGAGCATAAAAAGTACATGTCAGAAAGGGTGTGAATCTCACCTTTCTACTTGACACTATTTACATAAGATTTAGTACTAAGTTATTTAGACAAGTTGTGGGTATTCCGGTGGGTACAAATTGCGCACCCCTTGTGGCTGACTTGTTCTCGTTTTGATATGAAAGATACTTCATGTTGTCCCTTTCCGTTGAAAACCAATCGAAAATCATTGAACCTTCAGCTCGACTTCCAGATTTTTGGAAGATTTATTAGCTCACCTAAGCCGAAGGCTCATGTGAGGTATTAGTATGCCAATGATCCGGCGTCCGTCGTCCGCTCACATTTTCAACTAAGTATATCTTTAAAGCCAGTTGGCCATGATTAAATTTCATAAGAAGCATTATCAGGTTGGGGGAAATATTTGTTCCGATTTAGGGCCAAAGAACCACCTCTGAAACCAATGCTTACGGCATTTTCATACAGAAAGTCATAATCCAATAAACCAGAAACATCTACGTCAGCTTTGGCCATCTTTTGTTGGATTAACTGACCATTAATCATAAAGGGGATAGCAGAACAACCTTAAGTTGATCTAAGGGCCCCATCTCACATACGACGTTTTAATTTATATGGCTCCAGAGTGGGTCTGTGCTGCTCAGGTATGGCATAATATTTGTCTGGGTGAAGAATGGAGAGTGTTGACCCAGTGTCCACCAAACATTTGATGTCCACCCCATAACCTTTTCCCGTTAGAAACAAAAAAGCAGTATCAGACAAATTACCTCACTTTTTCATACAAGTGGACCCTGGTGAAATGAAAGCTGACCCATGGCCTTCTGAATCAGCTAGCACCCCTTTTCCGAAGGACTGTCATCCCTTTTAGGCCTAACATCATTGAACTCCGCTTGATTGTTTGCATAGTTCTGTAAATTTGCACGTCTAGTCTCTGATAACCCCCGCCAATTGCGGCTTGAAGAAATAGAAGGGCTGCATTATGCTTCCATGCAGAGCTGAAACCGACCAAACACGAGTACTGGTTAACCGCTTAGAGGATCTAAGCCTTCCAGGGCAAAGCGGAGCCAGTCGGACCGTCCATGCTTATGAACCCTTTTGGTTTTATTGGGCGACAGGGCTTGAAATGTCATTTCATCTCAATGTCGGGTTAAAGGTCCCACAAAGTTGGAAGCAACGTCTCCAAAATGACCTATACAGTGTTGACGGGGACGTTAAACCTCAAATAAAAAAACGATTTACAGTCTCTGATAAGGTGGTCTAGGGAATCACAACAATAATAGGCCCGATCATCATTATTTTGAAGATTTTTTTTTCTGATAGCAATCCTTCTCGAGATGACCCAGGCGCTTAAAAAGTTACATTGTTTACGCCTACTGTTGCCGTTTAAACCTCTTATTCTGGTTGCCTACTAAATATTTTCTATAAAACCCCGATCTTGGCCCTCACCACCGTTTGGCCTAGGAGCAAAATCCTGCTTTTCTGTGCCAAACGTTCGGACATCCCCGAAACGACCGCGCCTACCCTTCTTAAATGCCTCGTACTCAAGCGCAAGTTTCAACGCACCTTCAGCCAAATGGGGTTTACCTTCGAGTACCGCCCACTCTAAATCATGATGACTTAACGAATCGATAAAACAATCTTTTGACAACTGTTCCCTTTCATCTGTTGTGGCTGATGGATAAGCCAGCCTTGTAAGCTGCCTTATATCCCCCCCACCCCCACCATTTACGCCTTACACGCGACTTTGCACGGCACAACTCTGCCTGCTAGACAGGTTTTCAAACCTGGTGACAAAGCCTGAAGTTAGAGATAGGTTTTCAAACCTGGTGGCAGAGCCTGAAGTTAGAGATACGAAATTTGTCCTCTGTCCCTGATTCAAGTTCCCCAAGACACCCTGTGCTGTTCCCCCCCCCCCCCCCCCCCCCCCCCCCCCTATGTTCACTGTAAACTGCAAAGCTTTGTCATAATCTCTCCAGATAATAGTCTGCAATAAGATTGAACTATATCAGATAGTCAGACCAACTCCCTTTCCCATCAAAAATACACGGCTTCCTTCCCTTAGTGTTCTGGGCGTCCATGGAACTTTGACCCTCTAAACAACTTGGTAACGCATCATTCCCAGGTGATTCCTGTCTTTGATGACTAGAGATATTGGGCTGCATGATGCTTTCACGAAGAGCTGAAACCAAACGCCCATGAGAACTGGTAATCCGCTTAGTAGAACGTCTAAGCCTGACCATGAAAAGTGGGGCGATTTGAACCGTCCATGCATATAAACCCTATTGGTTTCATTGGGCGGCAGGGATAGAGATGTCAGGGTAAAAGTCCAACAAAATTGAAACCTCAAATAATGACTAGAAGACATATTTCTACTGGCCTCAAAATTTCTGCTGCTTCTAGTGGCTGTGTTGACTGAAGGAATGGTACCCAAGTATGACTGACTCACTATTCCAGCCCTTGACTCATTGGCAAAAGTACTAGAAATACAAGAATATCCAAAAGATGGCCTTTCATTGGACAACTCATTACCTGGGCCTAGGTGAAGACAATTAGACTGGGTTTAAGTATCCGAAAAGTGACACATCTCTGCCTCCTTGGTAGTGGTAGTGTTCAATGGAATTGGAAGGGCGCAAATTGTGTAAAAGGGGCATCCTAAACATAATTTCTCTACTAGGGGTTACTTCAACATAAACGTTGGCCGAAGGAGTAGATGTAACGATAGGGTATCTCAGTTTCCTGTCTTCCAGGATAGAAAGGGTGTCTTCCTGGTTGGAGGCCATTGCCAGACCACATGATTAAGACCAGAAAGTGCTTTTTTTTATTAATCTCTTATTAGTCAGCGGAGGGCTGCCAGTCACTGAAGATAACCAAAAGAAAATTCCTTGGCGGCTACCACCAGTGTAACGCTTTTCGCTGTTTGCTTGAACTCAAGATGCGCGTTCAGCGCCGCTGTTCTCCGCTGCCCTTTCTGCTTTTTAGAAATATTTGGTGTTTACTACCAATGCACCAGCCATGAACAACGAAGTGAATGGCAAGCTCCAAGGCAGAAGTGAAGGCAATGATCGGGAATCGGTACAATTAACCCACAACTCCCACCAGAAACACAAAAGGCAAATAAGCACAAACATGAAAGAACTAGACCCTAATGGAAACATCGATAGCGGAAAGTCAAAAAGACAGTTTAATAGGGACAAAAATAAGGGAACCCCCAAATTCAAATAGAAAGAAGGAAAAACTTCAATGTCACAGGGGATCAGTATCTGGTCCATGCACCACGAGCAGATTGTTACAATGCTGCGGTCAGTTGTGAGGCGACCCACGTCATCCCAAATGTGCTCAATCGGCGACATATCGGGGGATTTGGCTGGCCACGGCAGTGTCCTTACACCTTGTTGTCTCAGAAATTTGACGGCAACACGGGCTCGATGAGGGCGTGCGTTGTCGTCTTGGAATTTGGTCTACGTAATGCTGGCCATGATCGTTAACGTTAACTTGACTGGCCAGCGTTACGTTGACCAAATTTTACGCCCAGTGGTTGAGTGAGTGAGTGTTCGAGATTTACGTCCCACCAACAGCTTAGGTCATACGGAGACGGGACGTCGGTTTAAAGACTCATCCGAAAGTCTGGAGAAGCCCGGGATCGATCCTCCGATCCCTGGTCGCCCAGTGGTTGTCCCATTCGCCCGACGCATTGGTGGGAACTTCGAGTTCCAAGACGTGTTGCCGTCGAATTTCAGAGACAACAAGGTGTAAGGACACTACCGTGACAAGCCAAATTCCCCGATATGTCGCCGATCGAGCACATTTGGGATGTCTTGGGTCACCGCGTGCGCAACAGAAAGCAACGTGGTAACAATCTGTAACAACTTGGCAGAATGGCGACGGATACCAAGGGAGATAATCCGTCGCACAATCACTAGCATGTCCAGAAGGTGTCGTGCCTGCATCAATGCTCGTGGTGCATGGACCAGATACTGACCCCCTTTGCATATAAACCTTCCCTGTGCCATTGAAAGTTCGCTTCTTTCTATTTGAATTTGGAGGTTCCCTTATTTTTGTCCCTAGTATACTTTCCCACAAAATGGCCAATTGGCTATCAAAACAAAATAATATAAGCGATACACACACTCAAAGACAAACCATATCAAAAATAAACCACGACAGAAGAACTGCCTTTGAACGGTCAGTGAAACGAATCCACTTTGGGGTGGGGTTGGGGCTTAAATCGATTTTACGTGGCCATAATCCTCGCCCTTACTACCATCGCGATTGAGACAAATATTCTGTTTAGTCGTCCACATGAAGGCCTCCCAAGTCCCTTAATATTGAGGCCAACAACAAATAAGTTTAAAAGGTTTAATCAACAAGTGCCTAACCTTTGTAAAAAGCCTATACTTGTTGATAACAATAAAAGTAAACTGTCAAACAGTCATAAACATAAATTAGGAACGATATTACTATAGTCTTTCAAAACGAAGTGAGACGTGACTGCACTTTTAATTTTGGACTAGTCCGTGTTTTAGGTAAGTCGCCTTAAGTTGGGATTTTACATTGGGCGATATGGTTTTACTGAGATTCGTACTGCATCATATTAACCACTTGGCCTCGACGTCTACATAATGGCATTATCAAAAAACTTATTTGTAATTTTAAAATCCTGTGAAAACAGAAATCCGAAACCAGCTTCCCCTTAAACTTGGAATAGTCTTGGCACGCTTGAACGTTGAACTCTCAAAGGTCGTTGATAAACTATATCGTGGGAGGGGTGAGATCGGCTTGCCTTTACAAGGCAAACAAATACACGTGGTGCTGTCAAACACACCTGCTTTAATTAGCCACGTGCGTTTCCATTACGATAACACATCCGTGTGATATAGTGCATTTTTCAAACCTCAAAAAAGGTATTTTTCTGGTGAAAATTTGTGATATTTTCCTTATTGCTGCTCCAAGACAGGTTGTTGATACTCGTTAGAACCGCCTCAACCGATATTTTCTTTATTTCTGCTCCGAACATAATAATAATAATAATAAAGTCTTTATTTTCAGTGGGTAACACAATTAGCTACAAGCTATAGTCTTTCAAAACGAAGTGAGACGTGACTGCACTTTTAATTTTGGACTAGTCCGTGTTTTAGGTAAGTCGCCTTAAGTTGGGATTTTACATTGGGCGATATGGTTTTACTGAGATTCGTACTGCATCATATTAACCACTTGGCCTCGACGTCTACATAATGGCATTATCAAAAAACTTATTTGTAATTTTAAAATCCTGTGAAAACAGAAATCCGAAACCAGCTTCCCCTTAAACTTGGAATAGTCTTGGCACGCTTGAACGTTGAACTCTCAAAGGTCGTTGATAAACTATACTCTTCCTTGAGGCCCACTTAAACAAAACCATGCATGATAATATACAGTAAACATGCTATACAAGAATATAAACACTCATAAACACTATAGCTTGTAATTTACACCATCATACATTTTACACCAATGGGAACAACATGTCCGTATAATGAAGACCCCCTGAAATCCCACTTCATATAAGGAAACTGGGGTTTACGGGGTATTCATTATCCTTCCTATCTCTGCCCTAAGACACAGGCCTGGCGTACTCGTTATAACCGCCTCAACGAGGTGGGTCTAACGAGCACAAACAACCCATACCCCGAGCGCAAACATAGGTTTTGGGTGCTCGTTAGAACCGCCTCATTGAGGCGGTTCTAACGAGTACCCACAACCTATGTCTTGGAGCAGAAATAAGGACAATATTTTCCTTATTTCTGTTCCAAACACAGGTTTTGGTTGCTCGTTAGAACCGCCTCATTGAGGCGGTTCTAACGAGTAGCCACAACCTATGTCTTGGAGTAAAAATAAGAAAAATAATGTTAATCCCCGTAAATCCCAGTTTTCTCTATATAAAGTGGGGGTTAGGGGGTCTTTATTTCACGGACTTGTTCACGTGATGCTATATTTAGAACACATATCGACTATATGCTTGAAAGACGATGATAACTTAAGATTTTAAACTTCCGAAATAAAGTACATTACGGCTCAACATCCCGGAATAAGTTTCCTAAATAAAAACTAGTAAAATCGTGATCAAGTCATTCTTTCTGATATAAACCCCATCATGTAAATTTCTATTTTTATACCGGAAGTACGGCAACAAAAATATTCACTCTCGTGCAATATCAAAAGTGAAATTTGGTAATTTTCTTCTGAATTTAGAAGAAACTGGCTAAGATGCGACGAGTGATGTTGTTTTTTTTTTTTTTTTTTTTGTTTTTTTCCTATTACTGCTACTCGCTCACATCTGAGCATTCCGAGCAGGATTTCCTGGGTGGTAACCAGTACTTTTAATTTCTTTTTTAGGCAATGTGGATGAAGTACCTTGCTCAAGGTCACATCACTTTGGTCAGCGTGAGGCTCGAACCCGCAACCTCTCGATCACAAATCCGATGCGCTACCGCTGCACCAAAGCGCTCCTACTGCACCAAAGCGCTCTACTGCAGCAAAGCGCTCCACTGCACCAAAGTTCGTTCAAAGAAGAAGACAGGGATGGCTTCCGAGTTTGGAAGAACCGCGCAATGACGTATTTGGTACCTTTGATTAGAATTCTGCGACGTGATTGGCAGAACTTTACTAAAACGGTAGAAACGGTAAAAGCCATCACCAACTTGGTAAATATTCCAACGGAAATAACATAACACCGTTTATACCGTCATATTAAACATAGTAATGTGTTTCTATTGATAGCAGTAGAGGCAAGGCTCAACACCCCACCCACACAGTCAGTAACATGAACTTCCTACAGCCTGATAACTATAAATCCTGGGGGCACAATGCATCCGCGCTTATCAGATGCTATGCAGGCTGTCCTCATGACAGACACAGCCCCAGATTCATAACACATGTACAGAAGGAGAATACAAATTAAATTTTTTACTATAGGACGACGTCAGAAAATCGCTTTTTAGACAAAATCTGACAACCAAGCTGATTACGATTTCTCTCGACTAAAGTTTCGACAAAAACTGTTCACAATCTGGTTCGTTAACAATTTTCGTAAAATCAGTCTTCGATATAAAAAGATTGGATACATCATAAATGTAATACGAAAGACTGCATACATGGTAGTTAACACAATCACGGTTGACAACTCCGTTTCCCTCTTTAATTGCTCGCCGGTGGGTAAGGCCTCAGGCCTCCGTGGAGCGTGGGCCATGTTTGCTGATGTTGGCTCGGAGGGGGACGCCTACAAGTCCGCGGGTGGGCGTCTCTTGCCTGATGCCTCCAGTTGACCTGTCTCGTGAGCTACGTCGGTCGGTGTGTCACATAATTAGGTATAGTTATGTCTTATTTGCAACCACTGGTTCGATATCTCTGCTGGTGGATGATTCGTTCGTCCCCGAGGGTATCATTAGCTCAGTATCAGTTCCTAAGTGCTGAGGTTGATACTGCAGTGTTGACGTCAGTACTCAGGTACTGATTTAAATAACTATATTATATCTTTAATTTTCACAGTATAAAATTACAATTTTTCTATAACTAAGACTGACTTGTCAGGTGAGACAGGTATCTTAGCGGATTTGGTTGCCACTTTTTGTTATATTTTAAATTTTGCAAGTCTCGCTACTTTGGACATCTCCTTCCTGATGCCCGGGACTTCCGTGGAGCGTGGGCCATGTTTGCTGATGTTGGCTCGGTGGGGGACGCCTACAAGTCCGCGGGTGGGCGTCTCTTGCCTGATGCCTCCAGTTGACCTGTCTCACGAGCTACGTCGGTCGGTGTGTGTTCGGAGGGGGATGTGCTGTGTTTGCCGGGTCTTTTCCATCATCCGTTTCGGTTTCAGAACTTTGGGGTTGAGACACACTGATGAAGATTAAATATCAGAAAGGTCTCTGTGTCACTAAATTAGGTATAGTTACGCCTTAATGCTATAACGGTTCAGAGAAAAGGCTTTGTGAGAATTTTAGAATTTAATTTTATGTAATGTTTGGTGCCTTATGCTGTGTCTTTGGTCGGGCCTTTCGGAGTCTTGTGTTCTCGGAGATGTTGCACTAATGAGTTAGGAGGCCCTCATGCGGACTGAAATTTTGTGGTCAAACTGGCCATTTTGTGGGAAAGTAACTGTCAACTTGGCTTTCCGCTATTGATGTTTCCGGTTATTTCATGTTTGTGTTTCATTTCCTTTGGTGTCTCTGATTGGAGCTGTGGGTTAATTGTATCGATTCCTTATCATTACCTTCACTTCTTTTTTGGATAGATGATCGATTTAACAACATGAGTGTTGTCTGTTCAAATGAACCACGAATAGCGAATAAAATTTGCATACATTACACGGTAAATGCGTTGAGTATTTTTCGTAAACTCAGCCAGAGCAAATAAGTCGACAAAATATGTATTAAAATCAATTGATAAATACGTGTTGGTTGAGTGGTAGCCTGGCAATTAGGCCCTGTATTTAAGTCATTCTTATTAAGGTACACAAATACAGTATCCGTACTACCGAACCCGTGAAGGGACATGTTTTTTTTTATTTTATAAGTTGTGCGCACAAGATAATATCTTGTGCGGACAAGATATTATCTTGTGCGGACAAGATATTATCTTCTGCGGACAACATATTATCTTGTCCGCACAACATGTGTGTGTGTGTGAATTCGGGTTTAACGTCGCTTTCAACAATTTTTCAGTCATATCACGACGGTTGTCCGCACAACATAATATCTTGTCCGCACAACATAATATCTTGTGCAGACAAGATATTAAGTTGTGCGAACAAGATATTATCTTGCCCGCACAAGAAAATATCTTGTCTGCACAACATAGATCTTGTGCGCACAAGATATTATCTTGTCCGCACAAGATATTATCTTGTCCGCACAAGATAATATCTTGTCCACACAAGATAATATCTTGTCCGCACAACTTCCCAAGATCTATGTTGTGCAAACAAGATAATATGTTGTGCGAACAAGATAATATCTTGTGCGCACAAGATATTATGTTGTGCGATCAAGATAATATCTTGTCCGCACAAGATAATATCTTGTCCGCACAAGATAATATGTTGTCCGAACAAGATAATATCTTGTCCGCTCAAGATATTATCTTGTTCGCACAGCATAATAAAAATAAAAAATCATGTCCCTTCCCGGGTTCCGTATAATATGTATTATTATTTGCCCCGTAACTAAAATACAGATGTTAAATCAGACATTACTAAGAACATTATATGAGCCCCGCCAAGCGAATTTGTGTCTTCGAGCATTCCGTCATAACAAATTTTATCTGCGCATGCCTAGCCATTCAGAGGGGCCAGGGGCAAGGCTTTCTGTCTGAAGGTTCCTCTTGATTCACTGCTTGTATGAGCGAGCAGCGAAGGTTCTGGCGAGACTGCGCGGATGCGCAGGCTCGGCTGAACCTTCGCTGCTCGCATAGGCGATAAGTACCAAAATCGCTTGACGGGGCCCATGTTAGTGTATGTTTTGCAATGTTTTGTGAAACTGCTCTATTTAACAGACTGATACCAGTCTAGTTGAGTGGTAGTGTATATATTTTGAAATCGCGAGGTCTGCAGTTCGAGTCCTTTATGTTGTACCTTTCAATGTCTTTATTTTTCCCAAAACATTTATATGTTTCTTTTTTTAATCATTTTGCTTTCAATTTCTTGAATAAACACAATAAAATAGAATAACGTTGCATCCCATTCTATTCCACGGGTTTTTTCGTGCTGCTGGCATAAAAGTAATTTCTGCGATGCGTTGAATATATAGGCTTTTTGTGTTTTCTGCAAAAAGAGGCTTGCTGAATTATTAAACATTAATTTATTTATGTTGTTGTTTGTTACTTACTGTGTGTATCACTTGTGTCTTTTGGTTTTGGGTGGCCATATGGCCATTTTGTGGGAAAGTAACTGTCCTTATGGCCTTCATTTGTTTAGGTTTCCATTATGGTCTGGTCGCTTAATGTTTGTATTTCTTTCCCTTTGGTGTCTTTTATGGGTGGAGTAAGTTAATTGTATCAATTCCTGATCTTTGTTTTACTTCTACTTTGCAGCATTGAAACGATCTGCTTTGCCTGCGACCCAGTGAGCGGAGGGATTTGAGTTTTTCTGCCTGCAGGACTATCCATGTTCGGAATTGTTTTCTTATCTACAGAACAATGAGTGAAAACGGCGATATTTTTTAATTCTTTATACATAATAATAATAGTAATAAAACTGAAGTTGAATTCGAACGCAATCAGGGTTCTTAATCAGGGTTATCGGTAGCATCTTTTCAAAATTTGATTTCTAAATTCAATGTTGGAATTAAATCTCTTCTGCAACAAGGTCTATCGGAACCCGAATTTTATGATGTCTTAGTATATAAATTCAGAAATATATATAATTGCAACGGCTTCAGCACCCAGTTTCGTAAAATCATTCTTCGATATAAAAAGATTGGGTACAACAAAAATGTTATACGACAGACTGCATGCATGTTGGTTAACCCAACCACGGTGGACAACTTTGCTTCCCTCTTTAATTGCACGCAGGTGGGTCAGGCCTCAGATTCTGTGACGGTTCCAGCGAAAAAGCTTACTGAGAATTAGAGATAATTTGATTTTATGTAATGTTGGTTGGTGCCTGATTCTCTGTCTCTGGTCGGGCTCATCGGAATCTAACTGTTGGTTTTCTTTTGCTCCAACAAACCAGTGGTTTGTTGTTGTTGAGTCCTCACCGTGTTTCATCTTTGTGGTTGTTTGATTTTTGTGTTCTCAGAGATGTTGCACTGATGAGTTAGGAGGCCTTCATGCGGACAGAAACAATTAACATGTATTTGTCTAAATAGCGACTGAATTAAGGGCGATGATTGAAGCTGCGTAAAATCGCTTTAAGCCCCCTCCCCCCCCCCCCCCCCTTGAAATCCTTTCACTGACCGTTCCAATGCGATTCTACTGTCGCGGGTTTTTGGTCAAGGTTTGTCTTTTAGAGTGCAGGTATCGCTTAATATTATTTTTTTTGGGATAGCCAATTGGCCATTTTGGGGGAAAGTGACCGTCCTTATGGCTTTCCGCTATTGATGTTTCCATTAGGGTCAAGTTCTGTCTGTGCTTCTTTCCCTTTGGTGTCACTGATAGGAGCTGTGGGTTAATTGTATCGATTCCTGATCATTGCCTTCACTTCTGTCATTCTTATTTAATACAGATGTTGGCATTAAAAATGCAAATGTCAATAAAAAATTGCATTTAAATACAGATATCTACATTAATGCAGTGAAGGGCTTCACTTAACTTTGTTTCGTTACCTGATGATGTTCATAATTCGATTTCTTTGATTTCCTTGTACTCTAAGCACTCGGCCAAGATAGCTGCATAAGTCATATTGGATAGTCGTTTTCGTAAACGACACAAAAAAGGTCGAGTTGTGTCGTAGGAAATGTGAATGGACCGTGAAATGTATTCACCAGTCCGGGGTTATTTTGAATACAACGTACATGTACATCTATTAATGCGTTACATCACGTGAACAAGTCCGTGAAATGAAGACCCCTAAACCCCACTTTATATGGAGAAAACTGGGGTTTACGGGGGTATACATTATTTTTCTTATTTCTGTTCCAAGACATAGGTTGTGGGTACTCGTTAGAACCGCCTCACTGAGGCGGTTCTAACGAGTACCCTCAACCTATATTTTGAGCATTTGTAAGAAAAATATCAAGGGTTTTCATCAGAAAAGTAGCCATTATATAGATGTGAAAAATACACTGTGTCGCACGGGTGAGTTATCGTTATGTCCGATATTATTGACTATATTGACATGTACAATGCTTAAAATATAGATGGTTTTCAAATAAAAAAGCAAACTGACTGTCACACTCTCTGAGCACAGTCTTGCTTGAGAAATCAATAATACAAAGTGAATGTCTAAAGGTCGGATTTTTTTTTTCGAAATGGTGTTTTATAGTATTTGAATATTTTTATCACGCAAACAAGTTGCTGAAATGAAAATACAGTCAATCCTCTTTATACCGACATTCGTTATAACGGCAAAATTCGTTATAACGGCAATTTCGAAGGAATGACTTCTTAGCTAAAGGCTTAGCCCCGGTTCCGAGCGGCATGGGCTTCCCTCGAGTTGGAAATACACAAAATCGAGTCCATATTCATTAAAGATTCTTGTAATCTAATACTTCAAGAAACAAATATTACAGATATTTTGTTCGAATCGCCTCGAACAAATTTATTAGATATTTGTTAGAATCACCTCGAACAAATGTTATAGATATTTGTTAGAATCGCCTCATCGAGGCGATTCTAACAAATGTCTATTACTTTTGTTTCTTGGAGTAATAATGGGGAAAAGGCATTTTATTACCTTTCATACTCTTAGTTTGGATTCTTTGAAAAGGCATATTCTTCATAACGGCACAACATTAGGGAACAAATACTGTCGTTATAATGAAGGTCCTCCATACATATAATGAAAAGAAGGGTTTAACAAAGAATATTATATCGTCTTTTTAGTATTCGTTAGAAGGATAATTTCACATCACATCACGTGAACAAGTCTATGAAATGAAGACCCCCTATACCCCACTTTATATAGAGAAAACTGGGGTTTACGGGGGTATACATTATTTCTTATTTTTGCTGCAAGACATAGGTTGTGGGTACTCGTTAGAACCGCCTCAATGAGGCGGTTCTTACGAGCACCCACAACCTATGTTTGCAGTATTTATAAGAAAAAAATCACAGATTTTCATCAGAAAAATGGCCATTAAATGCATTATGTCGCAAGGTCTTACGATCTACAATTACAATACAAGCTCCTTGGTGTAGCACTTGGTTAAGTTTAATGTACATGTACTCGCCTCATTAACCTGGGGTCGTGGGCCTCCGTGGCCTAGTGGTTAAGAGCGCTGACTCTTGATCATGTGGTCTCTCACCGCTGTGGTTCGAGCCTCGCTCGGATCACATGTGAGACGCCAAGTTCTGCAACGGAAGGTCAGGTGAATTTTATCCGGGTACTCCGGTTTTCGCCCACCTCTGATTAACGATCGGCTCGATATGAGTGAAATAATCTTGAACGGGCTGTAAAACCAAAACCAAAAAAAAAAAAAAAAATACCTTGGGTCGTGGGTACGCTTCCGGGCTTCTACACACTTTCGGATGAGTCTTTTAACCGTGGTCCTGTCTCCATATGCCCTTAGTTGTTGTTGGGACGTAAAACTCAAATATACTCACATTACATGGGCCAGTTGGGTAAGGCGAAAGTGACATGTACAGTAAAACTCCTGTATTAAGACCACCTTTGGGACTGTTCAAAAGTGGTCTTAAAGACCACTTTTGAACAGTCCCAAAGGTGGTCCCTGACCAGAGGTCATTGTAGGCAGAAAATACAAAGAAAAATAAATTAAGTGTACCCGTCAAAATAAGCTTTTTTTTTAGCAGAATTAGTCCTAATTTTAGGTGGTCTTAATAGCGGAATTCCACTGTATCTTGCGTCACTGGGGCGTCCGTCTGATGTTGGTTTACAGTTGGACAAGAACTGCTGTACTTTCAGCATATTACGATAACACCCGTGCGATAAAGTGCATTTTTTCACATCTCCAAAATGTCCACTTTTCTCATGAAAATCAGTGATATTTTTCTTACAAATACGGTAAACATAGGTTGTGGGTGCTCGTGAGAACCGCCTCATCGAGGCGGTTCTAACGAGTACCTATAACCTATGTTTTGGAGCAAAAATAAGAAAAATTAATGTATACCAACGTAAACCCCAGTTTTCTCTATATGAAGCGGGGTATAGGGGGTGGGGTCTTCATTTCACGAACTTGTTCACGTGATGAGGTAAGGGTAAGATGAAGAATTTTGTTATTTCTTTTCTTATTCTACACTTCCATTCTTTTTACTCTGTCTTCTTTGTCCTTCACTTTCATCCATTTTACTATCTATTCTATCTCTTTTCTCCCTTTCTCTGGGAGACGACACAAAAAGACCAACAATGGTTGACGTGTCGTTAAACCCAAAGCAATCAATCAATCATCCCGCAAACATACCCATATGATTTTGACCTCCTGTAATCCCAGTTTTATGTAGCAAAACTGGGATTTACAGGGGTAACTCTGATTTTTCTTATTTCTACTCTAAAATATAGATTGTTGGTACTCGTTAGAACCGCCTCGATGAGGCGGTTCTAACGTGTACCCACAGTCTATATTTTGAGCAGAAATAAGAAAAATATCGCAATTTTTCATCTTGAATTTTTCATTTTTTATGGCAGTTAAATTTACAGTGTATTTGTACAGGATTAGCATCACATTATAGTTTATCAACGACCTTTGAGAGTTTAACGTTCAAGCGTGACAAGACTATACCGTCTTTTAGGGGAAGCAGGTTTCGAATTTCTTTATTCATAGGATTTTAAAATTATAAATAAGTTTTTTTTTATAATGTCATTATGTAGAAGTCGTGGTTAATATGATGCAGCACGAATCTCAGTATAACTATATCTCCCAATGTGAAATCTCAACTGAAGGCGACTTACCTAAAACACGGTCCAGTCCAAAATTAAAAGTGCAGTCCCGTCTCACTGCGTTTTGAAAGACTTTAACAAGTCCATAAAATGAACATTCCCTTTAATCAACCTTAAAGTGTGTAAAAGGTAACCTGGGGGTTTAAGGGGATATACGTTGTTCTTTTTTTCTGCACCAAGACATAGGTTGTGGGTACTCGTTAGAACCGCCTCAATGGGGTGGTCCTGAAGAACACCCAAAGCCTATATTTTCTCACATTCTCTTATTCGGCCCCCGCCCATTGGGGCTTGAAGAAATAGATGGGCTGCATGATGCTTCCACGCAGAGCTGAAACCGACCCGGACACGAGTACTGGTAAACCGCTTAGAGGATCTAAGCCTGCCAAGGCAAAGCAGTGTGAGTGTCGGACCACCCATGCTTATAAACCCTATTTATTTCATTGGGTGGCAGGGCTTGAGATGTCATTTCATCTCAAAGTCGGGTAAAAGTCCCACAAAATTGGAAGCAACGTCTCCAAAATGACCTTTACAGTGTTGACGGGGACGTTAAACCTCAAATCAAACAAAACAAACATTCTCTAAATAAAAATAACCAAAGAATGCACAATGTCGAACGACTATGTTATCCGAATTAATCATCGGGGCAACAAGTCCGTTATATGAACACCTTCTAAACCCCACTTTATATAGAGAAAAGTGCTGTTTACGGGGGTATTAATTACATTCATTTTAGGTGGTTCTAACGAGCACCCAAAATGTATATGTGGACCAGAAATAAGAAAAAAATATGAAAAATTTTCATCCGAAAAATCCGAGCATTACGATAACAGTGCATTTTTTCACATCTCCAAAATGGCCATTTTTCTGATGAAAATCCGTAATACTTTTCTTATAAATACTGCAAACTTATGTTGTGGGTGCTCGTTAGAACCGCCTCATTGAGGCGGTTCTAACGAGTACCCACAACCTATGTTTTCGAGCAATAATAAGAAAAATAATGTATACCCCCGTAAACCCCAGTTTTTCTCTGTTTAAAGTGGGGTATAGGGGGTGTCTTTATTTCACGGACTTGTTCACGTGATGGTTTTAGTCATTTTAGCTTAAGCCCGCACACGGGTGTTATCGTTATGTGCTAGTAATTACCCTTGAGTATCCGCCCCCCGCCCATCGGGGCTTGAAGAAATAAATGGGCTGCATGATGCTTCCACGCAGAGCTGAATCCGACCGCAAACGAGTACTGGTTACCCACTTAGAAGGTCTTAGCCTGCCCAGGGAAAGCGCTGCGAGTCGGGCCGTCCATGCGTATAAATTCTATCGGTTTCATTGGGCGACAGGGCTTGAGATGTCATTTCATCTCAATGCTGGGTAAAATTCCCACAAAGTTGAACCAACGGCTCCAAAATGACCTATATAGTGTTGACGGGGGGGGGGCGTTAAACATCAAACGAAACAAAATAACCCTTGAGTACTTGGGACAATTACTTACTCGAGGCGGCCCTAACGCTCACTTACAGTCTATGTTTAGAGCTTTTATTTACATCTAAATGGTTCGCCTGAAAGTTTGTGTCATTATAACAGACAGAAGTACGTGTGTATATTTTGAATTATAGTCAAACTTTTTAAACTAGTTCAAAGGTACCCGTGTACGAATAACCATTCAATGCTGATCCGCACTGATGGTTACAAATGCTTTGACACGGTCATTTACCTCGTTAAGATGAGGGTATAAGTAAGCAACTCTTAATAAAATATGATTTCTATTCTAACAGGAGTCAGCTCATAAAGGAAAGAATTTGCAAATTCTTTCCTTTAGGAGTAGACCCTCTTCTTTCCTTTACCCCTTATCTTGCTGAATATTCATTGAAGCCACACCCATTTCTGTCTATCAATCAATCAAATTACTTGATGTAATTTATTGCTACAAATTCATAAACTGAATGCCAAACAGTGTAGATCCTGCTGATATGTGTAGATCCTGATCAGATGGCTTCAGAAGCCATCTGATCTGGATCTACATTGTTTGCAAAGATAGGGTTGTCATGAACAGCAAGATAAGGGTTAAGTATAGACCCTCTTTTGCAATATTCTTAACAGGAAGTCTTTTGTGAGAGTATCAGTGTGTACGAAAGTGAACAGGAGTCATGAAACTTACCTCCGTTGTTTTAACAAATGGCAGAAAAGACATGTCTAGTGTATCCTGTTTCCTTATCACAAGGACTTAAAAAGTACGCGCTTTATCTCAAACTCAGGGGAAAATCAGTTGTTATCAGTCGTGTTGGGGGTTACAAATGGCTTTAAAGGATTACAACCTTGTGTGGACGACGATGAACTTGTCAGGAATGTGAAATTCCAACAGGAAAGAAAAAATATAAAAGTTGACGAAATTTATCATGTTAGATTGTGGTGATATAATATTATTTAAACACATTTTAGATTTTTTTCTGTGTGTTTGTGATTAAGTATATAGAAATATCATATTGACTGACATTCCTGAAAATGTTCGTTGGATTTATCTTTAACCCTTTTTGTACCAAATGGAATCTTCCACCTTATATATAGCAGGAGTTCATTTCAAAATTTAGGGGTATCAGGTTGTGTTTTCATCAAAATTTATTTGGAAAATGACTGAACTTTTAGCAAACAGTGGAGGCCCTGATCAGACGCCGCAGAACGCGGCGTCTGATCTGGGCCTGCACTGTTTGCCAATGACCCCGGGCCCTTTAGGGGTTTCCGGTACTAAAAGGGGTTAGAGATGGACATCAATTTCGATATTTAAAACGTGACTGGATTTCAAAATCATTGATTCTCTTTACAATGGATATTTACCATAAAAAACGACGATTATAGATTAGATAAACATTTCATGCTAATCCCACCATGTTAACTAGTTCATGTAATGAAAACCCTGTAAACCCCCTTCAAATAGAAAAAACTTGGATTTGCAGGGGTAAACATTTTTCTTATTTCTACTCTAAGACATGGGATATGGGTACTCGTTAGATCCGCCTCGATTGGGCGGTTTTAACGAGCACCCACAACCTATATTTTCATCATAAATATACAAAAAAAAAAAAAAAAATAACAATAACCAAAAAAAAAAACTCTCACTTTAAAAGATACATGTGCCCGTTTCGGAAATATTAGAAGTTATTGCTATTACGTAAACACGCCTATATAAATATATATTGTAAATTTTACCACCGAAAAGGGAAAAATTAAGATAAAAAATTGTGATATTTTTCTTATCTCTGCTCAAAATATTGATTGTGGGTACTCGTTACAACCGCCTCATCGAGGCGGTTTTAACGAGTACCCACAATCTAAATTTTTATGAGGAGGTTCTAACGAGAACCCCCACAAACTAATTTTGAACAGAAATAGGAAAAATAAGGTTTACCCCTGTTAAACACAGTTTTACTATATAAAAGTGGTGTTCAAGGGGGTTAGAAGCCCATGTGGCGCAGTGGTTATGCTACTCACTTTGTAAACCAGGGATCGCAGGATTGATCTCGGGCTTCTCCAGACTTTCGGATGAGTCTTTAAATCGAGGTCCCGTCTCCGTATGACCTTGGCTGTTGGTGGGACGTAAAACTAAAACTCACTCACTGTTCAAGGGGGTCAAAATAATATACGCATGTTTTCGTGATGTTTTTGTGTCATCACCCGGATGTGTAATCTCAGTGTCAGCTGAAATTGAAATTGGATACATTCAAAAATATTAAATTACCAATAAATATATGTTTATGCTCACATTTGATGGGACATACATCAAAATACTTTGCATTTTCGAGAGGAAGTTCGTGTTCAAGTGAGCTGAGTAAAGGAAAGCGTCATAGCCTAGGTGCGTGCAACTATAGGAGAAACAACAGGATAATATACCCTATGTGGAAAAATCGAAATATCTCTATGTCATTATCCTGAAAAAAAAAAAAAAAAAAACTAAAATTTCCTTCATACAGATGATGGGTCTTAGATCCGGCTTTAACCATAACCCGAAAGCTATCATTACAAAAGCACGCCTTCGCAAAAACATTGTAAATTTTACCGCCGAAAAAAACGGAATATTTTAAATTGACAAATTGTGATATTTTTTCTTATTTCTGCTCAAAATATAGATTTTGGTTACACGTTAGAACCGCCTCATCGAAAGTGGGGTCCAGGTGCTCAGAATTATAGAGGCGTATTTTAGTGATAGTTACATGTATTGAGTAAGATTATACCATTGTATGTAAATTCAAAAATGTCAATATTTAAAATCGGATTTACAAATTTCTTTTCGCGTTTTGGTTTTACGGCCATATCAAAGTTGTTTTACCTATTTGGAGCCGTTCATTGATCAGAGGTGGACGAAAACCGGAGTATCCGGAGAAAAAGCCCCCAACCTTCCGTTGCAGCATTTGGCGTCTGACATTTGACCCGGACCAGGCTCGAACCTAAAAGGTTGTTAATGACACGGGCTTGCTCATATGAATAAGTGCTTCCTCTAGAGCAAAGAAATTTGTGAAACGAGCGTGACAATCTTTGGAGGTGAACTGATTAACTGTGTTTATGCTTGGAATATGACAAAACAAGGAAGACGCACATTATCTTTCGTCATTATCGTGGTTGCTTTGACAACCTGTTTTGTCCTTTTATACTTTGAAGACAGCGCGTACACTTGGAACATTTTGAAGTATAAGACGAATGAAACAGACGGGAAGAAGCATAATTCTTCTGTACTATCATCACCTTCGAAGGCGTCAGCGTTGTTCTTGACGACAGCTTTGCCACAAGTAGCTGTCCGTTCAACACCAAGGAATGTTTCAGCAGTAAATATCTGCAAATTTCCAGGTATGTACAAATACACTAAAATTCCTGTATTAAGACCACCTTCGGGACTGTTCAAAAGTGGTCTTAAATTAAGACCACTTTTGAACAGTCCCAAAGATGGTCTCTTAAGAGGAGACACCAGGTGTAGAAAACACAAAGAATAACTGAAACCTTCTCAATAAGCTTTTATAAGCAGATTTAGTCTTAATTTTAGGTGGTCTTAATAGTGGAATTTTACTGTAATTACTATCACGAGTACCTCAAGTTCGAGATATTGTTTGTTTGTTTATGTTGAGGTTTTACGTCCCCGTCAACACTATATTAGGTCATATTAGAAACGCTGCTTGTGATTTCGTGTGACTTTTTCCCTGACATATGCTGAAATGAATTCTCAAACCCTACCGCCCAAAGAAACCGATAGGGTTAAACGAGCGCTCCTACCAGCATCATTTTTCCTGACCAACTTTAACAGGCTTATTGGTCGAAATTGTCTGGTCTGGCCCAGAAAACATGTACACTTCATATTTCTAGTTCTGTGGTGCATTCCTTGCTTCCAAAGGATAACCCCTTCTAGAACATATTTGACGTCACTACAGCTGGTGTCTGGGAATGTGTGGCGGCCGTAAAAAGTCTTCCTGTCCTACATCATAGTGTAGTTTATATTTTCCTGTCCTTTGGGATCAATGATTCCATTGTTGAATTTTCAAAATATTTGAGGGTCACTGATCAGGCCTTATTGTGGGAAACTGGCTAGTCTGGCCCAGAAAACATGTACACTCCATATTTTCCAGTTCTGTGGTGTATTTCTTGCTTTCAAAGGATAACCCCTTCTAGAACATATTTGACGTCACTAAAGCTGGTGTCTGGGAGTGTTTGGCGGCCGTAAAAGTCTCCCTGCCCTACATCATAGTGTAGTTTATATTTTCTAGTCCTTTGGGATCAATGTTTCCATTGTTGAATTTTAAAAATATTTGAGGGTCACTGATGAGGCCTTATTGGCCGAAACTGGTTAGTCTTGCCAAGAAAACGTGTACACTCCAATTTTTCCAGTTCTGTGGTGTATTCCTTGCGTCCAAAGGATAACCCCTTCTAGAACATATTTGACGTCACTACAGCTGGCGTCTGGGAATGTGTGTCGGCCGTGAAAAGTCTCCCTGCCCAACATCATAGTGTAGTTTATATTCTCTTGTCCTTTGGGGTCAATGATTCCATTGATGAATTTTGAAAACATTTGAGGGTCCCTGATGAGGCTTTATTGGCCGAAACTGGCTAGTTTTGCCCAGAAAGCATGCACATATTTTCCAGTTCTGTAGTGGATTCCTTGCTTCCAAACTAGAACATATTAGACATTAGCGGTTTACCAGTACTCACGTTTGGTCGGATTAGCTCTGCGCGGAAGCATCGTGCAGCCTAAGCCCCGATTGGCGGGGTGCACCTTAAAGACATTAATATGTGAAATGGAAACAAACCTTGAACACCTCAAGATTTATTAGCTCATTTTGAAAAATGACGCACAGTATTATGCCCACGGCATCTCTCCGTGGGACCATCTCTATCTATCTATCTATCTATCTTCTGATACTGCGTCGGTCACATTTGACGATTACCGCAGGTGTATATTACATACACTCCAGGTTTTGCAGGATGAAAGCCTACACAGTAATCATGTAATTACGGTAGTGATCTTTAACCTGCACAGGGGATGGTTCTCCCTGCACAGGGGGCCTCCAGTTAACGTCCCGACCCGAAGGATATCCAATTAAATGAAATCCAAACTGGTTAAGTACAACGTTCGCTTTTGTTTGAATTTATTTTGAAATGAAATAGAATAATTGGGATAAAATTGTGGAATAAATATCTAATGTATTCAGCAATTAGGTGCTTAATTGCAACGTTTTTGTTCAACTTAGGTATCTGTTGCTTTTTTTTTGTTTGTTTTTTTTTTAAATATACTTCATTTACATACCTGCTGTTTAAGCTTTATAAAAAATTCTACATCCCTAACAAAATATTGAAATTCATTGTGAAAGGAAATATTCTTATAGGATAGGCTAGGTTTTCCTGAATTTTCCATACATGCGTTATGTAGGGAAGAGATCACAGCAGTGCCTTCCAAAACCCACTGAAACGTAATATTATAATGTTATTAACCAAGTAATTTCGTTCTGGCCCAGTTACAGATCCGAGGTCTGCTATATTGGCCCGAGGCATTTTAATGTATTTTTGGCTATTGTCATTCATTTTAACGTACTTTGACTATTACCAGTTGCGTCTTGTTTTTCATTTCTTTGTTTTGGAAGACATAGAGGATCTTACATGAGTGTCCATGTATTATTGAATTTATTAAACGAGTTGAGGCAACTGGAAAAAGTGCGAGGCATTACCGAGCATTTTATCCCTTTTCCTCAACGAATTTCATAAATAAGCCTCGCATTTTATCCCTTTTCCTCAACTCGTTTAATAAATTCAATAATATGTGAGCACGAATGTGTGTGTGTGTGTGTGTGTGTGTGTGTGTGTGTGTGTGTGTGTGTGTGTGTGTGTGTGTGTGTGTGAATTCGGGTTTAACGTCGCTTTCAACAATTTTTTCAGTCATTTCACGACGGTGTCTGGTTGCGACAGGGAGCTCAATGCTCACTTTTATAGTGCTGCCTCACTGAAGAATCATGTTCCGGACACATTACATGATACCAAACCCAGTTACATTATCCTGACACTGGGTCGGCTAGTCCTAGCTCTACCCCGTAAATATGAGTGCCAAGCGAGGAGCAGCTTGTACCATTTGTAACGACTTTGGTATGTCGCGGCCCGGGATCGAACCCGAGACCTCCCGTTCCCCGGAGCGGACACTCTACCAACTGAGCTATCGGGGATTAGCACGAATGCAATATTCTATTTATCATATGACATTTTTATTCACGATTGTTTACAAAAATTTCAATATTCCGCCATTAGTAAACGCGACGTCGTTAACGACGTCGTACATGTAACGTTACGGGACGTATCTAGCCAATTTGCATATTTTATCCACTAGTGGATTATCGAAAATCATGATTACATGGCGTTATTACACCCTCAGACGCGACTTCATATGATAAAAACTTATATCGTACGTTTTTTATTATTTTTTCGAGCAGGTCATATTTTATATACACTTTGACCCTTGGCAGACACAATTTCCTAACATAAGGATACTCGTTTGTTTTATATTGCTGTCAAAGCCGTTAAAATGTATTTCTATCGGATGTTTTCTTATTTCATGCTAAATACATTCGCGCCGACCGAGGTTACGAGAAATAGATTCGGCTGTACGATGTTTCAACGCAGAGGTGAAGCTGACCGCACATAAGTGCTGGGAGACAGGGCTTGAGATGTCGTTTCATCTCACTGTCGGGTAAAAGACCCCACAAAACTGGAAGCAACCTCTCAAAATTACCTCTATAGTGTTGACGGGTACGTTAAACCATAATCAAACAAACAAACATATATTGACCCACGCCCAGGCAAGTTTGATGTTTGTCCATCCTCTATGGTTTTTAGCAGTAAACCAGCTTACAATAACATCCCGTATCAGGAACACCCCTGTTAATACCACTTTATACCGAGAAAATGCATACCTTAATGCTTCTAACAGATTTTGGGAACTGATTGAGGCACTTCTACCGAGTGTGTGTGTGTGTGTGTGTGTGTGTGTGTGTGTGTGAATTCGGGTTTAACGTCGCTTTCAACAATTTTTCAGTCATATCACGACGGTGTCTGGTTGCGGCAGGGAGCTCAATGCTCACGTTTATAGTGCTGCCTCACTGAAGTATCATGTCCTAGACACATTACATGATACCACACCCAGTCACATTATCCTGACACTGGATCGACCAGTCCTAGCTCTACCCCGTAAATCTGAGTGCCAAGCGAGAGCAGCTAGTACCATTTTTAACGACTTTGGTATGTCGCGGCCCGGGATCGAACCCGAGACCTCCCGTTCCCCGGAGCGGACACTCTACCAACTGAGCTATCGGGGCCGGTTACTTCTACCGAGTACCCCCACATCTGTTTCGACTTAAAATAACCCCATTTCAGCTGAAAGATGCTAATTCTGGAGATCAAATGAAGTTTGATTCAGATTGCACGACCCGCAGATAAAGCGACCGACTGAAGTCGGTTGATTTTCTAAAAGTGCCCTAAAATCACCGTGTCATTCTGTCAGTCTGTCTGTCCGTCCGTAACCCGTTTGTGAAAATTGGTGATAGTGACTTAACCGATTGGAATAATTAAATAAGTTTGGCATACTGTTAGATATCAACGAGATCTAACCAATGAACTTGCCAAATATTACATTCCATTTAGTATAGCCTCGCCGAGGCGAAAAATGTGATACTTTTCGAACTGCTTCTCCTCGGAAACCGTTTGGCCGATTGAAGTCAAATTTCATATGGAGTCTCTATGGGATGGGTAAAATCAAAATTTGCTCATGGGGTCCAGGGCACATGACCAAAATGGACGCCAAGCCATATATGGTAAAAACCCTTCAAAAATAGTCTTCTCCAGAACCACTGGGCAGATTTACACGAAACTTGATAAATAGCATCTGGGACGTAGGCCCATCATAAAGTGCTAAAATGGTGACCCTGGGTTGACCTTGACATTCTTTGTGCCTAGGTCAAACTTTGACACATATGCTTTTGTATTGGAAAAGTAAGAATGCATTTTATCATGCAAACGATTCAGAATACAGTACTATCGTATAAGATATATTTTTGCTCCTTACGATAAGGCGCATTTATTGGGGGACCGTTTTAGGTCCAGGCCACATGACCAAAATGGCCGCCATACCCATATATGGTAACACTCAAAAAGCTAAAAGCATCCGGCGGGTCGTTCACTTCAGCTGAAGCACTGGTTTCTACCTATGTTTTTGTGTTTATTAAGTCAAAATCATGCTCAAAACATAGGTTGTCTGTGCTCGTTAGAACCGCCTAGCGAGTACCCACAACCTATGTCTTGGAGCCGAAATAAGAAAAATAATGAATACCCCCGTAAATTCCTTTTTTTCTCTATATAAACTAGGGGTTAAGGGGGTCTTCATTTCACGGACATTTTCACGTGATGCATAAATAAATTAAAAAAAATCAGAATGAGCTCCAAATTTAATCGCAAAATGCCGTTATTAAATATAATTTTGAAATATGATAATTGCTATCAAAATGCACAATATTGTAACCACATTGCGTTTGATACAGGCGATTATTATCAATATTAACAGAAAGTAAAGCTTTTAGCCGTTAAAGGAGGGTACTGTCGTTGTTTTTCCACAGTTTTGTATGCTTCATATAAGGATTAAGTGTTGTTAATTTGAAAAAAAAAATGCCGTCATCTAATTAAATAAAAATTCCACTTATTTGATATCTTTCTGAAGGTATTTAAACGGACAATTAGATTGAAACGGAACATATTTGTCAAATTGAAAAATAAAAAAGTTATATTTGTTTAAAAATTATTTTCCATTAAAGCGCCTGCTATTTCCAACAAGACATTCTGTACAGGTAAGCCGAGAAGGTCAGCACACAGTAAAAGGCTTAATCCTTTGCGCAAGCGACCTAAATGTCAATAATAGTTGCGGATGGGCAGCAGAGGCCCGTTCCATTTTAAAACATTTTGAACATCTCCATGTGGCCTTCCCAACGCTAATAGAATGACTGCAAATAGCCATTTTAACGTTTTCTGGCTATTTGCAGTTGACTGCAAATAGCCATTTTAACGTTTTTTGGCTATCTGCAGTTGACTGCAAATAGCCATTTTAGCGTTTTCTGGCTATTTGCAGTTGACTGCAAATAGCCATTTCAACGTTTTTTGGCTATTTGCAGTTGACTGCAAATAGCCACTCCGTTTTAATAAACGGAACGATTTGATGTTATCAAATGGTAAAAGTGCATTGCAGGAACTTTACTGTGACATTATTTTGCTATCGGGCCACTGGTTGTCTAAAGGTTTAAAATTATCTATTTTCAGCTCCGGCGACTTTCCTTTCATTCTTTCTTTCTGTCTTTTCCTTTCTTTCTTAGCTTCTTTCTACTGATCCTGGAAACTTCGGCTCGATTTTTTTGGGGGGTTACCTCATTTTACCAAGTGTATTGTTTTTGCAAATGCAGTTTTTACCTGCTTATTATGAATTATACAAGTTAAATAAATCCACTTCGCAAAAATAATCCGCCTCTGTCTGCCACTTGCAGGAAACATGCTTTTCTCACATGGATTAACTCAGCAAAGCGAAATTCGGCATAAACGTGTGAGAAAAATTTTCACGTTTTCATCAATCACAACCGAACTAGTGATACGGGGTGAACTGTTTTCGCTTTCACCCGTTGTCTTTCATTTAACTTTGGCTCTCTTTGCCAATTTGAATCTAAAAAGATGTACTCGCAGCTGTAAATTTAGGTTTTGCGACTTTTGCTTCGCTTTCCGCAGTGTTCTGTCAATGATCGGTACAGAAACCCGGGCGCTTGCCATAATCGTCGTGTTTAAAAAACGGGACGTGCAGGACAGATACAATCCGGAACTTTGGAAATTACGTCCGGGCAATTGAGTAGCTGTTGTTACTGTTAAAATGTGTGTGATAGCCTTGATTTCCCCTTTGATTTATTTTTTCAATGTAACATATTCTGCTATGACTACGTATACAAGTATTACGCAGATAAGATAACTGAATGGTGTTTCTACGTATAATGGGCTGTGCTCTGGGAATTTTGTATTGTATCGCTTTGCGGTCAACTTCCAATTAGCCGCTGTAACTTTTTTGACACATGCGCAGAAAAAGACATAAAATGTTTACTGAAAAGCTGAAGACGGCCTTAGATCTGATAAAAAGACAAGGCCCAACTGCCTTGTTTATTCCCAGGCTAGGACGGGCACAACCCACGTTATCGAGGTGATTGCTAGAGTGCTCTGTATTGAAGGGAAATGTTTGTCAGTTTCTTGCACAACGGGTATCTATAAAATCTATGTGTTTTTGGCAGAGTGCTAAAGAACGTGTGTACCTTGTGTTTAAACGCTCGTTCCCGGTACACGGTGACGGTTAGCTAAGCAAAAAAAAAAAAAAGTAAATAAAAAATGCTGCAGTGTTAAGCCAAACGGTTCAGAATATAAGTTAAAAGAGATACGGCTAGAAATAACTTGAACTTATTTCACAAATTTGGATTCAAAGTGGTCGGAATGACTGGCGACTTGAAGCGTGTGTTCTAATATTGTTACCTACGTAACTAACAATGGCTGTTTTGGTGTCAATAGGCCCGTAGGAATTTTCCTTCTTTTTTTTCCTTTGTGATAAGTTGAAACCAAGGAAAAAGCGTTTCAACGTGTATTTTTTCTAATAATTGCTGTTCTCTCTCTCTCTCTCTCTCTCTCTCTCTCTCTCTCTCTCTCTCTCTCTCTCTCTCTCTCTCTCTCTCTGATATTTGGAAGAAATTTGTGGAGGTCTTAAGATTAAGTAGCGGGGTATGGAAATATTGTGTAGTGTTCATTCCATAGGTAGAAAGAACGATGTACAGACCTAAACTGCACCAACCTGGCCCAAGGATTATAAAACTTTTTTTCATGCTCAACTGATAGGGTATGAATTTCATCCGGCTCATAAATAAAAAAATGTAATGTAAACACATAGAAAACAGTGTAGTTCATACTTCCGTGAACGCATCGAGTCACATGATTTTCAGTGACGTCAAGTGACGTCATTCTAAACCATGGCTTTCTACGGGCGTTGGTGAGGTCAACGCTGTTCCTCTCTTTGTAGTAAAATGGCGTGTAAATGTTTTTCAGTTTAAAAAGTTTGCTCTAAAAACATTATTTTTCGCCCAGTGATGAGGGGCAAAGAATGTAATTATAAAACAATAAACTTAATTTTTCTGCTTTTCATGGAAGTATGAACGACAGCGAGTCGCTAACAAAGTTTACATGAACCCCTTCGGGGTTCACTTACTTTGCACACAACCCACTGCGTTCGTACTGTCATGAACAGCAGAAAAATAAATTTCATTTCTTAAGTGTTTGTTTACTTTGCCTCATACTGCTGCCTCACTCTAGGGTTTATTAGCTATCTCATTATGTCAATCATTGCAAAACACCCACATTGAGCCGGAGGCAATTTTGTCTTCTGTAGCATGTTTTGTTATCCATGCGATTAGGGAGCACCCTCTCAGCTTCCCCTTAAATGTACAATTTTAACAGTCAGAATGACATGTCCTTATCAACTTTTAATGAAATGGACATTCAATTTGTCATCAAACTGCTGTCAAGTGTCAAAGAAAGCAGGTCATGAAATGTACATGCACTGGTTTTTATTCCATGCGTAGCACTTTACATGTAAACGGATGCTTTAGACACAAACTTATGCGGCTCACTGGAAAAATGATGACGATTTTCTTCAGGAGGTATGAATATTAAAATACTAACATTTTGTTGTGTTACATGTGTGTGAATGTGCTTAATCGCTTATTAATTTTTGTATATTTGTGCAGTCTTTGCATTCACAACGCATTCTTTAAAGTTTTCGGACCCGCCCATCGGGGCTTAAAGAAATAGATGGGGTGCGTGACGCTTCCAAGCAGAGCTGAAACCGACCGCACGCGAGTACTGCTAAACCGCTCAGACAATCTAAGCCTGCTCGGGCACAGCGATGCGAGTCAGACCGTTCATGCTTATAAACCCTTTTGGCTTCATTGGGCGACAGGGCTTGAGATGTCAATTCATCTCAATGTCGAGTAAAAGTCCCACAAAATGGATTCAACGTCTCCAAAATGATCTGTTGATGGGCACTTTAAACATCAAATTAAACGAATAAATTCCTTAAAGTGTTTGGGTGAGAAAAAAAAATAATAATGCGGTCGTGGCTTCGGACTCGTTTTCAGTGAATTAAAGTCTCATGCTCGACAAAACCCCTTATAGTACTTAACTAAACTGAACACTTGCTTGAAAATTCCTTGTTTCGGCCTCAATCCCATCATACATTCTATTATTCAGTTCTTAACTAAGCAGGAAACGGCCCCCGCCCATCGGGGCATGAAGAAATGATGCTTCCACGCAGGGCTGAAACCGACCCGCACACGAGTACTTGTAATCCGCTTAGAGGATCTAAGCCTGCCCAGGCAAAGCGGTGCGAGCCGGTCCGTCCATGTTAATTAACCCTATTGGTTCATTGGGCGGCAGAGCTTGAGATGTCTTTTCATCTTAAGGTCGGGTAAAAGTCCCACAAGAATGGCAGCAACGTCTCCAAAATGACCTTTGCAGTGTTGACGGGGACGTTGAACCTCAAATCAAACAAACAAATCAAAGTAGGAAAATTGCCTGAACTGTTAGTATTTAAAAATAGCGAGCATTCCAAATTTAACGCTCGGCTGAATTGAGCATGAAAAATGTTTTATAACCTTTTAATAACCTGGTCAAGAAACACTAAGATTGGAATGCCGCTTTACTCAACAGCACCAACATTTTTAAATGTCCTATATATTGACAAGGCCACATTTCTCACTAACTTTCCAATACACTCTAGGCTAATACAAGTACTTTTTCAACAGCTCTAAGCACTTCACCATCAAACCTTTCATAAAAGTCATCTATTTTAAGGCATTCAAGAGTTCTGCAACGGAAGGCCAGGTGGTTTTTTTACCTGATACTACGGTCTTCGACCACATGTGATTAACAATCGGCTCGATATGAGTGAAATAAACTCGAAAGGACCATAAAATGATCCCCGCTGCGCACCCCCTCATCCCCCCTCAAAAAATCAAGGTCGATATGCTCTAGCTTATTCTGATTTTTTTTGTTTGCTGTGTTGTGGTGAGTTGTGGTGCCTATTCAGATTAATACAAACTTGCTGAGCAGAAGAATTGAGCAATGTTTTTTTAACAAAGTCCCTACATCAATGGATTTGACCGAATTCATAAATAGAAGCGTACACTTCAGAAATTCGCGGATGAGGTGTGCTGCACTGTAGGGGTTCTGTCCCCTTAAATCCTGTTGGAATTTTTGTTTTGGTTTGGGTTTTACGGCCCTTTAAAGATTATTTCACTCATATCGAGCCGATCGTTAATCAGAGGTGGGCGAAAACCGGAGTACCCGGAGAAAAACCACCTGACCTTTCGTTGCAGAACTTGGCGTCTCACATGTGACCCGAGCGAGGCTCGAACCACAGCGGTGAGAGACCTAATGATCAAGAGTCAGCGCTCTTAACCACTAGGCCACGGAGGCCCGTCAAATAAATCCTGTTGGAAAAGGACCCAATGGGCCCAACCTAAATAGTGCTTATTGTCACTTACTGGCCATCAGCGACCCAGAGTTCAAATTTCAAAACATAAAAAGGAATATGTTGCAATAGGGAAGAAGTTGTTTCCATGCTCCCTCATTTTGAACATTTACGTATTGGTGGCATTTTTAACAAGCTGGATGTTTTTTTTTATTTCTGTCGACACAAGCATGAGTGAAACTGTTTTGCAAATAACACAAAACGTCCACGATTTCAACAAAAATACATTTCACTTTTTCTGAGTCCGGTAAGAGGATATAACTACGGCTAATCCCTACCTTCCTAAATTTAGCCACCCACCTAGCTCTATGATTAGTCCATTTGCCTGAGATGCTAAAGGTCCCAGCAGCGGTGACAAAATTTCGGCGTCAGAACATGTTCCATTGGCATCATTTGCAGGTATGAATATCATAAAGTGCATCGTCCTTCGAATCTGGACGTTAACTGGAGACACCCCCCCCCCCACACTGTGCAGGGATAACCATCCCCTGTGCAGGTTAAAGAACCCTACCGTAATTACATGGTTACTGTGTACTCTTTCATCCTTCAAAACTGGAGTATATGCTGTATACAACGTCTGTGTCCCCTCTTGGGGTTTGGTTGAATGAAAATGGAAGAAAAATAGCGATAATGCTCATTTGTCACTACTTCGAACGGTTTAAAATTAAACAGCACCGGTCGTTCCGGTGGTTAGTTCATCGATAGAGTAGCCCGGAATCAGCAGGAAAACCAAGCTTCGCGACGAGTGTTTTCTTGATCTGTTACAGAAAGCGATGTGAAAGTAGCAAAAACTAAATTTAGAGCTGCAAATACATCATTTTGCATTCAAATTGGTCAAGAGAGGTTCATTTTAATGAAAGACATCAGTTGAAAGCGAAAAAAGTTTCCTCCGTAACACCAGTTCGCTTGTGATTGATGAAAACCTGAAAACTTTTGTCACACGGTTATGCCGAATTTTGCTTTGCTGAGTTAATCCTTGCGAGAAAAACATGTTTCCTGCAAGTGACAGACAGAGGCGGATTATTGTTGCCAAGTGGACATATTTAACTTGTATAATTCATAATAAGCAGGTGAAAAACTGCATTTGCGAAAAAGATACACTGGGTAACATTAGGAACCCCCCCCCCCCCCCCCCCCCAAAAAAAAATGGAGCCGAAGTTACAAAAAAACGCACCCGTGCGTAAAATTCATTTTTATCTCTCCAAAATGGTTACTTTCTGGCAAAAATTCGTGCTAATTTCTTATTAATGACCCAAACATAGGTTGTATGTGCTCCAGTTATAACCGCTTGACGAGTACCCACAACATATGTCTTGGAGCAGAAATAAAAAAACAATGTTATACCACTGTAAACTCCAGTTTTCCCTGTATAAAGTGGGGTTTAGTTTTTATATATTCTTAAACATGATTTTTCATCTTATCGTTATTTCAGATAAACATATTTACAACATTACGGTGAATGTGACATCATCTGAAGTTGTAAACAAGACCGCAATAGAGTTGGTGCAGCCAGGTGGTAGATTCGAACCTAAGACTTGCAGACCGCATGCTAATGTGGCAATCATTATACCCTACCGGAACAGATCACAACATCGTGAAATTCTGCTCAATCATCTCCACAACTACCTCCAACGACAAATGGTGAAATATGATATTTATTTAGTTGAGCCGGTAAGCCATGTGTATACAAATGAGATTTATAATTTTTTTACACATAATCTTTTATCTCGTATCGGGTGTAAAGTTAGAAGGTTAACCCATTTCATGCGGAAATCACCTAAAAGTGAACCTTGGCAAACAGTGCAGACCCAGAGGCCTGCACTTTTTGCTAACAGAATTTCCGTAAAAAAAAAATAGAATAAAAACGAAAAAAAAAAAAAAAAAAAAAAAAAAAGGCCTGGCACCACTTATATGACAAATGGACTTGACAAACATGTAGCAATGGACGATCCACTAGTATACAATGGGTTAAGATGTGTCCTCGCTTATGTTGTCCATTACAATAACACACGCGTGTGGTTTGGTTTGTTTGATTTGCTGTTTAACGTCCCCGTCAACACTGTAAAGGTCATTTTGGAGACGTTGCTTCAAATTTAATGGGACTTTTACCTGACATTGAGATGAAATGACATCTCAAGTCCTGCCGTCCAATGCAACCAATAGTGTTTATAGACTCGCACCGCTTTGCCTGGGCAGGCTTGGACCCTCTAAGCGGTTTACCAGTCCTTTTGTTGGGTCGGTTTCAGCTCCTTGTGGGCACCGATGGGCGGGAGATAATATAAGAATCTTATAGACAGTGATCCCGAGGGACGGATTTTTCTATCCACCCCTCACATCCATATTGGATTCTTTTTCTTGCAAACCTTCCATTTCTTAGCGCGGAATTTCAATGCTGCAGTCACTTCGGTTACCAACGTCCGCCATATTGCGTTGACACTGCAGGAATGTTTAGTGACGTCACGGATCGTGCATGACGCCAACCTTAACGACGGCGCACACAAGGTCGTATTCAACCAGTGCATTTGTCAAACACGCGATTATATTCGATTTTGGGTCGGAACACCAGGGTCAGAACATAAATTTCTATCCCAGGGTGAAATCACGGATTTCCTTGTCTGGTGTGCAAGAAAATTACATCCCTAAGGCTTCTTATCTCTAGAACTAGCGTTTACCGTTCGTTATTTTAGTTATTTCTGCTACAAACATGAAGGTAATTATTCTCCATGCGCCACATGTTGCTGCATCGCCGTTTTGTCCATTGATTTAAAGAATGATCTCCATCGCCCAAGCTGCCGAAGCAGACTTTACATATATATGCAGTTTTGTTAACAAGGTGTGATCTTCTAGATGGATTACCCTCCGTGGATTGGTATACTTGTTGCTCCATAAAACTAGAAGTGAAGGCAATGATCAGGAATCGATACAAGTGACCCATAGCTCCCATCAGAGACACCAAAAGGACGGAAACACATACATGAAACAACCAGACCCTAATGGAAACATCACTAGCGAAAGCCAAAAGGAAATGTACTTTCCCACAAAATGGCCAATTGGCGATCCAAAACAAGCGATATACACATTCAAAGACGAACATTAACAAAAAAAAAAAAAAAAAAACTGCGACAGAAGAACCGTCTTGGAACGGTCAGTGAAAAATATTTCAATGATTTCAATGAGTGGGGCGGGGGCTTAAATCGATTTCACGCGGCCGCAATGCTTGCCCTAACTTCCGTCGCGATTAAGACGATAATTTGTTCAGTCAGCATGATGGCTTTCTAACTCATCAGTGCAATATCTCCGAGAACACAAAAATCAAACAATTACAGAGATGAAACAACGGTGAGGACTCGGCAGCAAGAAATAACTGAAATGCTGGAGAAAAATAAAACCAACAGTTTGACTCCAATATTCAACCCTTGATGTTATTATACAGTCAGCTAGAGATCATATCGAGCATACCCCACACATTTTACCAACTCACCAAAAGTTAAAAAAAAGCTATAAAAACCCTTAATCCGTAAAATCCTTAAATTATCATTGTTACTGATTGTTACGTAAAGAAATGAGCCACTGTCATTTTCATTTGCAAACATACCGGTGCATTTCCGGTGATCAGCGCTTTATTGAACACTGCTTTGATGAAGTTGCTATATCTAAAATTCCCATTACAAAAACACGCTTATACAAATGTATTGTGCGAAACTCTGGAAGGGACATGCAATTTATTTTAATATGTTGTGCGAACATGATAATATCTTGTGCGCACAAAATATCATCTTGTGCGATCTTGTGCGAACAAGATAATAGCTTGTTCGTACGTTATTATCTTGTGCGCACACCATATTATCTTGATTGCACAACATAGATCTTGTGCAGACAACATAATATCTTGTGCGCACAAGATATCTTATTTGCACAACTTAAGGTCTTGTGTGGACAACATAATATATTGGGCGCACAAGATAATATCATGTTCACACAACTTCACAAGATCTAGTTACCTTAGTTAGTATCTTGTCTACACAACATAATATCTTGTGCGCACAACATAGATCCTGTGCAGAAAACATAATATCATGTTCGCACAACTTCACAAGATCTAGTTATCTAAGATCTACTTATTTTAGTTAAGTATCTTGTTTACACAACATAATATCTTGTGCGCACAAGTATTATCTTGTTTGTACAACATAGATATTGTGCAGAAAGCTTAATATCTTGTGCGCACAAGATATTATCTTGTCCGCACAACTTAATATCTGGTGTGGACAACATAAGACAACTTCACAAGATCTATCTTGTACAAAGAAGATAATATATTGTGCGAACAAGATAATCTCGTGTGCGCACAAGATATTAAGTTGTGCGAACAAAATATTATCTTGTGATTATCTTGTGCACACAAGATAACATGTTGTCCGCACAAGATATATTCTGCTGTGCGCACAAGATAATATGTTGTGCGCACAACATATCTTGTGCGCACAGGATAATTTCTTGTTCGCACAACTTAATATCTTGTTCGCACAACATATTAAAAATAAAATTGAATGTCCCTTCCCGGGTTCCGTAGTATTGAACATTTTACCAACATCGAGTTATTTGATGAATGACGTCATGTCATTAAATTAAACGCCGCCCCCGCCCATCGGGGCTTGGAGAAATAGATTGGGCTGCACGAGCTGATACCGACCGCACCTGAGTACTGGTAATCCGCTTAGAACGTCTAAGCCTGCCCAGGTAAATTGCTGTGAGTCGACCCGTCCATGCTTATTTCATTTGGCGGCAGGGATTGAGATGTCATTTCATCTCAATGTCGGGTAAAAGTCCCACAAAATTGGAAGCAACGTCTCCCAAATGACCTAAATAGTGTTGACGGGGACGTTTACCTCAAATCAAATTACAAAACATTAAATGAAATCGACGCGTGTAATCTGGCACGTAACGTCATGACGCCGTCCTTCATAATCGTTATATGATAAACAGAATCTAAAAAGAGTGGTCATTCCATATGGAATTTATGAAACTCGCTGGAGGCTATGAAATATTATTGCATTAGCGGTTGTCACAATGCAGGTATACGAAGAGTGAAGGGCTCTACATGTGATTTACTGACCGAGATTTTGCTCCGTTACAAAACACGCCTATTTAATCATCACCCCACTTAAACCCCACTTTGATGTGGTAAAACGGGGGTAAACCTCAATTTTCTTGTTTCTGCTCTAAAATATAGCGGTTCTAACGAGTACCCACAATCATATTTAGAGCAGAAATTAAAAAAAAAAATATCACAATTTTTCATCTTAAAAAATTCTCTCTTTTTTCGGCGGGAAACTTTACAATGTATTTGTATAGGCGTGTTTTCGTAATGCCTGCTCCATTTAAACTTATGAAAAAGAAAAATTCTAACAGTTATTGTTTGAGTTATAAATCATAGTTTGGGAATCAGTTGTTGAGTAGAGCAAATCACGAGAACGTAGCGCGAGTGTATGTCTACTTACTACGGACAGACTAACTTTGATTTTCTTTCTCAACAATTCGCACCATGATCTACATGTATTTCGACTCTACTCAAAGGGCTTCTCGTCTGTTTCTCTTTCGTCCAGTGACTTCCGCCTCCGCCAAGTATTTTGTTGTAGAAACGATCCATTGTTTTATGCTAGGTTTACATTATGTTCCCGGCGGCCACGGCAGCCCCGTTAGCCCGAAACGTATCCGTGACAGGCCGTGTGAAGACGGGGGTGCTGAGTCCCGGAGGCTCGAAGGCGTACTACGATTCGGCCCGCGGTCTACCACGGATGCCAGTACGTTCCCTCTCGGCCAGACACGATTTGATGGGGTCCATCACGTTTCTTACGTTCTGATCAAGGTCTGGCACGTTTTTCACGTTCTGTCGAGTCTTTCTACGGATGAAACGTGGACGCCGGGCAGCTTTGGAGCACGTTTGTGCCCACGGTATAAAAAGAAAACCTCCCAAGCAATAGAAATCAGTATATCCTGGGACTTCGACGAGACATCATGAATGCCCAAGATGAAGTAGATTTTGTGTTTGTATGTTTGCTGGGTGGATACATCCAGTCTTTGCGTCAGCAAGGAGAAGGCCAGCAGCAGTTGTAGAGCGGAAAAGCCAGACTGCAGCCGGCAGGAAGAAGGCGTAGAAGGCGGACAAGAAGGCCAAGATCTATGTGGGTGCGCGAATGGTTATCGGAAGACAGAAGGCAGCAGCTGGGCCACTACTCAACATTTCTCACTAGAGAGCTCCGCACCGAAGATGTCAGTGCCTTCCAGAATTATCTGAGGATGCCTCCAGAGCTCTTCGACGAGATCCTGGAAAGAGTAACACCAGCCATCGAGAGACAAGACACGAAGTTCCGCTCTGCCCTACCAGCTGGACTGAAGCTGTTAGTGACTCTGAGACACCTGGCAACTGGGTACAATTACTCGTCACTCTCCTATGCGTTCCGGTGCAGTAAATCAGCCATCTGCTATATGGTGCCAGAAGTGTGCAAGGCCATCGTGGAAGCCTACACGGATGAAGTGTTCGCCGTTCCTGTGACGCCTGATGAGTGGAGAGCCCTTGCCAAGGAGTTTGAAGACAAGTGGAATGTGCCTCATGCAGTGGGAGCTCTGGACGGGAAGCATATTGCCATCAACAAGCCACCCAACACAGGTTCCTTCTACCACAACTACAAGGGTTTTTTCAGTATCCCTCTTCTCGCCTTGGTGTTTGCCCAGTATCGTTTCATATGGATTGAAGTTGGTGGAGTGGGACACATGTCTGATGCCAAAATCCATAATGACTCAGAGCTCAGTGAACTCCTCGAAGAAGCCCGGATAGGGTTGCCACCACCGTAGTAGGACGCAACGCACGGTAACGCGCCGGGCCTGTAAACCGTCACATGCCGGGACATGCCGTGATTGAACGCGACGAAACGGCTACCATACACTCTCGCTTGCCGTGACAAACGTAACAAAACGTGGAAAGACGGCACAAAACGCGCAGCAACCGTGAAGCAACCGTGACAAAACGCGCACTAAACGCAGCGGAACGTGGCAAAACTTGAAAGGGCCGTGAGATGCCGAGAAATACACACTACGGATCGCCTCCAAGTTTTGTTACGGCCTATTACGTACTGTCACGTTTTGTTGCGTTCACCCCGTTTTACTACGGCTTACTATGTTTCTCATCCACACCGTAACTGCCGTGGCAAATTTTTTGACAGTTTAAAAATCTGGCCCGGCATCCACGGCAATCACGGTCTGTCACGTTTGCCCACCGCGTCCCCCCGCGTTGTCTCATGTCAATCCAGTTTTGTCAACGGTGGCCTGAAACGTGATTGCCGTGGCCGCCGGGAACATAATGTAAACCTAGCATTATATAGGCACCTTCTATTTGAATTTATGACAACGTACCCATGTAATAATCTGATTTGTTTTCAACTGTTAACATGGAATTTTGCTTTGAAGAACACTGATATACTTCCTATATAACATAATATATACATTACATATATATACATTACTAAAACAAGCCATTACAAATACAATGTATATTTTACCACCAAAAAATGAAAAATTTCAGATGAAAAATTTCGATATTTTTCTTAGAAGCCTCCGTGGTGCAGTGGTTACGCTACTCGCCTTGTAAACCAGGGATCGCAGGATCGATCCCGGGCTTCTCCAGACTTTCGGATGAGTCTTTAAACCGAGGTCCCGTCTCCGTATGACCTTAGCTGTTGGTGGGACGTAAAACTAAAACTCACTCACTCACTCGATATTTTTCTTATTTCTGCTGAAATCATAAATTGTGGATACTCGTTAGAACTGCCTCGCAGAGGCGATTCTAACGAGTACCAACTGATATACTTCCTATATAACATAATATATACATTACCAAAAACACGCCTATACAAATACAATGTATATTTTACCACCAAAAAATGAAAAATTTCAGATGAAAAATTTCGATATTTTTCTTATTTCTGCTGAAATCATGAATTGTGGATACTCGTTAGAACCGCCTCGCAGAGGCGATTCTAACGAGTACCAACAATCTGTTTTTGAGCAGAAATAAAAAAAAATGAGTGTATACCCCTGCAAACACCAGTTTTACCATATAAAAGCGGGGTTTAGAGGGGTCAAATTTATATAGGCGTGTTTTAGTGATGGTGGGGATTCATGGATGCTCATTTAACTGACTCCTTAACGCTATAGCAATTTTTCAGGTCATGCCTATAATATTCAATCGGGGACTACTATGTAACATCGGCTTCAAAGAGGCGATGGCTAGGAATAGAAACTACACTTGTATAATAATTCATGATGTCGATCAACTACCGGTCAATTCAGGGAATCATTATGTGTGCGATATCAACGCCCGCCATTTATCATCAGAATCTAGCAAAAACAAATATAAGTAAGTAAACCCTTCTTTTTGTGTACTGCTTCGAAACTGGAAGTATGGCTGGAATACTGAAAAACCTAGGATGGGAGGCTCAAGATAACGAGAGACGGTAGGCATCACGTGGAAAAGTCCTTGGAATGAACACCTTAATCCCCACTTTGTATAGAGAAAACTGTGGTTTTCGGGGATGTAGTTAATTGTTCTTATTTGTTCTCCGTGTCATAGGTTGTGGGTACTTGTTAGAACCGCCTCAATGAGGCGGTTCTAACGAGCACCGACAAGCTATGTTTGAAGTATAACGAAGAAAATATCACAGATTTTCATCAGAAAAGTAGTCATTTTGGAGATGTGGGGAAAAAGGCACTACATGTACATGTATATCGTACGGATGTATCATCGTAATGGGCGTATACTTTTGTACGAAGGTATAAGGGTGCTGCCAGCATTCCAACTGTTGACCTTATTCTCCCAATTAGGAACTGCAAAAATCATCACTGTTTGGCATTCCAGATCTGAAACATTTTTACTAGAGATTCTTGTTTGTTTGATTTGAGGTTAAACGTCCCCGTCAACATTGTATAGGTCATTTTGGAGACGTTGCTTTCAATTTTGTGGATGAAATGACATCTCGCGCCCTGTCGCCCAATGAAACCAATAGGTTTTATAAGCATGGACGGTCCGACTCCCACTGCTTTGCCTGGGCAGGCTTAGATCCTCTGAGCGGTCGGTTTCAGCTCTGCGTGGAAGCATCGTGCAGCCAATCTATTTCTTCAAGACCCCATGGGCGGGGACTGTACTAGAGTTCTTCTTTCCTTTGGAACTCTCTTCCAGATTCGATAATTTTATCAGGTGAATGTACAAAGGGAAAAGTGGTTAAGTTTACTTCTTTGGCCGGAGAAAGGGACTAAATACCCCTTTCACAGGTCCTGGTGAATGAATGCCCAGTAATGATTCTGAGTTTAAAATTGAATGGGAAAAGAAAACACTCAAAAAGTCGATGTTATAATCCGGGACAGTCACTTTTAGTGCTTCCTAGCGATAAGCAATAGGGGGTTAACTCGTACAAACAACCGACCTCCATTGGCGCAAACAGACATTTGTTCCAGTCAGTAGTTGGAGCCGATGACACAATGGACATGAATCAGTGATATCGTGTCGATGTTCTATGAAAAAAAATATGTTTTTTTTTTCGTACCCATTTGAATCGCCCCGACGCAAGCTAGTCATAATGGCAACATGCGGCATACATTTACAAGTCATTAGGAAAACCTGTCCGTAAGAAACAATGGCGTCCAACATGGTGTCAGGAAATGATAAATACTAGGTCAAAATGATAATATCTTTATTATTTCTGCTTTCAACATAGATTGTGGGTGCTCGTTAGAACTGCCTCAATGAGGCGGTTCTAACGAGTACCCACAGTCTATGTTTTTGAGCAAAAATAATGCAGATGATGTGTCCCCCGGTAAAGTAGAAGTAAAACAAAGATCAGGAATCGATACAATTAACTTACTCCACCCATCAAAGACACCAAAGGGAAAGAAACACAAACATTAAGCGACCAGACCATAATGGAAACCTAAAGGCCATAAGGACAGTTACTTTCCCACAAAATGGCCATATGAGCATCCAAAATAAAAAGACACAAGTGATACACACAGTAAGTAACAAACAACAACATAAATAAATCGCCACAGAAGAACCGCCTTGGAACGGTCAGTGGTTCCACTGGGGGGCTTAAATCGATTTTACGTGGCCACAATCCTCGCCCTTACTTCCGTCGCGATTTAGACAAATAATTTGTTCAGTCCGCATGAATGCCTCCTTACTCATCAGTGCAACATCTCCGTGAACACAAATAATCAAAGAACCACTGATGTGAGACAACGGTGAGGACTCGACAGAAAGAAACCATTAGGAAAACATGTCCTAAAGAAACAATGGCGTCCAACATGGTGTCAGAAAATGATAAATATTAGGTAAAAATGATAACATCTTTATTATTTCTGCTTTCAACATAGATTGTGGGTGCTCGTTAGAACCGCCTCAATGAGGCGGTTCTAACGAGTACCCACAGTCTATGTTTTTGAGCAAAAATAAGGCAGATAATGTATACCCCTGTAAACCCCACTTTTCTCTATATAAAGTGGGGTTTAGGGGGTCTCCGTTTCACGGAATTGTTATCGTGATGTTAATCTAAGAAAATCTCCCTAATTGTTTAACCCATTTTGTACCAGAAACCCTAAAACAGGTATTTGGCAAACTGTGTAGGCCAAAATCAGACGCCACGGCGTCTGAACGGGGCCTACAGGGTTTGCAATAAGTTATGCCTTTTTCCGGAAATTTTGAACAAAACACAACCTGATACCCCTATTTTTTTAAATGGACTCCTGCCTTATATAAGGAGGAAGGTCCCATTTGGTACAAAAATGGTTAATTATTTGCTCTCTGGCCCTATAGGGACACAAAACGAGTTATACTCAGCCATGGTACGCGGACTATCAGTATTCAAACCATTTATGTGTTTACTGTATTTTATTCCAGAATACCATATAACGCCTACATCGGTGGTGTGGTGGCAATACAACCGTCTTTCTTCTGGCAGTTAAACGGGTTTAGCAATGTATTTTTCGGCTGGGGCGGAGAAGACGATGACTTGTTAATGAGGTTAAGTGTACCACATATGAGCCAGCGCACGCCAAAATCTACAATATGACTTGTGCGACTAGCAAAGACTCAGATCAGACTGCAATTCTACCAAGTATGACGCAATTTTTCCCTTTTTACTCTCTGGATAGCCCGAAACCCGTAGTAGGCCTATACGATCAGCGAAGATTCTTGCAAGACTGTGAGGTGTGCAGATGGATTTAAGTCCTCTCTGGTCGCACAAGTGTTGTAGGTTTTGCTATGCGCTGGCAGAATTATATATTTTTGTCTTCTGACTGACTTCAATGGAATGGTTGCCCGAGAAATATTTACATTTACAACCAAATGCAGTAAAATTCCTATATTAAGACCACCTTTGGGACTATTCAAAAGTGGTCTTAAATCAAAAGTGGTATTTAAGACCACTTTTTAACAGTCCCAAAGGTGATCGCTGACCAGAGGATACTGTGGGCAGAAATCACAAAGAAAAATTAAGTGAAGACTTCAAAATAAGCTCTTTAAAGCAGAATTAGTCATAATTTTAGGTGGTCTTAATAGCGGAATTTCACTGTACAAGGAGAAAGCTTGCACCATCCTGGTTTCTTTTCCATTAACTGATCCACGCTGAAAAAGGGATCTACTCTTAAAGGAACCAATTCTTTCTTTTAAGGGTAGACCCCTATTGGTAAAGGAGACAAAATATTTCAAAGAGTTGTCTCCCGATATGGTGTATCAATTCCACTTGATGTCCTGGGGCCTGTTGTTCAAAACTAACGACATCGTTAGTTAACATATCGTTAAAACTTTGATCAATTATTATGGCAAATATGCTATTATTTTTGCTGAAAAAATGTGAGCAGCTTTGGCGAAAAAATGTGAGAAGCTGCTCACATTTTTTTTTTCAGCAAAAATACCAAAATTATCGATATTGTACTTGCTAGAAGAGTTAACAATTTGACCACTAACGAGCTCGTTAGGCTAACGATGCTTTGAACAATTGGCCCCTGATAAATAAGATCAATGGAGTGCACGTGTAACCGCTGTGACCTAATGGTTAAGAACGCTGACTCTTGATCATTAGGTCTCTCACCGCTGTGGTTCGAGCCTCGCTCGGGTCACATGTGAGACGCCAAGTTCTCCAACGGCAGGTCACGTGGTTTTTCTCTGCGTACTCTTGTTTTCGCCCACCTCTGATTAATGATCGGCTCGATATGAGTGAAATAATCTTGAAAGGGCCGTAAAACCAAAACCAAAAAAGAAAAAAAATATCAATGTTTTTGTTTTTCTCTAAAGCTTATATGTTGGATATTCTTAAGAACCGCCTCATTACCAACAAGCTAATATCTGAAGCAGTAATATAAAAATATAACACATTTGGTTTGCGAAAATCTCTTTCCAGGCACGGAAGATAGTCTGATCTAATATGGATATGTTAGCCTATTTCCACGGTCCATGTTTGCACTTTAACCCTTCAACTGCTACATAAATTCCTGGAGCAGACGACAATCTGATTTTTAAAAACATTTTTCTTAGTAAACAAGGTCCTAAGGCGGTGGTTCTGATGTTGCATTACGATGACACACCCGTGCAAATTAATGCATTTTATTCATCTCAAAAATTGTCATTTTTCTGATGAAAATCTGTGATGTTTTTCTGATAAATACTCCAAACATAGGTTGTGGGTGCTCGTTAGAATCGCCTCATTGAGGCGGTTCTAACGAGTACCCACAACCTATGCCTTGGAGCAAGAATAAGAAAATAATGTATACCCCTGAAAACCCCAGTTTTCTCTGCATAAAGTGGGGTATAGGGGGGGGGGGTCTTCATTTCACGGATTTGTTCACGTGGTGTTAGTGTCGGATTTTTACGAAGGGGCTGTTCATGTTGTATGTATTATTATTATTTATTTATTTAATTAATTTCCATTTGCCTGTGCCTGTTACCTAGAGGAAGCTGGTTGCTATGCTGTGTCTGGTTCGTGTCGTCACGTGAACAAGTCCGTTAAATTAACACCTCCTAAACCCCTCTTTATATATAGAAAACTGGGGTTTGAAGGGTATACATTATTTTTCTTATTTCTGCTCCAAGATAAACGTTGTACGTACTCGTTAGAAGTACCGCAATGAGGCGGTTCTAACAAGCACCAGCAACCTATGTTTGCAGTATAAATAAGAAAAAAATATGGATTCTCGTCAGAAAAGTAGCCACTTTGGAGATGTGAAACAATGCACTATGTCACACGGTCGTGTTGTCACACGGGTGTGTGATCGTATTGTTTTTTCTTCATAGTTAGTTACTCTTCCTCTTGGCGCCATTGGAAGGCTGTAATCATTTCGAAAACACACCTATACAAATACATTGCCACCTTTATCGCCGAAAAAAAAAATGAAAATTCGATGAAGAAAAATTGTGATATTTTTCTTATTTCTGCTCAAAATATAGATTGTGGGCGCTCGTTAGAACCGCCTCATCGAGGCGGTTCTAACGAGTACCTACAATCTATATTTTAGAGCATAAATAAAAAAATAAGGTTTATCCCCAGAAACCCCATTTTTACTATATAAAAGTGGGGTTCAATGGGGTCAAAATTATATAGGCGTGTTTTCGTGATGCTTTGATTGTGGCTAACCTCCCAGGGCATCTGTTTCTATATTTTTGACATTACACATGAATCATCTTCTGTGTAAGCCTTATTTTCACTGACAAATAAGAAAAATACACTTTGAAAATACCGTCTGCTATTCGTGATTAGCAATCGAAGGGTTTATATAGCAATTGCCCGACACACTATCGCCAAAAAAATATGTCTTCGTGTACTGCCACAATGAATAATGCTCGTCATTTTAGCAAAGGGGGCAATCGTTTTTATCACGTCACCCTCCCGCAAGTACACCAACCCCAATCTGATGATGGGTCTACTCCGAAAAAACATTTTTTTTTCATGAATTTGATTCGGGAGCCGTTCTTCAAAAGCAGTCCCCTATGGATAAGACCAATGCTTTTAAAAAGAAATCCTAATCGTCCAAAATAGGGGTTATTTATTTTATACTAAACGTTAAAACAATGCATATCTGAAACAAATAATCACAGTACTGAAAGTACTGAGAGGCGGGCGAGTAATGTCATCTATTTACAACGCTCTTTAATAAAAACTTGAAAAAAATAATAACTTAAGTCTTTTTACGTTCTAGTCACACGTAATTGCTCTTGAATTTATCATTCATTGTTTTTATCTTCAAACGGGCTATTTCAATAAAAGCCCACCGACACGATGCAGGTCTCCAAGAAGTTGACTCTTTATTTATTTATTTACATGCACCTTCCTGTATCTGAATTAATTTCCACCAATTTTGCTGACGATCACATTGTTTGTTTGTTTGATTTGTAGTTTAACGTCTCCGACAACACTGTATAGGTCATTTTTGATACGCTGCTTCCAATTGTGTGGGACTTCTACCCGACATTGCGATGAAATGACATCTCAAGCCCTGTCGCCCAATGAAACAAATAGGTTTATAAGCATGGACGGTCCGACTCGCACCGCTTTACCTGGGCAGGTTTAGGACCTCTAAGCTGTTTACCAGTACTCGTGTGCGCTACATGGAAGCATCATGCAGCCTATCTATTTCTTCAAGCCCTAATGGGCGGGGGCCGATGATCACATATCTATACACTGGGGACAACCTACAAATTATCATTCTGTGTATTGAAAACAGATATTTCACTCATGCATCGCACTCGTGATAATACTGATGTTTTCAACACACTCGTATTCCGTTGCATTTGATCACTGAGTCGGAGCAATTTTTATTTATACAATTTTATGTTTCCAAATAAAATCAAAATACTGAGGGAGGTTGATTTATTAGGCCAAATTATTCTGTAGTGTCTAGATCCCAAATTAAATGGTTTAGATGGCTTAGTCGAAAAGGGAGACATACCGAATCCGACGGAGGAAATGCCAACATAAATAAATAACGAACGAGCCTGTACATTTTTGTTTTTCATGCTCGAGATAACCTGTGCAGTTAGTTAAATAAAGTTCTGTTCTGTTCTGTTCCCCTTCTGTAAAAATGTCTAAGCCTAACGGACACGCCTCCCATTTCCTTTGGAAGTGGGAACAAATAAAGACGGAAAAGAAGTAAAAAAAAAAGTTTTGCTTAATACATGTCAGTCGTTTGACCCTTTAATTTCTGCATTTTAAATTAATAGTGTATGCCTCGATCAGATGCTGCGTTTTTTGAACTTCAACTTTGACGCTCTGTGTGTGTGTGTGGGGGGGGGGGGGGGGGTGCGTGTGTGTGTGTGTGTGAATTCGGGTTTAACGTCGCTTTCAATAATGTTTCAGTCATATCACGACGGTGTCTGGTTGCGACAGGGAGCTCAATGCTCACTTTTATAGTGCTGCCTCACTGAAGTATCATGTCCCAGACACATTACATGATACCACACCCAGTCACATTATCCTGACACTGGATCGACCAGTCCTAGCACTACCCCGTAAATCTGAGTGCCAATCGAGGAGCAGCTAGTACCATTCTTAACGACTTTGGTATGTCGCGGTCCGGGATCGAACCCGTGACCTCCCGTTCCCCGGAGCGGACACTCTACCAACTGAGCTATCGGGGCCGGTCAACTTTGACTGATGCAGCTTATTTGCACATCAGTGCCAAGCGTCCATTTACTAGGGCATTCGAAAACACTGAAGACCCTGATTACAGGCCACAGAATGTGGCATCTGATCAGGACCTTCATTATTAGGGCCCAGCACTGAAAGTGTGGGTGCCCTATAGTAATCACTCTGTCTGTCTGTCTGTCCGTCCGTCTGTCCGTCCACAAATTTCTGATAGCGCTGCCGGGGCCCTAGTCAGTTTCACTGACAGCTCTAGTTAGGGCCCCGCACTGAAAGTGTGGGTGCCCTATAGTAATCATTCTGTCTGTCTGTCTGTCCGTCCGTCTGTCCGTCCACAAATTTCTGATAGCGCTGTCGGGGCCCTAGTCAGTTTCACTGACAGCTCTAGTTTTCTTAAAGTACGGAACTTCATGTTAACTCGCAGCGAATAAAATTTCTATTTTGAAGTTATACATGTAATTAGACCTCTCCAAAGCGGTCGGAATACTAAGTTTGATGTCGATCAGTACAGAGAAGCGTGTCAACCCTTTCAACCCTGTACATCGCTGCAGATACCGATCCAGATACAGATACAAATATTATAGATCCAGATCAGACGGTATCTGACAAGCAGCATCTTCAGAATCTACCTCGTTTGCCAACTGTCAATGACTTTCTATAAGAATTGGTAGACTGAATATCAGAGCTAGAAGGGTTCTGTCCATAAACTGAGGGATGAAAGGGAAAGCATAAACAGCAATGGTGTAGAAAAATAGTGCCGTATTTTTTTACTCAGCTTTCAGCGCAATTTTTTTCGTGAAATCTAATAAACAGGTCTATTTTTACAAATTACAATTATCTTATGTGCTGAAAGCATCCGAATTTTCATTTTGTGCTTCCCACTCGTGAAAATTCGGATGTTTCAGCACATTCGATGAAATATTTTGGTATATACCTCAAAAAAGTAGATATCCTCTATATAAACAGTGAAGCTTCAATTAACCAAACACCGTTATGTCGTTTTCCTTGCCAAATTCGAAATTTCGCTTGCGTCCTTAGGAAAATTTGTTTCGCGCCTGAGACATCGCTATTCGCAAATACTAAAATTCACATGCATGTGTCGGCTCAATTAATATGTGTTCAAAGTAAAGTAAGCCATCTAGGAGAACATGATATTATTTTATTTAACAACACACATAATCATAAGTGTTTCAAGAACATAAGGGTCCTGTCTCCACGTGGAATTAGACCCCTTGTTGCATAAAATAAACTGCCGAAAAAAAGTATTTTCGCTTTTTAAAACCAATATGCAGTTTTTCATCCGGACTGAACAAATTATTTGTCTAAATCCCGACGGAAGTAAGGGCGAGGGTTGTGGCCACGTAAAATCGATTTAAGCCCGCCCCCTAGTGGAGTTCGTTTCCGCTGACCGTTCCAAGGCGGTTATTCTGTCGCGGTTTATTTTTGTTATGTTGAGTCTTTGTGTTTGTTTGTGTCGTTTATATTATATTATTGTAGATAGCCTATTGGCAATTTTGTGGGAAAGTAACTGTCCTTTTGGCTTTCCGCTATTGATGTTTCCATTGGGGTATGTTGTTTCATGTTTGCGTTTCTTTCCCTATGGTGTATCTGATGGGCGCTGTGGGTTTATTGTATCGATTCCTGATCATTGCTCCACTTCTATTTTTCATATTTTAATGACAATATAATATAAAAATAAAATAGATTACTAAATGTAAAAAAAAAAAAAAAAATAAAAATAAAAAAAAAAAATAAACAAAAAAAACAACAACACTAAAATCGCCTTTTTCTCAAAACTATGAAAATATGACTAGTTCATTTAGAATTATTTGGCAGAAAGAGTTCTGCATAAGCCGGTGCTAGAAAGCGTGGCCGGTGTTGTACATTTCAGTACTGGTAATGAACAGACTCAATTAAAACCGAGTCTGCTATTTTCGTTTATTTTGTGTATTCTTTGCTTCCAAAGGATCTAAATATTCAGAACTTATTTATCTTCAATGCAACTGGTTTTGTGCCGTCTGGCAGCCTTAAAAAGTCTCCCCGTACATCATCATAGTGCAGATTAGATTTTCTAGTCCTTTGGGACCATTGCGTTCATAGAATCATTTTGAAAACAGAGTTTTGCTTAAGCCGGTGCAAGAGGGCGTGGCAGGTGTTGCACATTTCAGTACTGGTCATGAACAGGCTCAATAAAACCGAGTCTGCTAGTTTCGTTTATTTGGTGTATTGTTTCCAAAGGATCTAACTGTTCAGAACTTATTTATGTCTCTTGTTGCACTGACCCCTTCCATTTCTTATGCAGAATCCAAATATTAAAAAAGAAACAAGGTATTCCACGTCTAGCCAAAGGAATTGGAAGATACATCGCGTTACCACATGCTAGAGACGAACTCAACCCAGAAAATCCAAACAAGTAAGTACATGTGAAGGAAATTTATAAACTTTCAGGGGAAATTAACTGTTACAAACCTGTATCTCCCTTAACCACACCACAACCCGTCACACACATAAACTTGATTCATAGGTATCTGGATTTAAAGAAAGAATTTAAACCTCAGAAGGAAACTCTTCATCACGAAAACACGGTTCGTGTACATTTAATCTATATTTTTAGCAGAAATTAGATATAAGAAAAACATCACAATTTTTCGTCTTCATCACGCGAACTAGTCCGTGAAATAAAGACCCCCCCCCCCCCGCCTATAAACCCCACTTTTTATAGAGAAAACTGGGGTTTACAGGGGTAAACATTATTTTCCTTATTTCTTTTCCAAGACATAGGTTAAAGGTACTCGTTAGAAACGCCTCAATGAGGCGGTTCTAACGAGCACCCAAAACCTATGTTTGGAGTATAAATAAGAAAAATATCACAAATTTTCATCAGAAAAAATCCCTTTTTTTAAGGTTTATAAAATGTACTATATCACACGGATGTGTTATTATAATGTAGAATCTTCGTTAGTCGGCGATGAAATTTACAATGTATTTTTATTGGCATGTTTTCGTAATGTTCCTTGAGGAAAAGAATTCCTTATTCAGAGAGACTCTGTTCAGAAAAATTGGCAGAAAAGTAACACATATTAGGACCCATTAATAGCTTATAGGGCTCGTAACTGGTGAAAATGTGAAGTGTTCCACCAAGTAGATCATCTAATACTCTGTTTTTATTTCTAATAAAACGTTTATAGCTTTTGCTACATGTTTCAGTAAAAAGGTATGTATATTTCAATTTCAAAATAATCAACGTTTCAAAATTCGTTTACTGACGACGTTGTTGGTTTTGAACAAGTGGCCCAAGTGGAGCCCGAATAGATGCCGCGCGATACTATCGCCATTGCTTTAAGTAAAGCAAATTCCATGGCTCCCCAAATTGCATTTCCTTAAAATCAATTTTACGTGGCTGCATCCCCCGCCCGCAATTATATCGTAGTTTATATAAGCCTACAAGTCCGCGGGTAGGCGTCTCTTGTCTGATCCCTCCAGTTGACCTGTCTCATGAGCTACGTCGGTCGGTGTATGCTCAGAGGGGGGATGTGCTGTGTTTGCCGGGTCTTGTCCGTCATCCGTTTCGGTTTCAAAACTTTGGAAGATTAAATATCAGAAAGGCCTCTGTGTCACTAAGTTTGGTATAGTTACGCCTTATTAACATAAATAATTTGTTCAGTCCGCATGATGGTCCGCCCCCGCCCATAGGGGCTTGAAGAAATATATGGGCTGCATGATGCTTCCAGGCAGAGCTGAATCTGGCCCGCACACTAGTACTGGTAAACCGCTTAGAGGATCTAAGCCTGTCCAGGAACCGCGGTGCGAGGCGGACCGTCCATGCTAAAAAACCCTATTGGTTTCATTGGGCGACAGGGCTTGAGATGTCATTTCATCTCAATGTCGGGTAAAAGTCCCACAAAATTGGAAGCAACGTCTCCAAAATGACCTTTACAGTGTTGACGGGGACGTTCAACCTCAAATCAAACAAAATCAATCCGCATGAAGGTATATTTAAAATTTTACAACCCCCCCCCCCCCCCCGGAAAAAAAAATAAAATAAAAAAAAAAAAAAAAATGAAAATTTTCAGAAAAAAAATTCTGACATTTTTCTTTAGAAAAAAAATGTTAACACCATTTTCTTTTATATAAAGTGGGGTTTGAGGGGTCGAAATTATATAGGCGTGTTTTTGTGATGAATTCAGTTTCCTGGTAGAAGTAGAACGGATGCATATTCACTGAGGAACAGATACAACTACCAATAACATCCCAGCGAAGACACGAAACAGAATGAAGCAACCACTTCGAAGGCAAAGGCATCAAAATCACACCATCACAAGCAGAGGGCCAAAAAAAAAGTTTCTTTCCCCAAGAATGACAAACTATCCTAAATAAATGCATACAGAGGCATACACTTTAAATATCAATAATTCACAACAGAAGCTCCGCCTTGAAAATTACTGGGTGCTTAAATCGATTTTGCGTAGCCACAACCCTCGCCTGTAGTTCTGCCGTGTTTTTCACAATACTGTTTTTAGTGCGTGTGAACCCCACTTTTATAAAGTAAAACTTGGGTTTACAGGGGTAAACCTTATTTTTCTTGTTTCTGCTCTAAAATATAGATTGTGGGTACTCTTTAGAATCGCCTCAATGAGGCGGTTCTAACGAGTAGCCAGAATCTATATTTTGAGCAGAAATAATAAAAAGGTCACAATTTTTCATCTTAAAATTTTCTTTTTTTCGTCAATAATGGTTACAGTGTATTTGTATAGGTTTGCTTTGGTAATGGGTTTGTAGCACAATCGTGCAACATCCCCGAGAACAATAAAAAATAAATAAATAATATAAACAAGAGGCCCATTGGCCACTATGCTCGCCAGAGCTCAGGCAGCCACTGCTAACTGGCAGATATGTATGGGTTTTACCTATCGATTATAAAGTCTCAAAAGCGAACCCCCATTCCCAAATGAGCACCCATGTGGACTATGTATCTGAAATACGAGGGCAAGTCAAGTAACATTTCCAGTTGACCGAGACAACCTAGATTTTCATGCCTTGCTTCAATACATATTTCAGGCACGAGGGCAAAATTGCACCCATATCGTGTAATTCACTCATAAGATATTGAACTTCAAACATGGCTAGCGATGCAAAAGCAAGCTTTTCTTCAAAAGTGGAGTACCATGCTGTAATTCGGCACTTGCATTTTAAAAGGAAAGCATGTCAGGAAATACATTGCGAGTTGACCAGTGTTCATGGGTCTTCTGCACAATGGTATGCACAAGTTAAATTCTGGGAATTAAAACGCGGTAGAACGTCTTTAGAATTCTAAACGTAACCAGGTCAGGACGCCCACCAGATGCAACCGATGGAGAAATGTGTAACAAATGTCGGGATCTGGTACACTCTGATGGGCGAAATAAGGTGGCAGAAATAGCGAATGCATAACACATTTCACATTGTAGCGTTTCAACAATTTTACACGATCGCTTGGGTATGAGCAAGCTAACAGCCTGTTGGGTCCCAAAATCCTTTAGCGACGAGCAAATAGCAACCAGAGCATCAGTATGCAGCGTATTGTTTTAAGTCTTGTGACTGTAGATGAGATCTGGGCCCATTATTATGAGCAAGACATTACAACACAATGTCGCCAGTGGGTAGGGTCGGGGTCTCCGAGGTCAAAGAAGTTCAAAACGCCCCCCCCCCCCCCTGCTGGCAAGGTGATGGCAACTGTACTTTGGGATGCAAAATGCGTTATTTTGTTGGTCTTCCCAGTAAAAGAAAGAACAATAACATGTGTGTATTATGCTAATTCGCTCGACCAACTGAGAACTGCCAACCGTGAAAAACGCCAAGGTAAACTCTCCAAAGGGATTCTGCTCCAACAGGACAATGCAAGAGTCCTAGATTCGCGCGGTAAACTCTCCAAAGGGATTCTGCTTCAACAGGACAATGCAAGAGTCAAAGATTCGCGCGGTAAACTCTCCAAAGGGATTCTCCTCCAACAGGACAATGCAAGAGTCCACGATTCGCGCGGTAAACTCTCCAAAGGGATTCTGCTCCAACAGGACAATGCAAGAGTCCAAGATTCGCGCGGTAAACTCTCCAAAGGGATTTTGCTTCAACAGGACAATGCGTGAGTCCACGCTTGCAAAATTGCAAGGGGTGCTGTTGAGCGGAATGGGTACGAGCTAATACCGTTCCCCGCCTATTCACCAAACTTAGCTCCTAGTGACTATTTCCTATTCAAAAACTAGAAAAAGGATATCCGTGGACGTCATTTCCGGTCCAACGGAGAAGTCGCGTATGTTTGAACATCCTTTATGCTTGATTGGCTCCATTACGAAAATACGCCTATACAAATACATTGTAAATTTTAGCGCCGATAAAAAGAGAAACAATTTAGATGATAAATTGTGATATGATTCTTATTTCTGCTCAAAATATAAATTGTGGGTACAAGTTAGAACCGCCTCATCGAGGCGGTCCTAACTAGTACCCACAATCTATATTTCAGAGCAGAAATGAGAAAAATAAGGTTTACCCCTGCAATCCCCGGTTTTACTTTAAACAAAATGGGGTCAGTTGGTCAGAATTATGTAAGCTTGTTTTCCTGATGTCAGTTTTATTATTTTTTAGGTTCAAACTTTACAAGACATCCAAGTCAAGGTTTCGGCAAGAAGGTTTGAACACTTTAAAGTACGAGCTCCTTTCCACCAAAACCGAACCACTCTACACACTGATACAGGTGCACTATAATGCGTCGCTTATAATGCAGGTAAATTGTATATACCATATTATAAAGAACTTACCTAGGAGTGGATCTATCCTGAGGGTCATTCGGCCCCGCCCCTAGGGGCTTGAAGAAATATATGGGCTGCATGATGCTTCCACGCAGAGTCAAATCCGGCCCGCACACTAGTACTGGTAAACCGCTTAGAGGATCTAAGCCTTCCAGGAACCGTGGTGCGAGGCGGACCGCCCATGCTAATAAACCCTATTGGTTTCATTGGGTGACAGGGCTTGAGAAGTCATTTCATCTAAATGTCGGGTAAAAGTCCCACAAAATTGAAAGCAACGTGTCCAAAATGACCTTTACAGTGTTGACGGGGACGTTAAACCTCAAATCAAACAATTATCCTGAGGGTCACAGTCCGGTAATTCCGGCCTTTGATACCGAGGCTCACACCCACGTATGAAGAGTTAGTGCGTGTATTTTCAATATAGGTAATCACTAAGATTGCTGATGCCCGCCACACTGTGAAACACTATTGTGATGGTGAGTGACGTTATGCAAACCTTCACAATGCTGTACGATATGTCTGATGCAACAATTACCCGTCCCATTACAAAAACACGCCTATACAAATACATTGACACATTTATCGCCGACAAAATGAAAATTTTCTGATGAAAAATTGTGATAATTTCCTTATTTCTGCTCAAAATATAGATTGTGGGTACTCGTTAGAACCGCCTCGTCGAGGCGATTCTAACGAGTACCCACAATCTATATTTTAGAGCAGAAATAAGAAAAATACGAGGCGGTTCTGACGAGTACCCACAATCTATATTTTAGAGCAGAAATAAGAAAAATAAGGTTTACCCCTGTAAACCCCAGTTTTACTATATAAAAGCGGGGTTCAAGGGGGTAAAATTATATAGGCGTGCTTTCGTGATGTGTGATGGTTAGTGACGTTACGCAAACCGTCACAATGATCTACGATATGTCTGATACAACACTTACACGTCCTTCCGCTATCCTGTGTGGAATAAGAGGACTATCCAAGGTTGAAATCTAAGATTTCCTTATCTTGTCTGCAAGACATTCAAATTAACAGGTCCGTGTAAACCCCTTGTTACCCTGTAAACCCCCTTGTTACATAAAGAAAAATGGAATTAATAGTCATTATTTGTCTTAATCGCGACGGAAGTAAGGGCGAGGATAGTGGCCACGTTAAATTGATTTAAGCCCCCAGTGGAATTCGTTTCCACTGACTGTTTCAAAACCGGCCCGATAGCTCAGTTGGTAGAGTGTCCGCTCCGGGGAACGGGAGGTCACGGGTTCGATCCCGGGCCGCGACATACCAAAGACGTTAAAAAATGGTACAAGCTGCTCCTCGCTTGGCACTCAGATTTACAGGATAGAGCTAGGACTGGTCGAATCAGTGTCAGGATAATGTGACTGGGTGTGGAATCATGTAATGTGTCTGGGACATGATACTTCAGTGAGGCAGCACTATAAAAGTGAGCATTGAGCTCCCTGTCGCAACCAGACACCGTCGTGATATGGCTGAAACATTGTTGAAAGCGACGTTAAACCCGAATTCACCCACAAACACACACACTGACTTTCCAAAGCGGTTTTCTGTCGCGGTTTATTTTTGTTATGGTTTGCCTTTGGGTGTTTGTGTCGCTTATATTATTTTATTTTGGATAGCCTATTGGCCATTTTGTTGGAAAGTAACTGTCCTTTTGGCTTTCCGCTATTGATGTTTCCATTCATGTTTGTGTTTCTTTCCCTTTGGTGTCTCTAATGGGAGCTGTGGGTTAATTGTATCGATTCCTGATCATTGCCTCCACTTCTATATTAATTATTTCTTTTATTTCTCTTTCAAAACATAGATTATGCTACTCGTTAAAACCGCCTCAGTGAGACTGTTTGAACGAGCATCTACAGCCTATGTTTTGAGTAATTATGAATAATAACACAAATTTTCCATTACGAAAACACGCCTATTTTAAATACATTGTGAATTTTACCGCCGCAAAACGAAAATTTCATATGAAAAATTGTCATATTTTACTTCTTTCTGCTCAAAATATAGATTATGGTTACACGATACAATCGGCGGTTCTAACGAGTTCCTACAATCTATATTTTAGAACAGAAATAAGAAAAATAATGTTTACCCATATAAACCCCAGTTTTACTATATAAAAATGGGGTTCAATGGGGTAAGAATTATATAGGCGTGTTTAGTGATGCATCAGAAATTAAATATTCTACACAATACCGAATATTATGCAAAAACGCCTATGAAAATACATTGCCACCTTTATCGCCGAAAAAAATGAAAATTTTAAGATGAAAAATGTGATATTATTTTTCTTTTTTCTGCTCAAAATATAGATTGTGGGTACTCGTTAGAACCGCCTCATCGAGGCGGTTCTAAAGAGTACCCACAATCTATATTTTAGAGCAGAAATAAGAAAAATAAGGTTTACCCTTGTAAAATGCAGTTTTACTTTATAAAAGTGGGGTTCAAGGGGGTCAAACTATATAGGCGTGTTTTTGTGATGGCTTGTAGCACATAGAGTTATTTTCCTTGAAAAGTAAAAATTACGATAACACACCCGTGCGACGTAGTGCATTTTTAAATATCTCCGAAATGGCCTTTTTCTGATGAAAATTCGTGATACTTTCTTATTTATATGCAACATAGTTTGTGGGTGCTCGTTAGTCTAACGTGTATAGCCACAACCTATGGATGGCTTGCAGTAGAAATAAGAAAATTATAGTATACCAACGTAAACCACATTTTTCTGTATAAAGTGTGGTTTAGGTGGTGTTCATATCATTGACTTGTTGACATGATGAGCAATAACCTGTATAATTCATGGCGATTTGAAAAAAAAAAATAAAAAAAAAAAAAACGTGAAGAAGGACATTTATTTAGCCTGACCGAAATACTTGATTGCTTTGTTACTATGCAGCTGTAATATTATTACACGGTTAAGAAACCAGAGGCCATAAATGTAAGAGAAGATTTTAGTTGTTGCTGAAACATTTGTTAAATGATATTCAATCCATCTCTTTGTTCGACAATATCGAATGCATCACAAAACAATACTTGGCACACGATACCTAGTATCCGAAATATTCTGAATACTTAAACCAACGGATGGGAAGAAACTATAAAATAAATAAACCCTGTTCTTGGTGTGTATTAAACTTAGGGGAAGGTTAGTTTGAGTGCAGGACAAAACGTCCCATGGACGAAAACGTCCCATGCCATTTTTGGGCCAGGTGGACTAAACGTTTTTCAGGGTGGACAAGACGTGCCACATGATTTTGGCAGGGTGGATAAAACGTCCCAGGCTATTTCGACAGGGATGGACAAAACGTCCCATAATCTTGAGGTGGTGTTCGGTAGTAGGAAGGGATTTTGAAGGGTATGCGACAATATACTCCCATGAACACTACAAAAATGAATGTGGAAATATAGCTAGATACTTTTATTTACAAAACATGAATTTGCAAACTCAATCATTAAAGAGCACATGGTTAAGAGCAGAATTTTACACGATGATTGTAGCACATATAAGAAAATGTGTAAAACTTAACTGACTCTGTTAGCTTTTGAAACAATATAATAATAGTATCTGAAACACACTTTTCGCCCATTATTTCATTACTTCTGAATATAGTATTCTCAAAATATATTCCCGGTTTGTGAGATTTTACTAATTTCATTTCAATTAGTTATTGATCAGAAAGGTCTCTATTCCTAATCAGACTGTGAATTGTAATTAGTCAAAATGTTTTCACACTGTGTACGATTAAGCTAATATCATTTTTTTTTATTTCATTTCAACAAACAGCAATAATTTATTTATTAGATAGATTGGACAATTCCTTTTTATTAAGTATAATGATTCCCTTTCAGGGAATTAAACTCTACCTTCTAAGTGAATATGAGACGTTTTGTCCACACTCTCCAAATAGCAAGGGACGTTTTGTCCACTCTGTCAGATCATGTGGGACATTTTGTCAACCCTGAAAATATATGATGTGGTACGTTTTGTCCATCCTGAAACAATGATGTGGGACATTTTGTCCACAAAGTCAAAAATGGTATGGGACGTTTTGTCCATGGGACGTTTTGTCCGTCTCACTGTTTCTCAACCTTTTGCACCAATTAAATAAATGAATGCAAAAGATATCCCTAGAAAGAAAAACAAATTGCTCGTGGTTGACAGTATTTCATCCTTTTTTTTCAGGAATTTGAGGACAGATGGGGTGTCAAACCAAAGAAGTAGATACTGCCAACTCTTTTTTACACCCTTGATGGGTACAGACATAACTGATATGCGCATGAAAACAAATCAAAGCACAGAGAGTGCTGGTGGGTCGATTGTCTCTGAATGAAGATTGGGAAAATTGGGCCTGAACGGGGACTTAGACTGTTTCGTTTAGAACCTAATCAGACGCTGCGTTTTTCAGTGTCTGACCTTTAAATTCCTGTAGTATCAGCAAACAGTGTAGACCCTGATCAAACGCCGCGTTCTGCGGCGTCTGATTTGGGTCTACACTGTTTGCCAAGCCCAACCCATGATTCCAGCCTAGAGTCTACAGATAATTCTTTTACGCAACATGCTGACCCCACGGAGATACTAGAAGACAGTAATAGTCACATGGACCCCAGCCCTAATAGAGGTTTTGTCTTACTGTCCACGCCCAGGGGCGTATACGTAGGCATTAAAGACATTGGATTTAACATGGAAGTGTAGCCATTAGTTACCCACAATGCAGGTTGACTTTTATATTTTTAATGCAACAAGTATAAGCTTTCACAAGAAGAAAAAGGCGGTTCATAACAAGTATAAGCATTCGCCCTGGCACAGAATTGCTATAACATTTCTACAAGCCCACATGTACAGGCTAATACAAATTATACATCTACAAACTCTATATGCTCACCGGGAGCCTTCGGCTCTGGTGAATTTAAGAAAAAAATTGCCCCTTCTTTACTTAACTTCGCTAACTTTTTTCAAGCATACCGTTTGATAAGCTGGTGAAAGAATGTGCACTGTACTGGTTAACCGCTAACGTATAAGCCTGCCCAGGAAAGTGTTTAAAGGTAAACTGACCGCCTCAAAACTGACCTAAATAATGTTGAACGGGCCGTTAAACTCAAATACAAACAAACAAACAAAAACATTCGATAAGATGTTACAAACATGTGCAAAAAATGTTTTTTGGCAAAATTATAACATTTGTAACTTATTATATACTTCAGGTGGCAGGCTGGCTATTAGAATATTGCAAAAGGCAGTTATATGCATAAAACACATTTCTGGCAATCCAAATTTAATGTTTGCTTAGGGTTGACAAAAGCTATACTTTTAGCTAAGCAATTAACCCAAAAACTATCATCAGACCTCTGCGATCAGTCAAGACTAAGACCAGCCTGTGCGTCAAACATATAGCCAAGAGGGTATAGGTTTATGTGAGCACAGAAGACTCATATCATACTGCGCGAATGCGCAGGCTGATATGAGTCTTCTTTTCTCGTAGAAGTTTTATCGCAGGGTTTGTCATGTGGGGTCTCTTTTATAAACTGCTGCTCTAGCCAAATATGTTTCATGGTATAAGTGTTTGAGTTTTACGTCCTACCAACAGCTAAGGTCATACGGAGACGGGATTCATGGGTATGAGCTGATAAGAATTTGTCTCGAGGATTACTGTTTGGAAGTACAGTCGAACTTCGACGGCTCGAACCACTTTGGGACCATGAAAATTTGTTCGAGAAAGCGGGCGTTCGAGCCACAGAGGGATAGTATTAGTGCCATGCCAGGAGGCATAATGGTTTGTGGATATATTTTCGGTGTTATGTATAATACATGTACGTTGTGTGTACTCATTAGAATCGCCTCATCGAGGCGATTCTAATGAGTACACACAGCATACATTTGCAAGATAAATGAAGAAAATCTTCCTAAATTACCCCTAAATCGTATTTGAAGGAATTCCCTGCGGACTCAAGAACGGGTTCGACTCATCCATGGTAAACGAGCCATCGAAGTTTTACTGTACTGCGCCTTGCCGAGTGAAAGCGAACAGTAATTCTGAAACACATTACGAAAACATGCCTATACCAATACAGTGTAACCTTTATCGCCAAAAAATGAAAATTTTAAGATGAAGAATTGTGATATTTTCTTATTTCTGCTCACAATATAGAGCAGAAATAAGAAAAAAATTGTGAGGCGGTTCTAACAAGTACCCACAATCATTATTTTAGAGCAGAAATAAGAAAAATAAGGTTAACCCCTGTTAACCCAAATTTTACTATATAAAAGTGGGGTTCGAGGAGGTCAAAATTATATAGGCGTGTTTTCGTGATGTTTTGCATGGATTTTTCCAAAGTAAATTATCCGTCCTATTTGCCATATAGCGGTATTTCAAACTATGATGCGGGTTAGAATAAGACAAGACGTAACGTGGTGGTGTGGGTATATTTTTTGTTTACATGACCGTTGGACTTTTTCTCGTCCATTTTTTGTCAAGAAAATAAACTTAAAATGTTTTATTGAACTTATATTACATACTATACTGACCGGAAATAGAAACTATACACTTTTAAATTGTCTCGCCTGACAAAACAAGTGGATAATTCAGTTAAAAATTACTGATTAGGGACTTTACTAACTATCGACATGAATCCTGTAACAATTTAAAGAAAATCTGGTATTCAAAATAAAAGTTTTTGGGAAAAATGTAAAAAAGTGCATTTTTCACAAAATCTGTTTGTAATCGAATTTTGACTTCAACATTTTTTGCGTATAGGTAACAAGTAAAAAGCAAGGAATAAAAAAATAACATAACATCTAAAATTATCGAGAAACAAACATTGTATTGAAATCTCAAAAACAGCTTTTTTTCAGCGAAATTTTCAAAATAATGTTTCAAGCCAAAAATCGACCCGAAAGTGCCTTCAATCGTTTTAGCATTCTCAGCTGTGTCTTAAATATTGATAAAAACAAAAACCGCAATCAGAAATGCCATAATTTTCGCTCACTTCCGGTGGTTTGGTCCAATATTTAAACGTCGATAACATTTCAACCATTGTGAAAATTTTCATTTTGTAAACAATATTCCCAACGTTAGATGATGCGTAATAACTTGTAAAAATGGGAATCACATTCGCGGCACAAAAAGTTTGACCCAATGGAAACTTGAACAGCATAATTTTGACCCTTGCTTTGAGCCTGTGGCTCTACCCGTTAATTCGTAGTTATTATTAAACATTTTATTCGATAAATCAGATATGCCACTGATGATAATTTATATAATTGGAATTAAAATTTCATTAAAATGTTTCGCCAGTGACAACTTAAAAATGAGTGTATAGTTTCTATTTCCGGTGAGTATAGAAAAAGACCCGCGCTAGCGAGGGGAATGGCATTAAATTTTAATCCTTCAAACAGATCACAACCTGATAAAGAAAGTTGCAAGGTTTGTACTTTTATTTTATTCAGACGTATTTCAACAATATTTTAGTCAAATCGCGACGGTTTCTTGTTGTCACAAGAGCTCATTGTTCACTTTAAGAGTGCTGCCTCACTGACATACCACACCTCAGACACATGACATGGCTTTCCACCCAGTCATATTAAGCTGACACCGGACCGACCAGTTCCGCTTTCTCAATGCTGAGCGCAAACGTAAAAGCAGATAAATCAATTTAAAAAAAAAAAAAAAAAAACAACAGAAGTGGAGGCAATGATCAGGAATCGATACAATCAACCCACAGCTCCCATCAGAGACACCAAAGGCAAAGAAACACAAACATTAAACACTCTTCAGCCGGAGATAAAACCATAACCTCTCGGACGCAAACCGGACGCTCTAGTTACTGAGCCATGCTCCAGCAGGTCGAAGATAATTAGCCTGTTGATTTGAACGGTTTTGACCATAATTGAGCAGGCGCATTCCCAGAACCAACAAAATGACTGGGCTTTCAGGGAAAATTAGATTTGCCCCGTCAAGCGATTTTGGTACTTATCGCCTATGCGAGCAGCGAAGGTTCAGGCGAGCCTGCGCATCCGCGCAGTCTCGCCAGAACCTTCGCTTCTCGCTCATACAAGCAGTGAATCAAGAGGAACCTTCAGACAGAAAGCCATATCCCTGGCCCCTCTGAATGGCACGGCATGCGCAGTTAAAATTTGTCATGACGGAATAATGGAAGACACAAATTCGCTTGGCGGGGCTCAGATCATCATGGGTGTCCGCCTAGTCTGAATAGTCTTTGCTGTCACTCAATTGGTTGCTAAGAGCTAAGGTTTCTACATGTAGAGTGAAAATAAATCAGACTGGGCAGATGTGTTTTGACTGTACGTGTAAAGCAACATTTCACATCACTTAGCTTTGTGATGCCTTGTCAACAGTACACATACCTTTATCCCCATAACAAAGACGTACAAAAATGGATTTTAGGTAGGGCGATAGTTCAGTTTTGAGCGTACTGGCCTATAGAGCTAGATGCCGCGGGATAGGCCCCATGCTTAGGCGAGGAAATGTTCGGTGTCCGAACACACTTTCTTTTGAGTCATTTGCAGACATGAAATGAAAACAGGGAACCGCCCTTCGGATCGGGACGTTAACTAAAGGTCCCCTGGTGCAGGGAAATTTACACCGAACGATAAAGTAATTCAAAATGGTTACTTGTAGGCCTTTATCCTGCAACCCAGTCAGTATCTTAGGAAGTTTGGGCATTTGATAATAGGAGATAATATGAACAAAAGGCCAAAAAGAGTAAGAAGGATGTTCTGGACCAAGGGTGTTACACATTTCCAGCTTATTCTGTTTGTAACTTTTGATATCGTCAACGGAATGAACTCTGATATGTCATGGACTGGGGAACGCTGATAGATTTTGGGCGTGACGATGCTGCGTATCGCCCCTCTAAAGCTCTATTTAAACTGTTCCCAGAGAAGAATTACAAGGGTCTGTAAAGTAGAAGTAAAACAAAGATCAGGAATCGATACAATTAACTTACTCCACCCATCAAAGACACCAATGGGAAAGAAACACAAACATTAAGCGACAAAACCATAATGGAAACCTAAACAAAGGAAGGCTATAAGGACAGTTACTTTCCCACAAAATGGCCATCCAAAATAAAAAGACACAAGTGATACACACAGTAAGTAACAAACAACACCATAAATAAACCGCCACAGAAGAACCGCCTTGGAACGGTCATCGGAAAGATTTCCACTGGGGGGCTTACATCGATTTTACGTGGCCACAATCCTCGCCCTTACTTCCGTCGCGATTTAGACAAATAATTTGTTCAGTCCGCATGAAGGCCTCCTTACTCATCAGTGCAACATCTCCGTGAACACAAAAAAATCAAAGAACCACAGAGGTGAGGACTCGACAGCAAGAAACCACTGAAATGCTGGAGCAAAAGAAAACCAACAGTTAGACTCTAATGTGACAAATAACAGACAAGAGTATCTAGGTAGTTCTGTGAGAAGGTATGTGCATACATCAGAAAGAAATAAACAAGAGGTTTTTTCAAATCAGTAAACAAACATCGCAATTTTTAACAAAAAATATCTTAAGAATAAAAACTGCAGAAAAAAAAAACTGAAAACAAAATGTCCAACTAGAACAGAACAAGTAATCCACGATATATACATTCAGTTCAACCGCCCCGCCCATCGGGGCTTGAAAAAATAAATGGGCTGCATGATGCTTCCACGCAGAGCTGAATCCGACCGCACATGAGTACTGGTAAACCGCTTAGAGGATCTAAGCCTGCCCAGGCAAAGCGGTGCGAGTCGAACCGTCCATGCTTATAAACCATATTGGTTTCATTGGGCGACAGGGCTTGCGTCATTTCAACTCAATGTCGGGTAAAAGTCCCACAAAATTGGAAGCAACGTCTCCAAAATGACCTATACAGTGTTGACGGGGACGTTAAGCCTTAAATCAAACAAACAAAGATTCAGTAAAATATTGAAATCTTTTTATTTCTTCTTTTTTTGTTTATAAACGTCCTCTTATCTATTTCATGGCGGCTATTAATACGCTACATATTTGCCTGTGATTTTCCCACGAGGTGTGACACATATAGCTGCAGCCATGACTACAACAATCAAATAACATTACGTAGCCAATCAAATTGTGTAAATTTACTATAACAATAAATCATAGTAAAACATCCCAGTTCCTCCTCGTTCGACATTTTAAAACAACAAACAGAAAAAAAATTGTAAAAAGTAAACAACAGTATCAACAACTAATTAAAAAGAACAAAAAAAAAGCAAACATTCAACATCTGAACAATAAAATAATCACCTGGAACAAGAACTTTAGAAGAAACTAAGTAGCAGCAATGTATGTCAGAAAGATCTCAAGGGTTAGCACAATTTCTAGAAAACATGACAAGACTTAACGAGTGCTGTGTGGATACGAACTATCTGCAGGGATTTCAAACATTACCATTTACTATAGCTGACTCTTTGTAAAGCATTTCCATCACTTTTAATCCATTAAAAGAGGAGATTTTGTTCAGAGTGTGGTTTCCCCTGCAATCGGCTATTTCTAAAGAGAAACTGGATGATGCGCAAGATGAACATGCCAATTTAGCAATGGATAACGGTTTTACATATTTCTATCCATACCACATTAAAAGATGCTGTGCATTCTATAAGATAAGCCAACGCATGACGAGAAGGATAAACCACGGAGCTTCCTGTAGAAAAATATTATTAATGTGATTGTTTACCAACCATTCTTCAACACCATTGTGAGACAAGTATCTTAGCGGATTTGGTTGCCACTTTTTTGGTTATATTTTAAATTTTGCAAGTCTCGCTACTTTGGACATCTCCTTCCTGATGCCCGAGACTTCCGTGGAGTGTGGGCCATGTTTGCTGATGTTGGCTCGGTGGGAACTCCTATATGTCCGCGGGTGGGCGTCTCTTGCCTGATGCCTCCAGTTAACCTGTCTCACGAGCTACGTCGGTCGATTTGTGCTCGGAGGGGGATGTGCTGTGTTTGCCGGGTCTTGTCCATCATCCGTTTCGGTTTCAGAACTTTGGGGTTGAGACACACTGATGAAGATTAAATATCACAAAGACCTCTGTGTCACTAAATTTGGTATAGATACGCCTTAATTCAACTTCACATGTGATATAGATATGCCACACGGATCATAAGAGTTGAACCGTTGCTCAGAATTCTAAGAGAGGCAGTCGGCTTGTTTGAAGAACAGCTTGAGACAGAATCTTACCAAGATTTTTTTTTCTGTGAGTGTAGAGTAATAGTGAAATATTTTATACTTACTTTGACTTTGTGCATCCATGGTTTATCCTTCAGAACATATTCTAACAACAAATACACAATTCAATATATTAAATCCAACATCTAATTATGTTTTTTCCAATACGTTATCATTTCATGCTCACTCAAACGCATTTCTTATTCCCTCCTTTTTTTATCCATCCATTTATAATCCTTGTGTGAAACTTTAAATCCTACAGTATTTTAGATTGTTACCTGATACTTTAAAACCAAAAATGTTTCCAGAATTAATTACACATTTGTACACATCCGTATAATGACCAACCCATTACCCACACTAAATACAGGCAAGAGTGCGGTTTACAGGGGTTATAGAGTTTTTTTTTTAATTTCGGGTACAAAACGAAAGTTGCGGGTACTTGTTCGAAAGGCCTGAATAAGGTGGTTCTAACGAGCACTTGCAACATTTGTATTGAGTATATAAGAACACACTTCTTCTGCTTTCATCTGTCAAGTGACCTACCTGATTTTTGAAATAAAAGCTTAAATGTTGGCCTTGGCAACAAACAACACATAAAAGATCGAAAATCGGGGAATCGGTTGCACTGATGAGTTAGAAGGCCTTCATGCGGAGTGAACAAATTATTTGTCTAAATCGCGACGGAAGTAAGGGCGAGGATTGTGGCCACGTAAAATCCATTTAAGCCCCCAGTGGAGTTCGTTACCGCTGACCGTTTCAAGGCGGTTCTTCTGTCGCGGTTTATTTTTTGTTATGGTTTGTCTTTGGGTGTTTGTGCCGCTTATGTTATTTTATTTTGGATAGCCTATTGGTCATTTTGTGGGAAAGTAACTGTCCTTTTGGCTTACCGCTGTTGGTGTTTCCATTAGGGTCTGTTGTTTCATGTTTGTATTTCTTTCCCTTTGGTGTCTCTGATGGGAGCTGTGGGTTGATTGTATCGATTCCTGATCATTGTCTCCATTTCTATTTTATTGAGTCTCTTCATACACAGCAATATAGTTTGTAATATAATGTTATTAATCAAATAATTTCGTATTGGCCCAGTTACAGGTCCGAGGTCTGCTGTATTGGCACGAGGCCGAAGGCCGAGGCCAATACAGCTGACCGAGGACCTGTAACTTGGCCAATACGAAATTACTTGATTAATGACAATTTTATTAATTGACGCAATTAAAAATAGATTTATGATTTTTCAATATTGGTTGACCTTGGGTAACATAGGATAATCAATTAATAAAGTATGTTACAGAAAGGGTTATCCTTTAGAAGCAAGAAATACACCATAGAACCGGAAAATATGGGGTGTACATGTTTTCTGGGCCAGACTAGCTAGTTTCATTTAGGCCTCATCAGTGACCCTCAGATGCTTTCAAAATTCCACAATGGAATCAATGATCCCAAATGACAAGAAAGTATAGACAGCACTATGATGAAGGGTAGGGAGAATTTTTACGGCCGCCACACATTCGCAGACACCAGCTGTTGTGACGTTGAATATGTTCTAGAAAGAGTTATCATACGCCTCCTAGTACAGGCAGAAGCGAAATTCGATTTTCAAAGCAAACAGAATTGGGCTCAATAATCCCAAAGGAAACGAAAATATAATCTGCACTATGATGAAGCGTGGCGATACTTTTTACGGCTGCAACACGGCACTTAACACCTGCTGCAGTGAGGTAGAATAAAAAGCTAAAAGGTTGCCTTTGGAAACAAAGAACACATAATAGAACGAAAATCAGGGAATCGGTCTTTTGAGTCTTTCCATACACAGCTCAGCAGGGCTGCATGCGCCTCCTAGCACCGGTATGTGCGATATCAGATTTGAAAGCATTTATATTATCACACTGCTGTGTTTGTCTTATGCGCTTTGTTGCAAAGCTTTCATGTATTCTACATTCAGTAACCCTTAACAAACAGAAGTGAAGTGCATAATCTAACATGATGCTTTTATAAACAACAAGTCAACAGCCCCTGGTTTCTACTAACAACAAGCCAACTACCAACCACCTTTCCATACTAACTAGACTATATGTTGTGTTCACTCTATGAAATCTTTTTCTTGTTGACAATTATTTACTTTCAAAATCCTTATTTACACTTCATTCAGTCAATTACTAACATGGCTGTTCTGCATTCCTAACCATTTTATGCTTCTAGTTTATATGCAATTAGATTTCTTATGGTTCTACAGTCCTTTAAAATAGAAGTAGAAGCAATGATCAGGAATCGATACAATTAACCCACAGCTTCCATCAGAGACACTAAATAAGAATTTTTCACTTTCATATTCAGCGCTCGCCAATAGCTACCCATTTGTGGAATCAAAATGGATATTTCTTTGACACAGCTCGCAAACATCACAGCACTATTCACAGCACAATTAAGTTCTATCGCAAGAACAACTTGTTGAACGACGGGATGTTCTGCGAAAGATCTCAGATTTCACTGATGCAGCTATTGGTGACACTTACATATGGAGATGTCCGTCTTGACTTTACACAGTATTAATGACCTTGCAGAGGGCTTCTGGGAAGATCAGCGCTCTTCAATGTCAGTTTGCCTTACTATTTTGTTCTTGTTTGCAATAACATAAGCCCTTCTCCAACATTCACAATGCTACGTGGTCAGACAGGTAGGAACACAGTTTTCACCTGGTACAACCACGACATAATGTCCAGGACTCTGGTAAAAGTTTAATTTGTAGGTCCAATGAGGTCCCCTGTCTTATAAGAAGGTGAATCACACAAAATAAGGTCTTAAAACAAACTTCAATATCTCATCTCTAATATCACAAAGAAAAATGATAGCCTAGGCCGAAGGATGGTTGGCTAGAATCGGATGAACTGAGGTAGGGTATGGAAATCTTTCCGCATCTGCTCCGCCATTTTGCTTTCTAGTGCAAGGGGGTAGCAACTGTTTTTCTCTAATTTGCATGACTTGGCAACTATATTTCATTGTGATTTCAAATTTATTTTTAATCAAATACTTAACTAGAGATACTGTTCATCTGATGATGACGGTAAATTCTTTAAAATGTCTACATTTTACAATCTAATGCAAAATTTAGCTCTCTGGGCGTTACGAACATGCAAGCGTCCACTAACTTGGATCAAAGAGACAACGTGACCTTTCATTCATAAATTTTCGAAGGGTGCTGTAAGCATTCTAAAGCACAACAAGATTTTTAACTTCCACCAATGGGATTTCTGGATTCATTTTAGAGGGATGCGCAGTTATATCCTAATTAACATACAGAATAATTGGGCCCTAATCATTATCAAAATTAGATTCATTCCGTGTATGTAGCGTGTCTAATAATAATAATAGGGATCAACTTAAGTTTTTTTAATGGGTGACCAAATTATTAAGACCACAATCCTTCAGCCCATGAATTTATCATTAGCCTAAATATAGTGGTCTCGCCCCAGCCCAGGCTTTTTGTATGTTATTTAGGGTGAGACCACATTTTCTGTTCTATATAGGGAGTGAGACCACATTTTTTAGATTTGCCATGAATTTATCATTTTCCTAAATAATGTGGTCTCATCCCTATAAAGAGATGAGACCACATTCCTTCAGCCCAGAATTTTAGTATGTGATTTAAGGTGAGACCACATTTTCTTCTCTATATAGAAGTGAGACCACATTTTTTAGATTCGCCATGAATTTATCATTTTCCTTAATAATGTGGTCTCATCCCTATATAGAGATGAGACCACATTCCTTCAGCCCAGACTTTTAGTATGTTATTTGAGGTGAGACCAGATTTTCTTCTCTATATAGGAGTGAGACCACATTTTTTAGATTTGCCATGAATTTATCATTTTCCTGAATAATGTGGTTTCATCCCTATTCAGAGATGAGACCAGTCTTCCAGCAAGCTGTTATTCTGTCATTTTTTCAGCCTGGGCTAAATTGGATATTTTTGCATTTGAGGCCGCATTTTTGTCACTTTATAGACATAGGTCCATTAGAGAGCATTAACGGAATAAATCGCATGTAGTAATATTTTTACACACTCCAAACAGTATCCAAATACCCCCAATGGAGCCTCTTTTTTGTTGTTGTCTTCCTCGTGATTTACCATTGGTTATTTATTAAAATAAAGATGTAAGATGCAACTAAAGAATGACTCCTAAGTTAATGTTTGAAAAATAATAAAATACAAAATATTAAACAGAAAAATGAACGTTTGTGGAATTTCTTGGCTGAATATAGTTTTAGCATGCGGTATGCAAATGAGTAAGTTACTGTAAGCATTCTCAAAATTATACACCGTCGTCCTTCTTACAATCGACCAAAAACCAGTCGATCCTGACAATCCTGCTGAGGTAAAAAAATCTGTATTCATCGGAAGCTAATAACAATTTACTATAACAAGTGACGGAAAAAATTTGGATGCTCTTATCTCGCGCATTCAGAAGATTTTACAGTCTTCTCTAGAATAGAACGAATAACAAAAAACATCGTTTTACGTAGTTACGTCCCTTAATTTTCGCGCCTTTATCAGAGGTCGCTTTAATTTTGGCACGTCATTGAGGCGCTTTATGTAAACAAGTCACCAAGTGCGTGAAAATGGCTGTCGTTCTACTGAAGTCTAGAAATCACAGTTTTATGATATGAGTTTGCAATGTATGTTGGTAAGAAAGCAATTTTATGAAAGTCAAATGATTACTCCTCATAACTGAAGCCGGGTTTTCACTCTCCGTATCTGTGGCACAGTGAACGAAGTCAGAAACTGCTAAAATATATCGCGATCCAGATAGATCAAAATGTGACTGACCCTAGTGGCATTTGAGTTGCCCTGGTGCAAAAAGTACATGGTTTAGAAAAGGATACTAGGTCTCATTATGGAGATAAGATGCCCATGTTTATTTTGATACCAATTTTATCTACTTTGGACCACTATAAAGGTACGAAGACCACATTGGACCTACAAATTAAACTTATGCCAGGACTCTTTGAAAGAACAAATTTGGCTGGGAGTCCAAATCTTTTTGTTGAAATTGATGAAAGCAAATGGGGGAAATAAACGTAAATACAATCGGGGGAGGGTTAACAAAACAGATGTCTGGAGTTTTGGTATTATTTAGCGGGATTCTCGAAAAGTGTTTCTCAACATTGTTCAGCACCGTACTGCCGCTGAATTAATACCAGTTATTCAGTGTTGTTTACCGGGAACAACAATCATTTCTGACCAGTGGGTTACCTATAACTCTCTCAGTACATTGGGTTATAGGCATCTTACTATCAACCACAGTCAGAATTTCATTGACCTAACACGGAAGTCCAGACGCAGACAAATGAGTACTTTGGTCTCGTTCTAAGACTGTATTTAAAATAATGCTAGGTTCTACGCTTGCACAACTGTCGGCACATCTGGATGAAGTGATGTTCTGCTGAAACAACAAAGGAATCCATTTTTTCCTTTCCCCTGCTCATTTCCAAAATTTGACAGTTCTTTTCTTGTAAACCACATGCAGTCTATCGTAGTCAAAGGCCGTAAATCACCTGCAAGAAAAAGATCTCATTTTAGATTAAACATAACGTAACTATTTCATGTTGCAGCACAACATCACTTCACACAGGTACTAAATTACTAATAATAGAAGTGAAGGCAATGATAAGGAATTTGTATGTTCAGTTTTAGATCCTAAAACAGCTATTAGGTTATATAAAGATAATATAATATTTAAAGTTACTTAATAGGTTAGAGAAGACCGGAATCAAACCCACGCCCCCTGTTTCATATGTCAGTGGCTAATCCTCAATAACCGTACTTATTTTTTTGGAAGAGATGGTAAAAAATGCACCCAAGGAATGGAAAAAGCCAAATGCTATCTATTTAGTTAATGCTTTTACATTTAATGTCTTTTCATGAATATTTTAATTATATTATATTTAGGCGATTATTATTCAGAGTTTGAGGAGTGAAGTGAAGGCAATGATCAGGAATCGATACAACCAAACACTCTCCTCCCATCTGAGACACAAAAGAGAAAGAAAAACAAATGCCAAACAAATAGACCCTAATGGAAACGTCAATAGCGGAAAGCCAAAACTGAGCCAATAGGATTTATAAGCATGGACGGTCCGACTTGCACAGCTTTGCCTGGGTAGCCTATTGGCCATTTTGTGGGAAAGTAACTGTCCTTTTGGCTTTCCGCTGTTGATGTTTCCATAAGGGTCTGTTGTTTTATGTTTGTGTTTCTTTCCGTTTGGTGTCTCTGATGGGAGCTGTGGGGTAATTGTATCGATTCCTGATCATTGTCTATACTTCTATTTTTATCCTAAAAGCGGTACTGCTGTGCAGTCGGTTTCAGCTCTGCGTGAATGTATCATGCAGCCAACTCTGGTAATGATCCATTAGGTGAAGCTACATAACAAATGTCAAGACAAGATTATATTTGCCCATATATGTCCATGTAACATATGTGGGCCTCTTGGCGCGGCCATATTAGGCCCAGGCTATAATTTGAACAATCTTGGCAGAGGTCTACTAGTGAAAGACGTGAACGGAATATCAAAGGCCTGGATCTTCTGGATTCAAACAAGAAGATTTATATTTCGCAGTTTGGTTGAGCAGAGTGTCTAGTCATGTAACTGACTTCAACACTCGTAATAAATTGCTAACTGCTTAACTTCTTAATCAGCGTTATCATCAAAGGGTAGATTATATTTTCTTGACGTTTTGGATCATTGAGTTCATTTGAAAATCAATTTGAAAATACAGTTCTGCTTAAACCGGTGCTAGAGGGCGTGGCCTGTGTCGCACATTTCAGGATTGGTCATGAACCGACCGAGTGTGCTATTTTAGTATATTTGGTGTATTCTTTGCTTCCAAAGGATTTCAACTATCCAGAACTTATTTATCGGTATCATAAACTATGCAAAGCCTTTCAAAATTTTACAAACGTCATTCCGATATAATTTCAAAATTTAAGGTTGAATCGATACAATTAACCAACAGCTCCAATCAGTGACACCAACGGGAAAGAACCACCAACATAAATCTCGTCAGCACCCAATTAAGTAAAATCATTCTTCGATGTACAAAGAGTGGGTACTACATAAAATAAATGTTATACGACAGACTGTATGCATGGTAGTTAATCCAATCACAATTGACATCTTGGCTTCCCTCTTTAATTGTGCGCCGGTGGAGAAGACCTCAAATTCTATGACGGTTCCAGCATAAAGGTTTACTCGGAATTAGAGAAAAATAAAGGGCTTGGTTCATTAAGTGCCAAAAATGGCCCAACTCCAGACATACTTGAAACTTTGGCTGCATAACATTTCAAGCATGATATATAGTAAAATAAAATTGTTTTACTATATTGGGGTCTGAGTTACGTCAAAATTTTGACGCAAAGGTTGTAAGTGTCGAAATATCTATAATCCCTTTTGAATATATAACATACATTGTTTTTTGGCTATATGTGAAATTAGGACTTCGTAAACATTTGAAAACCAATTTAATAACTTCAGTTTGACTCTTATCAATGCCCGAGTCATGTAGACAGAACATGCAATCCAATTTTTAATTTTCAGAACCAAACGACATGCTGATTTACCCCACCCACATAGTATATAAGTGACCTATGATACTGAACTGCAATTTTGAACATACACCTAAAAGTGAATACTTTGTATCAGTTCAGAAGTTTGTGAATTAAAGATTATTCATTTATAAACTTATGTGTAACTAATACATTCATTACAGGGTGGAATCTCAGAAAATCATCATTACCATAGCAACTATAATATAAGCAAAGCTACAGATATGTTCAATGATCACAGAAGTCTATATAGTGTTTCAAGTTGTACATTATAAGATGATCAATAAAACTGATTCAAACAAATACATTGTGTTCATTAATTGCATACCATAGATAAATATATAAGATCGGTTGCCATGGCAACAGTAAGTGAACAGGGCCTTTTGGAGATTTAATAGTAGTTTGGGTAGATAAAACGGTGAAAGACCTCAAACCACGCGGAGATTAAATGACTTCGAGACATGTTATGTGCGCTCTATTTTTTGACTGCGATGGAGTTGTGGCCCGAGTACCACCAGTACCTAAGAACAAGAGTGTCACAGGATTATTTTATATGGCAAAACTATTTCTGCTATGGTGGATCACTATGTTGCAAGGCGCTCACGTGCAGGGATGCATGGTCTTCATATTCTTCATGACAACGGCCCTGCACACAGATCAACCGTGGGAGGAGTTGAACATTAAAACATTACCAGACCTTTCTCCCTGTGATTTTTTGCTCAGCCCATATATTAAAACGTGTAATACTGCAAATGAGTTTCCAGGCTTTTGATTGGACAGCGCCAGGGCAATTATTTTCCATATACCCCGTCAGCAAAAATATATACCCCTCTCGCACCTGCCTTTGCTGAATTGTGATGTCTGTCCGCCTTCATGGATTTACCGCAGTTGATAAATATAAGCAGATTGATTTTTATAAACCACAATAAAATAGAAACTTTTGATTGTTTTTTCTGTAATAAAACTTTCATTTTAACATGACGTAAACATGTTCCTACTAAGCGCCGTGATCAACATAGTGGTGTGATGACGTCGCATATAAACATCTACTTCTCTAACGATGTACAAAATGTCACGAAAAAACTTTGCTGTATAACAAATTCGTTAATCGTTATTTTGATTCTTGGTTGGGAACATGGGCTCATATTCCCCACCTGAAAGCTATATTTGCCTAACGGCTCGGGCAATATCGCTCTCGGGGCGGGGTCAAGAATCAAAATAACTTTTAATGGGGGTGGGGGCGGGGTATGATCAAGAATCAAAATAACTTATAATGTCAGCGAGGATGTCCTTTTGAAAGCTGTCATGCCCAGGGCAGTACGTTGTTCCATTGTATAAACAATTTACCCAAAAAGGACGTCTGAATGGATCAAACGACTGAAAAAGTGCGTACAAGTTAAGGAAGAATACTTTGAGGGACTCCACTAGCTAGTTTTGACCAGGTAACCCATATATTAATAAGCCGCATCCACAACTAATATTTTCGAAACGCCCCTCGTACACATCAACTATTTGTTTACATTTTAACTGCACTACTAATGTACAGGAACATTACATAGTATTTATCATTCCGTGTAATGAACAACCAAGTAAAAACCATAATACATTTATAAATGTGAAAAAAGAGGATCTTACACAAGTGGTCATTTCATATGAAATTTATAAAACGAGTCTTTGGCGAGTATCATTAACTTCATGGGTGTGAGGTTCTGTTTATAATACAAAAATTGAAGTTGGAGCAATGATCAGGAATCGATACAATTAACCCACAGCACCCATCAGAGACACCAAAGGGAAAGAAACACAAACACGAAACAACAATAGCGGAAAGCCAAAAGGACAGTTACTTTCCCACAAAATGGCCAATAGGTTATCCAAAATAAAATAATATAAGCGACACAAATACCCAAAGACAAACCATAACAAAAATAAACCGCGGCAGACGTATTTATTTTGGACTTCGAGATGGCTTTCGACACCAATGAACTCCAAATTATTTGGTTATGGAATTGGGAAGAAGGCTCTCAAATGGATAGATTCCTTTCTTTGCTATAGAAAACAGCGCATTGTTGTTAATCATCATGGCTAATCTTCAGAGTGGACTCCAGTAGTTTTGTCTGGGATCCCTCAAGGGTCTGTTCTTGGTCCACTGTTATTCTCCCTGTATACATCAATAGTATTCCAATGTCATTTACTCAGAAGTAAGACTGTTCGCAGCTGATTGTGTTTGCTACTGGGAAATTAGAGTTACAGAGAACTCACTGAAACGTCCGAATGATATAGATAATGATGCCGGGCACAAAAACTGGGCTTGAGATTTCTGTCCGTTAAATGCAGTATTATGCAGATAACTAGGAAGAGAATCAATAAAATTGAGGCTTCTTACACTTTAGAGGAAACGGTCCTCGAGAATTAATACCTTGGTGTGACAATCACAATCGATTTGAGATAGAATAAACACATTAGCAACATGTGTACTAAGGCAAATAGAACGCTTGGTCTCCTGTGGCGAACAGCAAATCCCATGTTCAAATCATAAAAACTCACATGCTGTCTGAAAACATGGATTTCGAACTTTTGATATCACAAGATGGGCATTTCTTTGCTTATGTTACGTTGAGCGACGTAACGTTATCACCCTGAACATAGCATTTTAGAATGTTATGACATTGCTTAACAGACGTCATTGTAGACAAGATTCTGAACCAGCCGCCATGTTGGTTTGCCGGTCGCATTGGAACAGTTTATATGAATTTTCTATGGAGCTTTGGGGCGTTTTCATCACCATCGCCGTTGGAATCGAAAGTTATGCAAGAAAAAAAAAATAACAATCATCCATGGGTATTTCATTGCAATTTCATTTGCCGAGTCCCAAGGAAGATATCGGAACACTCGGCCTAGCTGCCTTATGTTTAAAGGTATTTAGCTGCATCGTGTGTGAAAAAAAAAAACACACTCTGTGTTCCTATATTGAAACGTTTTCAACATTGTTTAAACATGGATTTAACGGTGAGTATACGGGCCTCCGTGGCCTAGTGGTTAAGAGCGCTGACTGATCATTATGTCTATCACCGCTGTGGTTCGAGCCTCGCTCGGGTCATATGTGAGACGCAAAGTTCGGCAACGGAAGGTCAGTTGGTTTTTCTCCAGGTACTCCGGTTTTCGGCCACCTCTGATTAACAATCGGCTCGATATGAGTGAAATAATCTTGAAAGGGCCGTAGAACCAAAACTAAAAAAAAAAAAAAAAAACGGTGAGTGGCTGCTAGGATTTCCACTACACTGCTAGCCTGGGAATCTGTATCCGAGCTATCTATTGTCTCAGGCATGATGCGAACTGGACCGTACTTTAAAGCTAAGTGGTTTCTATCAGCCTTAGGGCTTGTGCGTCATTTCTTTCGGTAAAAGTCACTCAAAATTGGAAGCAACGTCTCTAAAATGAACTGAATAGTTTTGGTGAGGACGTCAAACCTGAAATAAAAGCTGATGTTGAGCCAACTCTGTCACTAAATTCGTTGGCAAAAAGGAAAGAAAAACGACGTGTGTTAGCTAGTAATGTAAACATATGTTGCTGATTGATAAGAACTAGAAAGCAATAAGTAAAAAAAAAAAAAAAATACACACACGGGTTTCGAACCAGGGTCGCCGGCGTGATAGTCAACGACGTTGCTAATTGAGCTAATACGTCATTTTCATGAACGCGGCGTTTCATTATAGCTAGTATCAAATTATATATCCTGATCGTGATTTTTAAAATAAAAAACAGCCGTAGATGTTACTAATTTGCCTGGAGATCAAATTAAACATTGAAACGATTACGTGCTTGTAGTGACTAGTCTGGTCAAAATTCTGGTAAATACCGGGATTAAATATCGAGGCAACTTCATTGTTTACGTAGCAGACATGGCAACGGTGTCATAGTAGATTTTGACCGGGCCGTTTTATTGTCCGGAAAACTTTTGCTCTAGTGTTTCAGAAGTGGCAGAACTGGTCTTACCTACTTTTATCAGAGTTTGATGTCAGTCAAATGAAAATTCAAGGTCCAGCTTTCGCAAATAAAACCGTTTCTATGATGTTTTTGGACATGACTTTCTCTGCGTTGCATGCAAGATCGCGTCTACACCAAATCATATTTTTTAAGATTTCATCACCAGCACAGCTGTCGACAATCATCAGATTTTTCTGACTTAACAAAAACAAGTTTAGGGACAACATTTTGTAATTTTATAGTTGTCGAGGCCTGTGCTGGTATTTAATTTTATATTTCAAAAACCAAAAAAACTCGCAAAATGGACGATTTGCGTTACCGAGGGTGTTTTCAGGAACCTTTACTGCCTTCAATAAACAAAGAAGTGAATTTCAAAACGCAAATTTTAAAAGTTTAATACTTCGTTTGCAAATATACACACCATACATATTTCAATTATGCACTTGAAAAATCAGAAAAATGTTGGGCCAATTATGACACTTAGTGAATCAACCCCTTTTATGTGCTGTTAGTTGGTGCCTGATGATCTGTCTCTGGTTGGATCCATCGGAGTCTAACTGTTGGTTTTCTTTCGCTCCAGCATTTCATTGGCTTCTTGCTTTCGAGTCCTCACCGTTGTTTCTTCTCTGTGGTTGTTTGAGTATTGTGTTCTTGGGGATGTTGCGCTGGTGAGTTAGTAGGCTTTCATGCAGACTGTATTGGTCTTAATCACGACGGAAGATAGGGGCAGGATTGCGGCCGCGTAAAATCGATTTAAGCCCACCCCCAAATGGGATTCGTTTCACTGACCGTTCCAAGTTGGTTCTTCTGTCACGGTTTATTTTTGTTATAGTTTGTCTTTGAATTTGTGTATCGCTCATATTTTTTATGTTTTTGTGTTGGATAGCCAATTGGCCATTTTGTGGGAAAGTAACTGTCATTTTGGATTTCCGCTATAGATGTTTCTATCAGGGTCTATGTTTGTGCCTCTTTCCCTTTGGTGTCTCTGATGGAAGCTTCGGGTTAATTATATCGATACTTATCATTGCCTTTACTTCTATTTCAAAGGTATTCCCTATATATGTCTATGTAAAACAAGTCGGTCCCAGTTTTAGCCCACGGGCCATAATTTGAACAAGAGGACTAAGATGGTCCTGAATTGCTCACCTAATTATACACCCCGCAAACGAAGTTTAAGGGGGTATACTGTTTTCACGTTGTCCGTCCGTTACACTTTGGTTTTCCCTGCATATCTTGCTCAACAGTTTACATAATCTTATCATTGTTTGCATAAATGTAGATACTGATGAGGTGCTGTTGCTACATGAAAATAAAGGTCTTGTGATCAATACTGTTAAAGTTATTCCCCTTTGTAATTCTTGAAAACTTGTCCGTGACACTTTTTATTTTTCTGTATATCTTGCTTAATAATTTTAATAACGTTTGTATTTATTATTCTACATTAATGAAACTTATATCACACTTGGTGGCTGAGGTAAGGAATCGGTCGTAGTAAAATATTTATCAAGGGCCCATAACTCTTCGAGTTATGCCCCTAGCCATTTTTAGGTCTAATGAGGTTAAAGTGTATAGGGACAGTTTTAGGGTGATCGTTTTGAAACTTTGCAGGTGTTTTCATATAGGTTTGAAGATGTGCCTGTGGTTTTTTTCTTACTCCTAAAATTATTTCTTTCACTTTTTTCGACTTTTTTTACTTAGCCATTTTTTTAGGTCCAATAATGTTTTAGGTCTAATAATGTAAAGGCGTATAGGGAGTGGGTACCTTGTTAGCACAACTCCTCTCATAGTTTTAGGGTGATCGTTTTGAAACTTTGCAGGTGTTTTCGTATAGGTCTGAAGATGTGCATGTGTTTTTTTCATACTCCTAAAATTGTTTCTTTCATTTTTTTCGTCTTTTTTAACTTAGCCATTTTTGAGGTCTAATAATGTTAAAGTGCATAGGGAGTGGGTACCTGTTGGCGCAACTCCTCTCACAGTTTTAGGGTGATCGTTTTGAAACTTTGCAGATGTTTTTATATACGTCTTAAGGTGTGCGTGTGGTTTTTCATACTCCTAAAACTATTTCTTTCACTTTTTTTGTCCTTTTTTAACTTCGCCGTTTTTTGAGGTCTAATAATCTTAAAGTGTATAGGGAGTTGGTACCTAGGATATAGGTCTGAAGATGTGCATGTGGTTTCTTCATACTCCTAAAATTATTTCTTTAACTTTTTCATCTTTTTTAACTTAGCAATTTTTGAGGTCTAATAATGTTAAAGTGCATAGGGAGTGGGTACCTTGTTAGCGAAAAGTTGAACAAATGCTTAAAACTCATCAAATAGATTTTGTGTTTCAATAATTTTGGGCCAAGATACCGGCTATGAGTTCAACTTCTTTTTAACTTGTCGGCTTTTTTTTTATTATTGACCATTGCCATGCGGGGGTATCTAATCTAATGCTTCTTTACTTTTTCATTTCAAAATTTTCCATAACTGTTGCACTTAGAGAGATGATCACGTTTTTAGCTTTGTTGGCACTTGTTCACCATCCCACAAAACTGGAAGCAATGTCTAAATATTTCTAACCCCTAGGAGTCCACCAATTCCTACTTGGTTTCACCGACACGGTTCCAAGTCCGTGGTCACAGTGTGTTCGTCCAATGCTAACTAACATGTCAACAAAAGAACACATATGTTGACATATAAAAATATATTAATTGCTGAAATTGTTATGACTGGGCTTGGGTGCTAGCATAATCTATCAGAAAAAAGTCTAATATATGGGTTGTATGCTGACATCAAATGTAAACTTTCAGCGGATCCCATTTGTACACCATATGCATGTTTAAAGAAAACCTATACCATTGTGAGAGGGTGGCAGGAAGTAGTTTAGGTCGTAGTACCAAAGCGTTAATCCAAAATCATTAATCCATAGACAAATGGCAAATATCAATGTTCAGATCAACATACATGGACTTCAGAAGTGTAATCAGGCGTCCGCGGATAGTAAGCATTACTTAGTAAGCAAGCTTCGCCCACCATGCCTATCGACCTGAACGAAGAAAAGGAGTAAAAGCCGAGAAGGGTATGTCCGAAAATATCATTCATACCTGTTATGCTAATACATGTACACTATGGATGTTGTGTGCACATGTGTGCATTTGTTTATATATATATGTGCATATGATGTTTTCTTATTGTGATTGCTAGAACAATTTCGGGCTTTTCATCTTAAAACTAAAATTAAGTATAATTATACTATAATGGTGATGAGTGGTAGGTTTTGGCGGCCTTCTTACATGGTGCATATATGTTTCAATGATGTGGTTCTGTCATGTTACAAGTATCTATCCATAAAACAATATACAAATTTTATTTGAATACCCATCTTATTAGGGAATAATTACAAGAACTGCTCTTGTATGGTGTAACAGGGGTTCTGTAAGATATTCCTTCAGCAAACTGCAAATTAAAAACAGTTACCTTGTACGAGGACTGTTCAAATATGAATGCAAGTAGAACGTTTTCTCATGCACTAATGCGAAAATCACCTGGAAATAAATATCACAGTGTAGAAAACATTTTACCTATACACTGATACCAAACCTGTTAAAATCCCTTCACTTTAGCCATGTATATCGTTCGATAAACACTGTCTACTCTTGTATACTAATACAAAACATGGTTGGAAGAAGATCAGAGTACGCCGTTGAAATACGGTCCTATATTAAGAATCGTTGTATTCTTGGTATACGATGCAAAAACATTTTTAATGAAATATATTCGGTTTATGGGCATAATGAAATGTCTTTTCCGACAGTTTTTCGTTGGTGTAAGAAATTCAGCTGTGGGCTAGGCTCAACAGAAGATGCACCACATGATCGTCGGCCGAAAAGAGCATCATCTGCCAAGATGGTTGCTAGAGTGAAAGAAATAGTTGCTACCGATGCACGATACACCACTAGGCAAATAGCTAGTATGGTTGGCATCTCATTAGGAGCAGCTCATACAATTCTGAAGCGGGATTTGAAAATGAGAAAGATCTGTGCTAGATGGATTCCCCATCTGTTGACAGATAAGCAGAAAAAGACACGCGTTCAGTGCGCCAAGAAGTTGCTTAAAAAGATTCCAAATTACAATGCACGGTCTTTCGCTAATGTCGTCACAGGTGACGAGACATGTGTTCACCTTTTTTAGCCAAAACGAAAGATTCAGAACAAAATATGGGCAACAAAGTATTGCAAAAGACCATGCATTGCACAGCGGACCATGAGCGTCAAGAAGGTAATCTATGCAATATTCTTTTCAAATCAGGGCCCTGCTATTCAGGTTGCTGTGCTTAAAGGCAAATCTGTATATGCGAAGTTTTACAAGAATAAAGTTCTTCGAAAATTGAAGAAATATTTCAAAGAACGAAGACCCGCAACTGGTTTGGCCAATGTCAGATTGCTACATGACAATGCGTCATCGCACAAGGCGTTCATTGTGCAAGACTATCTGAAGCAGGAAAAGGTTGTTGAACTCTCTCCCCCCCCCCCCCCCCCCCCCCCCCCCCCGTATTCCCCTGACCTTGCCCCGTGTGACTTTATTTTGTTCCCGCGGCTGAAAAAATACCTTTCTGGTCGAAAATTTGTACAGCGCAAACACCTCGGTTCTGCAATATTCCAGTGCCTTGATAGTATACCTCGAAAAGACTACCAAAATGCATTCAATGATTGGATCAGAAGACTGAAAGTTGATATATCTTTTAAAGGGGAATAGTTTGAGGGGACAAAATAAATTTTTCATCGAAATCTATCACGGAATGATTTTTATGTGCTTAATTGCATTCATATTTGAACAGTCCTCGTACCATGAAGGGAGCATACAAGTCAACCTGTAAATGAAACAATACCATTATATCTATTTTGCATGGTAAAGTCTAAAACATTAACATGTCAAGTTGCAATGAATGCAGATATGAATGGATATTTGGTACAAAAGAATGAGAATAACACTAATTATATGATTATACCATGATCTCTGCCTTTTTATTATTTGGATACTGTATATACCAAAATACCACTAGTATTGTGCTCAATTTCCGTGTATCATATCAGACCAAAAAGCCATAATGTGCCATATCAAACCAATATGCCATATAGGATCAAATAACTACCATATATCATATCAGACCATGTATGTTATCATATACAATGTCAGAACATTGTACCATATTAAACCAATATGCCATATAAGACTAAAGAACTATCATATGCCATATCAGACCAATGTGCATTATCATGTGCCATATCAAACCATTGAACTATATCAAACGAATCTGCAATAATAGACCAAAGAACTATCATATGTCATATAAGACCAATGTGCACTATCTTGTGCCATATCAGACCATTGTGCCGTATCAGACCATAATGCCATAGTACAGGGGGAACAACCTACGTCAGAGCAGTGACGTCATAACCATTCTTAGGTTTGCCGGCGTTTACTACACAAAAGGCATTTGTCACAACAAGTAGGCGCAGTCGGTGCATTAGGTCATAAAAGAATCAAACACACTGAAATCTGTCCCTGAAATGTGGCCTTTTGTTTAAATAATTCGACACAAACTGATTTGGCAATGATGTCGGAACTATCATTGTTTACAGCGCCGAATCAAATCTCGTGGCGAAGCTATCGAAGCCTTTTCAATGTTTCTATGTGGAATTAACTCACTGATAGGATGCAAATATTGTTTGTTACCAGCTGAAGTGGGTTTTCGTAATGTGCATATCTAGTTTAAAGCATTTTATTAACCCTATTTATACCAATATGGCCGCTTCTGAAATGGGTACGACATCTCTGCTATGTAGGTTGTTGCCCCTGATAGTAGACCATTGTGAAATATCAAAACATTGAGCTACCAATGTGCCATATCAGACCACAGAACTATCATATGACATATCGGATTAGTGTGATATATTAGATGGATGTGCCATATCAGACCAATGAACTACCATGTACCATATCAGACCAAAAATCTGTAATATGACATCTCAGATCAATGTGCCATATTGGACCAATGTGCCATATCAAACCATTGAGCTACCATATACTATATCAGACCTATAAGACATCACACCATAGAACTAACATTGCAATATCGGATCAGTTTGCCGGGTTGGACCGGTGTGCCATGTTAAACCTTTGAGATGCCATATACCATATCAGACCAATGTGCCATATCAGACCATTGAGCTACCATATGGCATAACAAAACAATATGTCATATAAGACCAAAGATCTGTCGTATTGTATCTCAGATTAGTATGCCATATTGGAACAGTGTGACTTATCAGACCATTGAGCTACCATATGCCATATCAGACCACCATATGCCATATCAGACCACCAGAACATTCAACTGATATATACCATATTAGGCTATTAAGCTACCATGGGCTAATCAGATTAATACACCATATCAGGTCAAATACAATAGTACTCTATTAGAATGACACATAAACAAAAGACCAGACTGACCACACAGCTCACTACCGCTCCTGTAAAAGGGAGTGCTTGTACTTCACTAACACCATTGCGCTACCGGGAGTGTTATTGCACGGGCCATTTTCCAACAAAGCCACTCTTTACCTCCAATTTCTATGTAAACAACTTTAGTTATTACTTCTATTAAACTTCAATTTATGAGTTTCCTATACCTTTTTAAATTTAATTTACGTTTTAGTTACAGTCGAACTTCGATGGGTCGAACTCGGTAGGCTCGAACACCACGTTTGGGTCGAACTGACTTTTCAGTCCCGGCAAAATTCCTATTCATTTTAACTAAACATGCCACCCTTGGCTCGAACCACGATGGCTCGAACCCTCGAACTCTAAGCCTGGTCCCTAGAGTGCATTTTCTATGTAAAATCCAACCGATGGCTCGCACTAATTACCTTTTTAAAAATTCTAATTTTATCGATCAAGTCACGCAGGCGCGTGATCAGTATCATAATACGGACCAAAAATGCGGCTCATCATTAACTCTTAAATTATGACCGATAAATGTACCGGAAGTCACCAAAATCGCCGCAGCTATGATAAAAAATCATAGTACACAAAGTTGGATCTTGCCGAGTTGGACTCCAATGGCTCGAACTACCGATGGCTCGAACTTTTTTCGGTGGTCCCGGCGAGTACTTTCATTATATTTATCTATCCATTTCTTCATTAATCTAAGTGCCGAGATGATATTTTTTGTTGTGTGTCTCTATCTACTTCCTAACGTGGTAGATTTTCATTTTCCACACTTTTTATTTATATAAAACCAAAGCTTATATACGGCTGGATAGACCTAACGGCGCTCGAGACCGACCGACATAGACAACAAGACTGATAATAACTTGAGTACTACCCTACCCCTACTCTAGCACACACTGACTCCAGATGCATAATGTAGCGGTTCGGTGATCTCTTATCCACAATCACGTGCTCACTACGTCATAAAATTGTGACGTCATTTCTAGCCCAAAGCGCCATTGCGTTCTTTGTTGTTCTTATGCTGCGTTTTAGAACATCTTTACTGATTTTTCCAATATTCTATGGTAATACTCTATGGTAAGAACTACCAAATTTAATGCTATTTACACATCATTTCATTGTTGCTAACTAGTAATATCATTGTATATAGCCGTACAATTTTCTTTATTTCGTAAAATAGAATGGAAAACTTAGCACAACCGTCGCCGATCCTATTCTCTCAAGCCCAAGCAAATTTTGCCACAAAAAATATGCCCAACTAAACTTTATCATGAATGCTGATTAAGTTACAAACCTTCAGCGAGGCGATGACATTAACTAAACATAAGTGTTTTAGCCACATGTTCAACCCTGTAAAGAGGTCACCTATACACAAATGGCTGACCCCGACCCAAACTTAACTAAAAGCACCTCCAGATATGTCTAACCCCTAGGAGTCTACCATGTCTAAACCATATCACTATATAGCTAACCCCGGCTATTTTACTGCAGTGACTCCCACACATCCCAGACCCAAACCCACCACCATTTCTTACTGGCAGAATAAACAAACCTTATTGGCGACCCCTTATCAACAAGGTTAACCTCCACATATCAAAATCGCTTACCCCTAATTCAGATCGATTAACCCTTACAATATTCAATGAGACCTTTGAATATAAACTGATGGTTGCACAGTGTGACTGAGCATTAATTCAAATTAAAATGCGAATAAATCTAACTCGGGGATAGGGATCCTGGTATACATACGACTGCCACATGGGGCCGACATGCTGTTGACAGACAGTCTTTAAATTTAAAGACAGTCTTTAAATAGAACAACTTTCTTATACCTGTTCAATACCATCCAGGTCGCACAACAAAACAGGTGCTAGAATATATCACATGCAATATAAGAAATCTGCACACTACTTACAACAATTTAATAATTGCCATATTGACAGGTACCTGTGAATTTACTTATAAAGAAGGAAAATATATATACCTAAATAACATCTGTGCAGAGGATATTATTAGGACAATACCAACAAATGTTAAAAATGGCTATACCGCATTCAGACAGTATTAAAATAATCTTTCTAGAATGCCTTTACTACTCAATCTCAATCTGGAACAGAACTAAAGGTGTATGCAACAAGAAAATGCACCAGAATCAAACTAGCAATATATCACAAAAGTACTGCAGTTATGGCCATCACAAGATTATACTTCAGGAGAGATAACTAAAATACCAGGGTACTCAGAACTGTGGTTCTTGCGCATGACATGCCTGCATAAGCTCATGCATTTCTGTACAAAGTGCCATCAGTATGTCTCAAAGGGTGTTGGAGATCACAAGCTGGTCATACTGTTATATTGGAAGGGTAGATAACTCAAATATTTATCATAGCACCCAGAATTGTGGTTCTTAGGCATGAAGCGCCGTCCCAACCTTGTATACAATTGTGCCAAGTACCATCAATACATCTCAAAGGGTATTGGAGTTATGGCCATCAAAAGGATATATTGTCATGGGAGATAATGAAAAAACCAGGGCACCCAGAGTTGTGGTTCTTGCATGTGACACACCTGCTTAGCCACATGTACAACTGTACCAAGTACCAACAATATATCTTATATCTCAAACTGTACCAAGTACCAACAATATATCTCAAAGAGTATTGGAGATGTGGCAATCACAAGGAGTGATTCTATATTATTGGAAGGGGAGATAACTCAAAAACCATGGCAGCCATAGTTGTGGTTCTTGTGCATGACACACCGTCTCGGCCTTGTGAACAACTGTGCCAAATATGATCAATATATCTTAAAGGGTATAGGAGTTATGGCCATCACATGGTAGTCAAGTACCATCAATATATCTCAAAGGGTATTGGAGTTATGGCCATCAAAAGGATATATAATATATTGTCATGGGAGATAATTAAAAAACCAGGGCACCCAGAGTTGTGGTTCTTGCATGTAACACACCTGCTAAACCTCATGTACAACTGTACCAAGTACCAACAATATATCTAAAGAGTATTGGAGATGTGGATGAACACAGCAGACAAAAAGTTAGGGTTTTGTATCAATAACTTAAGTTGGTACATACACGAGTACGATAGGCAACTCAGTGATTCAACAGTTTACCGAAATACACCATACACCGAAATAAAAGGTATAATAGAACAAAGTATCAAAAATCTAGGAAGTCTCCATAAAAAATATACAGAATATCAAGATAAAATACAATTCAAATTAAAAATACTACTGCATAGAAATGCTACAGATGTTCTACAACCTACACTAAACATCAGCCCCAAAGTCCATAAATTTGATGAAGAAGCAAAACCACAAGTGGAACCTATGCTGAAAGCTAGACCTAAAGTGAATGTTTTTCTACCTTAAACACTGAACCATCAAAACTTTTAGGTTCTATATTCAGATCCAGTCTAGAAAAATGCATTGATAAAGCAAATACAGAAGGCATAGAATCGACCATTATTAAAGGCTCCAGTGATGTTGTAGACAAACTTAGCGAATTGTCACTCAAAAGAGCAGTTTAGACAATATCTACTTTATCACTATTTGAAACTTGATAAGATTCTTATCAACTTAATGATTTATTTAACTGCATAAAAGAGAACGCATACTTTACAGTAGGGAATACTAAAATCTATGTACAAAAAGAAGGTTTTGCTATGGGATCATATGATTCAGCAGATGGCGCTAACTTAGTACTCTTCAAAGCTAAATATTTTATGGCCAAGACCGGCTACTTACACAGACACATTTTGTGTTTTAACAGATTGACAGATGCTGACAGCATCATTGCACACGTGACATTTGGGACTATAGAAAACCTTATCAAATGCATAGCATCCTACTATCCCAAAGAACTTGAAATTGAATTCAAAATTAGGAAATTCCAAACTGATTTCCTAGACCTCGTATATGGAATAGGGTATACTACATATGTAGATAGAAAAATGCTACTACCACATATATCAAAAGAAATTTAATACATATACCTACACCCACTTTCATTCAAACCACCCGGAAGGGATGTTTAAGGGTATCATCACCACAGAATGCCACAGATATAGATACCTTAGTAGTATAGAAAATAAATATATTTGCATATATGCAACCTATTCAAGCACAGACTTATGAAATGTGGATACCCAAAACAATACATACATACAAAAGCACCTTCTATCATATAATAAGGATACTGAATCAGACAACAACAAATCAAGTATGAAAATAATAATAAATAAAAAAAAAAAAAAAAAAAAAAAAGTGCAAAATCAGATGCAAACATATAGTTAACAAAACTAACAATTCGAAAAATTTACTCAAGCATATTTTCAACACCAAAGACAAAAAAAAATTAAAAAAATAAAGCTTTGCAATATAGCAATGAAAAAGCTTAAGACAATTTTATTAACAAAAAGAAACTGCATTAGAAAATACAAAAATATATAGAGACAGATATGAATGGGTAATTTTAATTTTATTACAGTTAACAGGAAATATGAATCCTTAGGTTAAAGAAACAACAGGACAAAATGCTAATTTTGCAACATCACATATATGGATTAATCTACTTTTGACAATATAAAAGAAGGACCAGAAGAGATGTCTGTAATGGATGAACTACAAGCCAGAAGGACTTAGACAAATTACTAATGACACGCGCTATTATGCGTACATAGTAAAAAGATACACACAAATTGAGCTTGGAAACTATGAAACTTATATAATGATTGTCATCTGCTCGCTAAAGACTGACTCTTTCCTAATCCTTGAGTGTGACCCATGCATATTAATAGACAGGTTTAAACAAAAGATGTATAACAGCTTAAAGATACCGGTGTATGGAGAACTATATGAACATTTCTATATGGAGAATGTTTAATTTATAACCAGAATAGGATTTTCATGGGGCGTGGCGTATACTGTATGGACAATATTCCAGATACAACTAAAATTATTACCTTAAATATAGTAACTGCACCATGTCCTGTGCTCATCTGATACCATAACAGTTTTAATTATACCCCAGCCCTCCGCTCATCCCCGGGCTTGGTCCAATTATGGTAATGAAATGTCAGAAAGAGCAAAAAAGAATGATTTACAATGATATACAGTTAGTATTACAAACATACCACATGCTCTTATTATTACTAAATATTACATCATGGCATACATACACATAAATATGTATTTTTGGAAAAACGCAGGAATATTTAGATGACTGCATTGTGGCGGCCCGAGGGTTGGGCGCCTGTTAACCGGTTAAAGGTCATTGGTGGAACAGTTGGTGTCAGATATAGAATGACTACCAATGGTTTCACCGACACGGTCCCATGTTCGTTGTCACAGTGTGTTCATCCAATGATAACTAACATGCAAAAAAAAAAGAACCCATATACGATCTGCTGACATATAAAAATATAGTAAGAAAACTGTGGCGGTCTAGGATACTGCATGGTTTTATTTTTTAATTAATAAAGTATACCAGGAAACATTATTTAGCTTTACTTATCAGCCATGGTTGATGCACCGGTGCTATTGTGTATTTCTGTATAACCTTACAAACATGTATTAGTAGATAGTAAAACAAAAAAAAAACAATAACATTGTGTACATACAATGACACACCATTTATGACATATACCGGATGGCTTGCCATTTTACAATATGTATGACATGCCATTTTGCAGGTGTCAAGATAGCAAAAGCAAAGTGTCGTTGAGCAAATATTTGACTTGTTGCAGGCGTATGGTTGCAAATGATGATTTGTTACTGGAAACTGCATGAGAATACTTGTTTCTCAACTTGCTGAAATTGTTATCATTGGGCTTAGGTGCTAGCAAAATGCTAGTACACTAGCCTTGTCTATCAGAAAATCAGTCTAATATATGGGTGGTATGCTGACATCAAATGTAATCTTTGAGCGGATCCAATTTGTACACCATATGCATGTTTAAAAATAATATACCATTGTGAGAGGGTGGCAGGAAAATATCATTCATCCTTGTTATGCCAATATATTTACACATGTATGCATTTGTTTATATGTGCATATGATGTTTTCTTATTGTGATTGCTAGAAAATTTCGGGCTTTTCATATTAAAACTAAAATTAAGTATAGTTATACTATAATGGTGATGAGTGGTGAGTTTTTGCGGCCTTCTCACATGGTGCATATATGTTTCAATGATGTGGTTCTGTCATGTTACAAGTACCTAACTATAAAGCAATATACAAATGCTATTTGAATGCCCATCTTATTAGGGAATAATTACAAGAACTGCTCTTGCATGGTGTAACCGGGTTCTGTAAGATATTCATTCAGCAAACTGCAAATTAAAAACAGTAACCTTGTACCATGAAGGGAGCATACATGTGAACCTGTAAATAAAAGAATACCATTATACATATATGAATAGACTTCATTGATAGGGACACGTGCCATCAGGGTATTCACCGACCAGACTTTGTTATAGTACCGTTTTTTATCATTGTTTATGAACGTAACGTTACTGACGCCGGAAGTAACGTCGTTACGCATTGTTGCTATGTCAATAACTTAACGTCTTCTTGAAAATCTGTTAGAACAGTGAATCCGGGAGAAGCGTATAAAATATACAAAATTGTGTGGCGATATCGGACTTTGTTGATTTTCTATATATATATATATATATATATATATGTATATATTTTGCCTGGTAAAGTAGAAGTAAAACAAAGATCAGGAATTGATACAATTAACTTACTCCACCCATAAAAGACACCGAAGGGAAAGAAATACAAACATTAAGCGACCAGACCATAATGGAAACCTAAACAAAGGAAGGCCATAAGGACAGTTACTTTCCCACAAAATGGCCATATGGCCATCCACAACCAAAAGACACAAGTGATACACACAGTAAGTAACAAACAACAACATAAATAAATCGCCACAAAAGAGCCGCCTTGGAACGGTCAGTGGGGGGCTAAAACCGATTTTACGTGGCCACAATCCTCGCCCTTACTTCCGTCGCGATTTAGACAAATAATTTGTTCAGTCCGCGTGAAGGCCTCCTAACTCATCAGTGCAACATCTCCGTGAACACAAAAATCAAAGAACCACAGAGGTGAGACAACGGTGAGGACTCGACAGCAAGAAACCACAGAAATGCTGGAGCAAAAGAAAACCAACAGTTAGACTCCGATGAGCCCGACCAGAGACAGAGCATCAGGCACCAACCAACATTATCTCTCTAATTTTCAATAAGCCTTTACGTTGGAGCCGTCATAGAATCTGAGGCCTGATCCACCGGCGTGTAATTAAAGAGGGAAGCAAAGTTGCCAACCGTGATTGGGTTAACTACCATGCATGCAGTCTGTCGTATAATATCCATGTTGTATCCAATCTTTTTATATCGAAGAATGATTTTACGAAATTGGGTGCTGAAGTCATTGCGGTTATATATTTTTCTGAATTTATATACCAAGTCACCATAAAATTCGGGTTCCGATAGACCTTGTTGCAGAAGAGATTTAAGTCCAATATTGAATTTTGAAATTAAATCAGAATGGCGTCTATAAAATTTTGAAACGGCTTTGCGTAGTTTATGGTACCGATAACCCTGATTAAGGAGTTTAGCCGTTAATAATTTATTACGAGTGTTGAAGTCAGCCACACGACTACACACTCTAGCAAATCGAATTAATTGCGAAATATAAACGCCATAGGATGGCGCACGAGGAACATCACCATCCAAAAAAGGAAAATTTACAATCTCAAAACCAAAGTCATCGCGTTTATCACAAATTTTGCACCAAACAAATCCATCTACAATTGATAGATGTAAATCCAAAAACGGGGCCTCGGTATCAGAAGAATTTGCTTTATTTAACTGAAGTTCTAGGGGGTAAATCTGACTGATCAAACCATCAAAATAGGTATTATCAGTATTTAATAAATCATCTAAATATCTAGAAGTAGAGCTAAAAGCTTCAATAATTTCAGATTGGTTATCAATGGAAAGCGACAAAATGAAGTCTCTTTCATAACAATACAAGAACAGATCAGCCACAAGAGGTGCGCAATTAGTACCCATCGGAATACCCACAATTTGTCTAAATAACTTAGTACCGAATCTAATATAAATATTGTCAAGTAGAAAGGTGAGGGCATTACACACTTTCTGACATGACCAAAGTGTATAATTCTTATGCTCTTTAGAAGTGAAAAACGCATTTCTGACATTACATGCAAGATAGAGAGAATCTTCTCTGTGAAAAGCCCATTCAATTAAATCATTAAGCTTTTCTTTTAAAAGATTATGAGGAAGTGTAGTGTAAAGAGTGGAAAAATCGTAGGTAGACTAGAAGCACGAAAATGTCTAGATTTCAATTTATTTAAAACCTCATTCGAATTTTTTATAGACCAAAACAGATTTCTTCCTGATCTTTCAAAGACTTTATCACAATATTTAATTACATGCGTTTTATTACAAAGTCTAAAACATTAACAAGACAAGTTGCAATGATAGGAATGGATATTTGGTACAAAAGAATGCAAATGACACTAATTATATGAATGTACCATGATCTATGCTTTTTATTATTATTATTTTGATACTGTATAAACCAAAAGTACCACTAGTATTGTGCTAAGTTTCCGTGTGCCATATCAAACCAATATGCCATATAAGATTAAAGAACTACCATATCAGACCTATTTACGTTATCATATACCATGTGTGAACACTGTACTATATTATACCAATATGCCATATAAGACCAAAGAACTATCATATGTCATATAAGACCAATGTGCATTATCATGTGTCATATCAGACCATTGAACCATATCAAACGAATCTCCAATAACAGACCAAATAACTATTATATGCCATGTCAGACCAATGTGCACTATCTTATTCCATATCAGATCATTGTGCCATATCAGAAAATTGTGTCATATCAAACCAATCTGCACTATCATGTGCCATATCAGACCATAATGCCATAGTAGACCTATCAAAACATTGAGCTACCATATACCATATCAGACCAATGTGCCATATCAGACCATAGAACTATCATATGACATATCGGATTGGTGTGCCATATTAGATGTATATGCCACATCAGACCAATGAACTACCATGTACCATATCAGACCGATGTTCCATACCAGACCAAAAATCTATAATATGACATTTCAGATCAATGTGCCATACAATATTGGACCAATGTGCCATATCAGACCATTGAGCTACCATATACTATATCAGACCTATAATACATCACACCATAGAACTATCATATGCGATATCGGATCAGTTTGCCGGGTTGGACCGGTGTGCCGTGTTAGACCATTGAGATGCCATATACCATATCAGACCAATGTGCCATATCAGACCATTGAGCTACCATATGACATATCAAAACAATATGTCATATCAGACCATATCTAAGATTAGTATGCCATATTGGAACAATATGACTACTCAGACCATTGAACTGTCCTATGCCGTATCAGACCACCATACCATTCAACTGATATATACCATATTAGGCCATTAAGCTGCCATGGGCTAATCAGATCAATACACCATATCAGGTCAAATACAATAGTACTCTATTAGAATGACCCATAAACAAAAGACCGGACTGACACCACAGCTCACTATGGCTCCTGTAAAAGGGAGTGCTTGTACGACGCTAACACCATTGCGATGCCGGGAGTGCTATTGCACGGGTTATTTCCAACAAAGCCGCCCTTTTTCCTCCAATTTTTATGTAAACATTTTTAATATTACTTCTATTAAACTTCAGTTTATGAGTTATTATACCTTTCAAATTTATTTTACGTTTTAGTTACTTTTATATTATTTATCTATCCATTTCTTCATTAATCTAAGTGCCGAGATGGTCTTCTTAGTTGTGTGTCTCTATCTACTTCCTAACGTTGTAAATTTTCATTTCCACACTTTTTAGTTTATATACAAGCAAAGCTTATATACGGCTGAATAGACCTAACAGCGCTCGAGCTGTAGACCGACCGACATAGACAACAGGACGGATAATAACTTCAGAACTACCCTACCCCTACCACCCACCGACTCCAGATGCATAATGTAGCGGTTCGGTAAACTCTTGACCACAATCACGTGCTCACTACGTCATAAAATTGTGACGTCATTTCTAGCCCAAAGCGCCATTGCGTTCTTTGTTGTTATTCTGCTGCATTTCAGGACATCTTTACTGATTTTTCCAATATTCTATGGTTAGAACTACCAAATTTAATACTATTAAAACATCAACTAGTATTATCATTGTATATAGCCGTACAACTTTCTATCGTAAAATAGAATGAAAAACTTAGCACAACCGTCGCCGATCCTATTCTCTCGAAGTCCAAGCAAACTTTGACATCAACAATATGTCCAATTAAACTTTATTATGAATGCTGATTATGTTACAAACCTTCAGCGAGGCGATGACAATCGTTATGTGTATAAACTAAACATAACAGGTGTTTAAGGCACATTTTCAACCCTGTCAAGAGGTCATCTATATACAAACGGCCTACCCCGACACAAACTTAACTAAAACCACGTCTAAATATGACCCCTAGGCGTCTACCATTTCCTATCTCGACTAAACCATATTACTATATAGCAAACCCCAAACCCTGGCTATATTACTGCAGTGACTCTCACACATCCCAGACCCCACCCCACCACCATTTCTTACTGATAGAATAAACAATCCTCATTGGCGACCCCTTATCAACAAGGTTTACCTCCGCATATCAAAATTTCTTACCACTAATTCAGATCGATTAACCCCTACATTATTCAATGAGACATTTGAATAAAAACCGATGATGGCACAGTGTGACTGAGCATAAATTCAAATTAACATGCGAAAAAATCTAACTGGAGGCTAGGGATCCTGGTAAACATACGACTGCCACATGCTGTTGACGCAGTGGGGTGCCATACGGGTGGTTGCATCTGGTTGACGTATGTATTTATGTAAATAAAAAATTGAAAAAAGAAAAGAACACAAAAAATGATACCTAATAACAATAAATAGTAAACAAACCCTTTTATTTTCATGGCAGATCATGTGGTGGTTGATGTTGACTAAATGTAGAACTGGATCATTAGAAGAGACCTTGCCATAACAAGTGTGACTTCAGACAAAGATTCAATTGGGAAACATAGAATAATATTATTGCATATTAACACAGTGCACCAGTCAATTATGCATAATGGATCCCAACAAAATAAGCACACGTTGTGCTGGTGTTGCTGTCCTATACATAAGACACAATGTCTTAATGTTGTTTAATGTGTTAGTCCTTCCTACATATACATTGTGGGCTACTTGTAACCACTTGCGCCTGATTTGTTTTTGTTTTGTTATGGGGGAGACTACGTGATGTCCCTTTCTGCTGAAAACGAGTCTGAAATCATTGAAGCTTTTAGCTCCACTTCTAGATATTTGGCTGATTTATTAAATATTGATATTACCTATTTCGATGGTATGATCAGTCAGATTTACCCTCAGAACTTCTATTTGACGCAATACATTTCATTGGAGACTATATGAAACTTGATAAGATTCTACTCAACTTAATGAAAGATTTATTTCACTACTTAAAAGAGAACGCATACTTAACATTAGGAAATTTCAAACTGAAACATAGGAAAAAGATACATACAAATTGAGCTTGGAAAATATAAAACTTACATAATGATTGTCATCTGCTCGCTAAAGACTGAGTCTTTCCTAATCCTCGAGTGTGACCAACGCGGATTAATAGACAGGTTTAAACAAAAGATGTATAACAGCTTAAAGATACCGGTGTATAGAGAACTATATGAACATTTCTATACGGAGAATGTTTAATTTATAATCATAATAGTAGTTTCATGGGACATGGCGTATACTGTATTGACAATATTCCAGCTACAACTAAAATTATTACATTAAATATAGTAACCGTAGCATGCCCTATGCTCATCTAATACCATAACAATTTTAATCATACCCCAGCCCTCCGCTCAGCTCCGGGCTGGGTCCAATTATGGTAATAAAATGTTAATATGTGCAAAAACGAATGATTTACAATGATAAACAGTTAGTATTACAAACATCCTACATGCGCTTATTATAACTAAGTATTATTTCCTGTGCAGTTACTTCTGACATACATACACATAAATATGTATTTGTGGAAAAGCGCAGGGTTATTTAGATGACTGTATTGTGGCGACCCGAGGGTTGGGCGCCTGTAAACCAGTTAAGGGTCATTGGTGGGACAGTTGGTGTCAGATATGACTACCAATGGTTTCACCGACACGGACCCAAGTCCGTGGTCACAGTTTGTTCATCCAATGATAATTAACATGTAAACAAAAGAACCCATATACAATCTGTTGAAATATCAAAATATAGTAATAAAACTGTGGCGGTCTAGGTTACTGCATGGTTTTATTTTCTAAATAATAAAGTATACCAGGAAGCATTATTTAGCTTAACTTATCAGCCATGGTTGATGCACCGTTGCTATTGTGTATTTCTGTATAACCTTACATACATGTATAGTAGATGGTAATCTTTAATCAGTACTGCTGCCATGATGTTGAGACAAGAGACATGTTTCTTTTATAAAAAAAAAAAATATAAAAATATTGTGTCCGTAGAATGACACAACATTTATGACATATCCCGGATGGCTTACCATATTACAATTTGTATGACATGCCATTTTGCAGGGTCAATATAGCAAAAGCAGAGTATCATGGAGCAAATATACAACTTGTTGCAGGCGTATGGTTGCGGATGATTTGGTTGGGCCCATCGGAGTCTAACTGTTGTTTTTCTTTTGCTCCAGCATTTCAGTGGTTTCTTGCTGTCGAGTCCTCATCGTTGTCTCTCCTCTGTGGTTCTTTGATTATTTGTGTTCACGGAGATGTTACACTGATGAGTTAGGAGACCTTCATGCGGACTGAACAAATTATTTGTCTAAATCGCGACGGAAGTAAGGGCAAGGATTATGGCCACGTAACATCGATTTAAGCCCCCAGTGGAAATCTTTCCACTGGCAGATTTCCACTGGCCGTTCCAAGGCGGTTCTTCTATGGCGGTTTATTTATGTTGTTGTATGTTACTTACTGTGTATATCACTTGTGTCTTTTCATTTTTGATGGCCATATGGCTATTTTGTGGGAAAGTAACTGTCCTTATGGCATTCCTTTGTTTAGGTTTCCATTATGGTCTGGTCGCTTCATGTTTGTGTTTTTTCCCTTTGGTGTCTTTGATGGTCGGAGTAAGTTAATTGTATCGATCCTGATCTTTGTTTTACAACTACTTTGCTACTGGAAACTGCATGTGAATACTACTTGTTTCTCCTTTGGTGTCTTTGATGGTCGGAGTAAGTTAATTGTATCGATCCTGATCTTTGTTTTACTTCTACTTTGCTACTTGAAACTGCATGTGAATACTACTTGTTTCTCAAATTGCTGAAATTGTTATGATTGGGCTGGGGTGCTTGCAAAATGCTAGTACATTAGCCAAATCTATGAGTAAAACAGTCTAATATGCGAGTGGTATGCTGACATCAAATGTAATCTTTGAGCGGGTCCCATTTGTACACCATATGCATGTTTAAATAAAAAATATACCATTGTGAGAGGGTGACAGGAAAATATCATTCTTACCTGTAATTAACTAAAATTAAGTATAATTATAATATACTGGTGATGAGTGGTGTGTTTTGGCGACCTTCTCACATGGTGCATATATGTTTCAATGATGTGGTTCTGTCATGTTACAAGTACCTTAGTATTAAGCAATATACAAATGCTATTTGAATGCCCATCTTATTAGGGGATACTTACAAGAACTGCTCTTGCATGGTGTAACAGGGGTTCAGTAAGATATTCCTTCAGCAAACTGCAAAATAAAAACAGTAACCTTGTACCATGAAGGTAGCATACATGTGAACCTGTAAATAAAACAATACCGTTATATCCATTTTGCCTGGTAAAGTCTAAAATATTAACAAGACAGGTTGCAGTGATATGAATGGATATTTGGTACAAAAGAAGGAAAATAACACTAATTATATGATCTGCCTTAGTTATTATTGTTTGGTAGTAGTATTGTGCTCAGTTTCCGTGTGTCATATCAGACCAAAAAGCCATAATGTGCCATATCAAACCAATATGCCGTATAAGATCAAAGAACTATTTGCCATATCAGACCTATGTACGTTATCATTTATCATGTCTGGCCATTGTGCCATATTAAACCAATAAAACCATAGAACTATCAGATGTCATATCAGACCAATGTGCATTATCATGTGCAATATCAGACCACTCAACGGTATCAAACGAATCTTCAATAGTAGACCAAAAAACTATCATATACCATATCATACCAATGTGCACTATCTTGTGCCATATCAGACCATTGTGCCATATCAAACCAATCTGCATTGTCATGTGCCATATCAGACCATAATGCCATAGTAGACCATTGTGACATATCAAAACATTGAGCTACCATGTACCATATCAGACCAATGTGCCATATCAGACCACAGAACTACCATATGACATATTGGATTAGTGTGCCATATTAGATAGATATGCCACATCAGACCAATGAACTATCATGTACCATATCTGATCAATGTTCTACACCAGACCAGAAATCTGTTATATGACATCTCAGATCAATGTGCCATATTGGACCAATGTGCCGTATCAGACCATTGAGCTATCATATACTATATCAGACCTATCAGACATCACACCATAGAACTATCATATGCAATATCGGATCAATGTGCCTGGTAAGACCGGTGTGCCATGTCAAACCAATGTGCCATATCAGACCTTTGAGCTACCATATGACATATCAAAACCATATGTCATATCAGACAAAAGATCTGTCGTATTGTATCTCAGATTAGTATGCCATATTGGAACAGTAAGACCATTGAGCTGTCATATGCCATATCAGACCACCAGGCCATTCAACTGATAAATACCATATTAGGACATTAAGCTACCATTGGCTAATTAGATCAATACACCGTATCAGGTCAAATACAATAGTACAGTATTAGAATGACACATAAACAAAAGACCAGGGCCCAGTTGTTCAAAGCATCGTTAGGTTAATGAGCTCGTTAGTGGTCATATTGTTATCGGTGTAAGCAAGTAAAATATCTAAAATTTTGTTATTCTTGCCGAAAAATTAGCATATTTACCATAATAAATGATCAGAGTTTTAACGATACGTTAACTAACGACGTCGTAAGTTTTGAACAACTGGTCCCAGACTGATACCACAGCTCACTACGGCTCCTGTAAAAGGGAGTGATTGTACTTCGCTAACACCATTGCGATACCGGAAGTGCTATATCACGGGTTATTTTCCAGCAAAGCCACCATTTTTATGTAAAATACTTTAGTTATTACTTCTATAAAACTTCAGTTTATGAGAGTTTATACCTTTTTTAAATTTATTTTACGTTTGAGTTACTTTCATACTATTTATTTATCAATTTCTTCATTAATCTAAGTGCCGAGATGATCTTTTTAGTTGTGTGTCTCTATCTACATCCTAAGGTTGTAGATTTTAATTTTCCACACTTTTTAGGTTATATACAACCAAAAAATACAAACTATTTTTAGATGAACTCGTTACTGGTGTGAAATTGCATGTCCCCCACTTACGATACCGCCAAATAATAAAAAATGGTGTCCAGTGTTTCTTTTCCTTGCTCGGTGGTTCCTCAAGCAACATCACACGTCATAAACAGCACTCGAATTGCCTTGTTAATACATGGGTTTTGCTGATTATTGCATGGTTTTTAATAACATGCGGCACCGATTTTATGCAATAATACCAGAAGTATAAATAAGTCCTGGATCTGGAAGCTAGGAATACACTACCGAACAGAAAATTATGGGTGTACATAATTCCTTGGCCAGACTAGCTAGTTTCGGTCATTTAGGCCGCATCAGTGACTCTAAAAATTCCACATTGTTCTCAATGACCCAAAAGGACAAGATAATTTCAAAATTCCACAATGGAATCAATGATCCAAAAGGTAATATTACCAAAGAAGTAAAATAATATAAGCTTAGGTCCTATCTGAAAATGAAGTAATTTCAGCTCAGATGGAGGATTCTGCTTCCTGGTTGGAGAATGGACTGTGCGTCTTACAGCCTTTTAATCTGTTCAAGGTAGTGCCCATCTCTACATATTATACAATACAAAAATATACAAAGTTGAGATATCCTTCCTCCGCGAAAATTAGGTATCTAAGAGGAATTGTTAAGGCATCTGGACAATGACGTCATTAGCTGAATTGAGATATGTCTCAAATAACACTGAAAACTTAAATTCAAAACACGCTGTCAGGAACGGAGTTGTGCATTGAAAAATCATATAATGTCCACATGTTAGTGGTTAATTGTAGGGATTTAATAAGATTGGGTTGAGTGACGAAACAGGTCTCATTGACACTGCCCCTTTAAAAAGTTTGATTCATAATGCCCATACATTAGTGGTTAATTGCGGGGATTTAATAAGATTGGGCTGAGTCACGAAACAGGTCTCATTGACACTGCCCCTTTGAAAAGTTTGATTTATCAACTCCGTTTCCTTCTCCTTTATTAAGAGTAGAATACCCTGGCCTGTCTTTCTTCTGGCTATTGGTATACCTGTAGTGGTCTCCGGGATTTGCCTTAACATCACCCACCAAGTTATTCAAATACAAAGCATGCTGATTTAATAAAAATCATGCTGATTTTTTATGCCATTCTTAATTTCTCGCCTCAAGTTTTCAAATTCTGTCCGTAGTTTACCATTTCCCACTTTTATTTTATTTTATTTTTGCCTTAGTATGAATATTATTCCTTTTGTGATTTTTGATAAGGTATCAGAGGAAGACCCAGTCATTATGATAACATACCCATGCTTCATAGTGCATTTTTTTCACGTCTTAAAACAAGGCTATCGGTATCATGAACTTTGCAAAGCATTTTCGAAGTTTTTCCATAGACATTATTAATTGATTGAAACATATAATGTCATGTTGAAAACACTCCTGCAACAATGGGTGTCGCAACCTGTATGTTATGGAGATTTGCTCTATAAATTTAAGAAAATTCTAGGCAAACCTACTTTTTCGGAGAAATTCAAAACGACCATAATTCGTTATAAAAAGGATGGGCTTAGTTTGAAAATCATGCGACAGACCGCATGTTTGGTTGTCGACCGAATCACGGTAGATAGCTATGCTGGAGTCCTTGATTGCAAGGTAGCTATGCTGGACTCCTTGTTTGCACGGCGGCCGGTCAGGCTTCAGACTCAATGACGGCATCGGCATTGACCTTTTTTAAAAGAGGGCTGACGCCTGATGCGATGTCTGTCGCGTTGTCTGTCACTGGGTTCATCGTGGTTTAACTAACGATTTTCTCTAGCTCTGGCCAACAGTGTAAGGGGGATAGGCTAGCAACCCTCATCTTTGCTTTATCTCAGTGTTTGAATTTGAGTTATGTCCCTGTGATGATGCATTGATTGATTTATGTTCCTATGAAGCTGCATTGAGTTGGTGCCTGATGCTCTGTCTCTGGTCGGGCCCATCGGAGTCTAACTGTTGGTTTTCTTTTGCTCCAGCATTTCAGTGGTTTCTTGCTGTCGGGTCCTCACCGTTGTCTCACCTCTGTGGTTCTTTGATTATTTGTGTTCACGGAGATGTTGCACTGATGAATTAGGAGGCCTTCATGCGGACTGAACGAATTATTTGTCTAAATCGCGGCGGAAGTAAGGGCGAGGATTGTGGCCACGTAAAATCGATTTAAGCCCCCCAGTGGAAATCTTTCCACTGACCGTTCCAAGGTTTGTTTGTGTTGTTGTTTGTTAATTACTGTGTGTTTCACTTGTGTCTTTGCCATTTTGTGGGAAAGTAACTGTCCTTATGTCCTTCCTTTGTTTAAGTTTCCATTATGGTTTGGTTGCTTAATGTTTGTATTTCTTTCCCTTTGGTGTCTTTGATGAGTGGAGTAAGTTAATTGTGTCGATTCCTGATCTTTGTTTTACTTCTACTTAGGAAATCATTAAGCACACCCAATTTTTAATGTTTATTGTTGGGAACAACACCCTAACCTAGGGCGAAGATTCGGCCGGTAAATCTTTAAGCCGCCCCCCCCCCCCAACTCTGGTGGCTCTTACTGCTGACCGTTTTAAGGCGGTCGTTTTGGTGTTGGTATTTTGCTGTCATTTTTGCTGTTTGTCTGCGACTTTGTTGTGAGTTGTTGTTTAGTGTTTTCTAATAGTCTGACCACTCTGTGTTGGGCAGAGGGGGCTGATTATTCCATGTCATAAACGCTCGTAATTTTTCTTGTTTTGTGTGTTTGTTTCCTCTTTCTCTTGGTGTCAAGTGGGCTGCGTCTTGTGGTTGTGGCGCTCCTATTCTTTATTTATATTTTTCAAAATGGCTACTTTTCTGATGAAAACCAAGATATATTCTTATTTACACTGCAAACATAGCTTTTGGGTGCTTGTTAGAACCGGTTCTAACGAGTACCCACAACCTAAGTTTTGGAGCATAAAAAAGAAACATAATGTACCCCCGTAAACCAGTATTCTCTATATAAAGTGGGGTTTAAAGGGATGCTCGTTTCAAGGACATGTTCGGTACTCCATGGGACTCGACTGGACTAGACGGCCATCTTGAAGTGACAACACCAGCCAAGCTGCCGGGAGAATTTCACCCATTTATCCAGTTAATCGAGAGAAAAAAACAAGGAAGATAAGAAAAAAAAAAAAAAAAAAAACAAGACCAAAAGGCAGTGAAAAAAGAAGACAACACAAAAAAATTGGAAATGCCACCAACCACAAGGTGTATAGGCCTGCGCATTGGGTGACTGCATATGTTAGATAAGAAATGGGTGGCAGTTCGGAGTTCGTGTGATAGATTTTAGGAGGGATGCTACTATTTCAGTCGAGTCTATAACAGAACTGGGAAGGAAACTTTTCTGTCATGATGGAAAATGCCAGTATGGAAACCATCGGAGTCTAACTGTTGGTTTTCTTTTGCTCCAGCATTTCAGTGGTTTCTTGCTGTCGAGTCCTCACCGCTGTCTCACCTCTGTGGTTCTTTGATTATTTGTGTTCACGGAGATGTTGCACTGATGAGTTAGGAGGCCTTCATGCAGACTGAACAAATTATTTGTCTAAATCGCAACGGAAGTAAGGGCGAGGATTGTGGCCACGTAAAATCGATTTAAGTCCCCCAAATCTTTCCACTGACCGTTCGAAGGCGGTTCTTCTGTGGCGGTTTATTTATGTTGTTTGGTACTTACTGTGTGTATCACTTGTGTCTTTTTATTTTGGATTGCCATTTTGTGGGAAAGTAACTGTCCTTATGGCCTTCCTTTGTTTAGGTTTCCATTATGGTCTGGTCGCTTAATGTTTGTGTTTCTTTCCCTTTGGTGTCTTTGATGGGTGGAGTAAGTTAATTGTATCGATTCCTGATCTTTGTTTTACTTCTACTTTTAGTGACATGAATGTAGAACTAAGTCCCTTAGTGGCACAGCAATTCATAGTTTATGTGACCTTGATGGAAATGTGTGTTCCTTTCAAGAGCATCTAAATGCCAGGGGTATTTATCCTTCTCAGTTTTATATCTACTAAAAAGACTGAGGGCAAAGAGTCGCAGACTCAAGATAACGTAAATTCTGAAACTCTAGAGGAAGTTGCAACATTTATTCTGAATGGTAAAATCCCTGGAAATATCAACATCAGATATACCAAAGAGGTACAGTCTAAATATTGGAATGGTCAATCGAAATTAGTGTTTATAGCATGCATGACTGTTGGTCAATAATTGGAGGAATCTTTTGTGAGTTCGACGATTATAATCCATGTTTGGATGATTTTAATTACTTCCATCGGTATTGATGAGAAAGTTTATTTTGAAATAGACAATGAGACAAAAGATATTGTTTGCCATGAAACTGAAATGGATAATGAATAATTCATTTATCCACCCCATGTCCTGCACGGCACAGAAAAATTAACTGCGACAGGAATCGCCCACTACTATCTTGTTTTGGCTGTGATTGCAAAAATAGAATGATTCACTGGTTATTAAATAATGGAAGGATATTATCTGGTCAAAACGTAATGGCTATAAAAGTTTCATAAGGTGGTACCTACAAATGCGGTGTGGATGAAAGGACCGAATTTAAAATGCTCTACCCAGCTGTCCAGGTAGAAACTTCCATGGAAAGTAGAAGTAAAACAAAGATCAGGAATCGACACAATTAACTTACTCCACCAACCAAAGACCCCAAAGGGAAAGAAATACAAACATTAAGCGACCAGACCATAATGGAAACCTAAACAAAGGAAGGCTATAAGGACAGTTACTTTCCCACAAAATGGCCATATGGCCATCCAAAATTAAAAGACACAAGTGATACACACAGTAAGTAACAAACAACAACATAAATAAATCGCCACAGAAGAACCGCCTTGGAACGGTCAGTGGAAAGATTTCCACTGGGGGGCTTAAATCGATTTTACGTGGCCACAATCCTCGCCCTTACTTCCATCGCGATTTAGACAAATCATTTGTTCAGTCCGCATGAAGGCCTCCTAACATTGCGATTTAGACAAATCATTTGTTCAGTCCGCATGAAGGCCTCCTCATCATTGCAACATCTCCGTGAACACAAGTAATCAAAGAACCACAGAGGTGAGACAACGGTGAGGACTCGACAGCATAATACCACTGAAATGCTGGAGCAAAAGAAAACCAACAGTTAGACTCCGATGGGCCACACCAGAGAAATAAAATTCGGGTTCCGATAGACCTTGTTGCAGAAGAGATTTATGTCAAATATTGAATTTTGAAATCAAATCAGAATGGCGTCCATAAAATTTTGAAAAAGCTTTGCATAGTTTATGGTACCGATAACCCTGATCAAGAAGTTTAGCCGTTAATAATTTATTACGAGTGTTGAAGTCAGTAACCTGACTACACACTCTAGCAAATCGAATTAATTGCGAAATATAAACGCCAAAGGATGGCGCACGAGGAACATCGCCATCCAAAAAGGAAAATATACAATCTCAAAATCAAAGTCATCGCGTTTATCATAAATTTTGCACGAAATAAACTCATTTACAATAGATAGATGTAAATCCAAAAACGGGGCCTCGGTATTAGAAGATTTGCTTTATTTTACTGAAGTTCTGGGGGTAAATCTGACTGATCAAACCATCGAAATAGGTATTATCATTAATTAATCATCTAAATATCTAGAAGTGGAGCTTAAAGCTTCAATAATTTCAGATTGGTTATCAATGGAAAGCGGCAACATGAAGTCTCTTTCATAACAATACAAGAATAGATCAGAAACAAGAGGTGCGCAATTAGTACACATCGGAATGCCCACAATTTGTCTAAATAACTTAGTACCGAATCTAATAAATATATTGTCAAGTAGAAAGGTGAGGGCATCACACACTTTCTGACATGACCAAAGAGTATAATTCTTATGCTCTTTAGAAGTGAAAAATGCATTTCTGACATTACATGCATGATAGAGAGAATCTCCTCTGTTCCACTTCTTCAGAATAGTCCTCACTTGTTGCAAGTCAGAGACAGTTGGGCATGGCTACCTTATGGAAGCAGTTGTTACAGTTTCTGAAGTGGCTGCAACATCGGAGGAAAAACATCATAACTAACATCAGTTATTGATAATGCACAATTTGGAAGTAAGAAAGCGAAAGAAGGTACAGAATAGCAAGATAAGACAGGCACAGGATCGTCCCATATAACTGAGAAAACAAATATTCCACCGAAACAAAGTGCAACAGAACCTTTGAAAGAAAGAATTTGGTAAATGTTGAAGACAAGCCAGTGCATCTTCCGACTCAATGATTGTACCAAAAATAGAAAATCAGAATTGGTAATTGGAGAAGAAATTGGTAAAGGTGCATTGTGGTAGTTTGCAATGCAGGGTGGTTGGGACCTACTACTGCAGTTAAACAAATACCTATAACATCACGTGAACAAGTCCGTGAAATGACCACCCCCTTACACCCCACTTTGTATAGAGCAAACTGGGGTTTACGGGGGTAAACATTATTTTTCTTATTAGTACTCCAAGACATAGGTTGTGGGTACTCGTTAGAACCGCCTCAATGAGGCGGTTCTAACGAGCACCCATAACCTATGTTTGCAGTATAAATAAGAAAAATATCATTGATTTTAATCCGAAAAGTAGCCATTTTGGAGATGTGAAAAAATGAACTATGTCGCACGGGAGTGTTATCGTAATGGAAGAATGAAACTGACTAAGCCATTTAACGAAAGGGAATTGAAAATTCAGTGTCATTCGCCATCTTAATATTTTGCAACTGAAGGCCGATGCAACGGAGGGCAAACAAGACAAAGATCAAACTCCAGGGGTTAAAGGTCAAGACCACCCTCAAGATGGCAGATTAAGTCAAGGTTGGAGACACCTTCTAGAAGGCATGGAAGCTGCTCTTAATGGAGTAAAGCAACATCTTTTCTTTCCCCACTGGAATGTCCTTTTCCTTCCACACCTTGGCATATGCACTGATGATGTTTTACTCCATTAAGAGCAGCTTCCATACTTCTAAAATGCTCAAAACTAAGAGTAGCAAGCATGCTTGGCTGTCTCTTTATTAGCAAATCACTGACAAAATTTTGATCAGACTGGGGCTTAGTATTTTTCGTCTTCTAGACACATAGTCTCTATTCGACACCAGCAGTAAAAATGGGAGGATAAATTCACGTGAAAAAGGAGCCTTTGGCCTCTCCTAAAACAGATATAAGAATGGACTTGATAAGAAGAAAAAACTTCTACTTTGATAAGAAGAAAAAAGATAGGCCTCATGCCAGTGAATATGATTCCTACAGTCGTACATGCCAGTGAGTATGATTCCTACAGTCGTAAAAGACATTGATGATCAACACCACATTGTAGGAAGTACGAATGGTCAAGAAGATTACTGTCGTAAACCAGACCAAGGTCAAATTCCAGGGGTCAAACGTCAAGACCACCCACAAGAGGGCAGCTTAAGTCAAAATTGGAGGCACCTTCTAGAAGGCATGGAATGTCCAGCTCACCTTCAGGAAGACAGGAATTGTCAAGGTCACCTAGAATGTATTGAAGGTTAATCTCACCTTCAAGAAGACATGATTGTCGAAGTTACCGTCTAGAGGGCATGAAAGGTCAAGATCGCCTTCAAGATAGCATGATGTGAGGAAAAAGATCACCTTCAAGAAGGTATGGAAAGTCAAGATCGCCTTCAGGAAGGCGTGGATTGTCAAGGCCTCCTAGAAGGCATGACAGGTTAAAGACTTGAAGAAGGCACGGTAGGCCTAGATCAACTTCAAGAAAGTATGACAGGTCAATGTCGCGCTCCAAATATGCAAGGTCATGGTCACATACAAGACCATACACTCGACACAAGATGTCAAGGTCACTTTGTAATTCAAGGTCGAGAGTGTCAAGACACTGATGCTAGTACTTCTCGGTCAAGGTCACCATAGCATACCACAACGGATATAAAAAAGTAATGATGACAACATATCACATCATGAGGAGTCTTCTAGACACTAAAGGAGAGAGAGGCATCGTGATCTGAAACAGCTCCGTAAGAATCATGGATATGATGGAAATGCATGCTGGATGTCTTTTAAACAGATAGAAGTTTGAAAGCTACAGATCAGTTTAAAATGGCCTGACAGTGAATGTTGTGGTTATCTAAATCGGTCTCCCTGCCCTACATCATAGTGTAGTTTATATTTACTTATCCTTTGGGATCATTGATTCCATTGTGGAATTTTGAAAATAGTTGAGGGTCACTGATGAGACCTAAATGGCCGAAACTAGCTAGTCTGGCCCAGAAAACTTGGACACTTCATATTTTCCAATTCTGTGGTGTATTCCTTGCTTTCAAAGGATAACCCTTTTATAGAACATATTTGACGTCACTACAGCTGGTGTCTGGGAATGTGTGGCGGCCGTGAAAAGTCTCCCTGCCCTACATCATAGTGTAGTTTATATTTTCTTGTCCTTTGGGATCATTGATTCCATTGTTGAATTTTGAAAATATTTGAGGGTCACTGATGAGGCCTAAATGGCCGAAACTAGCTAGTCTGGCCCAGAAAACTAGGACACTTCATATTTTCCAATTCTGTGGTGTATTCCTTGCTTCCAAAGGATAACCCTTTTATAGAACATATTTGGAGGGCAAAGTTTTGGATTTCTTCACAATCACTACAAGACTGAGAGAACATCTTTCTTACCGCAAGATCATGAAGAATTTTGAGAAGGGTTTGACTGGACAGAGACAACAAGAGCAGGATTCTAGCAGTCATGTCTACGACAGGAAGAATCTTTGGAAGATTGGGCTGACCAAGTTCTGACCCTTGCAACCACTGCATTTAGAGACCTGCCTGTAAAGCATTGGATGTAGGAGACTATTTCAAAATTGTGTTAGGGCTATGCTGATAAAGAGTTAGCCAAGCATGCTTGTTTGTATGGAAGCTGCTCTTAATGGAGTAAAACAACATCAGTGCATATCCGAAGCCGTTGAAGGAAAGATACATTCCAATGGGGAAAGAAAAGATGTTTTCCGTTAATGCAGTCAGCTCACTAACAGAAGCCCAGGTACAAGGACTGACTGCTAACGGGATTGATGGAACAGCAGAAGCATTAAACATCACATTGAATGACCTCAGCGGATATTTTTAGAACATTTATGGAAGGACCAGTGGTTTGTCGAATGACACTAAATTTTGATATGGCCTGATGAAAACAAAGTTTCTAAAGCCGGCCTTCAACTATAGTGCAGTTTATATTTTACTTTTGATCCTTTGAGATCAGCGTAAATATTCTGAGAAATCAGAAATAGATTATTGGTTTAGACTCATATTCTAGACAGGCATTTAATTATTTGGACCCCATTTTGATTTATTTCAGTCTTTGAATCGACTGCCTAGTCGAAATTCTCAAAATTGCAGACTGAGTATATTTCATCTTGCTTTCGTTGCTGGATCATTACAGGGTCACTGATGAAGCTTTATTAGCCGAAACTACGTAGTATGACCCATCTTCTTTCTTATGAATGTTTTCATTGCTCTTAAAGGAACTCATTTTAGATTTTTATTTGCCTTCACTGCAGCTGGTGTTGTGCAGTGTGGCGGCCGTAAAACGTCTCCCCGTACATCAACTATAGTGCAGTTTATATTTTACTTTTGGTCCTTTGAGATCAGCGTAAATATTCTGAGAAATCAGAAATACATTATTGGTTTAGACTCATATTCTAGACAGGCATTTAATTATTTGGACCCTATTTTGATTTATTTCAGTCTTTGAATCGACTGCCTATTCGAAATTCTCAAAATTGCAGACTGAGTATATTTCATCTTGCTTTCGTTGCCGGATCATTACAGGGTCACTGTTGAAGCTTTATTAGCCGAAACTACGTAGTATGACCCATCTTCTTTCTTATGAATGTTTTCATTGCTCTTAAAGGAACTCATTTTAGATTTTTATTAATGCAGACTGAACAAATTATTTGTCTTAATCGCGAGGGAAGTAAAGGCGGGGATTGTGGCCACGTAAAATCTATTTAAGCCCCCACCCCCCCCCCCCCCCCAGTGAAATCCGTTTCCGCTGACCGTTCCAAGGTGGTTTATTTTTATTATGGTTTGTCTTTGGGTGTTTGTGTCGCTTATATTATTTATTTTGGATAGCCTATTGGCCATTTTGTGGGAAAGTACTGTTAATTGTATCGATTCCTGATCATTGCCTCCACTTCTATTTTTCAAGCCACTTGAAAAAAGCTTTCACTGAAGTGCCAGGCAAGAAAATAGCAAGTTACCTGGCAAATACAAGCTATGACGGGCAAAAACTAGTGAACATAATGAAAGGTTTGTTTGTTTGATTGATTTGAGGTTTTAACGTCCCCGTCAACACAGTATAGGTCATTTTGGAGACGTTGCTTCAAATTTTGTGGAACATTTACCCGCTATTGAGATGAACGACATCTCAAGACCTGTCGCCCAATGAAACCAATAGGGTTTATAAGCATGGACGGACTGACTCGCACCGCTTTGCCTGTGCAGGCTTTGAATCGACTGCCTATTCGTAATTCGCAAAATTGCAGTATGTTTCCTCTGGCTTTCTTTGCCGGATCATTACATGGTCACAGATGAGGCTTTATTAGCCGAAACTACGTAGTATGGCCCATCTTCTTTCTTATGAATGTTTTCATTGCTCTTAAAGGAACTCATTTTTGATTTTTATTAGGGTCTGTTGTTGTTTCCATTAGGGTATGTTGATTCATGTTTGTGTTTTTCCCCTTTGGAATCTCTGATGGGAGCTGTGGGTTGATTGCATCGATTCCTGATCATTGTCTCCACTTCTACATTTAAAAGGTGTGTTCATTTCAAGGACATGTTCACGTGATGCCAAAAATAGAAGTTGAGGGAAGACTTAGAAAGAAACAAAAATGGAAAAGAAAATCTATCCAAACATGGCCAAACAAGAGACAATGCGAAGAAAAACTGTCAAAAACAAGTGAAAAACGCCCAAAGAAAAATGAAAAGAAAGGTAAAGAGAAAGAAATGGACAATACAGTAATATGCTTTGCCGACCCACCACCCCGCCTCATTGACTCCATCGTACTCTCTGTTGAAATAGGCAAAGCGGAAAAAAGGAACATATCGCGACCTTGCCGTGCGACGTCATTGCATTATAACCAGAAACTGCATTAGATATAGCTGGAGTAAGTCACGTTTCAAACCTGATACTTGTAAATATTTACATTTTTGACCACCGAGTTTAGGCAATTTTAAATGGGGTTCATGATTAAACTTCAAGTTCCTGTGGGCCGTGATGTACTTGTTGTGTTGTGAGTTGCCCAGCAGCGCCGACCTGGAAGGCGATCGGTTTCACCCACTTCGGTATTCCATGGGACCCGGGGAGCGAGAAAATCGTGCAGACTAGACGGCCAACTTGAAGCGGCAACACAAGCCAAGTTGCTAGGAGAATTTCACCTATTTATCCCAGTTAATGGAGAGAAAAAACAAGGGAGATAGGAAAGAAAGAACAGGACCAAAAGACAGGGAAAACAGAAAACACGAAAAATTGGAAATGCCACCAAACCACAAGGTCAAAGAAAGACAGTATAGGCCTGCGCATTGGGTGGCTGCATATGTTTGATAAGAAGTGAGTGGCAGTTCGGAGTTCGTGTGATAGATTTTAGGAGGGATGCTACTATTTCAGTCGAGTCTGTAACAGAAATGGGAAGGAAACTTTTCTTTCATTAAGGAAAATGCCAGAATGGAAACTTTAGTGATATGAATGTTGAACTAAGTTCCTTTGATGGCACAGCAATTCAAAGTTTTCGTGACCTTGATGGAAATGTGTGTTTCTTTCAAGAGCATCTAAAGGCCAGGAATATTTATCCTTCTCAGTCTCATATTTACTAAAAAACTGAGGTCAAAGAGTCGCAATCTCAAGAGAACGTAAATTCTGAAACTGGAGAGGAAGTTGCAACATTACTCTCAATGGTAAAATACTTAGAAATATCAACATCAGATATTCCAAAGAGGTACAGTCTAAATATTCGAACGGTCAATCCGAAATTAGTGTTTATATAGCATACATGACTGTTGGTCAATAACTGGAGGAACATTTTCTGAGTTTGAAAATTGTAACCCATGTTTGGATGAATTTAGAATTACTTCAATCGGTATTGATGAGAAAGTTTATTTTGAAATAGGCAATGAGACAAAAGATGTTTGCCATGGAATTGAAATGGATAATTAATCATTCGTTTATCCACCCCATGTCCTGCATGACACAGAAAGGAAACCTCTTTTCTTTCCCCATTGGAATGTCGCTTTCCGTCAACAGCTTGGGATATGCACTGATGTTGTCTAACTCCATTAAGAGCAGCTTCCATACGCCTGGAATCCTCAAAACAAGCCCGCTTGGCTGTCTCTTTATCAGCATACCCTGACAGAATTTTGAAATAGACTCCTACTTCCGATGCTTTTCAGGCAGGTCTCTAAATGCTGTGTCGGCAAGGGTCAGAACTTGGTCAGCCCAATCTTCCAAAGATTCTTCCTGTCGAAGAAATGAGTGCTAGTAGAAATGACTGCTAGAATCTTGCTCTTGCTTCCTCTGTCCATTCTTTAGAGTCAAAATAGAAGTGAAGGCAATGGTCAGGAATCGACACAATTAATCCACTGCTCCCATTAGTGACACCAAAGAGAAAGAAACACAAATATGAAACAACAGACCCTAATGGAAACACATCAACAGCGGAAAGCCAAAAGGATCAAATCTGTTCTCAAAATTCTTCATGATCCTGCAGTAAGAAAGATGTTCTCCCGGTCTTGTAGTGATTGTGAAGAAATCCAAAGCTTTGCCCTCTAAAGATCAATTTAGATAATCACAACATTCACTTGAGACCTTTTTAAAACTGATGTATAGCTTTCAATTTTCTATCTGTTAAAAGACATCCAGCATGCATTTCCATCAAAGCCGTGATTCTTTAGGAGCTGTGTCAGATCACCTCCCTCTCCTGTAGTGTCTAGAAGACTCCTCATGATGTGATATGTTGTCATCATTACTTTTATTTTTCATATTTGTTGTAGTATGCTATGGTGACCTTAACCGGGATGTACTAGCATCAGTGTCTTGATACTTGACCTTGAATCACGTGACTCTGACATCTGGTGTCGGGTGTATGATCCTATATGTGAACCTGACTTTGCATATCTGGAGCGTGACCTTGGCTTTTTATGCTTTCTGGGTGACCTTGAACTGTCATACTTTCTTGAAGGTGATCTTGGTCTACCATGCCTTCTTAAAGAGTCTTTAACCGTCATATGTTCTAGAAAGGGTTATCATTTAGGAGCAAGGAACACGCCACAGAACTGGAAAATATGGACTGTACATGTTTTCTGGGCCAGACCAGCTAGCTTCGGCCATTTAAGCCTCATCAGTGACCTTCAAATATTTTCAAAATTCCTCAATGGAACCAATGATCCCAAAGGACAAGAAAATATAAACTACTGATGTAGGGCAGGGAGACGTTTTACGGCCGCCACACATTCCAAGACATGCCTACTAGGAGTCCTTGACATACCATGCCTTCTTGAAGGCGATCTTGACTTTCCATACCTTCTTGAAGGTGATCTTGACCTTCTTCATGCCATCTTGAAGGCGATCTTGACCTTTTATGCCCTCTAGACGGAGACCTCGAAAATCCATGTCTTCTTGAAGGTGAGCCTAACCTTCTTCTAGGTGACCTTGACAATACCTGTCTTCCTGAGTGTGAGCTTGACCTTCTATGCCTTCTAGAAGGTGTCGTCAATCTTTGCTTAATCTGCCCTCTTGTGGGTGGTCTTGACCTTTAAACCCTGGAGTTTGACCTTGCCTTCTTTCTTGACCCTTCGTACTTCCTACCATGTGATGTTGACCATGAATGTCTTTTACGACTGTAGGAATCATATTTACTGGCATGAGGCCTGTCTTTTTTCTTCTTATCAAGACCATTCTTAAATCTGTTTTAGGAGATAAAAAAGACAGCCAAGCATGCTTGTTTTGAGCATTCAAGAAGTATGGACGCTACTCTGAATGGAGTAAAACAATATCAGTACATATTCCAAGCTGGGGAAGGAGAGACATTCCAATGGGGAACGAAAAGATGTTGCTTTACTCCATTATGAGCAGCTCCCATGCCTTCTAGGTGTCTGTTACAGGTGGGTTTACGGCGTCCCGCAAATCCCCATGCTGACAAGACAACCGAGCGTGATCTCTGACAGATGTACGGGCAGCGTTGGGGTAAGGCACAAGAAAGATATTAGATGAATGACATGAATTATTTACAGTATCTATATACAACACTTACTAACACAAAACATCACAATTTGTTGCTTCTGTAGCCAACTCACGACGTCCGCCCCGAAGGCAAAACAATGTTCTGTGCTCGGAACGGGTGACGTGAATACCTACAGAAGCAAACAACAAAAACAACAACAAAAAAGAAACAACACAAGACGCGACTGGCCAGTTTATAACTTAGGGTGAATCCCCCTCTCGCGTGAATTTCCCTCTCGCGAACTAGTGTAAACTAGTTTGTCGACATTGTTGCCGACCACAGGTTGAAATGTACTATTAAGCAATCGTGCACTAGCTTGAATCGCCTGCAGGTTATTTATTGGACCTCTTCCATTTGACTAGTCTCACATTCGTTCACATTGGTATGAGCTGTTTATGTTGGTTCGTCCGCCCTTGCTGGACCCTAACCCACAGCGTCGTACCAGTACCTGCTGCTATATGGCAGGGAGCAGCAGGTCACCACACATTGTTGTGCCTGCAAATTACGATAATTGGACTAAGATACAGTTCACAAAACATACATGCAATATCATGACCCCCCTCCCGGAGAAGTTAGAATATATTCATGCATATACCGTTATTGCGCATGCGCCGACCAGACACACAGGCTGATTTGTGCATGTGACAAATAACCGTACAGCAGAACTCAACTTGACTGTGCATCAAATTATCAGCACCCAGCGCTTGACACAATAATACTCAAAGTTCATGTTTCCTTACTGAGCACTACAGAAATCAATTAATGCTCACTACTACAGAGCATAATACTAATCAAATTTGTGCTCACCACATTATCACAAGTAAGAGGCGATTGATCAGACCACGCCTTTGCGCTACCTGGTCAGCCGCAAATTACAGGAAACATAACAAACTCTATTTCATATCCTTCTCCGCGACACTGCTCACAAATATAGCTATTCACAAATTCATTACATTAACAACAGATAGAAACTACAAACAGAAGATTTTCATCTATAATCCATAACATTTGTTAGTGTCTCATAAGGGCCAACACTATTTGCCGTAAATTCTCTCTGTATTTGGTAGGCACCCCGTCATAACTGTCCTCGCGACGCCGATGACGCAGCTGACGTCATTCCCGCCGCTCAGGCCGTTATGACGTGTGGTCACCAAATACTCCCACTTATCATCATCACGTTCTTTATATGTACATACATGCACAAACTGAGTTATCAGACAAAAGCGGCATCATTACAAAATGAACTTATAATTCTTCTTGAACAAAATTATTCCTACTCAACATGAACACGCTTGTAAAATAAAATTCATTACGGTTCATCATCACGAATAACCCGACAGGCTCTTGTAAGAGTTTGCCCTGATGATGAAGATATGGTTAAACCCGTCTTAAGTTTACGTCCCCTCTACACCTAATATCATATAGAGACGGGACCACGGTTTTCTAACCACAGCTAGTCAAAAGTCATGGATCAAACAAGTGACCCGGCGTTTATCGATTACATTCTACAAAAGGGTTCTAAAAGCCTAAATGAATCTAGAATGAGCAGGTGTCCAAACTTTACGTCTCACCAACATCTAGGGTCAGAATGAGACAGGACCTCACTTAGAAAGACTCATTCTACTACTGGAGAAGCCTGGGATCGATCCTGCGACCTCTAGCTGGCAAAGCTAGTAGCCTAATCACTACAGGCTTCAACAGTGAATTCAGAAAAGGCTTCAGAAAGTTGGGGTATACTAGAAGTAAACCCCTCCAAAACCTACCAGCATGTTCATACAAAAATAATACTAAACATAGATTTAACATACCTTTCAATATATTTTCACTTTTCCGACACAATGTTGTGGATATTCGTTACAACTTGACCTGCTGCTAAAGTGTTCGTTTTTCTCAGGGGTTTTTATATCTATGAATACTACCGGAAAATCATGCATACTCATATTAGCTTGCTAAAATCGTGGCGAGGTGGAGATACCGTCCACAATTGAAGCTAGATAGCAAAAATCGAGTAGATAATGGATTTGCGTTCAAATAGTATATTTCCCATAGGAAAAAATGATGAAACGACCCTATAAATCAATGTCATGACTCTTTTCAAAACGAACACTCACACAACACGTGACGGGAATGAAAATCATATATGGCACAATTTGGCGGTTGGCAATTTTGAGGCAAATTTTATAGAATTCAGCCTTATAGCGGCCCCCTGTATTGTAAAAACAGATCTCCACAAACCACTCATGCATACATCGTATGATATGCGCATGACTTGTGCATGGAGCAGCACATTTTGCCTACCATATTTCACCTATAATATTTCACTTGCACCGCCCTACTATATATCTTCTAAAATAATTTAGATGTGCATAAGCACCAGAGAGGTTTCCTATTCCATCTCGTAACAGTGTCTCTAATCTTGGCTTAATCTGCCCTCTTGTGGGTGGTCTTGACACGAGTTCGATCTTGGTCTGGTTTGTCTTCCGTTGCATAGACCACCAGTTGCAAAATATTAGGTCGGCGAATGACACTGTGAATTTTCATTTCCCTTTCGATAAATGGCTTAACAAGTTTCATTCTTATAGTTATTTGTTTAACTCCAACAGTAGTTAAACAGTTAACTGTTAAAGGAATGATCGGTCTTCTTGACTGAACAAGTTATTTGTCTTAATCGCGACGGAAGTATGGGGGAGGATTGAGGCCACATAAAATCGATTTAAGCCTCCACCCCACCACACACACCTGTGGAATTTGTTTCCGCTGATCGTTACAAAGCAGTTCTTCTGTCGCGGTTATTTTTGTTATGGTTTGTCTTTGGGTGTTTGTCTTGCTTAAATTATTTTATTTTGGATAGCCTATAGGTCATTTTGTGGGAAAGTAACTGTCTTTTTGGCTTTCCGCCATTGATGCTTCCATTACTGTCTGTTGTTTCATGTTTTTGTTTCTTTCCCTTTGGTGTCTCTGATGGGAGCTGTGGGTTTATTGTATCGATTCCTGATCATTGCCTCCACTTCTCTTTCTAGATCGAACAGATCAAGAAATGGCTCGTCTAGAAAACATTATGTCCGTGGATTTCTTTTCTAGTCCACTAAATGACATGGGCTTCTAGCTCTGTCAAGATGTCTGGGCTTCTAGTTCGAAATCTCAGTTAAAATTACCAAGATGGCCAGTCAATTGAAAGCGGGACATCTAGTCTTGCTCAAGAGAGCAAACTGAAAGCGAGGTTTCTAGTCCGCTCAACTGTCGAATAAGTCAGCAACTTGTAAGCGAGATTTCTGGTCCTCTCAAGCTAGTAAAAAGCAAGTCTTGCTCAAGTCAACAACTTCTTAGCGAGGCTTCTAGTCTCCTTTAAGCTAGACAATAAACGGCGAATGACACTGTGAATTTTCATTTCCCTTTCGATAAATGGCTTAGCAAGTTTCATTCTTATAGTTACTTGTTTAACTACTGTTTGTTTAACTCCAACAGTAGTTAAACAATTAACTGTTAAAGGAATGATCGGTCTTCTTGACTGAACAAATTATTTGTCTTAATCGCGACAGAAGTATGGGGGAGGACTGAGGCCACATAAAATCGATTTAAGCTCCCTCCCAACCCACCACACACACCTGTGGAATTTGTTTCCATTGATCGTTACAAGGCAGTTCTTCTGTCGCGGTTTTTTTGTTATGGTTTGTTTTTGGGTGTTTCTGTTGCTTAAATTATTTTATTTTGGATAGCCTATTGGTCATTTTGTGGGAAAGTAACTGTCTTTTTGGCTTTCCGCCATTGATGCTTCCATTACTGTCTGGTGTTTCATGTTTTTGTTTCTTTCCCTTTGGTGTCTCTGATGGGAGCTGTGGGTTTATTGTATCGATTCCTGATCATTGCCTCCACTTCTATTTCTCGATCGAAACAGATAAAGAAATGGCTCGTCTAGAAAACATTATGTCCGTGGATTTCTTTTCTAGTCCACTAAATGACATGGGCTTCTAGCTCTGTCAAGATTTCTGGGCTCCTAGTTCGAAATCTCAGTTAAAATTACCAAGATGGCCAGTCAATTGAAAGCGGGACATCTAGTCTTGCTCAAGAGAGCAAACTGAAAGCGAGGTTTCTAGTCTGCTCAACTGTCGAATAAGGCAGCAACTTGTAAGCGAGATTTCTGGTCCTCTCAAGCTAGTAAAAAGCAAGCAAGACTTGCTCAAGTCAACAACTTCTTAGTGAGGCTTCTAGTCTCCTTTAAGCTAGACAATAAACGGCGAATGACACTGTGAATTTTCATTTCCCTTTCGATAAATGGCTTAGCAAGTTTCATTCTTATAGTTATTTGTTTAACTCCAACAGTAGTTAAACAGTTGACTGTTAAAGGAATGATCGGTCTTCTTGACTGAACAAATTATTTGTCTTAATCGCGACGGAAGTATGGGGGAGGATTGAGGCCACATAAAATCGATTTAAGCCTCCACCCCACCACACACACCTGTGGAATTTGTTTCCGCTGATCGTTACAAAGCAGTTCTTCTGTCGCGGTTTTTTTGTTATGGTTTGTCTTTGGGTGTTTGTCTTGCTTAAATTATTTTATTTTGGATAGCCTATTGGTCATTTTGTGGGAAAGTAACTGTCTTTTTGGCTTTCCGCCATTGATGCTTCCATTAGTGTCTGTTGTTTCATGTTTTTGTTTCTTTCCGTTTGGTGTCTCTGATGGGAGCTGTGGGTTTATTGTATCGATTCCTGATCATTGCCTCCACTTCTATTTTTAGATCGAACAGATCAAGAAATGGCTCGTCTAGAAAACATTATGTCCGTGGATTTCTTTTCTAGTCCACTAAATGACATGGGCTTCTAGCTCTGTCAAGATTTCTGGGCTTCTAGTTCGAAATCTCAGTTAAAATTACCAAGATGGCCAGTCAATTGAAAGCGGTACATCTAGTCTTACTCCAGAGAGCAAACTGAAAGCGAGGTTTCTAGTCCGCTCAACTGTCGAATAAGTCAGCAACTTGTAAGCGAGATTTCTGTTCCTCTCAAGCTAGTAAAAAGCAAGCAAGACTTCGACTTGCTCAAGTCAACAACTTCTTAGCGAGGCTTCTAGTCTCCTTTAAGCTAGACAATTAAGGGTGGGACTTCTAGTCTCGCCAAAGCCCGGAGTGACAGTTTGACTTCTAGTATCCCTGAGGAAGAACCTTGCAGCCGGTGATAAGACCTTCAAGATAAAAGTGGGAAGGATAAAAGTGGGAGTGTTGTGTCGTGAGCTGCCCAGAATCGCCGACTCGGAAGGTGATGGGTTTTTACCCACTTTGGTATTCCATGGGACCCGGGAACGAGAAAATCGTGCAGACTAGACGGCCAGATTGGACTGACAACACCAGCCAAGCTGCCAGGAGAATTTCACCCATTTAACCAGGTAAAATAGAAGTGAAGGCAATGATCAGGAATCGATGCAATTAACCTACAGCTCCGATCAGAGACACCAAAAGGAAAAAAACACTAACATAAAATAACAAACCCTAATGGAAACACCAATAACGGAAAGCCAAAAGGACGGTTACTTTCCAATTAAATGGTCATCCATATCAAAATAATATATGCGATACAAACACGCACAGACAAACCATTTATAACAAAAAGTAAACCGCGACAGAAGAACCGCCTTGGAACGGTCAGTGGAACGAATTCATCGGGGGGGGGGGGGGGGGGGGGTGCTCAAATTGATTTTACGTGGCCACAATCCTCGCCCTTACTTCCGTCGCGATTTAGACAAATAATTTGCTTAATCCGGATAAAGGCCTCCTAACATCTCCGTGAACACAAAAATCAAACAACCACAGAGCTGAAACAACGGTGAGGTCTCGACAGCAAGAAACCACTGAAAGGCCGGAGCAAGAGAAAACCAACAGTTAGAGTCCGATGGGCCCAGCCAGAGACAGAGTATCAGGCACCAACCAACATAACATTGAATTAGATCTCTCTAATTCTCAGTAAGCCTTTACGCTGGAACCGTCATAGAATCTGAGGCCTGACCGACCGGCGTGCAATTAAAGACGGAAGAAAGTTGTCAACCGTGATTGGGTTAACTACCATGCATGCAGTCTGTCGTATAACATTTGCATTCAAAAGCAGAAAAGAAAACATAAACCCTTTCTTAGAAGTTTCATAACTTCAGTTACGGCTGTCACTGCGGTGGAACGTTTTCGTAGCTTCGTTTATGGGTAACCCAATTTTTAAACAGAAACTTTTGGTCAGACAGTACCGGTCAGTTATTTTGGAATAAAAAAATGGTATGAAAATATTTTGGTCAAAATTTTCCCTAAAGGTTTGTTATACATTAATCTATCTTTCAGTTGAACATCTACACTAAAGTAGACACAGTGTTGACGTCAGAAGTTTGGTCAATATTTGACCCAGTCGCAACGCTTGTACACAAAAGTTCTAAAACGCATGGCTGTGTAAAGTAAACGGTAGAAAATATATTCAACATTTCAAACGCTGACAGAAGGCGTGTTCTGTCAAAACACATAAGAATCTTGGTTGTCAGACCACAATTAAACTAACTACCTCTGGATTGCTTTATTTTTGTCTGTAAGTAATGCATTTTTCTATCTTCATGAGTCGGTCATACTTGGCCCTCATCTTATAAATGCTATTTGACGTGTCACCAGTAACAATTCACCATTTGAAAACACGTAGATCTAACCTGGACGTGTTTTTGGCATTCAAAATGCCAATCCAATGCAAAGCCGCATCCCTATTACGATCATGATCTCTCTGTCTCTCTGACAGAATGTATAGATATGACGGTATTCCATTTTGCAGCCACTTTTGTACCATTGTACACGTGTTCGAGTGTGTTAAGAAAATGGCACCCGTCCATCTGGGCTTGAATTAGGCTGCATGGAGCTAATGTGCAGAGCTGAAACCGACCAAATTTGAGCACTGTTTAATGGCTTCGGTCTTCTCTTGTCCAAGTAAAGTGTTGTGAAATGGTCCGCTTCCGAAACTCTAGCTGTTTCTTTAGACAGTAGGCTGGGAATGTGTGGCGGCCGTAAAAAGTCTCCCTGCTGTACATCATAGAGTAGACTAAATTTTTTGTCCTTTGGAATCATTGATTCCATTGTGGAATTTTGAAAATATTTGAGGGTCACCGATGAGGGCAAAATGGCCGAAACTAGCTAGTCTGGCCCAGACAACATGTTCACTCCATATTTTCCAGTTCTGTAGTGTATTCCTTGCTTCCAAGGTATAACCCTTTCTAGAACATATTTGAGATGTCATTTCATCTCAATGTTGGTTAAACTCTCACAAAATCTGAAGCAACGTCACCAAGATGACCTAAATAGTGTTGATAAGAACGTTTAAACCTCAACAGAAACAAACAAACATGTCACAGATGAGTAGATGGGTGATTTTTACTAGAGCCCAAAGACCTATGTTTTTGTCTCATGCCGTGAACATTGTCAAGATTTCTTTCTCGTCTGCCTTCGGGTCTGTCACCTTTGGCCATTACCTTACTCAGTTAACCCTTTCGCCTCAGATTTTCTGCTGTGGCCTCGATCATCTAATTTCTTTGATATTGGCCTTGTCCATTGATGTCAATATGGGTTTAATCACAAGTCTGACATTTATATTAAGGCAAACAGTGCACAGGTAGGTCCTGATGTTTGCCACAAAAATAGAATGAGGGCGCTCCACTGTTCATTAGAATGCTCACACTGTTAAAGTCAGCAGGGCTTGACAGATCAAAATATTTTCCATATGCCCACTGTGCGGTAAAATAATTTTCCACAGGGCCGCTGTTATACATTTGTGTTGACTGGCCAGCCCAACTTCACTTTGTTTCAAACATAAGAGTACATAAAATAGAAGTGAAGGCAATGATCAGGAATCATTACAATCAATCCACAGCTCCCATCAGAGACACCAAAGGGAAAGATGCACAAACATGAAACAACATACCTAATGGAAACATCAAGAGCGAAAGCCAAAAGGACAGTTACTTTCCCACAAAATGGCCAAAAGGCTATCCAAAATAAAATAATATAAGCATCACTGACACCCAAAAACAAACCATAACAAAAATAAACTGCGACAGAAGACCCGCTTTGGAACGGTCGGCGGAATCGAATTCCACTTGTGGGGGGGGGGGGGGGGCTTAAATATTTTACGTGGCCACAATCCTCGCCCTTACTTCCGCATGAAGGCCTCCTAACTCATCAGTGCAACATTTCCGTGAACACAAATAATCAAACAACCACAGAGATGAAACAACGGTGAGGACTCAACAGCAAGAAACCACTGAAATGCTGGAGCAAAAGAAAACCAACAGACTCCGCTTAGGTCCTGACATATATTGAACTTGCGACCTTGCACAGCTACCAAAAGGTTAACCCATAAAATTATGACACAATATATTATTGATAGATATTTACAAACAAATAAAATGTTGTCATACAATAAAGCCAGCATTGTCTCTCTTTTTTATTCGGGTCTCAGTGGCCGAAGTGGAATTTCACATACTACATGGAGCAAATATGATAGAAAATAATATCAAATAAAATAATGAAAACAACATAATTTTGTCTTAACTTCAGCCGGTCTTTTGGCTGTTTTAATGAAGACACAGCTGCAGATAATGAGCATATTTTTGGATAACTTTTCTTGTTTCTCATTAAGATAATTCACCTCAATTCATATGCATTTATAAAAAGGTCCCACAGCAAATATATCTTAACTATCCGTTCATTATCCTTGTAATACTTCTTAAAGAGTATGTTTGTATTTCTTTCCATTTGGTGTCTTTTATGGATGGAGTAAGTTAATTGTATCAATTCCTGATCTTTGTTTTACTTCTACTTTGCAAAACAGAAGTGAAGCTTGCTTAATCCAAAATGCATTTCAGTCAATCTGATATTTTTTGCGATTGATTTGCGATGGTGGGTATCATCAGCTCTGTATCAGTTCCTCAGTGCTGAGGTCGATACTGCGGTGTTAACGTCAGTACTCAGGTACTGATTTTAATAACTATAATATATCTTTAATCTTTGCAGCATAAAATTCTAATTTTTCTAAAACTAAGACTGACTTGTCAGGTGAGACATGTATCTTAGCGGATTTGGTTGTCAAGTTTTGTTATATTTTAGAATTTTGCAAGTCTCGCTACTTTGGACATCTCCTTCCTGATGCCCGGGACTTTCGTGGAGTGTGGGCCATGTTTGCTGATGTTGGCTCGGTGGGGGGCGCCTATTAGTCCTGATGTGGGCGTCTCTTGTCTGATGCCTCCAGTTGACCTGTCTCGTGATCTGCGTCGGTCGGTGTGTGCTCGGAGGGGGATGTGCTGTGTTTGCCGGGACTTGTCCATCATCCGTTTCGGTTTCAGAACTTTGGGGTTGAGACACACTGATGAAGATTAAATATCAGAAAGGCTTCCGTGTCACTAAATTTGGTATAGTTACGCCTTAATTGCAATCACTGGGTCGGTATCTCTGATTGTGGATGATTCGTTCGTCCCCGAGGGTATCATCAGCTCAGTATCAGTTCCTCAGTGCTGAGGTCGATACTGCGGTGTTGACGTCAGTACTCAGGTACTGATTTAAATAACTATATTATATCTTTAATTTTTGCCGCATAAAATTCTAGTTCTTATAAAACTAAGTAGAAGTAAAACAAAGATCAGGAATTGATACAATTAACTTACTCCACCCATAAAAGACACCAAAGGGAAAAAAATACAAACATTAAGCGACCAGACCATAATGGAAACCTAAACAAAGGAAGGCCATAAGGACAGTTACTTTCCCACAAAATGGCCATATGGCCATCCAAAACAAAAAGACACAAGTGATACACACAGCAAGTAACAAACAAACAACAACATAAATAAATCGCCACAGAAGAGCCGCCTTGGAACGGTCAGTGGAAGATTTCCACTGGGGGGCTTAAATCGATTTTACGTGGCCACAATCCTCGCCCTTTAGACAAATAATTTGTTCAGTCCGAATGAAGGCCTCCTAACTCATCAGTGCAACATCTCCGTGAACACAAAAGTCAAAGAACCACAGAGGTGAGACAACGGTGAGGACTCGACAGCAAGAAACCACTGAAATGCTGGAGCAAAAGAACACCAACAGTTAGACTCCGATGAGCCCGACCAGAGACAGAGCATCAGGCACCAACCAATATTATCTCTCTAATTTTCAATAAGCCTTTACGTTGGAGCCGTCATAGAATCTGAGGCCTGACCCTAAGACTGACTTGTCAGGTGAGAGATGTATCTAAGCGGATTTAGTTGCCACGATTTGTTATTTTTTAAAATTTTGCAAGTCTCGCTACTTTGGACATCTCCTTCCTTATGCCCGGGACTTTCGTGTAGTGTGGGCCATGTTTGCTGATGTTGGCCCGGTGGGGGACGCCTATTAGTCCTGATGTGGGCGTCTCTTGCCTGATGCCTCCAGATGACCTGTCTCATGATCTGCGTCGGTCGATGTGTGCTCGGAGGAGGATGTGCTGTGTTTGCCGGGACTTGTCCATCATCCGTTTCGGTTTCAGAACTTTGGGGTTGAGACACACTGATGAAGATTAAATATCAGAAAGGCCTCTGTGTCACAAAATTTGGTATAGTTACGCCTTAATTGCAACCACTGGGTCGGTATCTCTGCTGGTGGGTGATTCAATTGTCCCCCGAGGGTATCAGTTCCTCAGTGCTGAGGTTGATACTGCGGTGTTGACGTCCGACTCAGGTACTGATTTAGATAACTATATTATATCTTTAATTTTTGCAGCATAAAATTTTATTTTTTTCTAAAACAAAGACTGTCTTGTCAGGTGAGACATGTATCTTAGCGGATTTGGTTGTCACGTTTTGTTATATTTTAAAATTTAGGCGTCTCTTTCCTGGTGCCTCCAGTTGACCTGTCTCATGATCTGCGTCGGTCGGTGTGTGCTCGGAGGGGGATGAGCTGTGTTTGCCGGGACTTGTCCATCATCCGTTTCGGTTTCAGAACTTTGGGGCTGAGACACACTGATGAAGATTAAATATCAGAAAGGCCTCTGTGTCACTAAACTTGGTAGATTTACGCCTCTAAGTCCGCAGGTAGGCTCTCTTGCCTGATGCCTCCAGCTGACCTGTCTCATAAGCTACGTCCGTCGGTGTTGCTCGGAAGGGGATGTGCTGTGTTTGCCGGGTCTTGTCCATCATCCGTTTCGGTTTTAAAACTTTTGGGTTGAGACACACTGATGAAGGTTAAATATCATAAAGGCCTCTGTGTCACTAAATTAGGTATAGTTACGCCTTAATTCAATCCAATGTTCGGTAAAAGTCCGACAAAATTGGAAGCAACATCTCCAAAATGACCTTTACAGTGTTGACGGGGACGTCAAACCTCAAATCAAACAAAAACCTGGCCATGGTCGGGACGCATGCATTTGATGCCACGTTCTGTGAGTCGGTTCCTCACTGTGGACTGATCCTGTTGTTCGTCCGACCAGGAGTTACGGCAGCGGTTGCAACGGCGGTTTGGAACCGGTTAGGTAGGTGTGACGTCCGAATATGTTGATCCTGTCTGGCCGTTGTAACGCGAGAACGACCAGACCGTCGAAGATCCCATTCAATCTGTAACGAGCAAGAAGTCTAGAGATCGTATCAAGTGTCACACCCAAACCCACAGCGACGTCATATTGACGTAAACCAGCCTCTACCATCCCAACTGCTCGTAAATGCTGATTTTGAGTGTCGCGATGTTAGGAATGAATGAATTGTAAAGTTTTAGCCCTGATGTATACACATAAGACTTTCAATATGGATAGTTTTTATACTCGTATGTGTACCATACGTACCTGTGCACTGATTGCACGTGAAAAGCACACAACTATGATTGGTTGAAACGTCCCAAATTGGTTTCATGGCGAAGGCTGGACGTCTGCCGCTAATGATAGGGGTACAATTTAAAAGTATGTGGGCTTTTCTGGGCTCACTGTGCAAACCGAAAGTTGGTATAGTTACTTTTTTGACCCAGTATATATACTATTGCACAACCCTCAGCTGTGTCATTGACAGTGACAAAGTTTATAGCTTTTCTTAGCCGAAGTCTCATACTCTGCTTATAGGATGATTATGCTCTGCCGTCTGTAAATTCTTCTTTCATAGTGAAGATTTCAAAAAATTGTAATATGTAAAATTGTCCATATAGAGAGGACCGTACACTTGATGTCACTTCACAGTTCATTATGAAAGCACACGTATTCAAATATATTTAAAATTTTACCACAAAAACTGAAAGGTTTCAAGGCTCATCGGAGTCTAACTGATGGTTTTCTTTTGCTCCAGCATTTCAGTGGTTTCTTGCTGTCGAGTCCTCACCGTTGTCTCACCTCTTTGGTTCTTTGATTTTTGTGTTCACGGAGATGTTGCACTGATGAGTTATGAGGCCTTCATGCGGACTGAACAAATTATTTGTCTAAATCGCGACGGAAGTAAGGGCGAGGATTGTGGCCACGTAAAATCGATTTAAGCCCCCAGTGGAAATCTTCCACTGACCGTTCCAAGGCGGCTCTTCTGTGGCGATTTATTTATGTTGTTTGTTACTTACTGTGTGTATCACTTGTGTCTTTTAATTTTGGATGGCCATATGGCCATTTTGTGGGAAAGTAACTGTCCTTATGGCCTTCCTTTGTTTAGGTTTCCATTATGGTCTGGTCGCTTAATGTTTGTATTTCTTTCCCTTTGGTGTCTTTTAGGGGTGGAGTAAGTTAATTGTATCAATTCCTGATCTTTGTTTTACTTCTACTTTTCAAAAAACAAAGATATTTTTTCATATTTTTGTTATAAGCATGGATTGTGGGTATTCGTTAGAACGGTCTTGCTCAAAGAGGTTCCAACGAGTGCCCACAATCTGTTTTTTTTTTTTTTTTTTGTGGGTATTCGTTAGTAGGGGAGACCAAGGTTGGGCGGTCAAAACCAGGGGCGGTTTTAACCGGTTAAAACCGTCCCGGTCAATACTTCCAAAGTGGTCAATACTGGTCGATTGAAATATTGAGTGGTCAATTGAATAATTTTAGTGTTGAAAAAGCAAAGCTACTGAAACTATTTTGAAGTTTTGCTCTCTTTGCTGGAGGCTGCTCATTTGATATAGAGTTTCAGGTTCAGCTGTTATTTCTTCAAGCGGCCTCTCAGCAATACTTTCTGGCTTTTTTAGCCCTTGGCATTTTTGTCTATGACTCATCAGTCTTAAGACCTTAGCTTTAACTTCAACACATTGCACTGTCTTTTTTTTTTGTTGTTGTTATCTTCCAAAATAGTGAAGAAGTTCCAAATTGGGTCTTTAGGTTTCATTCATTTTTGACACCTTCAGTAATAGCTTGATGATAAGATACTGTCTATATTGCATATGAATCAAAATTTCACACATTATGAATAAAGCCTGGTGTCAGTTTATAATACCCCTATAAGGGATATATAATTGGTCAATTTAGCAATCAAATCTTTGCCACACCCACTGCAGTGGCATGGGTTAGTCTGTTTTGACAAAAATTTACAGGTGTTGCAGATACTTTTAAATATTCAAAGACATCAGTGAATCTTCAAATATTGTTTTGTTAATAAATAAAGGACCTTTCATAAATCCTTCAAAATCCATGATACATTCAGCTTATTCATATTCCTGTAAATCAAAATATGAACAATCAGTCTAACCTATAAGAATAATTATAAAGAATAATAATTAAGAATAAAGAAAAAGAATAATTATAAAGATTGTTTGATTGAAAAGAACAGGCCTGTCTACAGTTCAGTGAGTCAATCGACCAGCAATAATGTCTTTTGACTTTTGATGAAATAAAAGATACCTCAAATAATTACTGTTATTAATAAAAACTATTTTGTCTTGTTCAGTGATGAAAATATAGTCTAACATCATACATACATAATGTAGGGGGAAAGCTTTTAAAACCAGTTTAGCAACAGGACAGAGGTATATACTCCAGTGATTTAATCGACCACCAATCGACCAGTATTGACCTGTAATGACCGGTTAAAACCGGTTTTAACCACCGGCCCGGTCAATACTCATATTGACCGGCTTTTTGCCAACCTTGGGGGAGACCGGGGCTAGTTGGTCTCAAAATTGCATTTTTTCAGATGCTGACATAAATATTCATTACCTTGAAATACTTTCACATTATGCAACTAGTATAATCTCCACCTTATTTCATAGTTTCACGTCCGAAAAATGACAGATTCTAATAAATATTGCCGTTTTCCAAGACGAGGTAAAACGGACGTTTAACCCCACTATAGGGGCAAGTTGGTCCGAGCCCCGGGGTTAGTTGGACCGACTGGCATTCAACGAGAAAATCAGGAAGTAATGATGGGTCGATAAATGCCACTTTTGACAAAAGAGCTGAGAAATTACGTTGCTTCAGTAACAATGCAGTAGACTGCCGGGTGATAATCTTAACACAAATTCCTAAGATGATCAGCCAACTGTGCATTTTGTTAGTTATTTTTCTCAAATACCACCGAATTGATAACCAATCTGAAATTATTGAAGATTTTAGCTCCACTTCTAGATGATTTATTAAATATTGATAATACCTATTTCGATGGTATGATCAGTCAGATTTACCCCCCAGAACTTCAGTTAAATAAATCAAATTCTTCTGATACCAGGCCCCGTTTTTGGATTTACATCTATCTATTGTAGTATCTTAATGTTTGTGTTTCTTTCCCTTTAGTGTCTTTGATGGGTGGAGTAAGTTAATTGTATCGATTCCTGATCTTTGTTTTACTTCTACTTTAAACACTCGTGATAAATTATTAACGGCTAAATTTCTTAATCAGGGTTATCGGTACTATAAACTACGCAAAGCCTTTTCAAAATTTGATAGACGCCATTCTGATTTAATTTCAAAATTCAATATTAGACTTGAATCTCTTCTGCAACAAGGTCTATCGGAACCCGAATTTTATGGTGACTTAGTGTATAAATTCTGAAAAATATATAACCGCAATGACTTCAGCACCCAATTTCGTAAAATAATTCTTCGATATAAAAAGATTGGGTACAACATGGATGTTATACGACAGACTGCATGCATGGTAGTTAACCCAATCACGGTTGGCAACTTTGCTTCCCTCTTTAATTGCACACCGGTGGGTCAGGCCTCAGAGTCTATGCCGGTTCCAACGTAAAGGCTTATTGACAATTAGAGAGATCTAATGCTTGGTAATGTTGGTTGGTGCCTGATGCTCTGTCTCTGGTTGGGCCCATCGGAGTCTAACTGTTGGTTTTCTTTTGCTCCAGCATTTCAGTGGTTTCTTGCTGTCGAGTCCTCACCGTTGTCTCACCTCTGTGGTTCTTTGTTTATTTGTGTTCACGGAGATGTTGCACTGATGAGTTAGGAGGCCTTCATGCGGAATGAACAATTATTTGACTAAATCGCGACGGAAGTAAGGGCGAGGATTGTGGCCACGTAAAATCGATTTAAGCCCCCCAGTGGAATTCTTTCCACTGACCGTTCTAAGTAGAAGTAAAACAAAGATTCTTCTGTGGCGGCTTATTTTTGTTGTTGGTTACTACTTACTGTGTGTATCACTTGTGTCTTTTTATTTTGGATGGCCATTTGGCCATTTTGTGATAAAGTAACCGTCCTTATGGCCATCCTTTGTTTAGGTTTCCATTATGGTCTGGTCGCTTCATGTTTGTGTTTCTTTCTCTTTGGTGTGTGGAGTAATGTAATGGTATCGAGCCCTGATCTTTGTATACTTCTACTTTTTATAGGAAATCCCCATTTAAACGTTTTACCGTAGAGTAGACCGGGGCTAGTTGGTCCTAAGATTATGATTTGTCTTCAACAGCTTGGGCCAATATCTATTTCCCAGAACGATTTTGGTACTGTGTAACTTGTTCACTAATTTGCTGCTGTTTTTCATTCAGAAAATGGCAGGTTCTAATAAATACAAATGCTTTTTCGACGGACCAACTTACCCCGTCGCGAATGGACCAACTTACCCCGACCCTCGCACCTGGTAGATCTTCACAAATGACAGGAACATCGTTGAATTAAGAAACACCAAATACATTCACTTGAATACCTTAGATAATGAGCGTTCAGGAAAAGTATAACATTTGCATATTATTTTATACACACATATAGAGGATATTTGATTTTTTCAGTGTAAGATCGAATTTTATTTCATCGAATGAACACCAAAACTGTTATTTTCACGAGTGGCGTAGCCACGAGTGAAAATAGCAGTTTTGGTGTTCATGAGTGAAATAAAATTCGATCTTGCACTGAAAAAATCAAATTTTCTGTTTCTTACATGCTTCAAAAGGCAATATTTAGCGTCTTTAATGGTGTCGCTCACATTCGGAGAAAATTATCTTTGTTCCTGTTCGTTTCGCGTCAATTTAGTGGTGTCCATCGTGTTTGGTGGGTATACTATTGGGTGTAAACTGAAAGTTTGCACCTGAGAAATGGCCTGGGATGGTATTATTATGAATGATTAATGAAATAATTGAGAGAGTAGTTTTCCAAAGAAGTTGCTGGCAAGTCTAACGTCGCGCGACAGAAGACGTGACGTCAGCGTCATAAATGACGTCAGTAACGTTCCCGTCACACATGAACGGGCTATGCGTCAATTAGAACACATTTCAGTACTGTTCAGTTATCTGCAAAGATAAAATTGAAATTAGAGATAGATTTGAAGAGAAAAGTAGTCCCAAACAGTGAAAAATAAAAAATCGTATTTTCATTGTTTGAAACAGTGAAAATATCGATTTATATTTCACTGATAAATCTCTATCATTCATTGAAAAGCATGTAAGAAAAAAGACAAACAAATGATAACAAGTGTGATAAAATCACGTTTGCGGTACAAAATCAGTTTTGTTCCCTAAATTTTTAGTTTTTTTTTTTTGATCGCCATATAATTTTTTTTCTGAAAGTGTGTCACGATCAAGCATTCTATTGTGCAAAATCATTTTGCCATGACTCTTCTCAGTTCAGAGAAATTGCGCCCGGACCAACTTGCCCCACGGACCAACTAGCCCCGGTCTCCCCTACTGCCTTGGTAAGGTAGTTCTAACGAGTACCCACGCCATGCTATTGAACAGAAATAAGAAAAATAATGCACCTCCACTTTGATTTGTTTGTTTGATTTGCGGTTTAACGTCCCCGTCAACACTGTAAAGGTCATTTTGGAGACGTTGCTTCCAATTTTGTGGGACTTTTACCCGACATTGAGATGAAATGACATCTCAAGCCATGTCGCCCAATGAAACCAACAGGGTTTGTTAGCATGGACGGTCCGCCTCGCACCGCGGTTCCTGGACAGGCTTAGATCCTCTAAGCGGTTTACCAGTACTAGTGTGCGGGCCGGATACAGCTCTGCGTGGAAGCATCGTGCAGCCAGTATATTTCATTAAGCCCCTATGGGCGGGGGCGGAACCTCCACTTTGAACCCCACTTTACTGTATAATAGTGAGGTTTCTGGGGTAAGAATTATATAGATGCGTTTTCGTGATGAATTTATGGAATTTTGCGATATCATAAATGTCATGTGAAATGACCACAAATGAAAGATTGTGTTTTATCAATTGCTTTAGAAGTTCAAAAGAAATTCAATAAATATATTACACATCGTTATATCATTTGTGGGTCAACTGTTAAACGTCCGACATAGTTATTAATGCTCCTTAAGCTTTCCGTCTGCAATTGAACCTGTATTATTGTCATGTGATAAGTTTTACGGCCCAGTCAACAGCTAGGGTCATGTCGGGATGGTCAGTTACCTTCATGGTTCCTGGACAGGTTGAGACAAACGATTTACCAGTTTCTAGAACCCCTACGTCAGTAGCTGGCAACAGCGTGTGAGCCAATGGTAAGGCTGACACGATTAATCGTATAATCGATCGATAAATTCCACAAAAATAACTATCATTTCTGATTTGCTTTTAATCGATTACTTGATGGGTACAATTTACTACCCAAAGTTATGTCTAAAATAGCTGGATGAGTGCAAACAGTGCAGACCCTGATGAGACGACGCATTCTGGTCTACACTGTTTGCTCGGGCCTGTCTGTTCAAATAAACATACGGTAAAGTGCAACATATGGTAAGAGTCATGCTCAGACAAAAAGCCAGACAGGTAAAATTATGACAAAAACCTTAGCGATTACTAATCGATTATCGATCGCAATGACAGGACTGATAATCGATTATCTTTACAGCTCCGATTAGCCAGCCCTAGTCAATGGTTGATTCCTCAAGCAACCATCCAAGAGATGGGTATTAGAAGTTGAAGAAAAAATAGTAAACAGTCCACACCTGCTGCAAGCACAACATGCTATTGCCCTACTGGGTTTTAGGGCTCGAGATGTCATTTCATCTAAATATCGTGTAAAAGTCCCAAGAAATTGGAGTCAAGGTCTCCAAAATGACCTAAATGATGGGAATGTTGATGTTTATGTATATATACATAAATTCATCATACATTATGGGACTGAGTGTGGTTGACTTTTAATTACTACATATTCTTTGATATATATATTGCAATCATTATTTTCAGGGCACTCGACTGGATTTTTCTTTACAGATTGTTCTCCTCAGATTGCAGTGGTATCTGGTGCCAGGATGATTACCCATGAATCCGGGGGTGGGTGCAGATGCAGCGGAGTCAAAGGAATCTGGAAATGTGATTCATCCTTGCAGGTGATGCCGTTGGAGTATGTTTGGGCGTCGACTTTTTGTCACCGCTGCCGGGGATCAGGACCAGGACCTCTGGTGTCGGAGGCAAGTGGATTAACCACTGAGTTATCACGCTCCTTTTATCATCGGTCGGGGCACTAGAGAAATTTCGACTCGAAAGACATTTTCATCTTTAAATTATAGTCCAATCAAATTTTTTTCACGAGAAAAATGTTGTTGTTTTTTTAATCTATCGATACATACGCGGGCCTCTGGGATTCGCTACTGATATGGATACCATTTGCTGATACAGACCGAGAATGGGTGTATAAATAACACTGTCAGCACTGGTGACTCTGAAATACATTTAGAAAATATTCCTTAAAGGGGTTTAAGGTGGTTTTCAATAGCACGTTAAGCAAACAGTGCGGACCATTGGTTGCAGAGCAGCGTCTGTTCCGGTCTGCAATATTCGCAAGTCTACAAAATACGCAGCGTTCAGACGTCACAGGAAACAAAAAAGTTGTTGATACTCCATTTGCTATAGAGAATACGTCATCCCGTACATAGTATTTTATCACAGGCTGACGTCATTTTATTAACCGAAACTGGTAAGAAAATGTCATTCAGGAAAGGCCTAATCCAAGAAGTCACCTATAGAAAGTGATACGGATTCACATACAAAACTCGAACCAACGACACAAAGCCAAATAACAGTTAACACACTACAAAACAACGACCGCCTTGGGACGGTCAGTAGTAAAACTACTGGGGGGCTTTAACTACAGAGTTTATGAAATTTCAGGCCTCGCCCTCAGTTCCAGTACAGTATCAAACAAATTAAATAACAAATTGTTTCGCATTGAGGCTTTCTAGCTCAACAGTGAGTCATGGTAAAATGGCTATGTATATAGTGACGACATGCACCTTCGGGGTGACGTAAGTTCGATGACGTCATTTATGTTCATACATCCTGATGCCATTCTCTCATAAATCAACATCAGCAAACCATCAAAAACAGTTTTGGTCCCCTAGCAACAGGTTTCCAAGGCATGTAAACAGTTCAGAAAATTTGATTTTATGGTCACATTTGATTTGGTCTTGCAACAACAACAACATTTGATCTGGTCTTGCATTTCTCAAGAAGAATGATAAAAAAGAAACCAAAAACTGTTTCTGTTGCTAACAAATGTCCTTGTGGTAAAACTTCAAAGAAAAAAACGGCGTGGATAGCGTGTGACAAATGCATTCAATGATGGCATGGAAACTGTGTCAATCTGACTAAAGAAATCTGTGGTATTTTTAGAGAAAAGGATCTTCCCTTTGTGTGTCCATTTTGTTTAGTGTCACATTTTTCTCTGGCAAACAGGCTTAATAAAGAGAGTGATAATAATTCAGCCTCTGGTTCAGATACGAGTAAATCAAGTGTAAGTTTTTCAAAGGATATCAACAAGGATAAATGTGCTGTGGAAGTTCAACAACAACAAGTTCAAGATTCAACTGTTAGCAACAATCGTCCGTCTCCTATTGCAAACCCCAAAAATTTTGTTATACTTGATGGTATAAAGGATCCAAAAAAGTTACAAGATAGTAGAGTGATTCAGAAAGAAATCAGGAAACATAAAGGTGATATACATATGAAATACAGTGACGTCATGCAACTTCGAGGGTGACGCAAGTTCGATGACGTCATTTGTATGTCACAGGGTATAGGTATATAGCACACTTGTACTGCCTTGCGGTACAAGCCGGCTTTTATAGCGACGCGGTAGAGTGTTGGCCTGTCACTCCGGCGGACCGGGTTCGATCCCCGGCCGGGTATAGGTGAATAGCATTTTTTCACCTGTTACATTTGGCGCCCACCGTAAATAACTCACATATGTGCATAAAAACTCCTTGAGTATCATTTCACGTGATTCTCGGACTCCCAGAAATTCGAGGACGAATTTCAATGTGGAGGGGGAGAATGTCACAGGGTATAGGTATATAGCACACTTGTACTGCCTTGCGGTACAAGCCGGCTTTTATAGCGACGCGGTAGAGTGTTGGCCTGTCGATCTGGCGGACCGGGTTCGATCCCCGGCCGGGTAAAGGTGATTAGCATTTTTTCACCTGTTACATGTATATAAATATATCAACTCAATTTATTTTATTTATTTGCAAATCACATATCATAACATTGAATACATGAAATGCGCCCATAGAAGGCAGAGAATACCAACAAGAATAATAATAATAATAATAATAATAATAAAAAAAAAACAATCAAAATTCAGTTAATTTTCGTAAATATTCGGAAGTCTCCGCCGAGTCTAATAGCTAAGACACGGTACCGACCGGAGAATTCCATATCACGGTGATTCAACACACTCAGAGCAAGCCTCAGTGCCGGGAAAACGGGCAACCAGATAACCAACCCCCGACCTTTCAGGGGGTCCGGCCACCCGCCCACCCAACACCGACAAAGGGTAAGCCGGGAGCCAACAAATAATGCAAAAATGGTGAATACACATATATCAACCAAGGGTCAGTACCTCTTGCGGATAACACTATTCACATATCGATTACTACCGATGCTATTCTCTCGTGAATCAAGAACATTAAACCACAAATACAAGCCAACATTTTGGCAGTATAATATTCTTGCGATCTTGATCAGAGAGGTAAATATTGCTTGAAACATTAAAAAGTTACAAAAATCGGCTTTTTCGCTGATACTGTTACGAGCCAGGCGTAGCAGAAAGAAAAAGCAAACAAGCCTTTTGGAAAAATTTGACAAAATTTATTTACAAGTTCACTTTAACCTGTAGAAGTAAGAAAATTAAATGTACTTAACTCTGAATGAAATATCCTGAATGAACCTATTTTCCTTGATCCCACAGAATTCACAGTCCGAAATGAAAAGTAATATCCTTTAACAACCCAACACAGAATTTAGAAATAACTTTCCTTATAAGCCCAAACATCAAACTCCAAAGTCTAACTCGATGAGAAAAATCAAGCTCTTTTATAGACCCTAAGATTTCTCTAGAATGTTCCACAGGGCTGTGGAATAAGCTGATGTAATTTTCTAAAAATAATGCAAACCTGAACTTTCTGGAAGGTTCTGAAGTACTTTTCCTTGTAAACATGTTGTTTACAAAAATGAAATTAATCTGTGACTCAGTTTTCTAGAATCTTCTATAAGAAGATTAACAAGATATTTATAGCACTATTAGGTCAACAGTGGGGTGAAAGTGGGAATCAGAAAAACAAATTCTTATGCATAACAATACTTCTACACCCAATTTTAACCCAATGATTTCTTCATTCATACACATTCTGGAAGAAATATCAAGTGTCCTTTGTTTACTGTTGACATTATACAAGCAGACCTGTTTGTCCATTATTTTCGTGTGAGGATTAGTGTGGGAAAATTCTTTAACTAAACATACCCGCTGTCCTTATTACTTCAGAGGCTAAATTTGTCTTCTGGGAAATGGAGAGCAGTAGTGAATGTGATGCTCTTAAGAAATATTAAAACCTTAATAAGCAATACTTTAGGTAATTGTTCTTAGGCTTGGGACATCTAATTCTCATTGAAGTAGATATCAATGAACAAATTATAAAATGCAGCTAAATTTTTGGACTCGTATGGAATAGAACAGAATGAACTAAACAGATATCTAGAAGAACAATATTCTTTTGAGCACATATGGAGAATGAGTGAAAAAAATCACCATTTTCCAAATGATTTCCAGTTCAATTTATGTTATTTACAATTTATGTTATCAATTGCACGCCTTCATTTTATTTTTTTCCCGCACAGCACCTTAATGATCCCCATGACAACTGCATCCTCGAACTTAAATGCTATTTTGAAAATGACTAGGAAATGGGTCATTCGATTAATATTTGCTCGTTAATTTTCATGTTTGTTTCTGACAGTTTATTAATCAAATGTTGTTTGATTATTGTGTTACCAACTTTTTTAATATATTGCTATTTATAGAAGTATAAACCGGTCAAGTCGCTTACGTCTAACTGTACAGGTAGAATAGTTGTACAGGTAGAATCAGATAAAGAGATAGAAACATTAAAAGAAGAATGGCCGGAAGATACTTTTGTGAGTGGAGGCTCATTGTCAGTTCATGATTGTTCGTATGTTCCAAAGTGTGTGTTAAAAATATAGCTACATTCCCTAGCATTGACAGGATTTAACACGAAGTAGAAATTCAGACAGGTGTTAAGGTTACGGCAAGACGTTTGAAATATAGGGATTCAGGAAGGCCAATGCCTATAGTAGTAGTTACATGTGATAATTCCAAGGATATTCAGTGCTTACTTAAGGCAGATATCAGTGTGCATCATAGGCGGGTCAAGGTTGTGCTGTACAATAAGGTACACTCCTACACGGTTTTAACTGTCAGGAATTTGGCCATATAGCAGCTTTGTGTAAGAAGAATAAGAAGTGCGAGAATTGTGCAGAAGACCATCAGGGTAGGTGTGTGGTTGGTTCTCACTGTGTAAATTTTGGAAATTCTCACCGTGCAAGTTCAGCTGAGTGTCCTGTATATATAGCCATTAGGGAGAGGCTTCTTAGCAGGAGGCAGTGATCAAGTAGCTTAGGTTATATTATAGATATATATAATTGTTAAGCTATTTTTTTATTATTTATTTATCTGTTTATTTATTTGTTTGTGTTTATTTGTTGTTGAATTTTATTCTTTAATATACAGCATATATTTATACACTTGTTTCCTTAAGTTATATGAGGGTTAAAGCATTTTGCGTTGTATAGGTAATGGATAGTTGTAATACTAGACTACTATTTTTGGTTTAGATAGTGACAATATTATTATTTTAGGAAATCAAAATTCTTGTATACATGCACATTTAGTTTGACAGTTCCGGATACATAGATAGGTTAAAATGAAAATTGCGTATGCTAATATTAGATCATTAAATACTTCTTTCAGTTTAGTTGAACAGGCATGTGAGAAACAGAAAGTTCAGATATTAGGTCTATCTGAAATTTGGCATCCTGAAAATGCTATCAAAGATAACTTAAAAAGAAAGTGGAATCGGATAGCTACAGAAAGAAATCAAGAAAGAGGAGGTGGTGCAGCAATTCTGATAGCTAAAAATATTAAAGGTTTCGAGAGAAAAGAGTTCAACAAGGAGAAGGTAGAAGCTGTGTGGTGTAATATCTATTCAAAGGAGTGTAATTTTGTATTAGGGTCAGTCTATATCCCACCAAATGATACAAAGAGCCTAGATGTTTTAATGAAAATTGTAAGCAAGCTGATGACTGAGTCTTTACCAGTTGTTATTATTGGTGATTTCAATGCGCATCATCCATACTGGTTTGACAGAGATGCAAATAAGTTGGGGAATCAGTTGTTTGAGTTTTTAATATATATAATATATTATAAAATATATAACCGCAACGAATTTAGCACCCAATTTCGTAAAATCACTCGTCGATATAAAAAGATTGGGTACAACATGGATATTATACGACAGACTGCATGCATGGTAGTTAACCAAATCACGGTTGGCAACTTTGCTTCCCTCTTTAATTGCACGCCGGTGGGTCAGGCCTCAGATTCTATGACGGTTCCGACGTAAAGGCTTATTGAGAATTAGAGAGATCTAATTCAAGGTAATGTTGGTTGGTGCCTGATGCTCTGTCTCTGGTCGGGCCTATCGGAGTCTAACTGTTGGTTTTCTTTTGCTCCAGCATTTCAGTGGTTTCTTGCTGTCGAGTCCTCACCGTTGTCTCACCTCTGTGGTTCTTTGATTATTTGTGTTCACGGAGATGTTGTACCGATGAGTTAGGAAGCCTTTATGCGGACTGAACAAATTATTTGTCTAAATCGCGACGGAAGTAAGGGCGAGGATTGTGGCCACGTAAAATCGATTTAAGCCCCCCAGTGGAAATCTTTCCACTGACCGTTCCAAGGCGGTTCTTCTGTGGCGATTTATTTATGTTGTTGTTTGTTACTTTCTGTGTGTATCACTTGTCTCTTTATTATTTTGGATGGCCATATGGCCATTTTGTTGGAAAGTAACTGTCCTTATGGCCTTCCTATGTTTAGCTTTCCATTATGGTCTGGTCGCTTAATGTTTGTGTTTCCCTTTGGTGTCTTTGATGGATGAAGATCTGACTGTTGCTAACAATTCAACACCTACTAGAAAGGATAGAATCATAGATTTGACCATAACAAGTACAATTTTAAGGAATAAATTCAACAGAATGGAGAGTACAACAGGAAGTTTATCTTAATACAGACCACAGTTTGATCACATTTAGACTTGGTTAGTATATGGAAGATGATATCTGTGAGAAGTTGGATTTCAAAAATACTGATTGGGATCATTGGGAAAGCGTTTGCACAGATTCTATTGATGAATGGCTGGACAATAGAAAGAATGACACAGATGTGAATGATGACTACAAAGACCTCATAAAGGTTTTTGTTTGATTTGAGGATTAACGTCCCCGTCAACACTGTAAAGGTCATTTTGGAGACGTTGCTTCCAATTTTGTGGGACTTTTACCCGACATTGAGATGGAATGACATCTCAAGCCCTGTCACCCAATGAAACCAATATGGTTTATTAGCATGGACGGTCCACATCGCTCCGCGGTTCCTGGACATGTTTAGGTTTCCAATATGGTCTGGTCGCTTAATGTTTGTATTTCTTTCCCTTTGGTGTCTTTTATGGGTGGAGTAAGTTAATTGTATCAATTCCTGATCTTTGTTTTACTTCTACTTTTTAGATCATCTAAGCGGTTTACCAGTACTAGTGTGCGGGCCGATTCAGCTCTGCGTGGAAGCATCATGCAGCCCATATATTTCTTCAAGCCCCTATGGGTGGGGGCTTACCTCATAAAGGTGATACATCAGAATGTGGAAGAGCATATTCCAAAGAAGAAAGTGTGTTGTCACAGTAAAGGGTGGTGGAACTCAACATTGAGCAAATTAGCGAAGGATTTCAAGAGGGCTAGAAGAATGTTTGCAAAACGCAAAGATGAAGCAAATGAAAATAGAGTGTAGGAAATACATAAATTATTCAAAGAGGAGGAAATCAAGGCTAGAGAAAATTATTTGACTGAGATGGTGGATATGATGGATCCTCACAAACCTGATCAGTTTTGGAAAGTGATAAATGCAGTGAGAAAAGATAAGCCTAAGTCAGTTGTGCAACCAATTTATTGTTAGAGACGATGGTTCATTGGCTGTGTCAGATGAAGAGATTTTATGTATAATTGAAAGGTAGGTATGGTAAGGAGACCTTAGATGTGAAGGATTTTGATGAAAAGTGGTTTAATTCTGTGGAAGAGGAGATGAGGGATAGATTAAGGTTTGAGGAAACGGTGATTCAAGAGGAAAAATTCTCAGAAACATGTGGTCATGAAAATAGTGATATTCACATTGAAGAAGTGGAAGCAGCAATTTCTCAACTGCAAAATAACAGTGCACCTAGCCCTGAAGAAAAAGTGCACCCAGCCCTGAAGAAAAAGTGTTTAGACCTCATAAAGGTGATACATCAGAATGTGGAAGAGTATATTCCAAAGAAGAAAGTGTGTTGTCACAGTAAAGGGTGGACGCCATTCTGATTTAATTTCAAAATTCAATATTGGGCTTAAATCTCTTCTATAACTGCCACAGAAACCGCCTTGGAACGGTCAGTGGAAAGAATTCAACGGGGGGGGGGGGGGGAGGGCTTTAATCGATTTTACATGGCCATAATCCTCGCCATTACCTCTGTCGCGGTATACATTAATTTTGTTTAGTCCGCATGAAGGCTTCCAAACTCAGTGTAATATCTCCGAGAACATACAAATAAAAAAACTACAAAGATGAAACAAGGTTGAGGACTCGAGAGCATACAACAACAGAATTGCTGAAGCAAAAGAAAACCAACAGTTAGACTCCGAGGGGCCCGCGACCAAAGACGGAGCATCAGGCGCCAACCAACATAAAAATACTAAAATAAAATTCCATTTATGATTTTACGCTTGAACCGTCATATAATCTTAGGCACGACCAACCGGTGTGCAATCAAAGAGGGAAGCAAAGTTGCCAACCATGATTGGGTTAACCACCATGCATGCAGTCTGTTTTATAACATTTATGTTGTACCCAATCTTTATATACCGACGAACGATTTTGGGTACTAAATATGTTCTATAAAAGGATTATCCTTTGGATGCAAGGAATACACCACAGAACTGGAACACATGAAGTGTACATGGTTTCGGGGCCAGACTAGCTAGTTTCGGCCAATTATGCCTCATCAGTGACCCTCAAGTATTTTCAAAATTCCACAATAGAATCAATGATCCCAAAGGACAAGAAAATGTAAACTACACTATGATGAGGGCAGGGAGACGTTTTACGGGCGCCAAACATTCCCAGACACCAGCTGTAGTGACGTTAAATATGCTTTATAAAAGGATTATCATTTGGAAGCAAAGAATATACCACAGAACTAAAAAACATGAAGTGTACATAGTTTCTGGGCCAATTAGGCCTCATCAGGGTCCCTCAAGTATTTTCAAAATTCCACAATGGAATCAATGATCCCAAAAGACAAGAAAATATAAACTACACTATGATGTAGGGCATTACAGGCATGTTCTTTTCTTAATTTATATACTAAGTCACCATAGAATTCGGATTCCGATTGGCCTTGTTGCAGAAGTGTTTTAAGTCCAACATTGAATTTTGGAACCAAATCAGATTGACGTCTATAAAACTAAGAAAGGCTTTACGTAGTTTATGATACCGATACACCTGATTAAGAAGTTTAGCAGTTAATAATGTATTACGAGTGTTGAAGACATATACATGACTAGACACTCTAGCGAATCCAATTAACTGCGAAATATAAACCCCGTACAATGTCGCACGAGGAACATCACCGTCCAAAAAAGGAAAATTTTCAATCTCGAAATCAAAATCATCACGTTTATCATAAATTTTGCAAGAAACAAATCCATCTACAATAGATATATGTAAATCCAGAAAGGGGGATTTAAACCTTTAATAATATGAATATAGGCTTATCGGAGTCTAACTGTTGGTTTTCTTTTGCTCCAGCATTTCAGTGGTTTCTTGCTGTCGAGTCCTCACCGTTGTCTCACCTCTGTGGTTCTTTGATTTTTGTGTTCACGGAGATGTTGCACTGATGAGTTAGGAGGCCTTCATGCGGACTGAACAAATTATTTGTCTAAATCGTGACGGAAGTAAGGGCGAGGATTGTGGCCACGTAAAATCGATTTAAGCCCCCCCCCCCCCCCCCCCCCCCAGTGAAAATCATTCCACTGTCCGTTCCAAGGCGGTTCTTCTGTGGCGGTTTATTTATGGTGTTGTTTGTTACTTACTGTGTGTATCACTTGTGTCTTTTTATTTTGGATGGCCATTTTGTGGGAAAGTAACTGTCCTTGTGGCCTTCCTTTGTTTAGGTTTCCATTATGGTCTGGTCGCTTAATGTTTGTGTTTCTTTCCCTTCGGTGTCTTTGATGGGTGGAGTAAGTTAATTGTATCGATTCCTGATCTTTGTTTTACTTCTATTTAGCCTAATTGCGAGCACAACGATGTTCACCAGAGCATTTTAAAAGTAGATATACACATATACTTTGCCATTATAACAACATTAGATTTTCACTGAGAAATGTACAAGAGTTTTACTTAATTACCTAGTGTTTATAAGCAGCGTTGAAATGCTTTGTAGATAAACAACAACAACAACTCTGCTATGGAGTATATGCTGGTAAGAAAGGAAACAATTTATCAGCCGACAACTAAGAAAAAGAACAACAAAAAAAACATACACTGAAAAGTGCCCCCAAAATAAAATAAATAAAAAACAAAGTTGTCCAATTATGCAATACTAACTATAACTAATAGATTCGATTGGCCCTGCACATCAGGGCCTAACAAAATATAATTGGTTTGCATGGTGCTTCTACGCAGCATGCATTTGAAAAGTAGAAGTAAAACAAAGATCAGGAATCGATACAATTAACTTACTCCACCCATCAAAGACACCAAAGGGAAAGAAACACAAACATGAAGCGACCAGACCATAATGGAAACCTAAACAAAGGAAGGCCAGCCATAAGGACAGTTACTTTCCCACAAAATGGCCAGCCAAAATAAAAAGACACAAGTAATACACACAGTAAGTAACAAACAACAACATCAATAAACCGCCTTTGAACGGCCAGTGGAAAGAATTCCACTGGGGGGCTTAAATCGATTTTACATGGCCATAATTCTCGCCCTTACCTCTGTCGTGGTATACACTAATTTTGTTGAGTGCGCATGAAGGCTTCCTAACACATCAGTGTAACATCTCCGAGAACATACAAATCAAAAAACTACAGAGATGAAACAAGGTTGAGGACTCAACAGCATACAACCACAGAATTACTGGAGCAAATGAAAACCAACAGTTAGACTCCGAGGGGCCCGACCGAAGACGGAGCATCAGGCGCCAACCAACATAAAGAATACTAAAATAAAATTCTATTTATGTTTTAACGCTGGAACCGTCATATAATCTTAGGCCCGACCCATCGTAGTGCAATCGAAGAGGGAAGCAAAGTTGCCAACCGTGATTGGGTTAACCACCATGCATGCAGTCTGTTTTTTAACATTAATGTTGTACCCAATCTTTATATATCGACGAACGATTTTACGAAACTGGGTACTAAAGTCATTACAGGCATGTATTTTTCTAAGTTAATATACTAAGTCACCATAGAATTTGGATTCCGATAAGCCTTGTTGCAGAAGTGTTTTAAGTCCAACTTTGAATTTTGAAACCAAATCAGAATGACATCTATAAAACTTAGAAAAAGGCTTTACGTAGTTTATGATACCGATACCCCTGATTTAGAAGTTTAGGGGTTAATAATTTATTACGAGTGTTGAAGTCGGATACATGACTAGACACTCTAGCGAATGGAATTAACTGCAAAATATAAACCCCGTACAATGACGCACGAGGAACATTACGTCCAAAACTGGAAAACATACTATCTCGAAATCAAAATCATCACGTTTATCATAAATTTTGCAAGAAACAAATCTATCTACAATAGATAAATCCAAATAGGATGGGGATGGGGGGGGGGGGGGGGGGGCTCGGTATCAGAGGAATTTGCCTTGTTTAACTGAAGTTCTAGGGGATAAATTTGACTGATCAAACCATCAAAGTAAGTGTTGTCAATATTTAATAAATCATCTAAATATCTAGAAGTTGAGCTAAAAGCGTCACTAATTTCCGATTGGTTATCAATGGAAAGCGACAACACGAAGTCTCTTTCATAACAATACAAGAACAGATCAGTCACAAGAGGTGCGCAATTCGTACCCATCGGAATACCCCAATTTGGTCTAAATAACTTAGTACCGAATCTAATATAAAAATTGTCAAGTAGAAAGGTGAGGGCATCACACACTTTCTGACATGACCAAAGTGTATAATTCTTATGCTCTTAGAAGTGAAAAATGCATTTCTGACATTACATGAAAGATAGGGAGAATCTTAGGCTTAGGCACGAGTCAGACCATGCTTGCTTATGAACTTTATTTGTTTGCATTGTGCGATAGGGATTTCATCTCAGTGAATGTCCAACAATATTGGGCAACATATCCAAAATGACGTATATAGTCTTGATGGGAATGTTAAATCTCAAACAAACTTACGAACACATTCAACATAACCAGAGCTGACTCTTTTTGTTGTATATATTTAGGTCTGAAACTCTACCTGGTCGTCTTCATAACTTTCCAGATGTGGTTGAGAAACGTATCGGGGAGGGTAAAGTAACCAGTATGGTAAACTGATGGTGGTTGCAGTGTTTGTTCTAATTTAAATTAAGCAGGTGATACTGGTTAGCGACTTACATGCCACCCACCATGTGATAAACCTTTTGCATGCAAACTGGTATCTAGGGTTGAAGTGGAAGGTTTCATGAGAATGTTAGCTTTATCATAGTGAATAGGTTGAGGTATTATATATTTACCTGTTAATGTTTGGTCAGCGACTACCATATCACCCACCATGCATATTGATAATGTGAATGTTCAGAAAGAAAATCATGAAAAACTGTAGGGTTAATGAACAGACTCAATAAAACCCAGTCTGCTATTTTCGTTTATTTGGTGTATTCTTAGCTTCCAAAGGATCGAACAATTCCGAACTTATTAATGAATGTTAATGAAATCGGAGTTAAGTTGGTTCTGAAACACTGTGGATTTAATTGGCCTCCACCCATAGGGGCTTGAAGAAATATATGGGCTGCATGATGCTCCCACGCAGAGCTTGAAGAAATATATGGGCTGCATGATGCTCCCACGCAGAGCTGAATCCGGCCCGTACACTAGTACTGGTAAACCGCTTAGAAGATTTAAGCCTGTCCAGGAACCGCGGTGCGAGGCTAATAAACCCTATTGGTTTCATTGGGCGACAGGGCTTGAGATGTCATTTCATCTCAGTGTCGGGTAAAACCCCCACAAAATTGGAAGCAATGTCTCCGAAATGACCTTTGCAGTGTTGTCGGGGACGTTAAACCTCAAACAAACAGACAGTGGGTTTAATGATTTTGAAGAAAATTGGAGTTAATTTGGTTAGCGACTTTCATGTCACCCACCAGAAAACACAGAAGTAGAGTGTTTGATAAAGTTTAAGAAAGATTCAAAGTAGAAGTAAAACAAAGATCAGGAATCGATACAATTAACTTACTCCACCCATCAAAGACACCAAAGGGAAAGAAACACAAACATTAAGCGACCAGACCATAATGGAAATCTAAACAAAGGAAGGCCATAAGGACAGTTACTTTCCCACAAAATGGCCATATGGCTATCCAAAATAAAAAGACACAAGTGATACACACAGTAAGTAACAAACAACACCATAAATAAACCGCCACAGAAGAACCGCCTTGGAACGGTCAGTGGAAAGATTTCCACTGGGGGGCTTAAATAGATTTTACGTGGCCACAATCCTCGCCCTTCCGTCGCGATTTAGACAAATAATTTGTTCAGTACGCATGAAGGCCTCCTAACTCATCAGTGCAACATCTCCGTGAACACAAAAAATCAAAGAACCACCGAGGTGAGACAACGGTGGACTCGACAGCAAGAAACCACTGAAATGCTGGAGCAAAAGAAAACCAACAGTTAGACTCCGATGGGCCCGACCAGAGACAGAGCATCAGGCACCAACCAACATTACCTTGAATTAGGTATCTCTAATTCTCAATAAGCCTTTACGTTGGAGCCGTCATAGAATCTGAGGCCTGACCCACCGGCGTGCAATTAAAGAGGGTAGCAAAGTTGCCAACCGTGATTGGGTTAACTACCACTACCATGCATGCAGTCTGTCGTATAACATCCATGTTGTACCCAATATTTTTATATCGAAGAATGATTTTACGAAATTGGGTGCTGAAGTCGCACGAGGAACATCACCATCCAAAAAAGGAAAATTTACAATCTCAAAATCAAAGTCATCGCGTTTATCATATAATTTGCACGAAACAAACCCATCTACAATAGATAGATGTAAATCCAAAAACGGGGCCTCGGTATCAGAAGAATTTGCTTTATTTAACTGAAGTTCTGGGGGGTAAGTCTGACTGATCAAACCATCGAAATAGGTATTATCAATATTTAATAAATCATCTTAATATCTAGAAGTGGAGCTAAAAGCTTCAATAATTTCAGATTGGTTATCAATGGAAAGCGACAACATGAAGTCTCTTTCATATCAATACAAGAACAGATCAGCCACAAGAGGTGCGCAATTCGTACCCATCGGAATACCCACAATTTGTCTAAATAACTTAGTACCGAATCTAATATAAATATTGTCAAGTAGAAAGGTGAGGGCATCACACACTTTCTGACATGACCAAAGTGTATAATTCTTATGCTCTTTAGAAGTGAAAAATGCATTTCTGACATTACATGCAAGATAGAGAGAATCTTCTCTGTCAAAAGCCCATTCAATTAAATCATTAAGCTTTTCTTTTATAAGATTATGAGGAAGTGTAGTGTAAAGAGTGGAAAATCGTAAGTAGACAGACTTGAAGCACGAAAATGTCTGGATTTCAATTTATTTAAAACCTCATTCGAAATTTTTATAGACCAAAACAGATTTTTCCTGATCTTTCAAAGACTTTATCACAATATTTAATCACATGCGTTTTAATAGCAGTAAGACAGGAAGTTAATTTAGAAAGTTCAGTGGTAGTGCAAGAGCTGGAATTAGCAATAAACCGTGCTTTGTAAGGTCTTTTATGAAGTGTAGGAATTTTTATAGACCAAAACAGATTTTCCTGATCTTTCAAAGACTTTATCACAATATTTAATCACATGCGTTTTAATAGCAGTAAGACAGGAAGTTAATTTAGAAAGTTCAGTGGTAGTGCAAGAGCTGGAATTAGCAATAAACCGTGCTTTGTAAGGTCTTTTATGAAGTGTAGGTAACCAGTTTAGCGTAGGAAGCTTGTGTTGGCCTTCGGTAACACACACAGCAAACTTGGTGGCTGAATGACAAACATGTTTTTCTACTATAGCTCTCTCTTCAGCTAAAGGCTGAAGTTCATAGGCCTTAGTACCACCAAGCTCCTGCTTAAGCATGTTTACATAGTGGAGCCGTCACACAACGACGACGTTGTAAGCGGCCTTGTCTGCAGGGGCCAAAACAAACTTCTTATGAAATTCTTGAATACCTAGTTTAAGATGACGTAAAGACGTCTTGGGCTTAGGAGGTAATAAGTTAGTATTTTGAGAATAGAAATCAATATATGTATGTGACAAGATGGGATAAAGCTATCCAGAAATTAATCCTAAAAATAAAGTTATTAATTGAAATCTGTAGCATGTGAAAGTAATCTTTTTTTAAATAAAAAAATCACGCAAACAAGTGTTTAACACCACACTTGTAAGTTTACAATCTTTTTTCACCTCATCATTATTCTGATTTGTGTTCTGACGAGGATTTTGGAGAAAAACATTGATTACTCGGACATGAAAGAATGGACTAAGTTACACAGGTGTGATTTACTAATGATTAATATTTAATTGATACCTCTTGAAATCCCAAGTGTCCGTTTGACCTGAAGAGACCCCCTGAGACTCTTCACTGTCATCATCGCAAGGAATCGATGACGGTGAAGTTAACAGTAGGCCTCTGTTCATATCGTTTGTAATTGATCTGCACAGAACAGAACACCACCTTTCCCTCAAACCAGCAGTCAGGATGAACCCCATCAAACATGAGAGAATAAACGTTTTTTTTTTTGGAATTTTGACCATTAACCCCACGTTTTTTTAAGCTTATTTTCTGGACATCCCTATCCAGTCTATTCGTTGGTTAAATCGTTTGCGTTTATCTTTGCTATGATTGTGTTGATGTAGTTATTTCTTCTTCTATTTTTTTTTTTTTTTAAATTAGTTCTGTATCTGAAAAAAATGCTGTGCTTCAGTTGTTGTTTTTGTGACTGTGGTAGTGCATATTTCCTGAGTGATTCTGGGGGTATTGCGGCTATCTTAATTGTAGTAGTGTTGGTGTTAAATAAGGTTGATATGTCTTGAAGTTGCTGGATGATGCTGTTAGTTTTCTGTTGTGAGTGATTGTATATTATTTGTGTTCCTTGTATGTGGTGTATTTTTTCAGTGAGATTGCAAATGCCTGCAAGTATAGTAATTGATGCATTAAGTGAGTGAATGTAATTGATTTTTAGCTCGTCTGTTTTTTGAAAAAAAACTTTCGAGCTATTGTCATCACTCCGGCGTCTGCGTAGTCGTCCTGCGTCGTTCCAAAAAAACTTAACCTTGGCTATAGTTTAAAAAATATTAGACCTAGCCTCATGAAACTTCATACACACACTCATCATCACAAGAGCTACATTTTGACCAAGGACCATAACAACATTGTTGATTTTGGCTGAATTATCTCCCCTTTTCCAATTTTTTTCTGAAACACATTTTTTGCTCTCATTTTAATACTATTCACAACAGAGCCTTCAAACTTCACATGAATGTTCCTTGGGACAAGACCTTTTCAGTGATACCACACTTTTTGATCTGTGACCTTGACCTTTGAACTTTGACCTATTTTTCGAAAATTTAACCGAAAACCTTAACCTTGACCATATTTCCAAAAGTATTTGGCCTACCTTCATGAAACTTCATACACATACTCACCATCACAAGAGCTACATTCCCTACAAGTTTTATAACTCCATCTTGCAATTTGATTGAATTATCTCCCCTTTTCTCTCCGTTTTTTTTTAAATTGTTTTTGTCTCTTATTTCAATACTATTCACAACAGAGCCTTCCAACTTCACATGAATGTTCTTTGGGACAAGACCTTTTCAGTCATACCACGCTTTTTGACCTGTGACCTTGACCTTTGAACTTTGACCTATTTTTCGAAAATTTAACCGAAAACCTTAACCTTGACCATATTTCCAAAAGTATTTGGCCTTCCTTCATGAAACTTCATACACATACTCACCATCACAAGAGCTACATTCCCTACAAGTTTTATAACTCCATCTTGCAATTTGATTGAATTATCTCCCCTTTTCTCTCCGTTTTTTTTTAAATTGTTTTTGTCTCTTATTTCAATACTATTCACAACAGAGCCTTCCAACTTCACATGAATGTTCCTTGGGACAAGACCTTTTCAGTCATACCACGCTTTTTGACCTGTGACCTTGACCTTTGAACTTTGACCTATTTTTTCAAAAAATTAACCAAAAAACTTAACCTTGACCATATTTCCAAAAGTATTTGGCCTACCTTCATGAAACTTAATACACATACTCACCATCACAAGAGCTACAATCCCTACAAGTTTTATAACTCCATCTTGCAATTTGATTAGAACTTTTGTTTTCTAAAAGAAACTGCAGACGAGCGTTGGCACCCGCTTGCGGTGCTCTTGTTTGTTTGATGGCATGTTTTAGGGTGCTGATTTTTGCGCCTGGAATGCAGATGATGATGGGTTTGTTGAAAATGTGTTGGTGAATATATTCTGGAAGGTATCTGCCTCTAGAGTCAGCTGCAATGATTATTTGTTGAGTCATGTTTGAAAAACAAGCTGCAGCAAATGAGCATCACTGAATTCTTGAAAGATGAGAAGAAAGTCAATGATGTTATACATGTTCAGACATTAACAAGTATATGTATCATACAACGTCCATTTAATGAATATTTAACATAGTTGGAACGGATAATGAATGAAAGGTGAACTAAAACGGGAGTAACAAGAGAAAAAAAAAACACCAGAGCTTTTGTTGCGGAACTTGGTATCTATGCGACCATAAAAATGTAGTTGACTGCTGGCATTCTATATGTTTTTTTTTTGTTTTTTTTTTTGGTTTTGGTTTTATGGCCCTTTCAAGATTCGAGCCGATCGTTAATCAGAGGTGGGCGAAAACCGGAGTACCCAGAGAAAAACCACCTGACCTTCCGTTGCAGAACTTGGCGTCTCACATGTGACCCGAGCGAGGCTCGAACCACAGCGGTGAGAGACCTAATGATCAAGAGTCAGCGCTCTTAACCACTAGGCCACGGAGGCCCGTGTGACATTCTATATGTACGATTTAAGTAACAAAGAAGCAGGCAGAACTAAATTTATGCTGAAGTACATGTATTTTTAATGAAAGACAAGGGCAGATGTTGTTTGGATGTGTTCTTTGCAGGGATTTTGTTGAAATGTGTTGAGTGTTGACAGTAATATTATGTGTACATAAAGTGTGATGGTCTAGGTTAGAGATTTATCATATCCCCATCTAGTATCCACTGATTCAGATTGACAGAATGAAATAAATGAACTGGAGAAAAAGAATTCAATTAAGAAAAGAAATTATTGTTTTTGCAGTTCATGGAAGTATGAACGCAGTGGGTCGCGTGCAAAGTTGAACCCAAAAGGGGTTCATGTAAACTTTGCTAGCAACCCACTGTCGTTCAAATTTTCATGAAAAGCAGGAAAATTAAGTTTATTTTTTATATTTACATTATATGCCTCTCATCACTGGGCGACAAACTTTTAAAGCTGACAAAACATTTACACGCTGTTTTTCTACAAAGAGCAGAGCAGCGTCGACGTCATCAACGCCCGTAGAGAACAATGACATCACTTAACGTCACTGAAAATCATGTGATTCGATGCGTTCATGGAATATGATCTATAAAAGGGTTATCCTTTGGAAGCAAGGAATACACCAAAGAAAAGAAAAATATGGAGTGTGCATGTTTTCTGGGCCAGACTAGCTAGTTTCGGCCAATTAGGCCTCATCAGTGACCCTCAAATTTTTTCAAAATTCCACAATGGAATCAATGATCCCAAAGGACAAGAAAATATAAACTACACTATGAAATAGGGCAGGGAGACTTTTTCTACACTATGAAATAGGGCAGGGAGACTTTTTACGGCCGCCTGCTGTAGTGACGTTCAATATGTTCTATCAAAGGGTTATCCTTTGGAAGCAAGGAATACACCACAGAAAAGAAAAATATGGAGTGTGCATGTTTTCTGGGCCAGACTAGCTAGTTTCGGCCAATTAGGTCTCATCAGTGACCCTCAAATATTTTCAAAATTCCACAATGGAATCAATGATCCAAAAGGACAAGAAAATATAAACTACACTATGATATAGGGCAGGGAGACTTTTAACGGCCGCCACACATTCCCAGACACCAGTTGTAGTGACGTTAAATACGTTCAATAAAAGGGTTATCCTTTGGAAGCAAGAAATACACCACATAAAAGAAAAATATGGAGTGTGCATGTTTTTTGGGCCAGACTAGCTAGTTTCGGCCAATTAGGCCTCATCAGTGACCCTCAAATATTTTCAAAATTCCACAATGGAATCAATAATCCCAAAGGACAAGAAAATATAAACTACACTATGATGTAGGGCACGGATACTTTTTATGGACGCCACACATTCCCAGACACCAGCTGTAGTGACGTTAAATATGTTCTATAAAAGGATTATCCTTTGGAAGCAAGGAATACACCACAGAAAAGAAAAATATGGAGTGTGCATGTTTTCTGGGCCAGACTAGCTAGTTTCGGCCAAGTATGAATGCAAATGTTATCTTTAGGTTTACATTAGACTTTACACTGGAAAAGTAAATATTTTATTTTATACTCTTCAGTGAAATGAATGCACATCAGAAACAAATAAAAATTATATTTTCAGTGTGAAGATATATTTTGACTGAAAAATCACATGACCATGTTATGTTCACAGTAGCACTTTGGACTACTATTTCTCGCCAAAATGCATATGTTATCGAAAAATAATTCCGTGAAATACCTTAAAAGGCAGTCTTTGTTCACGGAGATGTTGCACTGATGAGTTAGGAGGCCTTCATGCGGACTGAACAAATTATTTGTCTTAATCGCGACGGAAGTAAGGGCGAGGATTGTGGCCACGTAAAATCGATTTAAGCCCCCCAGTGGAAATCTTCCACTGACCGTTCCAAGGCGGCTCTTCTGTGGCGATTTATTTATGTTGTTGTTTGTTACTTACTGTGTGTATCACTTGTGTTTTTTAATTTTGGATGGCCATAGGGCCATTTTGTGGGAAAGTAACTGTCCGTATGGCCTTCCTTTGTTTAGGTTTCCATTATGGTCTGGTCGCTTAATGTTTGTATTTCTTTCCCTTTGGTGTCTTTTATGGATGGAGTAAGTTAATTGTATCAATTCCTGATCTTTGTTTTACTTCTACTTTGAACAGTAAAAATGCTGTATCCAAAATGGTAATCTGTTTATGTTTTGAAACTGACAGTTATGACGTCATAGCCAGGACAAAAGTGTGACATATGATACAAGCGATAACTTGGCGTAAATATCCCCGTATAAAATTATAAAATACAAAGAAACTTTACTTTTTTTTTCTGCGGATACCAAAAATATTCATCTTGTGTGGTGAAAACATTCAAATTTTCACGAGTGCAAAGCACGAATGAAAATTCGGATGTTTTCACCACAAAAGATGATATATATTTTGGTATCCACCTCAGAAAAGTCAATATCCTGTATAAATGGGACTTTTGCCCAATATTGAGATGAAATGATATCTCAAGCCCTGCCAGGCAATAAAACCAATATGATGTATGTGGCCGCGTGGGGTTGTTTTTGGCACCCCAGTTGAATTCGTTTCACTGACCGTTCCAGGCGGTTTTTCTGTCGCATTTTGTTTTTGTTATATTTTGTCTTCAGTGTTTGTATTGCTTATTTTTTTGTTTTGGGTGCCCGGTGGTCGTTTTGTGGTTCCACTGTTGGTGTTTCTATTGGGGTGCTGTTGTTTCATGTCTGTGCTTCATTCCCTGTGGTGTCTGTGATGGGAGCTGTGGGTTGAATGTATCGATTCCTGATCATTGCCTTCACTTCTATTTTATATGCCCAGACAGTCTGACTTGGAAGACTTTTCTTGGGCTGGCTTAAAAGCTGTGAGTGGTTTAGCAGTACTGATGTGCGGTCGGTTTCAGCTGTGTGGAAGCACTTTGCAGCCTCATGTTGTTGAAGCCCAGATGGCAAGGGGCCTTTATGGTAAGAAGCATGAAAAGAGACATAAAATATTGATACTTTGTTATCTTCCATCGCATATAAATATTTTTGTTGTGGTTTTGTCTCTGAGTGTGTGTATCTCTTATATTATTCTGTTTTGGAGAGCCAATTGGCCATTTTGTGGGAAAGTCCTTTTGGCTTTCTGCTACTGATTAGCATATACAGGGTAAAGTTATTGCATGTTTTGTGTTTATTTCCTTTTGGTGTCACTTATGGTACCTGTAGGACAATTGTATCTATTCCTGATCATTGCCTGCACTTCTATTTTATACAACTGTAATTTTGAAATGTTTCAGTGCAGATATTCACATGGTGAAGCATATGATACATTGGAATAGTAAAGAAAGTAGTGATTTTCAGAAAAAAAGATTTCAGGAGCCTAAAACAAAGTGAATATTTAGTGGATTGCGGGTGACTTTTTTGTAATAGACTCGCTGTAGCAGTGATTTGTTGAGTACAAAATAACTTACTATTAGTAAGTTGATAAGTGGATGAAATGAAGAGTGTGTAGCATGAATGTTCTGGAAGGTGTGTAGCATGAATGTTCTGGAAGCCTCTATGTTGTAGTGGTTTTTGGATCTTAATTTATGCTTTAAAAAGCCGATCGGGAGTTCAATCCTGGGCTTCTCAAGACGGTTCCAACGTAAAGGCTTATTGAGAATTAGATCTCTGAGAATTAGAGAGATCTAATTCAAGGTAATGTTGGTTGGTGCCTGATGCTCTGTCTCTGGTCGAACCCATCGGAGTCTAACTGTTGGTTTTCTTTTGCTCCAGCATTTCAGTGGTTTCTTGCTGTTGAGCCCTCACCGTTGTCTCACCTCTGTGGTTCTTTGATTATTTGTGTTCACGGAGATGTTGCACTGATGAGTTAGGAGGCCTTCATGCGGACTGAACAAATTATTTGTCTAAATCGCGACGGAAGTTAGGGCGAGGCGTTGTCTCACCTCTGTGGTTCTTTGATTATTTGTGTTCACGGAGATGTTGCACTGATGAGTTAGGAGGCCTTCATACGGGCTGAACAAATTGCACGACCCGCAGAAAAAGCGACCGACTGAAGTCTGTCAGTCTGTCTGTCCGTCCGTAACCCGTTTGTGAAAATTGGTGATAGTGACTTAACCGCTTGGAGTATTTAAACAATTTTTGGCATACTGATAGATAACAATGAGATCTAACCAATGAACTTAAGAAATATTAGATTCCATTTAGTATAGCCTCGCCGAGGCGAAAAATGTGAAAATTTTCGAACCGCTTCTCCTTGGAAACCGTTGGGCAGATTGAAGTCAAATTTCATATGGAGCCTCTATGGGATAGGGGAAACCAAAATTTGCTCATGGGGTCCAGGTCACATGACCAAAATGACCGCCAAGCCATATATGGTCTGTCTGTCTGTCCATCCGTAACCCGTTTGTGAAAATTGGTGATAGTGACTTAACCGCTTGGAATATTTAAACATTTTTTGACATACTGAGAATTATCAATGAGGTCTAACCAATGAACTTGCAAAATATTACATTCCATTTAGTATAGCCTCGCCGAGGCGAAAAATGTGAAAATTTTCGAACTGCTTCTTCTCGGAAACCATTGGGCCGATTGAAGTCAAATTTCATTTGGAGCCTCTAAGGGATGGGTAAACCAAAATTTGCTCATGGGGTCCAGGTCACATGACCAAAATGGCCGCCAAGCCATATATGGTAAAAACCCTTCAAAAATAGTCTTCTCCAGAACCACTGGGCAGATTTCCACGAAACTTGATAAATAGCATCTGGGACGTAGGCCCATCATAAATTGCTAAAATGGTGACCCTGGGTTGACCTTGACCTTCTTTGTGCCTAGGTCAAACTTTGACACATATGCTTTTGTTGGAATATTTAAACAATTTTCGGCATACTGATTGATATCAATGAGATCTAACCAATGAACTTGCGAAATATTACATTCCATTTAGTATAGCCTCGCCGAGGCGAAAAATGTGAAAATTTTCGAACTGCTTCTCCTTGGAAACCGTTGGGCCGATTGAAGTCAAATTTCATATGGAGCCTGTATGGGATGGGGGAAACCAAAATTTGCTCATGGGGTCCAGGTCACATGACCAAAATGGCCGCCAAGCCATATATGGTAAAAACCCTTCAAAAATAGTCTTCTCCAGAACCACTGGGCAGATTTCCACGAAACTTGATAAATAGCATCTTAGACGTAGGTCCATCATAAATTGCTAAAATGGTGACCCTTGGTTGACCTTGACCTTCTTTGTGCCTAGGTCAAACTTTGACACATATGCTTTTGTTGGAATATTTAAACAATTTTTGGCATACTGATAGATATCAATGAGATATAACCAATGAACTTGCGAAATATTACATTCCATTTAGTATAGCCTCGCCGAGGCGAAAAATGTGAAAATGTTCGAACTGCTTCTCCTCGGAAACCATTGGGCCGATTGAAGTCAAATTTCATATGGAGCCTCTGTGGGATGGGGGAAACCAAAATTTGCTCATGGGGTCCAGGTCACATGACCAAAATGGCCGCCAAGCCATATATGGTAAAAACCCTTTAAAAATAGTCTTCTCCAGAACCACTGGGCAGATTTCCACGAAACTTGATAAATAGCATCTTGGACGTAGACCCATCACAAATTGCTACAATGGTGACCCTGGGTTGACCTTGACCTTCTTTGTGCCTGGGTCAAACTTTGACACATATGCTTTTGTATTGGAGAAGTGAGAATGCATTTTATCCTGCAAACGATTCAGAATACAGTACTCAAGTATAAGATATATTTTTGCTCCTTACGATAAGGCGCATTTATGTGGGGAACCGTTTAAGGTCCAGGTCACATGACCAAAATGGCCGCCATACCCATATATGGTAACACTCACAAAGCTAAAAGTATCCGGCGGGTCGTGCACTTCAGCTGAAACACTGGTTATTTGTCTAAATCACGACGGAAATGAGGGCGAGGATTGTGGCCACGTAAAATCGATTTAAGCCCCCAAGTGGAAATCTTTCCACTAACCGTTCCAAGGCGGTTCTTCTGTGGCGGTTTATTTATGTTGTTGTGTGTATCACTTGTGTCTTTTTATTTTGGATGGCCATATGGCCATTTTGTGGGAAAGTAACTGTCCTTATGGCCATCCTTTGTTTAGGTTTCCATTATGGTCTGGTCGCTTCATGTTTGTGTTTCTTTCCCTTTGGTGTCTTTGATGGGTGGAGTAGGTTAATTGTATCGATTCCTGATCTTTGTTTTACTTCTACTTTTCATATGGCCCCGTTAACGTATGACCTCATATGTTGCTTGGCTGTAAAACTGAAGCACGCACAAGTAGTGTTATTGTTGCAAAATCTGACAACAAACCGTGTTCGAATGTTTAAAGTAGATTTATGCAAAGAACGTGTCCATAGCACGAGTGATTTGTGTACTGACAACAGACCCTGAGAAAATGATTTATTGCTCAACAGATAACAGTACGGCTGATCTATTTAGATTGTAACACAGCAAAAAACCAAGAATAATTGCTGAATTTACTAGAAATTCTGCCAATGATGACCTAAATTGTTGGAGTTAATGCCTTCAATACTATTGACTGCATGATAGACCGTAAACAGTTAGCTCTTATCCACTGTGAATGACAACCCCTGCCTTTGCAAAAGTTATATATCCAGATCAGATATGCCATCTGATGAGGATGTATATGTTTTGTCATCCAGTTTGTGAATTGGTTGATGGTCAGCAATGTATGTGGTTAGATGTATTTATTCAGCAGGATAAGGGTTTAGTGTTTGAAAGAAACAAAGTTCACGGATCGATCAATCTATCTCATGTCAGGTTAGTGATTGTCATATCACCCACCTGTAATTAAGAATGACCAATGCATTGATTTATGTTTCTGTTGTGTCTGAATGATGGTGTCCCCATTAGAAGTTTAGTGCACAGAGACTTGGCACCCACAGAATCATCCGTGCAACTGATCATGCCATTGAAAAGATCGCCTACTGCACCGGTTGCCTTGTTGCCTTTGTAAGCATAGCCAGTGATATACTTTTCAGTGGCAATGATGTCATCGACTGATGGGATTTCAGTTCCACTTTTGGACAGGGTAACTGAAATATCTCCATTGGCTCGCCACCCCTGTGTTTGCCATTTAGAGTGTTGTGCAAGAAATGGGTGATCTCTTGGCATCTCAAGCCTCATGGACTTATTTCGATCCTTGACAATAGCTGGTGTCTCCCGCATAGGCTTTGGAAATTCCATTCTGCAGACCTTGTTATAGCCCCGCTTTGAAAAAGTGGGGCTATATTGGATTTGCCATGTCCTTCTGTCATTCCGTAATTCCGTGATTCCGTTAATTTGTGTTGGCTCCATAACTTTGTATCTGCTTAACATATTTTCATGAAACTTCACACAAATGTTAAACACCATAAGACAATGTGCAGAGCGAAGGAATTATAACTGTGGATTGCCTACTTTTGGAGTTATTGCCCTTTGAACATTTTCCGTAATTCCGTGATTCCGTTAATTTGTGTTGGCTCCATAACTTTGTATCTGCTTAACATATTTTCATGAAACTTCACACAAATGTTAAACACCATAAGACAATGTGCAGAGCGAAGGAATTATAACTGTGGATTGCCTACTTTTGGAGTTATTGCCCTTTGAACATTGAAAAATGGCAATTTTAATTGTGTCCGCTTCATAACTCGAAAACCGTTTGAGATATTTTTAGGAAACTTCACACAAATGTTAAGCACTATGAGACGATGTGCAGAGCGCAGGAACCATAACTCTGCATTGCTTATTTTTGGAGTTATTGCCCTTTGAACATTGAAAAATGGCAATTTTAACAGTGTCCGCTTCATAACTCGAAAACCGTTTGAGATAATTTCATGAAACTTCACACAAATGTTAAGCACTATGAGACAATGTGCAGAGCGCAAGAACCATAACTCTGGTTTTCGTATTTTCTGTGTGTCTGTCTGTGTCTGTTAACAATTTTCGTGTCCGCTCCATAACTTTAAAACCCATTCACATATTTTCATGAAACTTCACACAAACATTAAACACCATGAGATGGTGTGCAGAGTGCAGGAACCATAACTCTGGATTGCCTAATTTTTGAGTTATTTCCCTTTGAATATTGAAAAATATCAATTTTAGCCGTCTTTGCTCGATAACTCAAAAACCGTTTGAGATAATTTTATGAAACTTCACACAAATGTAAAGCACCATATTACGTGTGCAGAGCGCAGGAACCCAAACTCTGGATTGTCTACTTTTTCAGTTATAGGCTTTTGAATATTAAAAAATGGCAATTTTAACTATGTCCGCTCCATAACCGTTTCTGATATTTTCATGAAACTTCAAATAAATGAAAAGCACCTTGAGATGATGTGCAGAGTGCAGGAACCATAACTCTGGTTTGCCTACTTTAGGAGTTATTGCCCTTTGAACATTTAAAAAGGCAATTTTGACTGTGTCGGCTCCATAACTCACAAACCATTTGAGATATTTTCATGACACTTCACACAAGTGTAAAGCACCATGAGACAATGTGCAGAGCGCAGGAACCCTGACTCTGATTTGCCTACTTTAGGAGTTATTACCCTTTGAACATTGAAAAATGGAAGATGAAATTTAGTATAAACATGGACATTCTGGTAATGTATCATGCTCATTGAAATGAGGGACAAGGGCTCACAACTCTTAGAGTTTTTCCAGATAATGTAAAATTTTCAACAGTTATTTCTTGTTCATAACTGTTTTCTCTGCAGCTTAAATAACTTTCTTCTCTGACAGCGCTGAAGCGGGGCTATAGTCAGATCCTCTGACAGCTCTAGTTTGAGTTGGATCGTACTGTTGTCAAACAGTAGTCAGAACATTGATGGAGATTGAATCTGTTTGAAGGCAGCAAATGATCTTCCAATAAAGAAGCTTGTGAAGGACTAACGTCCATGTGTAGTTTAAGGAGTGGGTTATTGTGTCTGGTGGGGCAGGTGCATTCCCTTCTGGGGGTGGCCAGAGGTTTTTCCTAGGCTGGCCATTTTCATCTTGACCTGCAGGATGCATTGCTGTCGACCAAAGACTAGTTTCTGCCCACTGTGCAAGCTTGTCTGCACAGTTATCTTCGGAAAGGCCATTTCGGACAGCTTCATATAGGAGCTGGTGTGGCTGCTTTTCCGAACGCCAACATAGGCCATGCCAATGTACCATACCTCTTGATTTCGCAAATTCTTGTCGAGCGCTGTGGTGCAGTGGTAAAGCATCGGATTTGAGATCGAGAGGTAGCCGGTTGGATCCTCGTAAGCGCCACGTGTTGTTTCCTTGAGTAAGAAACTTTATCCACATTGCTTAGTACTAGTTCCTTCCCAGGAAAAGAGGGCCGCATGGAAGTTTAGTACTAGTACTAAATGTTTTACCCTCTATAAATAAGGTCGATTATTATTATTATTATTATTATTATCATCATCATATTATTATTATGATACCAGTAGGCATTGACATTAAAAAGTGGAGCCATAACATTCTTAAAGTAAGACTGGGTCCTCAAAATAATAAGCAACAATATGGGTATTTTGCTGCTGGGCCTGAAATAGTTCTGTTCTGTTTGCTGTATCAACTGCCTTACCAGTTGTGGACTGAGTATACATTGAGATTAACCGGTTCAATGGCTTAAAGTGAAACTCAGCACATCTACAAGTGGTGAAATAAGAGGGAAGGCCAGCACCTTCATTGATTTTAAATTGAACGAGGCCTCGAAGTTATTTGCCACTTTGAGCCCAGTACTGTGAAGTACCCCGAAGATTTGCACCGTAATAGAGAATTGTGATTGATTACCCCTTTCAAGTTGTTGTTTTAGGTCTGAAACAGTTAAATGACTGTCTCCCAGTTTTTGGTTTACGATAAACCTTCCATTATCAGCTGCTCTTTTGCGCATAATTATGTTGTGGACCACAAATTTGAAATAATAGTGGGCGACAAATCTGCCATCATTGTACCACAAAAGATGATCTGCCCAATCAGCCAAGGAAGAACATGTTCTTGGACGGTTTGAATAATAGTCAGCCGTGCCATATGGAAATAAGGCAGGAAATGCAAGGGTGAAGAAATGTGCCGTAGAATATTCGGACAAAGGATAAGTTCCATTCCTGTTAACAGACACCTGGGCGTTTTCTCCAACAACATCTTGAACGATGTTATGTACTTCATTTTGTAAGTTTTTAGGTTGGTCTGGTAAAAAAAACACTTGAATGTGTAGTGCCATCAGAAAAACCTGGGTCAGTTTGTTCAACTGCAGGACCCCGGTCTTTTTGATGGACAGTATCTTCACAGAATGCAACAGTTGGAAAGTCATTACACTCTCCATTTACAGGTAAGGGTTGTAATCTTTCATTAGAAATAAATATATCAGAATATGCAGGGTTGGGAGTCTTAAGCCATATAAGTGCGTTCTGAAGAAAGTATCGCCTGACCTTAAAGTCTTTTGAAGAATCATTTTTGCCTTGTTTTGTGACTTTAATAATTTTTGTTTCTTTAAGCAGTCTAGGAAAATTCGTGCTTGTTCATTGATTTCCTGTGGAAATGTGACACAGTGGCCATTAGATCCAATGCCGCCATGTTTTAATAAATGGATATTAATGCAAGGAGAAATTCTAGAAATAAGTTGTTCAATGATTGAAAGTGTAGCAAGTTCGTTTGGAAGTGGCTGTGGATCCATATTGTTTTCATGTGAAAACATTTTGATGTAATTTTTATCAGCAGTGCATCGTGCGCATACATTCTGTGAAGACATTTTCATTTCCAGTCTTCTCTCATGGCAGATTTCACAGTATATAATTTGATAGGACATTTGTTGAAGTTCAAATGCGCGAATGCAGTCTACTACCTTATCGATTGATTCACCCAAAGGTGGCGGTGTTTCTGGTATTTCTGTATTAGACTCCTGAAGTTTATTTCTTTTTGGTACTACTGACACGACTTTTGATGCGCCTTATTCTTCTGTTTTCTTTTTTTTTGTCTTTTTTTTTCATACTTGCGTTCATTAAGAATTGGCTGTTCATATGCATCACCAAATTTTCTACATACTAAAAGGAGCTCCATCTCAGCATCATTTAAGTTACATGATGAAGTGGTATGTGCATTGCTAGAGTTGTGACTTTTCACTTTCCTTCTTTTAATTTTGTAAGCGCATCTTTCTTATTTTGCGTTGATATCTTGTTTCATTTTCTTTTGGGAACTCATATTGAACATTGTAATTTTCACATTGAAACATAAGATCAACTCCTTTGTCATTTAGCAGAGAATAATTTTGTGTCAAATTATCTTGTGAAGCAGAACTGTCTTCAGGGTGTAAGAGAAGTGAGTAATTTTGAGTAAGTTGTTCCTGTGATTGCAAATTTTTGTTAAGGGATGTGTTAGTCATGTAAACATTTGGAGGAATTTCCATACCTGAAAATGAAAGGTTTTTGTGTTTCTGTTTGTGCTTTTTAAGTTTGTGCCTGATTCTTTGTCTCCTTTTTTCATGTCACACTTGCTTTCCTGAGCAAGGGGGAATTCATAGGGAACATGTAAGCTTTGACACAACGATTTAAGTTCAGTCTCTGTGACATAGAAGTTTTTTTAATTATTTGTTCTGGGCTTGGACATGCGGGACTTTCGAGTAGCATTTCTTTTACGTTTAATTTGTATAGAAATTGGTAAGTAAAATAGGTTACGTCCAAGATTTTTTCTTTTTCTGGTATCATTGAGTGGAGAATTTGTTTTTGAAGTGTGTGTATGTTTATGTTGACGGGCATTCTTTTGATACTGTTTGTTAGTATTTTTGTTAGCAGAACCTTTCTTTGTTGTTTTGAAATAAGCATGACCAAAAGAAATCTCTTCAGAAAATGATGTGATGTGTTGTTTTGGAATGTTGGAAGATGTGTATGCATGGTCTGAATAAATGGATTGATGAGAGGGCAGTGTAAGATCTTATTCATTAGAATCACAAGTAGTACTTGTTGACGCTATATGTGGCTGTGTATTGCGTGCAAAAGCATTAGATGTTACGTGTTGCTCTGGAAGTTCATGCAATATTTGGAAATGGTTATTTTCCAGAAGCAAATTGATTTTTTTCTGTTCTTTGAGATTGAAAAGAAGTGAGTGTGTAGCTGCCATTTGTACCTTTCAACCAAACATTAATGTTGCAGTCCAAAATCATTGCAGCAACTTCTATTTCACAATTTGTTGCCCATCCATTTAGTTTGAGCATCTTTCCCCAATAATTGTAGACAGTCATGTCAGGGCCATGTGCTATAGACACCCTTCTTTGCCAGTTTTCCCAATCACTGAAAATAGTTGACAGATCGTGTACCTGTACTGTTTTGAATGAGAATAATCACCGGCTTTACAGACAGACAAACAGTGAAAGAAACAATTACCATCACCAGGCACATTTTCAACTAGGAAATCAAGACCCTGTATATAAACCGTGGGCCTGTAGTTGTGAGGAGTGCAAATTGAAAATTTGACATGTTGTGTTAATTCTGTAGAGAATATGATAGCAGCTGTATGTATATGCAGATGAATTTTTTTAGTCCACAGCGTTGTGCATGAACTAATCGGTATTGTTTTGATGTACAAATGCTCTGAGAGATACCCTAGACACTTTATTTTTAATGTTTAAAAAATGTGACAAATTTTTGAAAGGTACCTGCTATGGAATCGCTGACATGGGAGTTTGACAGTTGAATGTAAACAAACAAACGACAGAATAAGTGTGGCACGTGATGTTTACATATCCAAATAAGGAATAAGTTCTGAAGTTAGATCCTTTGGAAGCAAGGAATACACCAAATAAACGAAAATAGCAGACTCGGTCCCGCGTGCAATAATGACGAAAAGCATTTTTTTTAGTAATAATTAAAAAAAATGCATGTTGAACAGTGAAGAATCAAAATTGCTTGCTTAAAGAAATAGCTGTTATTTGTTAATGCTTTGTTTTTGTAACAATGTCAAGTGGTCACCTACAGAAATCATGTCCCTGGGGTCCAAATTGGCCACACCCCGGGGCCCCTTAGCTCCCAATGACTAATAATGGGAAAAAATACTTCAAAAATCTTCTCCGAAACCACAGGGCCCTGAGCTTAGATAGTTGGCATGTAGCAACGGCAAGTGGTCACCTACATAAATCCTGCCAATCATGCCCCTGAGGTCCAAACGAGCCAAGCCCCCGGGCCCCTTAGCTCCTATAGACTCATAATGGAAAAAAAAACTTCAAAAATCTTCTTCTCTGAAACCACAGGCCCAGAGCTTAGATATTTAGCATGTACAAATGGCAAGTGGTCACACATAAATCCTGCCAATCATGCATCTGGGGTCCAAATGGGCCACGCCCCGTGGCCCCTTAGCTCCCATAGTCTCATAATGGAATAATGTCAAAAAGCTTCAAAATTTTTCTTCTCTGAAACAACAGGGCCCAGAGCTTAGAAATTTAGCATATAGCAATGGCAAGTGGTCCCCTACATAAATCCTGCCAATCATGCCCCTGGGTTCCAAACGGGCCACCCCCTGGGGCCCCTTAGCTCCCATAGACTCATAATGGAAAAAAGACTTTAAAACTCTTCTCTATGAAACCACAGGGCCCAGAGCTTAGATATTTAGCATATAGCAATGGCAAGTGGTTACCTACATAAATACTGCCAATCATGCCACTGGGGTCCAAACGGGCCACGCCCTGGGCCCCTTAGCTCCCATAGATTTATAATGGAAAAAAAAGCTTCAAAAATCTTCTCTGAAACCACAGGGTCAGAGCTTAGATATATAGCATGTAGCAACGGCAAGTGGTCACCTACTTAAATCCTGCCAATCATGCCCCTGGAGTCCAAATGGGCCACGCCCTGAGGCCCCTTAGCTCCCATAGACTTGTAATGAAAAAAAATACTTCAAAAATCTTCTCTGAAACCACAGGGGCCAGAGCTTAGATATATAGCATGTAGCAACGGCAAGTGGTCACCTACTTAAATCCTGCCTATCATGCCCTGGGTTCCAGATGGGCAACAACCCGGGGACCCTAAGTTCCCATAGACTCATAATGGAAAAAAGCTTCAAAAATCTTCTTCTCTGAAACCACAGGGCCCAGAGCTTAGATATTCAGCATGTTACAACTGCAAGTGGTCACCTACATAAATCCTGCCAATCATGCCCCTGGGCTCGAAATGGGCTACCCCCGGGGCCCCTTAGCTCCCATAGACTCATAATGGATAAAAGCTTCAAAAATCTTCTTCTCTGAAATCACAGGGCGCAGATCTTAGATATTTAGCATGTAGCAACGGCAAGTGGTCACCTACATAAATCCTGCCAATCATTCCCCTGGGGTCCGAATTCGCCAATCTTCTTTTCTGAAACCATAGGGCCCCGATTTTTGACTGACGTGAGGTTTAACATCTCCGTCAACACTGTGTAGGTCATTTTGGAGACTTTGTTTGTTACTTACTGTGTGTATCACTTGTGTCTTTTGGTTTTGGATGACCATATGGCCATTTTGTGGGAAAGTAACTGTCCTTATGGCCTTCCTTTGTTTGGGTTTCCATTATGGTCTGGTCGCTTAATGTTTGTATTTCTTTCCCTTTGGTGTCTTTTATGGGTGGAGTAAGTTAATTGTATCAATTCCTGATCTTTGTTTTACTTCTACTTTGCTTCCAGATCTGCCAATCATTCCCCTGGGGTCCGAATTCGCCAATCTTCTTTTCTGAAACCATAGGGCCCCGATTTTTGACTGACGTGAGGTTTAACATCTCCGTCAACACTGTGTAGGTCATTTTGGAGACTTTGCTTCCAGATTTGTGGGACTTTCACCCACAGATGAAATGGAATCTTAAACTCTGCCGCCCAGTGAAACCAATATGGTTTTAATGCATAAACGGTTCAACTGGCACAATTTTTCCTCGGCTGGCTTAGAACCCCTAAGCTATTTACCAGTACTCATCTGCGTTCGGTTCCAGTTCTGCGTGGAAGCACCAACTAGCCCAGTCTATTTCTTCAAGCTCCGATGGGCATTCTAAACATCACTTATGATTTTTTGGTACACAGGTGAGCGCTACAGGGCCAGTTGGCCCTCTTGTATAAGATTATGAGGAAGTGTAGTGTAAAGGGTGGAAAAATCATAAGTAGACAGACTTGAAGCACGAAAAGGCCTGGATTTCAATTTATTTAAAACTTCATTAGAATTTATTATAGACCAAAACAGATTTCTACCTGATCTTTCGAAGACTTTGTCGCAATATTTTATCACATGTTTTCAATGGTGGTACAAGAGCTTGAATTTGCAATAAACCGTGTTTTGTATGGTCTTTTATGAAGTTTAGGTAACCAATATAACGTAGGAAGATTGTCTTGGCCTTCTGTAACACAGACAGCAAACTTGGTGGCTGAATGACAAATGTGGTCATCAACTAAAGCCCTCTCTACAGCTAAAGGCTGAAGTTCATTGGCCTTAATACCACCAAGTTCTTGCTGATGAGTGTTAACATAGTGGAGCAGTCAAACAACGACCACATTGTTAACGGCCTTATCATCCGGAGCCGAAACCTAAATGTTATAAAACAGACTACATGCATGGTGGTTAACCCAATCACGGTTGGCAACTTTGCTTCCCTCTTTGATTGGACACCGGTGGGTTGGGCTTAAGATTTTATGGCGGTTCCAGCTTAAAAAACATAAACGGAATTTTATTTTATTTTAGTATTCTATATGTTGGTTGGCGCCTGATGCTCCGTCTTTGGTCGGGCCCCTCGGAGTCTTACTGTTGGTTTTCTTTTGCTCCAGCAATTCTGTTGTTCTATGCTGTCGAGTCCTTAACCTTGTTTCATCTCAGTAGTTATTTTGATTTGTATGTTCTCGGAGATGTTACACTGATGAGTAAGGAAGCCTTCATGCGGACTAAACAAAATTAGTGTAAACCACAACAGAGGTAAGGGCGAGGATTATGGCCATGTAAAATCGATTTAAGCCCCCCAGTGTAATTCTTTCCACTGACCGTTCTAAGGCGGTTCTTCTGTGGCAGTTTATTTATGTTTTTGTTTGTTACGTGTGTATCACGTGTGTCTTTTTATTTTGGATGGCTATTTGGCCATTTTGTGGGAAAGTAACTGTCCTTATGGCCTTCCTTTGTTTCGGTATCTATCATGGTCTGGTCGCTTCATGTTTGTGTTTCTTTCCCTTTGGTGTCTTTGATGGGTTGAGAAAATTAATTGTATAGATTCATGATCTTTGTTTTACTTCTACTTTTCCTATGAAATTCTTGAATACCTAGTTTAAGATGAAAGGTGACGGAAAGACGTCTTAGGTAATAAGTTCGTATTTAGTGAATAAAAAGAAATGCGTTTGTTCACTAATTTCAGAATGCTAAGTTTTCATTCCTTTAGAGCTTTATGCTCAACATACTCTCGTTTACACCATCGATTACCAAATTCATTCAAGGCAGCAGCGATTTCATCTCTACATTTATTGAAATCAATTTCAGAAGGAAATCGATATTTCGGTCCTTAAGATATTATATTACGTATCCTAGAATCAGGAATAATTTTTAAATTGCCAGTAATAATATGACCAGCAGCAGGATAGCAATACACTAGAAACCTAGAAAATTTTGTCTAAGGCCCAGCATATTTAGACAGTGAAACTTCTTAATTGTGATTTCATTAAAGACTGGTTATGGAACAAAACACAACAAACCAGATTGCCTAGCAGTATTGGATGGCCGTCTGATTGAAACCCAGAAACTTGCGTCTCACGTCTAGCATATTTAGCATATATTGTGATGGTGAAATAAAATTCTGGTTGTGAAAACAGAAACAAATAACAGGGGACCAGATTGCCTTCCACAGCAGTCACCTAACGTTAGCAGCATTGCATAGCTCTATGATTGAGCCCTAGAAACTTGTCTCACGTTCAGAATTTTATGATTATTTCACAGGTACAAATGAAAGATTGTGCAATTCCTTTTTATATATGCATACCAGGTCACGTGAATAAATTGAAAATATTGATCAAACTTGGTACCATTTGTCATGACAGCCAAACAAATATTTGATGTAGATTTTGTTGACCTTGACGTCAATATCACATGAGCCCCAAAAGTGTCAGTTTTTAAGTTATATCTCAGGTGGGGGAAATAGTTTTAGTTTTCTTCTGAAAATATTTTAAGTTATCTAAACACTGAGGAAAGCAATGGCAACACTGTTTAAGTGGATGTAATTTTATTCCCCGCATAAAGTGACGCAAGATACACATCACGTGTGTCTCACCCAACCACCCCCTGACAGGGGTTGTGTTTGGTGATTGAATGTTTGAATGAAGAGCAGTTCTGTTGTTTACGCTTCATTGGAATGCAAACTTTACTGGAACACACACGTTACCCACGCCCATTGGCTGCATGCTGCTTTCACGCAGAGCTGAAACTGGCCAGACACGAGTACTGGTAAACTGCTTAAAAGGCCTACACAGGCAATGCGGTGTGAGTCACACCGTCCAGTGCATATAAGACTGATTGGAGATGTGGGTTAATTGTATCGATTCCCGATCATTGCCTTCACTTCTATTTCACTGGGTGGCAGGCTTTACTGATGTGGCCTAATTGGCCGAAACTAGCTAGTCTGACCCAGAAAACATGCACAGTCCATATGTTTCAGTTCTGAGGTGTATTCTTTGCTTCCAAAGGATAACCCTTTTACAGAACATATTTAACGTCACTACAGCTGGTGTCTGGGAATGTGTGGCGGCTGTAAAAAGTCTTCCTGTCCTACATCATAGTGTAGTTAATATTTTCTTGTCCTTTGGGATCATTGATTCCATTGTAGAATTTTGAAAATATTTGAGGATCTCTGATGAGGCCTAATTGGCCGAAACTAGCTAGTCTGGCCCAGAAAACATGCAAACTCCATATTTTTCAGTTCTGTGGTGTATTCCTTGCTTCCAAAGGATAACCCTTTTACAGAACATATTTAGATGTCATTTCATCGCAATATCGGTAAAAGTCAAAAATTGAAGCAGTGTCTCCAAAGTAACCTAAATAATGTTGACGGGGACGTTAAGTAAAGTAGAAGTAAAACAAAGATCAGGAATCGATACAATTAACTTACTCCACCCATCAAAGACACCAAAGGGAAAGAAATACAAACATTAAGCGACCAGACCATAATGGAAACCTAAACAAAAGAAGGACAGTTACTTTCCTACAAAATGGCCATATGGCCATCCAAAATTAAAAGACACAAGTGATACACACAGTAAGTAACAAACAACAACATAAATAAATCGCCACAGAAGAACCGCCTTGGAACGGTCAGTGGAAAGATTTCCACTGGTGGTTTTAAATCGATTTTACGTGGCCACAATCTCGCCCTTACTTCCGCCGCGATTTAGACAAATAATTTGTTCAGTCCGCATGAAACCTCAGTTCAAACAAACAAATAAAAATAAAAAAAAAATGAGTTCCTTTAAGAGAAATGAAATCATTCATAAGAAAGAAGATGGGCCATACTACTTAGTTTCGGCTAATAAAGCCTCTTCAGTGACCCTGTAATGTTCCGGCAAAGAAAGCCAGAGGAACCATACAGCAATTTTGCGAATTTCGAATAGGCAGTCGATTCAAAGACTGATATAAATCAAAATTGGGTCCAAATAATTAAAAACCTGTCTAGAATGAGGCTAAACCAATAATTTATTTCTGATTTCTCAGAATATTCACGATGATCTCAAAGGACCAAAAGTAAAATATAAACTGCACTATGGTTGATGTACGGGGAGATGTTTAACGGCCGCCACACGGCACAACACCAGCTGCAGTGAAGGCAAATAAAAAAAAAATGAGTTCCTTTAAGAGAAATGAAAACATTCATAAGAAAGAAGATGGGCCATACTACGTAGTTTCGGCTAATAAAGCCTCTTTAGTGACCCTGTAATGTTCCGGCAAAGAAAGCCAGAGGAACCATACTGCAATTTTGCGAATTTCGAATAGGCAGTCGATTCAAAGACTGATATAAATCAAAATTGGGTCCAAATAATTAAAAACCTGTCAAGAATGAGGCTAAACCAATAATTTATTTCTGATTTCTCAGAATATTCACGATGATCTCAAAGGACCAAAAGGGCACAATGAACACAAAGTAGAAGTAAAACAAAGATCAGGAATTGATATCATTAACTTACTCCACCCATAAAAGACACCAAAGGGAAAGAAATACAAACATTAAGCGACCAGACCATAATGGAAACCTAAACAAAGGAAGGCCATAAGGACAGTTACTTTCCCACAAAATGGCAATATGGCCATCCAAAATTAAAAGACACAAGTGATACACACAGTAAGTAACAAACAACAACATAAATAAATCGCCACAGAAGAGCCGCCTTGGAACGGTCAGTGGAAGATTTCGACTGGGGGGCTTAAATCGATTTTACGTGGCCACAATCCTCGCCCTTACTTCCGTCGCGATTTAGACAAATAATTTGTTCAGTCTGCATGAAGGCCTCCTAACTCATCAGTGCAACATCTCCGTGAACACAAAAATCAAAGAACCACAGAGGTGAGACAACGGTGAGGACTCGACAGCAAGAAACCACTGAAATGCTGGAGCAAAAGAAAACCAACAGTTTGACTCCGATGAGCCCGACCAGAGACAGAGCATCAGGCACCGACCAACATTATCTCTCTAATTTTCAATAAGCCTTTACGATATTAGTATTAGTTAGTTTTACTAAATAATGTAGTTGAAGAGTGCCAAGCGAAACTGTATAGTTTCCACTGATAACGCCTAGAAATAGTTGTTATTTTAACAATTTCGCAGGAGTCTTTATAGCGAGGTCATGTCTCCATTTGTCCATAGTTGTTTGTGGAACGTGGACCTGAATTTGACAAATACACAGCAAAATTCTTAAGATTTTTGGACATATGTTTGTCAAAACAGCTGGTTTTTAGGGAATGTGTGGTTGCCATGCAAGTTATCTTTATCATAGTGTAGTTTATATTTTATGTCCTTTGGGATCATTGATTCCATTATGAATATTTGAAAAGACTTTTGGCTCAAGAATGAGGCCTATTGGCCGAAACTAGCTGGTCTGTCCCAGCAAAACTTGTACACTCAACACTTATCAGCTCTGTGAAGCATTCTTGCCACGAAGGAATAAACCTTCTACACATCATATTTAACATATGCCTTTTGTGTTTGAACGAAATCAGCTGAAATTTCATTTGCCATCAATTTCCGAAATGATAATAGAGTAGCCTGTGAAGGTAGTTTTGAATTTGATATGGTTGCTCGTGCAGTGGCACATACATACACACCACAACTGCTGCTATGAGTCTGAAAATTTGGATACTGCTTGTAGTATAACAAAGACCATTCCCTAATATCCATAATCCTACTTGTATGCCACAAACATTCGTAACTTAAATATCGAAGTATCTGGAAATAGACAGGAGAAGCGCTTGCATTTGAACTGTATGAATCGCAGAAAATGATGGTCCTATCTTTAATAAGTACCACTACGAGTGTCCAGTGGCGATTACTATCATTAATTAGATTTTTTTTATAATCAAACCAGGAACTCCTGCTTTCAATTTCAGTCAAAAGCCATTCTGGGATTAGTGGATTACATTTTTAAGGAGACGTTGACTGAACCAGCAGCTGTCAACCATATGTAAAGTAGAAGTAAAACAAAGATCAAGAATCGATACAATTAACTTACTCCACCCATCAAAGACACCAAAGGGAAAGAAACACAAACATGAAGCAACCAGACCATAATGGAAACCTTAACAAAGGATGGCCATAAGGACAGTTGCTTTCCAACAAAATGGCCAAATGGTCATCCAAAATAAAAAGACACAAGTGATACACACAGTGAGTAGTAACAAACAACAACATAAATAAACCGCCACAGAAGAACCGCATTGGAACGGTCAGTGGAAAGAATTCCACTGGTGGGCTTTTAATAGCAGTAAGACAGGAAGTTAATAATTTAGAAATTTCAATGGTAGTGCAAGAGCTAGAATTTACAATAAACCGTGCTTTGTAAGGTCTTTGGTGACCAGTATAGCGTAGGAAGCTTGTCTTGGCCTTCTGTAACACACACAGCAAACTTGGTGGCTGAATGACAAATATGTAAGCCGGTATCACTGTCTTCTGCGAGTAATTGCAAATATGCATTTATGTTGTCAGATGTAAGCCATGAGTTGCCATTAATCATTGTGCCCATTAACTTTTTGGTAATCTTTATTCCTTTAACAGAAGAACCTGTTGATTCTTTTACAGCAGGGAATTCCACAACATTTGGAATACCCAGTTCTTTTAAATGTTGAAGGGACTTTTGAAAGTTCATTTCCTTCATGGCGTTTTCTAAATAATTCTCTGAAACTACCTTACTATAAAAAAGTATAATTTCAGCCATCTCCGTTAGATTTAAGAGACTGGTTTGCTTGGTGCCATCTTCTTCAAAGATGCCACTTAGTGTTTTTACAACACAAAATTTTTTTTACAGGATACTAAACTTAAAGCTTAAAAGAAACACTGTCACTGAGAGAACATGGTACAAATTGTGAAAGATCAAAACAGTCCTTTAATAAAGAGAAGTGGCGGCAATGATCCGGAATCGATACAATTAACCCACAGCTCCCATCAGAGACACCAAATGGAAAGAAACTTTAACATGAAACAACATACCCTAATGGATCCATCAGTAGCGGAAAGCCAAAAGGACAGTTACTTCCCACAAACTGTCCAATAGGCTATCCAAAATATAATAACATAAGCGACATAAACACCCAAAAACAAACCATAACAAAAATAAAACGCGACAGAAGAACCGCCTTGGAACTGTCAGCGATAACGAATTCCACTGGGGTGCTTAAATCGATTTTACGTGGCCACAATCCTCGCCCTTAGTTCCGTCGTGTTTAATACAAATAATTTGTTCAGTCTAATAAAGGCCTCCCAACTCATCAGTGCAACATCTCCGTGAACACAAAAATCAAACAACCACAGAGATGAAACAACGGTAAGGACTCTACAGCAAGAAACCACTGAATTGTGGAGCAAAAGAAAACCAACAGTTGGACTCCGATGGACCGACCAGAGACATACATTTAGCTGTTTTTAATTGTTTTGCAGTTTTTGCTGCTGTCAGTAGTGTGTTTGGGACTGAAGTCACGACAGCCTGCCTTCCTACATTTGCACTGCCTTAGGATTCTTCTACCTTGCATTTGGGTCAGGCTGTTAATCAGCTGTTCTGAATTAAATTCCTTTTTCCTGAATTAAGTATAGGTTTCCATTATGGTCTGGTCGCTTAATGTTTGTGTTTCTTTCCCTTTGGTGTCTTTGATGGGTGGAGTAAGTTAATTGTATCGATTCCTGATCTTTGTTTTACTTCTACTTCACATCTAAAAACAGTTTGCGTTCTCTTTCTATGTCAAGTAAACCACATGATTGACACATTAAAACATGCTTGCTGCCTAATTCAAAATTCCCTGCTGACAATCGGGATCCAGTGATTGAACTGTTATGCAGTGAAAAATGCATAAACGCCTCATAAATTAGAAGTGGAGGCAATGATCAACCCACAGCTCCCATCAGAGACACCAAAGGGAAAGACACACAAACATGAAACAACAGACCGTAATGGAAACACCAACAGCGGAAAGCCATAAGGACAGTCACTTTCCCACAAAATGGCCAACAGGCTATCCAAAATAAAATAACACGAGTGACACAAACACCCTAAGACAAAAAATAAACCGCGACAGAAGAACCGCCTTGGAACGGTCAGCGGAAATGAATTCCCTGAGGGGGGGGGGGGTTTGTGCCGTGTGGCGGCTGTAAAAGGTCTCCCCGTACATGCATTTAATGCTCTTATTTTTCCAATCCTCAGGGATTGCTTATGCAATTGCTTTTCACTGTTCCATCAATTGACATCCTTTAGATACCTGTTGAAGGTCATTATTTAACCGATGTTCGTTCCTCGTTGTATAACAACTGCTTGTTTGACATCCCTGTACTTTAAGTAGACTAGGATGTTTTGTGGGCTTTTGTTGTACCGACCTTCTATTCGAAGGAATCTTCTTCAGTAATTTTATTTATTTAATAACCGGTATGAACATCGCTTTAGTTTTGACGGTATCACAACCTTACTAACCAAAATGATTATTACAAATACATTTAAAATATCAATATCACCCCTTAGGTTACACTCTGCTTCTTCTGTACGGATTCCCCATTCCATTAAGAACTTTAATACTATGTTGCCTTCGGTATTGGTTAGACCCTTAAATTTGTCTTCTGTAACTTCAGTTAATCTCAAAGGAGCAGGCAATACCAATGTTTTTGGGAGTAGTCTTCGTATAAGACTATCTCCTCTCAAATCACCCATCCTTCGAAAATATACTAATCCGTGGAAAAGAAGTGGAATGTATCCTAGTATTTCTAAGTGCAATGCCAAGAGGTGCAGATGTTGTTCGCATTTAAGCACTGCGTCTACCGTTACTTCATCTGTAAACGGTAGACGCTTCTCTGTAGTTAACATGTCTGATTTGACATGACAGTCTACAGATTTAATTTATCTAATTACTTTACGTGCTGCAAACTGTAATATGCAGTACGTCGGTCAAACTAACCGCATGCTTAAAACTAGATTGAACGAGCATTATCGTAGAATGAGTAAGCCTAAGAAAACTGACACTTTCTTGTACCGTCACTTTCGACGTACAGGTCATTCTGTAAATAACATTATTATACAACCAGTGGAAAAACTTTATTACGATGCAAATTCTACATCTAGATTCAAAATAATCAAAAGACATGAAGCTGAACTGAAATGGATTAAATTTTTACAGACCCCTTTTCCACTGGGATTTAATGACAACATTTATCATGAGGGTAATATTTCCAGAATGCCGGACTTTGATATTTTCTCACTCCTGGAATGTCGAAAACGCAGAACTAGATCTCACGGCACCAGGAAAAATGGTAACTTTAAACGTAAATCACGTGCGTTTAAACGAAACAATACTAGACTGAAGTGACTGTCAATTATATTATTAAATCATGGACGCCACTCTATGCTTTCATTTTTAAGTTCATTACCCGTTTCTGTTTTACGTCTTCTGGACACCGAGGCGAATAAATTCTACGATAGTTCTCATCAGTTATATGATGCGGCTCTCTTAACTAGAGGCTATACTCAGCATACTCTCCGTCCTTACATTGATTCTGAAATTAATCATAAACGTCATTTCTTCAAAATATCCTTCATTAATAAGGGTATGGATTTTATAGATTTGCCCAGTATCTTCCGTGAGAGATCGGTGCTTTCTTCCATTCCTGCTTATTTTCAAAATACTGAAACACCTATAATTTGCTATAAATATAACAAACCTGTTAGATCTATCATTTTTAATTTCAATAAACTTGTTTCAGATCTTGATATTGATACTAATACTCCCGATTCATGTGATTGTAAAAACTCAAAGTATTGCTATCCTGCAGCTGGTCATGTAATTACTGGCAATTTGAAAATTATTCCTGATTCTAGGATAAGGAATATAATTTCTAAAGGACCGAAATATCGGTTTCCTTCTAAAATTGATTTCTGTAAATGTAGAGATGAAATCGCTGCTTCCTTGAATGAATTCGGTAATCGATGGTGTAAGCGAGAGTATGTTGAGTGTAAAGCCCTAAAGGACTGGAAACTTAGCATTTTAAGACTAGTGAATAAACGCATTTCTTTCTATTCTCAAAATACTAACTTATTACCTCCTAAGCCCAAGACGTCTTTACGTCATCTTAAACTAGGTATTCAAGAATTTCATAAGAAGTTTGTTTTGGCCCCTGCAGACAAGGCCGCTAACAACGTCGTCGTTGTGTGACGGCTCCACTATGTTAACACGCTTAAACAGGAGCTTGGTGGTACTAAGGCCTATGAATTTCAGCCTTTGGCTGAAGAGAGAGCTATAGTAGATAAACATGTTTGTCTTTCAGCCACCAAGTTTGCTGTGTGTGTTAACGAAGGCCAAGACAAGCTTCCTACGCTATACTGGTTACCAAAACTTCATAAAAAACCTTACAAAGCATGGTTTATTGCAAATTCTAGTTCTTGCACTACCACTGAACTTTCTAAATTATTAACTTCCTGTCTTACTGCTATTAAAACGCATGTAATTAAATATTGTGATAAAGTCTTTGAAAGATCAGGAAGAAATCTGTTTTGGTCTATAAAAAATTCGAATGAGGTTTTAAATAAATTGAAATCTAGACAGTTTCGTGCTTCTAGTCTGTCTACCTACGATTTTTCCACTCTTTACACTACACTTCCTCATAATCTTATAAAAGAAAAGCTTAATGATTTAATTGAATGGGCTTTTCACAGAGAAGATTCTCTCTATCTTGCATGTAATGTCAGAAATGCATTTTTCACTTCTAAAGAGCATACGAATTATACACTTTGGTCATGTCAGAAAGTGTGTGATGCCCTCACCTTTCTACTTGACAATATTTATATTAGATTCGGTACTAAGTTATTTAGACAAATTGTGGGTATTCCGATGGGTACTAATTGCGCACCTCTTGTGGCTGATCTGTTCTTGTATTGTTATGAAAGAGACTTCTTTGGTGTCTTTTATGGGTGGAGTAAGTTAATTGTATCAATTCCTGATCTTTGTTTTACTTCTACTTTTCATTTTGTCGCTTTCCATTGATAACCAATCTGAAATTATTGAAGCTTTTAGCTCTACTTCTAGATATTTAGATGATTTATTAAATATTGATAATACCTATTTTGATGGTTTGATCAGTCAGATTTACCCCCTAGAACTTCAGTTAAATAAAGCAAATTCTTCTGATACCGAGGCCCCGTTTTTGGATTTACATCTATCTATTGTAGATGGATTTGTTTCGTGCAAAATTTATGATAAACGCGATGACTTTGATTTTGAGATTGTAAATTTTCCTTTTTTTGGATGGTGATGTTCCTCGTGCGCCATCCTATGGCGTTTATATTTCGCAATTAATTCGATTTGCTAGAGTGTGTAGTCATGTAACTGACTTCAACACTCGTAATAAATTATTAACGGCTAAACTCCTTAATCAGGGTTATCGGTACCATAAACTACGCAAAGCCTTTTCAAAATTTTATAGACGCCATTCTGATTTAATTTCAAAATTCAATATTGGACTTAAATCTCTTCTGCAACAAGGTCTATCGGAACCCGAATTTTATGGTGACTTAGTATATAAATTCAGAAAAATATATAACCGCAATGACTTCAGCACCCAATTTCGTAAAATCATTCTTCGATATAAAAAGATTGGGTACAACATGGATATTATACGACTGACTGCATGCATGGTAGTTAACCCAATCACGGTTGGCAACTTTGCTTCCCTCTTTAATTGCACGCCGGTGGGTCAGGCCTCAGATTCTATGACGGCTCCAACGTAAAGGCTTATTGAAAATTAAAGAGATAATGTTGGTTGGTGCCTGATGCTCTGTCTCTGGTCGGGCTCATCGGAGTCTAACTGTTGGTTTTCTTTTGCTCCAGCATTTCAGTGGTTTCTTGCTGTCGAGTCCTCACCGTTGTCTCACCTCTGTGGTTCTTTGATTTCTGTGTTCACGGAGATGTTGCACTGATGAGTTAGAAGGCCTTCATGCGGACTGAACAAATTATTTGTCTAAATCGCGACGGAAGTAAGGGCGAGGATTGTGGCCACGTAAAATCGATTTAAGCCCCCAGTGGAAATCTTCCACTGACCGTTCCAAGGCGGCTCTTCTGTGGCGATTTATTTATGTTGTTGTTTGTTACTTACTGTGTGTATCACTTGTGTCTTTTAATTTTGGATGGCCATATGGCCATTTTGTGGGAAAGTAACTGTCCATATGGCCTTCCTTTGTTTAGGTTTCCATTATGGTCTGGTCGCTTAATGTTTGTATTTCTTTCCCTTTGGTGTCTTTTATGGATGGAGTAAGTTAATTGTATCAATTCCTGATCTTTGTTTTACTTCTACTTTTTAAATCGATTTTACCTGGCCACAATCCTCGCCCTTACTTCCGTCGCGATTTTGACAAATAATTTGTTCAGTCCGCATGGAGGCCTCCTAACTCATCAGTGCAACATCTCCGTGAACACAAATAATCAAACAACCACAGAGATGAAACAACGGTGATGACTCGACAGCAAGAAACCACTGAAAGGCTGGAGCAAAAGAAAACCAACAGTTAGACTCCGATGGGTCCGACCAGAGACAGAGCATCAGGCACCAACCTACATTACCTTGAATTAGATATCTCTAGTTCTCAATAAGCCTTTACGTTGGAACCGTCATAGAATCTGAGGCCTGACCCACCGGCGTGCAATTAAAGAGGGAAGCAAAGTTGTCAACCATGATTGGGTTAACTACCATGCATGCAGTCTGTCGTATAACATTTATGTTGTACCCAATCTTCCCACACCAAATAATGACCCCACGAAACCGGGTGTCAAAGTCATCGCGGCCATATATTTTTCTGAATCCACATACCAAGTCACCACAGAATTCGGGTTCCGATAGACCTTGTTGCAGAAGAGATATAAGTCCAATATTGATTTTTGAAATCAAATCAGAATAACGTCTATAAAATCCTGAAAATGCCCCGCGCAGCCAACAGCACCGATAACCCTAAGAAGTTTAGCCGTTAACAATCCACCACGAGCGTTGAAGTCAGTTACATGAATACACACTCTTGCAAACCGAATTAATTGCGAAACAAAAACGGCACAGGACGGCGCACGAGGAACATCACCATCCAAAAACGGAAAACCTACAATCCCAAAACAAAACAACCGCGTTTATCATAAATTGTGCACGAAACAAACCCATCTGCAATAGATAGATGTAAATCCAAAACCGGGGTCTCGGTATCAGAAGAACTTGCTTTATTTAACCGAAGCGCTGGGGGCAAATCTGACTGATCAAACCATCGAAACAGGCACCATCAACACTCAACAAATCATCCAAACATTCAGAAGTGGAGCTAAAAGCTTCAATTTCAGACTGGTTTTCAGCAGAAAGGGACATCATGAACCCTCTCGGAAAACAAAACAAAAACAGATCAGCCACAAGTGGTGCGCAATTAGTACCCCTCGGAACACCCACAACCCGTCTTAATAACTAAGTACCAAATCTTATGTAAATATTGTCAAGTAGAAAGGTGAGAGCTTCACACGACCACAAAGCACAATTTTTATGCTCTTCAGAAGGAAAAAAAAAGCATTTCTTACATTACACGCAAGATAGAGGGAGTCCTCCCTATGATATGTCCATTCAATTAAATCATTAAGTTTTTCCCCTATAAGATTATGAGGAAGTGTAGTGTAAAGGGTGGAAAAATCATAAGTAGACAGACTTGTAGCATGAAAACGCCCGAACTTCAATTTATTTAAAACTTCATTAGAAATTTTTATAGACCAAAACAGATTTCTACCTGATCCCCCGAAGACTCCGCCGCAATATTTTATCACATGTTTTTTTTTTTTTTATGGCAGTGAAACATGAAGTTAATAATTTGTGTTCAGTGGTGGTACAAGAGCTTGAATTTGCAATAAACCGCGCTTTGTATGGTCTTTTATGAAGCCTAGGTAACAAATATAACGTAGGAAGCCCGTCTTGGCCTTGTGTAACACAGACAGCAAACTTGGTGTATGAATTACAAATGCGGCCATCAACCAAAGCCCTCTCCACAGCCGAAGCCCACAGGCCCCAGCACCACCAAGCTCTTGCTGAAGAGTGCCAACACAGCGAAGCCGTCAAAAAAACGACCACACCGCCAGCGGCCCCATCAGCTGGAGCCAAAACAAACCCCCAATGAAATTCTTGAACACCTAGTTCAAGGTGACGTAACAGGAGCTAAAGCCTTGCGCACTGCAGGTTGTGGAATATGATTAGGAACCTTGGACCATTTCCCTTTATCTGAATGGTCTTGAACCTGCTCATCAACAAGGTCTTGAACCTGCTCATCAACATTCACAGTTTCGCTGCTATTTACTTCCTCAGTTATTGAATTAAACCAGCACGTATTGCCAAAATTACGCATTGAAAAGAACTGTGAAAAGACACTAGTTTCACGCTTGCTTTTAGAGGACTCCATGACATTATGACTTTGTTGTTCGTTAATCTGGTTTTCCATTAAAGTACTGTCTTCAGCCTTGCTAGGTAAATGCAGGGAGAGACCGTTTAATCTATTGTCCATTTTGAGGGAAAGTTACTGTCCTTTGGGCTTTCAGCTGTTGGCGTTTCCATGAGGGTATGTTGTTTCATGTACTTTGGTGTCTCTGGTGGGAGCTGTGGGTTGTTTGTATCGATTCCTGATCATTGCCTCCACTTCTATTTTGTATTGGAATTTTCTTTGAAGGTTTTTTTTTTATATTTACCCTGCTTGTCTTGTAAATTTATAGACTGGCTTTTCGGTTTATTCCAGTGCTCAGTGGTTTCTGGAGTTACTTTTTTCCAGGCTCAGGAAATCTGCGTCTTGTTGGATTCAGTATTGATCGGTGCTTTAGACTTTCTAAACAGCTTAAAGTTTGGACACAGACTGTTTGCCGGTGAAGAGCATCAGAAAATTCATCTATCCTATGCTGAGACCTACCGTTCAGGTTAATATGTTTTAATATTCTGAATCTGTTTTCAATTCTGCTATTAGTCTTTACTACCGATTTCTGACCAAGACGCGTTTCCGAAATCAGTAGTAGAGACCAAAGTGGATAAATTGTCATCAGCTTAGTTTTCAATTATTCATGAAACACTGGACACTATAACGAGTTTGTCACAGTTTGGGTCTTTGGCATTTCACCCAGGCATTCTTCAACTTGCCCAGTAACCTTATAACTCCATTCTCTGAATTTAGAGTGTGTATCAAACAAAAGATATTCTTCTTTAGTGAAGATATAAGGACTTATGTTTTCATCTTTATTTTTTATAATACAGAAGTCAAATTCTTGTTCAGATCTGCACAATTCTGGAAGCTGTTTATTTTCCTACTCAGGCGGTCAAAATTATCTTTGATAAGATGATTGACACATGGACATGGAGAGAGTAGAGCTCCTGTGCAGCATGAAGTTTTTTGGCAGTTCATCAGCAGCCCTATTATGTACAAAAACGCAGATTTATTCTTTTTACCGATTTTTTAGTATATATTTCTTGCAACTGTTCGTGAAGTGTGAAGGACAAAAATGAACAACTGTTTTCTTATTGGAGACAGATCCTGCTTGATGTGCATTGTTTTAGCACCTGGACAAAAAGGAATTCCTGCCTTCACCATTAAATCCGTGTAATGCTGCCGAAATAAATACTATGGACGATGACTTGAGGAGTGATAACTTTTGAATACCCTGATAGTTTATTCTCACCATGTCTAAAACTGACTGCTTCCAAAGGATAACCCTTTTTTAGAACATATTTAACTACACTACAGCTGGTGTGTGGGAATGTGTGGCGGCGGTAAAAAGTCTCCCTGCCCTACATCATGGTGTAGATTATATTTTCTTGTCCTTTGGGATCATTGATTTCATTGTGGAATTTTGAAAATATCTGAAGGTCACTGATGAGGCCTAATTGGCCGAAACTAGCTAGTCTGGCCCAGAAAACATGTACACTCCATATTTTTCACTTCTGTGGTGTATTCCTTGCTTCCAAAGGATAACCCTTTTTCAGAACATTTTAGTCAGAGCTTATCATAGAAGTGACAGGTGTGCCCATTTTACCTTGAACAGGATGCCTTTTGGCTAATTCACAGTAGAACATTTGTTTGCCAACATCATTGCGGCGACATACACTGCCAGTAGCATCCCAGATTAAAGCATCCTGGGTCGCCTTCTCATGATACAAAGTCAGAGACCTGCTTTTGACCAGTAGAAAACATATAGTTTCGGAGCACATATTTTCTGAATGAAACATACTGGACAGCTCTTTTTCATATCTTGCTGTTGATACATTAAACTTAATAAAATATTACCATGTTTCCTGCCATCTTGACGGGACTCGCAAGCTATTTGTGCAAACACTTCTTCCCTATGCCATCAGTATTCCCGGAAACAAGTATTTCTGCAGAATGTTTGCTCATAGAATCAAAATATGATAAAAGCTTGACCCCCGCCCATTACATTTGTCTTTTAACTGTGCTCTTTCTTCTCCGGGTATATTACTGCAGTGCTGTTCATCAAGCTTATGATTTACATTGCCAGTGTAAATTACAGAAACTTTGCCTTTGTCAAACATATGCAGTTAAACTTTTAATGGACATGTTTCAAAAACAATTATAATAATCGACCTTATTTATAGAGGGTAACAAATCTGGTACTAATCTTCCATGTGATCCTCTTTTCCTGGGTATGAACCAGTACTAAGCAATGTGGATCAAGTCTCTTGCTCAAGGAAACATTACTTGGCGCTTGCGGGGATCGAACCGGCTACCTCTCGATCTGAAATACGATGCTTTACCACTGCACCACAGCGCTCCACTTCCAGCGCTCCCACATTTACCTGTTGCTGAGAAAAAGTTTTAGATTCTGCTTTCTGTCTTTTTATTTCAGCTACTATTACTTGATGATGGTCAAAAGCAAAAACACAGACTGCCTTCTATTTGCCAACTTTCAATTCTCCATGAACCACCATGAAAAACACAACGTTGTGTTCGTATAATGTGAGAGGTTTGGGTAACAGACTTAAACGAGAACAAATATTCACATGGCTGAAAGATAAGCAATTTGATATCTGTCTCCTACAGGAAACACACTCTGGTAAGCAGGTACATGAAACCTGGAAAAACGAATTGGGTACACATGCTTTTTTCAGCGGAGATAAAACTAACAGTGAAGGGGTCGGTATCTTGATAAACTCAAAGCTCTCCTGTGTTATAATGAACTATACCGAATTAATTATTGGAAGACTACAAGCTTTAGAAATGAAACTTGACGATAAAGAAGTAACGATCCTTAATGTTTATCGACCAAACGAAGACGATGTACGCTTCTTTGAGACACTTGAAAACTATCTTTCTAATAATGAAGATAAATCTTTTATTATTGGTGGGGATTTTAATACAATTATAAACGCAAACTTAGACAAGAAAAATGGACGTATTGACACACATAAATTATGCAGACAAAAACTAAAAGACTTAATAGAAAAGTGTGACTTAACAGATATTTGGCGAGATAAACATGAGACTCTCAAACAATACACTTGGCACTCTTCACACACTCCACCGATATTTTGTCGGCTTGATTATTTTTTGATATCGAAAAACTTAGCAAATTTTGCAGTTTCATGTGAACATAAACCAAGCTACAAATCAGACCATAGTATTGTTATTTTAACAATAGAACTAATTATAAGCAAAAGAGGTCCTGGCTACTTTAAAATGAACAACAGCTTGTTACTAGATAGCGAATATCAAAATGTTATCAAACAAAATATTCGGGAAATTGAATCGATAAATAAGGAAGCAAACCCAAATACATTATGGGAAATCATAAAGGGTACTATCAGAAATGAAACGATAAAATATGCAACAACTAAAAAGAAACGGCAAAAAACTGACGAAGAAAACCTTATTAAAGAAATACAAAGATTAGAAAACATAATAAGCAACTCATCTAACCAAGAACAACTAGATAACATAAAATCCGAGATAGACCAAAAGAAAACTGAACTCGACAACATCCGCGAAAATGTATTAAACGGTATAATTATTCGATCTAAAGCGCAGATTATAGAACAGAATGAGAAAAATAGCAAATACTTCGCAGGCTTAGAAAAGAAAAGATCTGAAACAAAAACAATATCTAGGTTGACGATAAACGGCAATATAATAACAAACGAAGTGGACATTTTATTTCAACAAAAGCAATATTATGAAAACCTTTACTCAAGAAGAGACCAGACAAATTCAGTTTTTAATTTTTTTGATGACTCACTGCCAAAACTAAATGATGATGAAAGGGAACTTTGTGACGGTCTTATCACCGAAAACGAATGTGCAAATGCTTTAAAAGAGATGAAAAACAATAAAAGTCCTGGTTCCGATGGCTTGACCGTGGAATTTTATAAAATATTTTGGAATGAAATAAAAGATATTTATATAAAATCTATTAATTTTTCTTATCAAAATGGAGAACTCACGGAACTGCAAAAACAAAGCATCATTACACTTTTACCTAAACAAGGAAAAGACACAACACTGTTAGAAAACTGGAGACCGATAAGCCTGCTAAATGTTGATTATAAAGTAGCAACAAAAGTAATTGCAAATAGAATAAAAACTGTTTTACATAAATTAATACATGAAACACAAACTGGTTTTATTAAAGGTCGATACATAGGTGAAAACATAAGACTTATTTACGAGATTTTAGACATAACTGAAGATTGTGATTTACCCGGAATTTTGTTTTTTTCAGACTTCGAAAAAGCTTTCGATAGTATCAATCATAATTACATGTATAAATGTTTAAGTCACTTTAATTTTGGTGAAAGCCTTATAAGCTGGGTGAAGTTATTTTATGGTGATGCAAAAAGTTGTATCACAAACAACGGATTTCATTCCGACTTTTTTCAAATTCACCGCGGGGTTAGACAGGGCTGTCCATTATCGCCCTATTTATTTATACTGTGTATTGAATTGCTCTCAAACCAGGTCATTAGAAATAAAGATATTAAAGGGATAACAATAGGCGAGAAGGAGTACAAAACATCCCTATTTGCCGATGATGCATCTTTTATTATGGATGGCTCACGAAAATCTTTTGAAACTTTAATAAAACTAATGGACAATTTCCGCAATGTATCTGGACTTAAGCTGAATGCTAAAAAATGTCAAGTTTTAAGAATAGGCTCTTTCAAATCTACGGAGACAGAATATTTAGAAAAAAGGAAGTTCTCATGGAGTTCACAAGAAGCGCAATGTTTAGGAATATCGTTTAGAACTAATAAGGAAAATGTTTTAAAATCAAACTTAGAACCTAAAATTAAGGCGTTTGAGATGTGCTTGAAACAGTGGCATCACAGAAAATTAACTTTAATGGGTAAGATCGTAGTTATTAAAAATTATGCCCTCCCAAAATTGATATATCCTCTGACCTCTCTCCCTAACCCGTCTAAAGAAACGATTCAATATTTAGAAAAAATTATGTATAACTTTATCTGGGATGGAAAACCTGATAAAATTAAAAGGGATACTTTGATAAAAGACATTAATAAGGGGGGACTCAAAATGATCGACATTGAAAAGTTCATTTGGTCACTAAAGGCAAGCTGGGTTAAACGTTTGCTACAAAATGATGGCAAAAGTTTACTTAAGGATATATATGAACATGAGCTAAAACCCTTTGGGGGCTGTTTACTCTTCGAATCTAATTTTAATGAAAACGACATTCGGAAATATTTTGAAGCAAAACCATTTTTACGAATATTCTATTGTCATGGAGAAAAATAAATATAAATCCCGTAATATCAAACTATTGCAACGAAATACTTTGGAATAATTCTGAGGTACGTATCGGAGAAAACACTGTATTTTTTAAAAACTGGTTCCAATGTGGTGTAAAACATTTAAAAGATATATTTGATCAGGATAGCAATACATTTTATTCATTCAGAAAATTAAAAGATAAATATGATTTGACAAATGCAGATTTTTTAAAATATATTGGACTTTTGAACAGTATACCGAAAGAATGGAAAACTAAAATAAAACACGAAAACATTAATATCCAACCCGATTTGAAATTAATTAACCATGTAAAAACTACAAAACAAGTAAACAAGTATATATATAATTGCCTCATAGACAAAACACAAACACACGAAGTTAAACCGGAAAATAAGTGGAATGAATGTTTTGACGAAGACACTTTAACATGGAAATTAATTATACAGCTCCTTTTAAATCTACAAATGACGTACAACTCCGAAACTTTCAATACAAATACTTAATGCGGGTTATACCAACAAATCTGTTTTTAACAAAATGTCGCATTACTGACTCATCGTTGTGCAGCTTTTGTAATATGGAAATAGAGACTATCAATCATCTTTTTTGGGAGTGCTAACATGTACAATACTTCTGGAGAGAGTTAGCAAATTATGTTAACCAATGCGAACTAAATTTTGATGTTTGTTTCAAGACTATATCTTTTGGAATATGTAAAACTAAACTTAACTTGAATCAGCAGGTAAAGAACGTTGTTATTTATTTGGCTAAATATTTTATTTTCTGCTGCAAGCAAAACAAACAGCTTCCATATCTACGGAACTTTAAATCCTATTTAGCCAAACGAATTAAAATAGAGAAAGAAATAGCGCTAATGAATGATAAGTTACCCGTTTTTGAACACAAATGGAGAAACTTACTAGAAATACTATGCACATAGACGCAAATGGCAAATGGAAGGCATTTCCTCTTTATTTCTTTTTCTTTCTTTCTCTCTCTCTCTCTCTTTCAAAATGTCATTACAACACATTGTTGAATGTATGTGGCAAATCGAAGTGCAGAAGATCTCTCTGCTTGTGAGGATTGTTTTACACTTTTACGGGAACATTAATATTTGGTGAACACAATTCACTAAATGTTAATATGGTACAATTATATCCTACAAATTACGAGTGATCTTCTGTGCTTCTGTGGTATATCGCGGTTTTGGTATTATAACATTGAACGACTTGTACAATATGCTGTAATGATGAAAAAAAAATAAATAAAAAAAAAAAAAAAAACACAGAACGGGTTGGATTGCTTCAGACCACTTACAAAATATTGCTCCCAAGTGCCCCTTTTGAAATAGCGGCCTTCCTTTTTGATTAAATAGGGTATCAAAAGTATTTCTTTCTAGTTCAAATTCAGTCTTAGCCGGTATATCTTTTGTGAAACAATCTGAGCCAGGAAGGTCAAACCCTAAAAAAGAAGAAATTGTTTGTTTGCTTAAACCACTATTTTCAACGTTTGTGTGTTCTAAATCTAAACTAGAATCATCAAAATTTAAATATCCAAACATTTTGGAAAATGTGTTTGTCATATTTCTTTCACGCTTTGTATTTGAATCTGCGTGTCTCATTGCAGTACCTTCTTTTTCTTTTGTGGTAACACTTGTACTGGACTTGCCTAATTGCTTAATATCAAGCTCTTCAAAGTTCATATTAATCAGATCAATTAAAGACTTTCTTCTTTCTCTAAATAGAAATGAAGGCAATGATCAATTAACAGTTTATTACGAGTGTTGACGTCAGTAACAGAACTACGCACTCTAGTAAATCGAATTAATTGCGAAATATAAACACCATAGGATGGCGCACGAGGAACATCACCGTCCAAAAAAAAAAAAAAAAAAAAAAAAAGGAAATTTACAATCTCTAAATCATCGCGTTTATCATAATTTTTTCAAGAAACAAACCCATCTACAATGGATAGATGTAAATCCAAAAACGGGGCCTCGGTATCAGAAAAAATTGTTTTTATTTAACTGAAGTTCTGGGGGTTAAATCTGACTGATCAAACCATCGAAAAAGGTAAATATTTAATAATTATTAATCATATAGATATCTAGAAGTCGAGCCAGAAGCTTGAAGGATCTCAGATTGGTTTTCAGCAGAATGGGACATCATGAAGTCTCTCTCATAACAAAACAAAAACAGATCAACCACAAGGGGTGCACAATTCGTACCCATCGGAATACCCACAACTAGTCTAAATAATTTTGTACCAAATCTTATGTAAATAATGTCAAGTAGAAAGGTGAGAGCTGACATGACCATAAAGTATAATTTTTATGCTCTTCAGAAGTGAAAAAAAGCATTTCTTACATTACATGCAATGTAGAGGGGGTCTTCCCTATGAAATGTCCATTCAGTTATATCATTAAGTTTTTATAAGATTATGAGGAAGTGTAGTGAAAAGGGTGGAAAATCATAAGTTACAGACTTGAAGCACGAAAACGTATGGATTTCAATTTATTTAAAACCTCATTAGAATTTGTATAGACCAAAACAGATTTCTACCTGATCTTTCGAAGAGTTTGTCGCAAATTTATATCACATTGTTTTTGATGGCAGTAAAACATGAGGTTAATAATTTGAAAGGTTCAGTGGTGGTACAAGAGCTTGAATTTGCAATAAAACGTGCTTTGTGTCTTTTATGAAGTTTATGTAACCAACATAACGAAGGAAGCTTGTCTTGGCTTTTGGTAACATTGACAGCAAACTTAGCGGCTGAATAACGTAAATAGAACATATTTAGGTTTAGGTAATAAGTTCTAATTTGAGAAACCTTTATTACCATTACAGTCTAAAGAATCTAGGCATTTAAGTTTTTGTAACAGCATTTCTTCGATACATGTCGCTTCATTATTACTACTTTTATCAATTTGTTTGATTTGAGGTTTAACGTCCCCGTCAACACTGTAAAGGTCATTTTGAAGACGTTGCTTCCAATTTTGTGGGACTTTTACCCGACATTGAGATGAAATGACATCTCAAGCCCTGTCATCCAATGAAACCAATAGGGTTTATTAGCATGGACGGTCCGCCTCGCACCGCGGTTCCTGGACAGGCTTAGATCCTCTAAGCGGTTTACCAGTACTAGTGTGCGGGCCGGATTCAGCTCTGCGTGGAAGCATCGTGCAGCCCATATATTTCTTCAAGCCCCTATGGGCGAGGGCTTACTTGTATCAATGACATTTGGAAGTTTATTATTTTTATTATATTAGTCTTATTGATTCCTTATAGATTTCCATGTATTTAGACGTGTCCAGCAGTGTTGAGGGTTATGCATCACACTTTGCGGAATAACTTGAATTTTGAATCGTTTTTTGTTTCCGACTTAACGGAAGACCTTGAATTTTGTACACTAGATTTATTTGCTACGGGTTCATCAGATACTTTCAACACACCTGATTTGGTTGCAGTACTGGACTTTCTCAAGTGCTTATTATCAAGCTAATCTAAGTACATATTTATCAGATCAATTAAAGACTTCCTATTTTCTCTAAAAACTGTATGATTCTTACAGTCTAAAGAATCTAGAAGTTTAAGTTTCTGTAACATCATTTCTTCAATACAATTCGCTTCATTATTACTACTGTTATTCAAATTATTTGCGAGTTCATTAATTTTTCCAATTAGGCTAATTGATTCTTGATAGATTTTTATGTATTTAGACAAGTGGGACATGTTCAGTTGTGTTGCAGGTTGTGCATCACACTTTTCAGAAGAACTTGAATTTTGTATTGTTTTTGTTTTAGACTTATCAGAAGAACTTAAATTTTGTAGAATAGTTTTATTTGTTACGGATTTATTAGATACTTGTAACAATATGTTCTAGAAAGGGTTATCTTTTGGAAGCAAGGAATACACCGCAGACCTGGAAAATATGGAGTGTACAAGTTTTCTGTGCCAGACTAGCTTGTTTCGGCAATTTAGGCCTCTTCAGTGACCCTCACGTATTTTCAAAATTCAACAATGGAATCGATGATCCCGAAAGACAAGCAAATATAAACTACACTATGATGTAGGGCAGGGAGACTTTTTACGGCCACCACACATTCCCAGGCACCAGCTAGTGACGTTAAATACGTTCTCTGGTTCGGTTGCAGTCAGTTTTTCTTTCTCAAATTCACTGTTACGTTCAGATATCAAATCACTTTTAATGCATTGCAAATGCATATTCCCAGAGTCTTTGGAAGTGTTTATCTTTTCGACATATTGTGTTTCTGCAGTTTCAGAAGTGTTCGCCTGGGTTTGAAATTAATTGGGTACTGCTCTATGTTTGAATTATCCTCCAAAGTACCAGCATTGGAAGGTTAATCCTGAACAGAACTGTTTGATTTTCTCAGTGTCTTTACCAGTGTTTGAAACCAGATATTCCTAATTATTGGTAACTGCAGAACCACTTACCAATGTATTGGAGTTTTTATTTTTTTCAAATTTCGAATGTTTGAAAAGCTCTCTTCACTTAATGTGTACTCGTTTACATTAGTAACCATATTTTGAGCTTTCATTTCACTTTTGTCTGATTTTCTTTTTTGAGAATACACAATGTTATCCGTACCGCCTGCGCTTTGCAGTTGTCTCATTTTCAAGCAAATTTTAGAAGAACAATGCTCTAAACCACATTCAAAAAGGAATTCTGGATTTGAATTTTCAGTGCTCTAAGTCAGGTCTAAACATGAATAATGATACCAAGTACCAAGTTTCAAATTGACTACATTGAATCATGTTGCCCTTTGTCCACCATGTATAATTTGTAGAATTACAAATACAATATACCTCCTTTTGCCTATTACTTCCGACATTTGTTTGGTAACTAGTTGGTTTATTTTTTGGTTTGCTGTTTTTGACAGTCTGTTTGCTGTATGTATGTATTCTTACAGCTTGAACCTGAGCTACATGTCAGCGTATTTGCAGTTACTATTTCCGATCTTTTAGGAATATGTAAGCAAGTAGATGTAACTGTTGCATCAAGACTGCATTTAATTTAGTAGACATACTTTCATGACAATGTGACTTACCATTTTCTTTTAGGTCATTTGATGGAGAATTGTGATTTGGACTGAAATATACTAACGGCTCGTGTTTCATTTTGCTTAAAAAGTGTTTTGTTACTGACTCCATCAGCTGTTGATGTGCTGAAGTCATTAATTATTTTTTGAGCATTTCAACTGTTTGCAGTTGTGGAAATATTGGTTAGAACATGCCTTAATAATTTTGATAGTTCAATTGGTAGTTCAATTGGTTTAGAATTAACTCTTGGTCTGTGCTTCCTTTTCCCTGAATGAGATGTTTTCTGTGATTTAATGCTGCATTCATCCGCTGCGGATTTGCCAAATTCATTAATGTTAGTTCTAACGTTTCCTCTTTTTTCACGCCAAATGACATAAAGAGACGGTCTTTCAGAACGAGTATTTTCTCGTCTAAGTTCTATTGCTGCTTTTGCATAAGACCCACTTTGAGTAATATTGTTGTCATTTCCATTGTACATTTTCGTAATACTTTACCAATACCATGGTAATCTAACTGTTTGCATGTTTCCTCTTCAGCTGAAATTGGAAATGTAATAGTTTATAAGATTTTTTTTTACACTAGAACCTTTGCAGTATAAAAATTAAAGTAAACATGCTCATGTTGAAGTGTTAGGCAAGTTTATTAATGGACCTCTGTGTCCTAGTGGATAACAGCGCTGACACTTAATCATTAGGTCTCACAGCTGTGGGTTCGACCCCGGCCCAGGGTAACGTGAGACCCCAAGTTCTGCAATATAAGGTCAGGTGGTTTTTGTCGGTATACTCCAGATTTTGCCAACTTCTGATTAACGATCGGCTCGGTATGAGTGAAAATATTATAAAAAAAAAGCTGTAAAACCCTAAAAAAACAATTACATGTAGATGGCCTGTATTTTAAGTACATACGTATAATACAGTTTCAAGAATGATGAAAATGCATAGCTTGTATAGAAAAATAAATTATAGTTTTATATAGTATATACATGTTTGTTTAGATATAACAATCATTATGGTGTTTAATGGGCCTCCATGGCCAAGTTGATAAGAGGGCTGACTCTTCATCATTAGGCCTCTCACTGCTGTAGCTTCGAGCCTGGCTCGGGTCACATATGAGAAGCAAAGTTCTGAAACGGAAGGTCATGTGTTTTTTTCTCTTTGTATTCCAGTTTTCAACCACCTCTAGTAATGATCAGTTCGATATGAGTGACATAATATTGAAATGCCCGAAAAAAATAACGGGTGTTTAACTGACATGATTTCTGTCTTGTACCCCATTGTAAGTGTTATAAAGCATGTTAAACTCTCATGAAACTAAGTACTGTATTTACATTAAATATCAGTGTGTCTCCTACTGATATTGGGTTACGGTTGGGTAGGGTATATGGTGGGGGTGTATTTTTTATTTCTTATTTCCCCCTATTCCTGTCTTACATCTATTCTACTACCTTTTTCTACGTATGTTTGGAAGACAACAAAAACTGACCAATAAGAGTTGATATGCCATTAAACCCTAAAACAATTTGAATGAAGACAAGAACTTTAAACTTCCTATATCTTGTTGATAATGAAACAAAAGTCGTAACTCAATCAGATGCGCGGCTGACTGATTATCATGAGGACACGGGTTCGATATCTGCCGGTGTGGGCATCATTCTTTCGTGGAAATGCATTATGAAATCTTTTCTACGGTCATTCTCTTGCTTCCACCGACTCAAGAAGGGCAGTTGTAAGTTTCTGGCAAAAGAATGTGCACTGTCCTGGTTAACCGCTTACGCATAGGTCTGCCCATAACGTGTGGATAGATAAACTCAACGGCTCAAAAATGACATAAATAGTGTTGAATGAACAAATAATTGTCATGGCTGTCATTTCTCTTTTATTGTAATAGAGACGTTAGTCAGCAATTACACATGTAGGACACCAAATATGACCATGAAATGTCCGGAGGTTTTTGGGGATGATAGCTTGTCAGTAGACCCAAGAAGCTTTTCTGCCTGCTATGCCGGCCTCGGATGCGCGTCTGACTGGTGATCAGGAGGACACGGGTTCGATACCTGACGGGTCGGCAAGATCCTTTCGTGGAGATTGATCTTGAAATTTTTTCTACAGTCATTCTCTCCCTTCCGCCGTTTCAAGAAGTGCAGTTGTCAGTTTCTGACGAAAGAATGCGCACTGTACTGGTTAGTCGCTTAAGTATTAGCCTGCCGTGGAAAAGTGCGGATAGGTAAACTGAGTAGTGTTGACTGGGCCGTTAAACTCCAACACAAACAAACAGTTCCAGCCTGCCACTGTCCACAAGAGTATTGCTGACCATGCAAAAATACATGCCCAACATAGTGTGTGCCTCATCGAGTGGGTTCTAACGAGTACCCACAATCTATATTTTAGAGCAGAAATTACGAGTACCCACAATGTATATTTTAGAGCAGAAATAAGAAAAATAGGGTTTACCCCTGTAAACCCCAGTTTTACTATATAAAAGATGGGTTCAAGGGGGGGTCAAAATTATATAGGCGTGTTTTTGTGATACTTCCTGACATCAAGTGTACATTTCAAGATGTACACTAGAAAATAATGAACAAAATGTCGTAAACAGCTTTGCAGAATAACAAAGTTATCTGGTTCTTCGCTGAGAACACGGGATCACATTCACTGCTTTAACGGGCAAATATCCTATCAGACTTCGAATGTAATTTGATGAAGCAATAATGTAAGTTGTGGGTACAAACAATTGTCAACTTGATATGTATAAGCGAGCATATCTTGGGCCAGTTGTTCAAAACAAACGACGTCGTTAGTTAAAGTATCGTTAAAACTTTGATCATTTATTGTGGCAAATATGCTAATATTTTTGCTGAAAAAATGTGAGCAGCTCTTGCATTCGCAAAAGCTGCTCACATTTTTTTTTCAGCAAAAATACCAAAATTTTAAATAGTAATCTTGCTAGAATAGTTAACAATATGACCACTAACGAGCTCGATAAGCTAACGATGCTTTGAACAACTGGTACCAGTACTTTAATATGGCGTAGAACTGGATTTTGGTTGCTATTAACCCTTTAAACCCATTAACATGGGACCAATACATCTTAGACCTATGCAGTGTATAAAGAAATGAAAGTCTGAATTAAGAAAAGCATTTTTCAATTTCTGATTTTTCTTTTTAAAGTTCTGTTGTTGTTTTTAAAAACTGGGCAGCCAGTTAGACCTAAAATAATTTTGATTTTGTTTAAAAAAAACAACACGAATACATTTTAGACCTATGCAGTGTATAAAGAAATGAAAGTCTGAATTAAGAAAAGCATTTTTCAATTTCTGATTTTTCTTTTTAAAGTTCTCTTGTTGTTTTTAAAAACTGGGCAGCCAGTTAGACCTAAAATAATTTTGATTTTGTTTAAAAAAAAACAACAATAACCATGAAAAATAGAAGTAAAACAAAGCTCATGATCAACAGGTCTATAGAAGCCTCCACTGGGTATTGTTTATTATACTCGGCTTTTAACCCAGGGCTCGCAGGTTCGGTTCCGGACTTCTCCAGACTTTCGGATGAGTCTTTAAACCGAGGTTCCGTCTCTGTATGACCTTATCTGTTGGTGAGAAGTAAAACTCAAACACTCAACAGGTATATACTGTTTTATCATGAAACTGGTGTCTACAACTGGAGGATGCCTTATTTAATATAATATACTTGTCCAAAGATGAGAAATTCCAAATCAAGGGTTAAAAGGGTTAACGTTAGACTTTCGAAGAATTTTTTTCACACGAAATCATAAGAAACTTCCTAACATTCTTACGGCAGTGTTTTTTGACGCACAGTTTTTCAGATACTACATGTATATCCTAGAAAATTGATATACAGCAGGTAACTAGGTATACATGTTCTCCCTTATCCTGCAAATACATTTGCAAACAATGTAGATACAGATCAGATGGGTTATCGTTTGTCATTAAGTTTGTGTGTTTGTAGGAATAAATTACACCAAGTAATCTGGTAGCTTGAAAATCAGAAATGGGTGTGGTTAATCTATTCAGCAGGATAAGGTTTAATATTTGTACACCTTGTTAGGTGCAGTAAGGCTAGTCAGCTGGAAAACATATAATACAGATAATGCGCAGTTTAGTTCTATGTAGCAACCAGGATACCATCTAGTAGTGTCTAGAGACCATGATCATTATGTTCAAGCAAGGCTGCCATCACGGACACACGCATATATAATTTTGACCCCATTGAACCCTTTTTTTATGTATTAAAACTTTGGTTTACATGGGTATACCTTATTTTTATTATTTCTGCTCTAAAATATTCTAACGAGTACCCACAATCTATATCTTGCGCAGAAATGAGAAAAATATTACAATTTTTCATCTAAAAAATTCGATTTTTCGGAGGTAAAGTTTACAATGTATTTGTATAGGCATGTTATCGTAAAGATCACTCAGTCTTGAAGGTTTCTTGGTATTCTGTTGGCAACATGAGTTGGTAACAACAAACCTTCTGTATAACTGTGAACTAATAACATTTCTTTTACATTACGAAAACACGCCTATTCAAATACACTGCAAATTTTACAGCCGAAAAATGAAAAAAAAATAGCTGAAAAATATTTCTGCTCAAAATATAGAGTGTGCGTATACGTTAGAACCGCCTCATCGAGGCGTTCTAACAAGTACCCACAACCTATATTTAAGAGCAGAGATAAGAAGAATAAGGTTTACCTTTTACAATATTAAAGTGGGGTTCAAGGGGATCAAAATTATATAGGCATGTTTTCGTGATGATATGTTACATACATAAAATACATTTTTTAAAATTGGTTTGGGCCATAATTCGGAATGTTTCCAATTTTTTGCTTGATCAATCAAGACGTTGCATTTTATGCTTGTTGTTGGGAGAAAAAATAAACCTCCAGGGCGTAATGTTAATAGTGCATTCTGTCATGCATTGAATGTGTCGAGCCTTCAAATAACTCTATGTCAAGTTCTGTAATGGATTTTCAGGTTGGTTTTCTACATCCAATCTGGTATCCTTGAATTTTCAGATGGGATAAACATTGCTTTCCCTAATTCACGGATTATTACTCCCAACTGTTAATGTGAACCTTTACATAGTTATATCGAATTGCTTCATACGAGGACTGTTCAAATATGAATGCAACTAAGCACATAAAAGTGATTCCGTGATAGATTTCGATGAAAAAAATATTTTGTCCCCTAAAAGTATTCCCTTTTAACAGATATACAAACTTTCAGTCTTCTGATCCAATCATTGAATGCAATTTGGTAGTCTTTTCGAGGTATACTATGAAGGCACTGGAATATTGCAGAACCGAGGTGTTTGCGCTGTACAAATTTTCGACCAGAAAGGTATTTTTTCAGCCGCGGGAACAAACGAAAGGCATACGGGGCAAGGTCAGGGGAATACGAGGGGGGGGGGGGGGGGGGGGGGGGGGTTGGTGAGGGTGTTCAACAACCTTTTCCTGCTTCATATAGTCTTTCACAATGAACGCCTTGTGCGATGAAGCATTGTCATGTAGCAATCTGACATTGGCCAAACCAGTTCCGGGTCTTCGTTCTTTGAAATATTTCTTCAGTTTTCGAAGAACTTTATTCTTGTAAAACTTCGCATTTACAGATTTGCCTTTAGGCACAGCAACCTAAATAGCAGGGCCCTGATTTGAAAAGAATATTGCATTACCTTCTTGACGCTCATAGTCCGCTTTGCAATGCATGGTCTTTTGCAATACTTTGTTGCCCATATTTTGTTCTGAATCTTTCGTTTTTGGCTCAAAAAAGAAAGTGTCTCGTCACCAGTGACGACATTAGCGAAAGACCGTGTATTGTTATTTGGAAAATTTAAAGAAACTTCTTGGCCCACTGATCGCGTGTCTTTTTCTGCTCATCTGTCAACTGATGGGGAATCCATCTAGCATAGATCTTTCTCATTTTCAAATCCCGTTTCAGAATTGTATGAACTGCTCCTAATGAGATGCCAACCATACTAGCTATTTGCCTAGTGGTGTATCGTGCATCGGTGGCAACTATTTCTTTCACTCTAGCAACCATCTTGGCAGATGTTGCTCTTCGGCCGACGATCATGTGGTGCATCTTCTGTTGAGCCTAGCCCACAGCTGAATTTCTTACACCAACAAAAAACTGTCGGAAAAGACATTTCATTATGCCCATAAACCGAACATATTTCATCAAAAATGTCTTTGCACCGTATACCAAGAATACAACGATTCTTAATATAGGACCTTATTTCAACGGCGTACTCTGACCTTCTTCCAACCATGTTTTATATTAGTATACAAGAATAGACAGTGTTTATCGAACGTTATACATGGTTAAAGTGTACGGATTTAACAGGTTTGGTATCAATGTATAGGTAAAATGTTTTTTCTACGCTGTGATATTTATTTCCAGGTGATTTTCGCATTAGTGCATGAGAAAACGTTCTACTTGCATTCATATTTGAACAGTCCTCGTATATGCAGCTGTTATATGATAGAGGAATGCAAGTTCCTTTACATTTAAACCAAATAATACAGCCATAACGAGTGAAATAACGTTTCTTTTATGTTCCGTTAACGCTATCTATGTCATTTTGGGTGACTTACTTGGCAGTAAGGTAAAATGACATCCGGAGCCCTACTCCTCAAAGAAACGGTTATTTAGACAATCCGTCCCACTGATAGGCTTACTCAAATGTTCAGTCAGTTTCAGCTATGGGTGCTACCAGGCAACACGATCAATTTCTCCAAGTACCAATGGACAGGTAAAATGGTATCTAGTCTGTTTTTTTTTTTTTTAGTTCACCGTCACCTAGTGATGAGGTGAGCTTTTGGGATCACTTTTTGTCCGTCGTGCGTCTTTGCGTCCGTCCGTAAACAATTTCTTCAAATAACATCTCCTCTAATCCACTGATCGAATTTTGACCAAACTTCACAGGAATGACCCTTAGGTGGTCCCCTTTCAAAGTTGTTCGAATGGTTCTGGTCCGTTGCACATCTAGGTCACAGGAGCCAAAAATAGATTTTTTTTTTCACTGAAAACTTAAAAAATCTTCTTCTTAGAAACCACAAGGCCCAGGTCTTTGATATTTGGTATGAAGCTTCATCTAGTGGACCCCTGCCACGATTGTTCATATTATACTATTGGGGCCAAAAATCCCCCCGTACCAGGGCCCTTTGGTTTTACATAGAATTATATAGGGAAAATCTTTTCTGAAACCGCTAGGCCAAGGTCTTTGATATTTGGTATGAAGCTTCATCTAGTGGATCTCTACCAAGATTATTCAAATTATAGCCCTGGGGCCAAAAATGCCCCCGCTCCTGGGCCCTTTGGTTTTACATAGACTTATATAGGGAAAATCTTTAAAAATCTTATTCTCTGAAACAACAAGGCCTAGGTCTTTGACATTTGGTATGTGGTATTGGTTTTTGGTATGACATTTCCGTGCTTCAAGTCTGTCTACTTACGATTTTTCCATTCTTTACACTACACTTCCTCATAATCTTATAAAAGAAAAGCTTAAAGATATAATTGAATGGGCTTTTCACATAGAAGATTCTCTCTTTCTTGCATGTTATGTCAGAAATGCATTTTTCACTTCTAAAGAGCATAAGAATTATAGACTTTGGTCATGTCAGAAAGTGTGTGATGCCCTCACCTTTCTACTTGACAATATTTATATTAGATTCGGTACTAAGTTATTTAGACAAATTGTGGGTATTTCGATGGGTACGAATTGCGCACCTCTTGTGGCTGATCTGATTTTGTATTGTTATGAAAGAGACTTCATGTCGCTTTCCATTGATAACCAATCTGAAATTATTGAAGCTTTTAGCTCCACTTCTAGATATTTAGATGATTTATTAAATATTGATAATACCTATTTCGATGGTTTGATCAGTCAGATTTACCCCCCCCCCCCCCCAGAACTTCAGTTAAATAAAGCAAATTCTTCTGATACCGAGGCCCCGTTTTTGGATTTACATCTATCTATTGTAGATGGGTTTGTTTCGTGCAAAATTTATGATAAACGCGATGACTTTGCTTTTGAGATTGTAAATTTTCCTCTTGCGCCTTCCTATGGCGTTTATATTTCGCAATTAATTCGATTAGCTAGTGTGTGTAGTCATGTAACTGACTTCAACACTCGTGATAAACTATTAACGGCTAAAATTCTTAATCAGGGTTATCGGTACCATAAACTACGCAAAGCCTTTTCAAAATTTTATAGACGCCATTCTGATTTAATTTCAAAATTCAGTATTGGACTTAGATCTCTTCTGCAATAAGGTCTATTTTATGGTGACTTAGTATATAAATTCAGAAAAATATATAACCGCAATGACTTTAGCACCCAATTTCGTAAAAACATTCTTCGATATAAAAAGATTGGGTACAACATGGATGTTAACCCAATCACGGTTGGCAACTTTGCTTCCATCTTTAATTGCACGCCGGTGGGTCAGGCCTCAGATTCTATGACGGCTCCAACGTAAAGGCGTATTGAGAGTTAGAGAGATCTAATTCAAGGTAGTGTTGGTTGGTGCCTGATGCTCTGTCTCTGGTCGGGCCCATCGGAGTCTAACTGTTGGTTTTCTTTTGCTCCAGCATTTCAGTGGTTTCTTGCCGTCGAGTCCTCACAGTTGTCTCACCTCTTTGGTTCTTTGCTTTTTTGTGTTCACGGAGATGTTGCACTGATGAGTTAGGAGGCCTTCATGCGGACTGAACAAATTATTTGTCTAAATCGCGACGGAAGTAAGGGCGAGGATTGTGGCCACGTTAAATCGATTTAAACCCCCCCCCCCCCCCCCCCCCACTCTTTCCACTGACCGTTCTAAGGCGGTTCTTCTTTGGCGGTTTATTTATGTTGTTGTTTGTTACTAACTGTGTGTATCACTTGTGACTTATATTTTGGATGGCCATATTTATATTTTGGATGGCCATATGGCCATTTTGTGGGAAAGTAACTGTCCTTATGGCCTTCCTTTGTTTAGGTTTCCATTTTGGTCTGGTCGCTTAATGTTTGTGTTTCTTTCCCTTTGGTGTCTTTGATGGGTGGGGTAAGTTAATTGTATCGATTCCTGATCTTTGTTTTACTTCTACTTTTCATCTAGTGGATCTCTACCAAGATTGTTCAAATTATAGCCCTGAGACCAAAAAAAAAAAAAAAAAACTCCGGGGCCCTTTGGTTTTACATACTTATATAGGGAAAATCTTAAAAATCTTATGTGAAACCACAAGGCCTAGGTCTTTGATATTTGGATGCGAAATTTCATCTAGTGGACCTTTATCAAGATTGTGCAAATTAAAGCTCTGGGGCCAAAAATGCCCCCGCCCCGAGACCCTTTGGTTTTACATAGACTTACATAGGGAAATCTTTACATACACCTTTTCTGCCCTACATCATAGTGTAGATTATATTTTCTTGTCTTTTGGGATCATTGATTCCATTGTGGAATTTTGAAAATAGCTGAGGGTCACTGATGAGGCCTAATTGGACGAAACTAGCTAGTCTGGCCCAGAAAACATGTACACTCCATATTTTTCAGTTCTGTGGTGTATTCCTTCCTTCCAAAGGATAACCCTTTTATAGAACATATTTAAAAATTTTCTTCTCTGAAACTGCAAGACCCAGATCTTTGATATTTGGTTTGGAGCTTCATCCAGTAGACCCCTACCAAGATTGTTCAAATTATAGACCTCTGGTTACAAATGCCCCTGCTCCGGGGCCCTTTCGATTACATAGACTTATATTGAGATAATCTTTGAAAATCTTCTTCTCTGAAACAGCAAGGCCCAGGTCTTTGATATTTGGTGTGAAGCTTCATCTAGTGGACCTCTCTCAAGATTGTTTAAATTTTAGCCCTGAGGCCTAAAATGCCCCCGCCCCAGGGCCATTTGGTTTTACATAGGCTTAAATATATAACCGCAATGACTTTAAAAATCATTCTTCGATATAAAAAAAATGGGTACAACATGGATATTATACGACAGACTGCATGCATGGTAGTTAACCCAATCACGGTTGGCAACTTTGCTTCCCTCTTTAATTGCACGCCGGTGGGTCAGGCCTCAGATTCTATGACGGTCCCAACGTAAAGGCTTATTGAGAATTAGAGAGATCTAATTCAAGGTAATGTTGGTTGGTGCCTGATGCTCTGTCTCTGGTTGGGCCCATCGGAGTCTCACTGTTGGTTTTCTTTTGCTCCAGCATTTCAGTGGTTTCTTGCTGTCGAGTCCTCACCGTTGTCTCACCTATGTGGTTCTTTGATTATTTGTGTTCACGGAGATGCTGCACTGATGAGTTAGGAAGCCTTCATGCGGACTGAACAAATTATTTGTCTAAATGGCGACGGAAGTAAGGCGAGGATTGTGGCCACGTAAAATCGATTTAAACCCCCCCACCCCCCAGTGGAATTCTTTTCACTGACCGTTCCCAGGCGGTTCTTCTGTGGCGATTTATGTTGTTGTTTGTTACTAACTGTGTGTATCACTTGTGTCTTTTTATTGTGGATGGCCATATGGCCATTTTGTGGGAAAGTAACTGTCCTTATGTCCTTCCTTTGTTTTGGTATCCATTATGGTCTGGTCGCTTAATGTTTGTGTTTCTTTCCCTTTGGTGTCTTTGATGGGTGGAGTAGGTTAATTGTATCGATTCCTGATCCTAGTTTTACTTCTACTTTATATAGGGAATATCTTTAAAAAAAAATCTTCTCTGAAGTTCCAGGTCTTTGATATTTGGTGTGTAGCTTCATCTAGTGGACCTTTGCCAAGATTGTTCAAATTATATTTGGTATGCAACTTCACCTTTTTAGACCTCCCACAGCATTATGCACATTATAGCCCTAGGGTCAATAATGGCCCTCCCCGGGGCCCACTTGTTACTCTGTGGATCAGGTGAGCGATCCAGGGCCATCATGTCCATCTTGTTTTTTTGTGTGTGTGTGTGTGTGTGTGTGTGTGTATGCATGCATGTTTTTCTCTGTGTTTTTCCTTCAGATCTTAAAATTCTGTTTGAGAATGGCAGTATATATTTTTTTGAAAATTGTACTACATTTGTAGTTTTCATTTAAGTTTATCTATCAATAAGAAGATCCTTTCCTTCTATAAGGGGTTTTCCCCGTCTTCATTGAAAAAAGGGTTGAAAGCTTAGTTTAAAGGGAATAAATACATGTTTTTTAGGCTTGTTGTATTGAAGAAGGCAGATAAATCTTGGTATTTCTATTTTGACTGTCTATATTTTGAGCAGATCTGAAAACTGTAAACGTTTTACGAAAAGGTTTTTTAGGGTAAGTTTTTTACCTTTAACCCTTTCAACATTGGGTTTCTGAAGTAGATTTTGTCCAGCCTTTTATCTGGCTATGACCATTGTTTCCAAATAGGGGTTTCACATGAAATATTTGTAGATCCTGGATTTGCACAATTTTCATAATGTGAAGGGATTAAAAAGAAGACAACTATTGATAATAGACATTGCAGTGCTTGTACTGACATGCCGGAAATGTCAGTATTTTTAATGGAAGTAAATCTTAACTTGTGGATTTTTTTTATTTTCAAATATCCTGTACACTTTAAACGATGTGGTACAGATTTGCAAGTATTTGAATTTATTTGAAATGTACAGAGTGGGTTTCTATAGTGCAGTTTATATTTTACTTTTGGTCCTTTGAGATCAGCGTGAATATTCTGAGAAATCAGAAATAAATTATTGGTTTAGACTCATATTCTAGACAGGCTTTTAATTATTTGGACCCCATTTGGATTTATATCAGTCTTTGAATCGACTTCCTATTCGAAATTCGCAAAATTGCAGTATGTTTCCTCTGGCTTTCTTTGCCGAATCATAACAGGGTCACTGATGAGGCTTTATTAGCCGAAACTACGTAGTATGATCCAGTTTCTTTCTTATGAATGTTTTCATTGCTCTTAAAGGAACTCTTTTTTGATTTTTATTCTAAACTTGCATTTAAGAGAATCTTTAGTCTAGATCCTGGACCTTGATGTCATATTGACCAAGCTTCCTGTTTGTTTTTGTCAAATATGAAACTTGTTAGACATCAAGGTCGGATATCTTCCCAAGATAAAACAAGTTGCTATCAGATAGGGACAAGGGACAAAGAAGTAAAAAGAATAAATATAGAAGAATATTACTTATTAACTTTAAAATATGATATCCGACTAGTAGCTAGTCTAGAGAATCTTGTACTGAGAGACTAGAAAGTTCTAGTCGTTCTGTACTGGAGTCCGTTAATTTCAAGCTCTGGAGTTATTTACATTGATCCTGTATTCATTCCCATAAAAGCATATATGCTTATAAAATACACATAAAGTACATTCATCTTTAAAATAGTAACTAACTATTACGTTAACACATCCGTGTGACATAGTTCATTTTTCACATCTCCAAAAAGGCTACTTTTCTGATGAAATAAAAATAAAAAATGAGTTCCTTTAAGAGCAATGAAAACATTCACAAGAAAGAAGATGGGTCATAATACGTAGTTTGGGCTAATAAAGCCTCATCAGTGACCCTGTAATGATCCGGCAAAGAAAGCCAGAGGAAACATACTGCAATTTTGCGAATTTCGAATAGGCAGTCGATACAAAGACTGATATAAATCAAAATGGGGTCCAAATAATTAAAAATAATATAAAACCGAAGGGCCCCGGGGCGGAGGCATTTTTGGCCCAAGGGCTATGATTTGAACAATCTTGGTAGAGGTCCACACCAAATATCAAAGACCTTGGTCATACGGTTTCGGAGAATAAGATTTTTAAAGATTTTCCCTGTATCCTGTATAATCCAATGTTAATGAGAAGATGATTTTTAAAGATGTTCCCTATAAAGTCTATGTAAAACCAAAGGGTCTCGGGGCGGCAGCATTTTTGGCCCTAGGGCTATAATTTAAACAATTTTGCTAGAGGTTCAATAGATGAAGCTTCACGCAAAATACCAAAGACCTGGGCCTTGTTGTTTCAGAGAAGATTTATCCCTATATAAAACTATGTAAAACCAAAAGCCCCCGGAGTGGGGGCAATTTTGACCCCAGGGCTTAAAGATTATCCCTATATAAAACTATGTAAAACCAAAAGGGGGGCATTTTTGGCCCCAGGGCTATAATTTGAACAATCTTGGTAGCGGTCCACTAGATGAAGCTTCATACCAAATATCAGACCTGGGCTATGTGGTTTTAGAGAAGACGATTCCCTAAATAAGCCTATGTAAAACCGAAGGCCCCCAGGGCGGAGGCATTTATCGCACTAGGCCTATATTGTGAAACTTTTGATAGAGGTTCACTAAATGAAGCTTCACACCAAATGTCAATGAACTGGGCCTTCTGTTTCAGAGAAGAAGATTAAAAAAAAAAATCCCTATATAAGCCTATGTAAAACCAAAGGCCCCCGGGCGGGGGCATTTTTGGCCCCAGTGCTATAATTTGAACAATCTTGGTAAAGGTCCACTAGATGAAGCTTCATACCAAATATCAAAGACCTGGACCCTGTGGTTTCAGAGAAAAAGATTTTTAAATATTTTCCCTATATACATGTTAGCCTATGAAAAAACAAAAGGGCCCAAATATCAAAGACCTTGGCCTTGTGGTTTCAGAGAAGAAGATTTTTCAAGTTTTCAGTGAAAAAATATATTTTTGGCTCCTGTGACCTAGATGTGCAATGAACCGGAACCATTTGAACAACTTTGAAAGGGGTCCAGCTAAGGATCATTCCTATGAAGTTTGGTCAAAATCCGATCAGTGGTTTAGGAGGAGATGTCGTTTGAAGAATTGTTTACAGATGCACGCATTGACGACGGATGAAAAGTGATCACAAAAGCTCACCTTGTCACTACGTGACAGGTGAGATAAAAAGGAATGTTGTGGGTACTTGTTGGAACGGTCTCAACATAGCATTTCATGGGTATCCATAACGTCTTTTTCAAATATTATTAAATCAAAAATATTATCCCCATTTTCCCATCTTTTCTCTTTTTTCTGAATTGAAAATACTTTCTGGCATCATGAATGAGTTCAGATTCCATGGACAGTCAATTTGTCTGTTAACCAAGTCATCTACATCTACCAGTCTTGTGCTGGGCTCTGCAGGGTCGTACGAACATTTGTCTCAATCTGGTTGTCCATGAACAGATCCAAATCAAATAAGCTGCCTAAGGGTACACAAGAAGCATGTCAAAGAAACACTTCTTTAACTGACAATGTTTACAAATGACATGCAACCAGTTTCTTTTATGGATGTGTCCTGATCTATCGCTGTTGGTCCCAAGTCAGGCTCTAACTGCTCTCTTCTTCCTCCAGATAATGAGTCTACTGTACGAAAGGTTATCAATCGAGTTTGCTATCCATTATACTCATTTGCCACAGTTTTCGTTCATGATTAAACCATTATCTATTAATAGACAAATCAGTTGGTCTGCTGCACAGCATCAGGCAAATTACCAAACTGTTATACTTTCTTACCTTGGTATCGATTCAGTTCATCGGGGATATATTCCTTATCGTCAAATGAAAACATTAATTCTATTTTCCACTCCAAAACAATATTATCAACTCTGAATTACGCGAAAAATTCCTTCCCGCGTGCACAAATACCAGACAAAATGGCGACTGATCATGAAATTGGAAATTGATTTCTGAGTGTATTCATCAGTGTGATTGAATAACGGGTAAATGACTGGGGTTCAAATGGGGTGATACTCATAAGTTTTCTGTTAAAAGAAAATACTGTCATTAAACCCATAAAAATTAATCGAAAGATAAAATGTAATACACACATACAACTATGCACTCGTTTGTTTATCGGAATTATACCCCTCAGGAAAGAAATCCCGTATTTCAATACAAAAACTGGAATAAACTATATTTAAACTGAACTAACACTGTATAGGTCATTTTGGAGATGTTGCTTCCAATTTTTACCCGGCATAGAGATGAAATGACATCTCAATCCCTGCCACCCAATGATACCAATAGGGTTTATAAGCATGGATGGTCCTACTCACACCGCTTTGCCTGGGCAGATTTAGATCCTTTAAGCGGTTTACCAGTACTCATGTGCGGTCGGTTTCAGCTCTGCGTGGAAGCATCATGCAGCCCATCTATTTCTTCGAGCCCTGATGGGCGGGGGCCATAATTTTCTACAATATGTGTACATAATTACATATGATTTTTTGGTAAAGATGCTTTTGGAGAAATTCACATTAACAGCTACACTTAAAAAGAACCGAGAAAGCAGTTCCAATGACATGTTACCCTGAATTTGGAGTAATCAATACCCTCAGAACAGATAGGCTTCCTATACAAACGTAACTGAGGTAATGGCCAAGTGTGACCGACTCAGTATATGAAGATAGAAAGTGAAAGAAACAATGAAATGCAAAAGTGACAAGATCACGATCGGCAGAATGGATTGAAAAAAAAATGAATTAACTGTTTGCCTATGGAGCATGGTATCTCAGAGGATAGACTGCACTTGCCTATCATGCTAGAGGCCCCCGGTTCAATTCCGGGCAGCGGTGTCCGAACTGCTACACTGCCATCATTTGCAGGGATGAATGCCACAAAGTGCACAGTCCTTCGGATCGGGACGATATCTGGAGGCCCCTGTGCAGGGAGAACCATCCCCTGCCCAAGTAAAAAGAACCCTACCAAAATTATCTATCTCTATTTACTGCCAACCCCTCTCTCGAGTGTCACAGGCTGATTACATGATTACTATGTAGGCTTTCAAGCCTTTCATTCTGCAAATCTGGAATGTATTTGAGGTTTAACGTCTCACTTGCCACTGTTAAGGTCATTTTGGAAATGATGCTTCCAACTTTGTGGGCATATTACCCGATCTCAAGCCCTGCCACACAATGAAACCAATAGGGTTTATAAGCATGGACGGGTCCGACTCGCACCGGTTTGTGTGGGACTGGGCAGGCTTAGTTCCTCTAAGCGGTTAACCAGTACTCGTGTGCGGGTCGGATTCAGCTTTGCTTGGAAGCATCAGCCCATACGAGTATATTTTTCAAGTCCCGATGGCCGGGGTCCGTCCTGGTGCACATCTAATGTACACCTGCACGTAATCCTCGTGAGAGGGTGTGGCAGTAAAAGCACAGGAGCTTGAAGTTATAACCATTAATAATTTATAAGGTTCAAAATCAAAAGTGACACTAACTTTGATTTTGTGTCACTTTTGATTTTGAACCTTAAGGACTACTTATGGACAGAACTTCAAGCTCCTGTGGTAAAAGAATGAAAGGAATTCCAAGGCATTACTTCATGCTTGATAGTATGACACACAGCGAGTCGGAAATACCATGGAAATACTGGAAATAAACGAAAACTAGGCTGTTGCTCGAATAGTAACGCGGCCGGAAGGTAAACAGAAGACCGGTACTTGATGTTATTATTTTGCGCCAACTGTCGGACAGTTTGTCTATGAAAATGCAATAAGCGTCTCTGCAACATGAATCAAAAACAGAGAAGCAGTCAGCGAGACGTTTTTGAAAATCCCAATTTACAGTTTTGATCTATTTATTTATTTTTATTTTACGACAAAAAGTAATACATAGGTATATAAGTAGACAGCATTTAAGATCGACAAAAGAAAATAAATAAAAAAGTGACAATCATGCAGTGCGCCTCCGGCATGATTCTCAAGAAACAAACCTGTTGTCACGTTTCGATAGAGAATGTATTGAATAAAAGTATTCAACGGCCAAGATTCCATGATGAATAGAAAAGCAAGAAACCATGCTTGTTATTTTTTTTTTTCTCTTAAGAAGACTGTCCATGTTTGATTTCTGAAAAATTATACCCAGGACTGAAGATATTGTGAATTACAGAAATATCATGTCCATGGCATGATATTATTTTGCTGAAGTGGTACTCATTGCTGGAGTAGGCAGATTTTTAACGAAGACCAGGTGAGTGGTAAGACCTGAATTTTTACATAAGCATAACCGTAATTATAATGAGAAGAAATAAAAAAAGAAAAATGCGCACGGAGAAACCAACATTTTGAAAGATTTCCGAAGGATAAAGGAATCATCAGAGAGGAAAAATGGTAGACGGGCGGGTGTACACGACGCACGCACATAACGACACACAGAGTATACACACTTACATAGAGTACACCCAGATCGTAAAGATTCAAAATGACAATTCACCTGCACATGCAAAGACGCCCCGTTGGGGAGTGTAACTCCGAAACAATTTGATGGGGATGCGCCGCTGGGACTCTGAAAATGTACCCCCCAATCAATATTAACAAAATGCAAGCATAAACCAGCTGCATGAGAAACCTCATTCAAAAGCACCAATGTTTTTTCTTTGAAAATTTGATATATTACTTCCTAAGTAAAGGTATTTAGTGCACAAACATGGAAACGGTGGGACGGGGGTAGCAACACTTTTTAGGCGGGGGGGGGGGGGGGGGTGCATTCAAACGACAATGCCATATCAAAACTACATAAAGTAGTAATGTACGACAGTAACATGATGAGAACTCCATAGAAAATAATATACTGCCCTAACGCGATACGATAACCACATAAAGTCTAATGCATCGCCACAGCATAATAAAGAAATCACCCACAGTTATATCATACATAACCACATACAGTATTATAATGTCATATCAAAGTCACACTGGGTAGTATCAAAACCACATAACCTAATTACAAAACCGCATAGCGTGATATCAAAATAACATAACGTCATACCAAGACCACATTAAGTAGTAATGCACGGTCATAATTCAACGAGGAAAGCACATAAAGTAATGATGTGCTGTCCTAACGTAATGAAATTACCACGTAAAGTAAAAACCACTGCCCTGGCTTGATGAAGTTGCATTACGTAATATCAAAACAACATAACTCTATATCACAACCACATAAAGAAATGATAAATAAATAGAAGTGAAGGCAGTGTTCGGGAATCGACACAATTAACCCACAGCTCCCATCAGAAACACCAACACAAAAGAAAAACCTCACACGTAATATCAAACAATGTAACGTCATATCAAAATCAAATAACGTCATAAAGAAATCACACAACGTTATGTCAAAACCGAATTACGTCATATGAGGACCATAGAACGTCAAACATTGTCACATTTAGTAAAGTAGAAGTAAAATAAAGATCAGGAATCGATACAAGTAACTTACTACACCCATCAAAGACACCAAAGGGAAAGAAACACAAACATTAAGCGACCAGACCATAATGGAAACCTAAACAAAGGAAGGCCATAAGGACAGTTACTTTCCGGCAAAATGGCCATATGGCCTTCCAAAATTAAAAGACACAAGTAATACACACTGTAAGTAACAAACAACAACATTAATAAATCGCCACAGAAGAACCGCCTTGGAAAGGTCAGTGGAAAGATTTCCACTGGGGATCTTTCCACTGGGGGGCTTAAATCGATTTTACGTGGCCACAGTCCTCGCCCTTACTTCCGTCGCGATTTAGACAAATATACTCACCGGAAATAGAAACTATACACTCATTTTTAAGTTGTCACTGCCAAGACATTTTAACGAAATTTGAATTACAATTATATAAATTATTATCAGTGGCATGTCTGATTTATCGAATAAAATGTTTAATGATAGCTACGATTTAACGGGCAAAACTTCAAGTTCAAAGCAAGGGTCCATATCTTGCTGTTCAAGTTTCCATTGGGTCAAACATTTTGTGTCGCGAATGTGATTCCCATTTTTACCAGTTATTACGTAGCATCTAACGTTGGGAATATTGTTTACAAAATGAAAATTTTCACAAGGGTTGAAATGTTATCGACGTTTAAATATTGGACCAAACTAGCGGAAGTTAGCGAAAAGTATGGCATTTCTGATTGCGGTGTTTGTTTTTAATCAATATTTAAGACACAGCTGAAGTTGCTAAAACGGTTGAAGGCACTTTTGGGTCAAGTTTTGGCTTGAAACATTATTTTGAAAATTTCGCTGAAAAAAGCAGTTTTTGAGATTTCAATAAAATGTTTGTTTCTCGATAATTTTTAGATGTTATGTTATTTTTTTATTCCTTGCTTTTCACTTGTTACATATACGCAAAACTTTTCAAGTCAAAATTTGATTACAAACAGATTTTGTGAAAAATGCACTTTTTTACATTTTCCCCAAAAACTTTTATTTTGAACACCGGATTTTCTGAAATTTTTACAGGAGTTATGTCTTTAGTTAGTCAGATCCTGAATCAGTAATTTTTAACTGAATTATCCACTTGTTTTGTCAGGCGAGACAATTTAAAAGTGTATAGTTTCTATATCCGGTGAGTATAGTTTGTCCAGTCTGCATGAAGCCTCCTAACTCATCAGTGCAACATCTCCGTGAACACAAATAATCTAAGAACCACAGAGGTGAGTCAACGTCGAGGACTCGACAGCAAGAAACCACTGAAATGCTGGAGCAAAAGAAAACCAACAGTTCGACTCCGATAGGCCCGACCAGAGACAGAGCATCAGGCACCAACCAACATTACCTGGAACCAGATCTCTCTAATTCGCAATAAGCCTTTACGTTGGAACCGTCATAGAATCTGAGGTCTGACCCACCGGCGTTCAATTAAAGAGGGAAGCAAAGTTGCCAACCGTGATTGGGTTAACTACCATGCATGCAGTCTGTCGTATAATATCCATGTTGTACCCACTCTTTTTATATCGAAGAATGATTTCACGAAATTGGATGCTAAAGTCATTGCGGTTATATATTTTTTCTGAATTTATATACTAAGTCACCATAAAATTCGGGTTCCGATAGACCTTGTTGCAGAAGAGATTTAAGTCCAATATTGAATTTAGAAATTAAATCAGAATGGCGTCTATAAAATTTTGAAAAGGCTTTTGGGAAACATAAGACAGTTATTGCGTTTAATAAGAACATGCGAAAAGGAAACTTAGTTTCTAACTCGCCAAACATCACGAAAACAAGCCTATATAATTTTGACCCCTCAAACCCCACTTTTATACAGTAAAACTGGGGTTTACAGGGGTATATATTATTTTTCTTAGCTCTGCTCAAAAACATAGATTGTGGGTACTCGTTAGAACCGCTTCGCCGAGGCGGTTCTAACGAGTCCCCACAGTCTATGTTTGGAGCAGAAATATGAAAAATATCAGAAGTTTTTTTATAGAAATTTCTCATTTTTGGCGGTAAAATTTTCCAATATATTTTAATAGGCGTGTTTTCGTAATGAGAAGTAAATATAGTAAATCGCACCTTTGGCGGATGAAATTACCGAACCCATCTTAAATTGTCTCGGGGAAGAAGGGTCCTTTGTTAATGGATCAGTATTCCATTACGAATTTTTTTTTGTTTTGAAAAACTGCTTAAATAAATATATTATTACCCATCATTTTGGCTAAAACTATGTACAACATGAAATAATTTTCAAACAGATTTTGCTAAACAGAAACACATAATAGAACACATGTTCTATGAAAGGTTTATCACTTAGAAGCAAGTAATAAAGAACTGAAAAACGAGTGTACAAGTTTGTTTGGGTCAGACTAGCTAGCGTCGTTCAATAAAGCCATATCGGTGACCCCCGTTTTTTTTTTTTTCAAAATTCCACAAGATAATTAATGAGCACAAAACAATACGAACTACTTTTATTGAGAAGGACAAGGAGACCTTTTACGGCCGCCACACATTCCCTTAACAGCAGCTGTAGCGACGTTAAATATGGTCAATGAAAATGTTTTCTTTGGAAGCAAGGTATACACCACAGAACACTGACTTTTTTCACTGCCGCAACGCACTTCCTTTCAAGTCATATAGAACATGTTGATAAGATAATTTGTATACCCACGTGATGTAAATCAACAAAGTTAACACAGTTGGAATTAATAAGCGAGAATAGGGAGTAGTTACTTGTCTGCGAATAACTTACCACGGAAAAATGATCCGTAGTAATTTAGTTGCCTCTTCTTTTCTCTCCGTATAGGCCAGTTCATTTTTTTTCATAAATTTTCTGATTGACTGTAAAAGCTAGAAGCCTCAAACTTGTTCTTATCTACAATGATGATGCCTTATATTGAGTAAGAGCCTATGGGCTTTTTTCAGCTTACTTGTTCATTTTTTTCCTTAAAAATAGGAGAAAAAAGTTTAACCAACTGCCAGTCTCCTAAACAGATGGATGGATTTTGAAATATCATTACGATAAGACATCGGTGTGACATAGTGCTTTTAAAAAATTGCTGATTATATAGAATATAAAATTATATTCCAAACATTATATGGGCTGTTGGTGCTCTTCTAAATATTACCCACAACCTTTGTCTTGAAGCAAAAATACGAAGAATAATGGTTATCCTTCGTAAACCCCTGGGGTTTAGAGGGGTGTTCATTTCACGGACACGTGATGTTACTTGGGAAGCCTTTCTCCAATATTGCTACAATTGTTCCGCTCTACTAAACAAAGATGCTGACAATGATTAAAAATAGAAAACAATAATGTCTCCTAAACAATATTTTTTTTTATAAATGATTTCACAGGAATGTCAAAATGGCTCAAATTGCTCTCCTCTGTTGAACAAGATGATCACAACAACTGAACTTGAAATAGAAACACTTTAAATGACTTATTTCTGTTAAAGGAAACAATCTCGTTGGAATGTTCCATGGGTGACCCTCTAATAATATTGCTCAAATACTTTTTCTCCAATTGAGACGATGCCCACCAGAGTTAAAAATGACTTTTACTCCTAAACAGCTGGACTAATTTTGAAATCATTTCACATAAATGTTTCTTGAGTCACCGTCAACGAAAATTGCTTAAGTCCTCTACTCCTCGTATCACCTAACGATTCTCAGTTGTTCTAGCTCCAGTGGGAACTTTTCATTTGTACAATATGGATCAAGTGAGCGATTAAGGGTCATCATTTACTTCTTGTCTTGGTGGGTGGGGGATGCGTTTACGACAAAGATAGTGCTAGATGGACTCCCCATCTGTTGACAGATGAGCAGAAAAAGACACGCATTCAGTGCGCCAAGAAGTTGCTTAAAAAGTTTCCAAACTACAATGCACGGTTTTTCGCTAATGTCGTCACAGGTGACGAGACATGGGTTCACTTTTTTGAGCCAAAAACGAAAGATTCAGAACAAAATATGAGCAACAAAGTATTGCAAAAGACCATGCATTGCAAAGCGGACCATGAGCGTCAAGAAGGTAATGTTTGCCATATTCTTTTCAAATCAGGGCCCTGCTATTCAGGTTGCTGTGCCTGAAGGAAAATCTGTAAATGATAAGTTTTACAAGAATAAAGTTCTTCGAAAATTGAAGAAATATTTCAAAGAACGAAGACCCGCAACTGGTTTGGCCAATGGCAGATTGCTACATGACAATGCGTCATCGTATAAGGCGTTCATTGTGCAAGACTATCTGAAGCAGGAAAAGGTTGTTGAACTCGCTCACCCCCCGTATTCCCCTGACCTTGCCCCGTGTGACTTTTTTGTTCCCGCGGCTGAAAAAAACCTTTCTGGTCGAAAATTTGTACAGCGCAAACACCTCGGTTCTGCAATATTCCAGTGCCTTCATAGTATACCTCGAAAAGACTACCAAAATGCATTCAATGATTGGATCAGAAGACTGAAAGTTTGTATATCTGTTAAAGGGGAATACTTTGAGGGGACAAAATATATTTTTCATCGAAATCTATCACGGAATCATTTTTATGTGCTTAGTTGCATTCATATTTGAACAGTCCTCGTAGAACGTATTTGTTATCGTGATGAATTAAATGTCCTTTCTCAACATATTCGTCATTGTCTTACATTTTTTTAAAGTGTGCAAATTGTCCTACAATGGTTTTTAATAGATTTATTCTTCTCTTTGAATACAATATCTAGACCCAGTATGTAGAGGTACCGCCTTTCCGAATTCGATAACTGCATGATATTTATCTATGTTGTCTCTTTATAAAATAATGGCTGTTTCTGTATAATTATTTATGACAAAACATCATAGTTTGGCCGGTATTCCATGTTTTCCTTGTGCCGTCGGTATTTTGGTTTATATCACCGGTGGTAATGCTCTTCTCACCATTAGACAGTGCCCTCTCTTCTTTGCTGGTTCTTTAGAAGTAATTGGTTTCAGACCATACACAAATTCTTCATAGTGTTATGAGTTAGAAATCCTTCATGCGGACTGAACAAATTATTTGTCTTACCACAACAGAACCAACGTAGATGATTGTGCCCACGTAAAATCGATTTAATCCCCCTAGTAAAAAAAAAGACCGTTCCAAAGCGGTTTTGCTGTTCTGGTATATTACTGTAATAGTTCTTTTTTATGTATGCATTCCAATGTTTTTTGCATTATTTGGAATAGCGTTTGGCCATTTTATAACTATCCTTTTGGCTTTCTGCGTGTTATTCTTTCATTATGGTGAATTACTTTTTGTATGATGCCCCTCCCCCCCCCCCCCCCCCCACACACACACACCCCACCCCACACACACACCTTTTGGTGTCTTGGATGGGAGTTGTAAGATAATTGTATCGATTCCTGATCATTGCTTTCACTTATATTCTTTTTTTTAATTCTCATATATAATTTAAGTTCACTTGATGTTTGGTGGTTTGAATCAGATATTCCCTGCTGGTGCTGTTACCTTTGAATATATATCAGCTAATATTTACTTCTTAATTATTGTCCGTCAACCAAAATTCAATAAGAGCGTAGTTACGCCGTAAACGCATTGTATTCGTCAAAGTGTGAAGATTACTACTACTACTACTACTACTACTACTACTATGCATGTAAGTGATAACTTGTTTTAAGCAGATAAACAATAATTGAATAAAACAAATTTGGTTGACCACCGATTCTAAGTGTGAGCTTGGTCGGCTTTATATACTAAGTGTTAAACACCATGACTAAGTATTAAACATGACTGCCACGATACCCCTTATGACTCACAAGAAGACATTGGGGCGACATGGAAATTCAAAATTGCTAAAATTGTTCCGTTCATATATCCAAGATGGCCGCTAATCTTGAAAATCATCAAATGAGGCGGTTTTAATCAGCACATACAACATATATGGTGCGTATAAATAAGAATAAGATCACAATTTTTTGCCAGAAGATTAACTGTTTTGGAGATACAAGCACCGATGTTTTATCTTAATAGCTAGTCAGACACTTCTTGGTTTCTATTAGGTTTCTGTCCCTTCATAATAGTGTGTTTGTATTTACTTGTCCTTTGAGATCATTGATTCCATTGTTAGCTCACCTGTCACGGAGTGACGAGGTGAGCTTTTGGGATCACTTTTTGTCCGTCGTGCGTGCGTCGATAAACAATTTCTTCAAATGATATCTCCTCCTAAACCACTGATCGGATTTTGACCAAACTTCACCGGAATGATCCTTAGGTGGTCCCCTTTCAAAGTTGTTCAAATTTTTCCGGTCCGTTGCACATCTACTTCAAAGGAGCCAAAAATAGATTTTGTTCATTGAAAACTTAAAAAATCTTCTTCTCTGAAACCACAACGCCCAGGCCTTTAATATTTGGTATGAAGCTTCATCTATTGAATCTCTACCAAGATTGTTGAAAATTATACCCCTCGGGCCAAAAATGCCCCCCGCGCCGGGGACTACCAACTTTTACATAGACTTATACAGGGAAAACCTTTAAAATATTCTTGACTGAAACCAGACGGTCCAGGTTTTTGATATTTGGTATGAATCTTCAATAATTAAACTTCTACCAAGATTGTCCAAATTATATCCATTTGGGCCAAAAATGCCACCGCCCCGGTGTCCATCCGTTTTGCATGGTCTTATTTAGGGGAAAAAACTTTAAAATTCTTCCTATCTGAAACCAGAAGGCTCAAGTCTTTGATATTTGGTATGAAGCTTCATCTAGTGGATCTCTGCCAAGATTGTTCATATTATAGCCCTGTGGCCAAACAATGGCCCTGGGAAGCAACTGGTTTGACATGGACTTATATGATAATAATAATAATTATAGTTATCGACCTTATTTATAGAGGGTCACACATTTATGCTAGTACTAATCTTCCATGTGGCCCTCTTTTCCTGGGTAGGAGCCAGTACTAAACAATGTGGATAAAATTTCTTGCTCAAGGAAACAACACCTGGCGCTTGCGAAGATCGAACCGGCTACCTCTCAATCTCAAATCCGATGCTTTACCACTGCAACACAGCGCTCCATATATAGGGAAACCCTTTAAAAATCTTCTTGTTTAAAACAAGAAGGTCGCGGCCTTTGATGTTTGTTATAAAGCTTCATCAAGAAGACCTCTACCAAGATTGTTTAAATTATAGCCCTGGGGCTAAAAATGACCCCGCACCAGGGCCCCTGGTCTTCATCTGGTTGACCTCTACCATTATTGTTCATATTGTAGTCCTGGAGCCAAAATTGGCCCCGCCCTCGGGCCGACTTGTTTTGCATAGACTTAGTTTGGAAACCCTTTAAAATCCACAATACCTAGGTCTTTGATGTGTGGTATGAAGCTTCATTTAGTGGACCTCTACCAAGATTGTTCAAATTATAGCCCTGTTGTCAGAAATCGCCCCACCCCTGGTCCGACTGGTTTTACTTTGACATATAGGGAATACCTTTAAAAATCTTGTCTGAAACCAGAAGGCCCAGGTTTTTGATATTTGATGTGAGGCTTTATCTGGTGGACCTCTACTATGAAGGTTCAAATTATAGCCCTTGGGCCAGAGTCGGCCCCGCCCCAGGGCCCAAGGTTTTACATAGACTTATATATGGAAAACTTAAAAAATCTCCTATGAAACCACAAGGCCCAGGTCTTCCATTTTCAAACAAATCAGACTGTTATGGTGTTGGGCTCAAAGTAAAGGTTTGTGGGGCTATTTAAGAAAAGCTGTGTCTTCACTATAGCCCCTACATTTATTGCTGGATTTTAATGTAACTTAACACAAATGTTGGATATGACGATATATCCATTAATATAGACTTTCAGGGTCCCAGATGCAGTTGCTATTTTCAGAAAAACTTTATCATCACTATAGCGACTAAATTTATCAGATATTTTTATGTTAGTTTACACAAATGTTGGGTATGATAGTATCTCAAAGTAAAAGTGGAGGCAATGTTCATGAATCGATACAATTACATGTAACCCACGACTCCCATCAGAGACATCAACGGGAAAGAAACACATACAAGAAACAACAGACCCTTATGGAAACATCAACATCGGAAAGCCAAAAGGACAGTTACTTTCACACAAAATGGCTAATAAGTTATCCAAAAAATAATAATTTAAGCGACACAAGCACCCAAAGACAAACCATAACAAAAATAAACCGCGACAAGTAAGTTTGACTTTCAGGATTCTGGGGTCAAGGTGACTGTGGCTTTTTTTTAAACTTCGACCTATCGCTCTAGTGCCTACATTTATATATGGATTTAAATGTAGCTGCATACAAATGTTTGGTATGATAATATATTAAGCAAGTTCGACTTTCAGGGTCACTGTGGCTGTTTTTAGAAAAGACTGTTTCAAGGCTTGTATCGATTCCTGATCTTTGTTTTTCTTCTAGCAAACACCTACTACAGAAGATTTATCAATGGGTTTTGTTGTTTTTGGGAGTAGTCTTCGTATAAGACTATCTCCTCTCAAATCACCCATCCTTCGAAAATATACTAATCCATGGAAAAGAAGTGGAATGTATCCTAGTATTTCTAAGTGCAATGCCAAGAGGTGCAGATGTTGTTCGCATTTAAGCACTGCGTCTACCGTTACTACATCTGTAAACGGTAGACGCTTCTCTGTAGTTAACATGTCTGATTTGACATGACAGTCTACAGATTTAATTTATCTAATTACTTGACGTGCTGCAAACTGTAATATGCAGTACGTCGGTCAAACTAACCGCATGCTTAAAACTAGATTGAACGAGCATTATCGTAGAATGAGTAAGCCTAAGAAAACTGACACTTTCTTGTACCGTCACTTTCGACGTACAGGTCATTCTGTAAATAACATTATTATACAACCAGTGGAAAAACTTTATTACGATGCAAATTCTACATCTAGATTCAAAATAATCAAAAGACATGAAGCTGAACTGAAATGGATTAAATTTTTACAGACCCCTTTTCCACTGGGATTTAATGACAACATTTATCATGAGGGTAATATTTCCAGAATGCCGGACTTTGATATTTTCTCACTCCTGGAATGTCGAAAACGCAGAACTAGATCTCACAGCACCAGGAAAAATGGTAACTTTAAACGTAAATCACTTGCGTTAAAACGAAACAATACTAGACTGAAGTGACTGTCAATTATATTATTAAATCATGGACGCCACTCTATGCTTTCATTTTTAAGTTCATTACCCGTTTCTGTTTTACGTCTTCTGGACACCGAGGCGAATAAATTCTACGATAGTTCTCATCAGTTATATGATGCGGCTCTCTTAACTAGAGGCTATACTCAGCATACTCTCCGTCCTTACATTGATTCTGAAATTAATCATAAACGTCATTTCTTCAAAATATCCTTCATTAATAAAGGTATGGATTTTATAGATTTGCCCAGTATCTTCCGTGAGAGATCGGTGCTTTCTTCCATTCCTGCTTATTTTCAAAATACTGAAACACCTATAATTTGCTATAAATATAACAATCCTGTTAGATCTATCATTTTTAATTTCAATAAACTTGTTTCAGATCTTGATATTGATACTAATACTCCTGATTCATGTGATTGTAAAAACTCAAAGTATTGCTATCCTGCTGCTGGTCATGTAATTACTGGCAATTTGAAAATTATTCCTGATTCTAGGATAAGGAATATAATTTCTAAAGGACCGAAATATCGGTTTCCTTCTAAAATTGATTTCAGTAAATGTAGAGATGAAATCGCTGCTTCCTTGAATGAATTCGGTAATCGATGGTGTAAGCGAGAGTATGTTGAGTATAAAGCCCTAAAGGACTGGAAACTTAGCATTTTAAGACTAGTGAATAAACGCATTTCTTTCTATTCTCAAAATACTAACTTATTACCTCCTAAGCCCAAGACGTCTTTACGTCATCTTAAACTAGGTATTCAAGAATTTCATAAGAAGTTTGTTTTGGCCCCTGCAGACAAGGCCGCTAACAACGTCGTCGTTGTGTGACGGCTCCACTATGTTAACACGCTTAAGCAGGAGCTTGGTGGTACTAAGGCCTATGAACTTCAGCCTTTGGCTGAAAAGAGAGCTATAGTAGATAAACATGTTTGTCTTTCAGCCACCAATTTTGCTGTGTGTGTTAACGAAGGCCAAGACAAGCTTCCTACGCTATACTGGTTACCAAAACTTCATAAAAAACCTTACAAAGCACGGTTTATTGCAAATTCTAGTTCTTGCACTACCACTGAACTTTCTAAATTATTAACTTCCTGACTTACTGCTATTAAAACGCATGTAATTAAATATTGTGATAAAGTCTTTGAAAGATCAGGAATGAATCTGTTTTGGTCTATAAAAAATTCGAATGAGGTTTTAAATAAATTGAAATCTAGACAGTTTCGTGCTTCTAGTCTGTCTACCTACGATTTTTCCACTCTTTACACTACACTTCCTCATAATCTTATAAAAGAAAAGCTTAATGATTTAATTGAATGGGCTTTTCACAGAGAAGATTCTCTCTATCTTGCATGTAATGTCAGAAATGCATTTTTCACTTCTAAAGAGCATAAGAATTATACACTTTGGTCATGTCAGAAAGTGTGTGATGCCCTCACCTTTCTGCTGGACAATATTTATATTAGATTATTAAGTTATTTAGACAAATTGTGGGTATTCCGATGGGTATTAATTGCGCACCTCTAGTGGCTGATCTGTTCTTGTATTGTTATTAAAGAGACTTTTAGCTCTACTTCTAGATATTTAGATGATTTATTAAATATTGATAATACCTATTTTGATGGTTTGATCAGTCAGATTTACCCCCTAAAACTTCAGTTAAATAAAGCAAATTCTTCTGATACCGAGGCCCCGTTTTTGGATTTACATCTATCTATTGTAAATGGATTTGTTTCGTGCAAAATTTATGATAAACGCGATGACTTTGATTTTGAGAAGGTAAATTTTCCTTTTTTGGATGGTGATGTTCCTCGTGCGCCATCCTATGGCGTTTATATTTCGCAATTAATTCGATTTGCTAGAGTGTGTAGTCATGTAACTGACTTCAACACTCGTAATAAATTATTAACGGCTAAACTTCTTATTCAGGGTTATCGGTACCATAAACTACGCAAAGCCTTTTCAAAATTTTATAGACGCCATTCTGATTTAATTTCAAAATTCAATATTGGACTTAAATCTCTTCTGCAACAAGGTCTATCGGAACCCGAATTTTATGGTGACTTAGTATATAAATTCAGAAAAATATATAACCGCAATGACTTCAGCACCCAATTTCGTAAAATCATTCTTCGATATAAAAAGATTGGGTACAACATGGATATTATACGACAGACTGCATGCATGGTAGTTAACCCAATCACGGTTGGCAACTTTGCTTCCCTCTTTAATTGCACGCCGGTGGGTCAGGCCTCAGATTCTATGACGGCTCCAACGTAAAGGCTTATTGAAAATTAAAGAGATAATGTTGGTTGGTGCCTGATGCTCTGTCTCTGGTCGGGCTCATCGGAGTCTAACTGTTGGTTTTCTTTTTCTCCAGCATTTCAGTGGTTTCTTGCTGTCGAGTCCTCACCGTTGTCTCACCTCTGTGGTTCTTTGATTTCTGTGTTCACAGAGATGTTGCACTGATGAGTTAGGAGGCCTTCATGCGGACTGAACAAATTATTTGTCTAAATCGCGACGGAAGTAAGGGCGAAGGATTGTGGCCACGTAAAATCGATTTAAGCCCCCCAGTTGAAATCTTCCACTGACCGTTCCAAGGCGGCTCTTCTGTGGCGATTTATTTATGTTGTTGTTTGTTACTTACTGTGTGTATCACTTGTGTCTTTTAATTTTGGATGGCCATATGGCCATTTTGTGGGAAAGTAACTGTCCATATGGCCTTCCTTTGTTTAGGTTTCCATTATGGTCTGGTCGCTTAATGTTTGTATTTCTTTCCCTTTGGTGTCTTTTATGGATGGAGTAAGTTAATTGTATCAATTCCTGATCTTTGTTTTACATCACTTTGATGTAACTTCACGCAAAATTAATGTTAAGTATAATAATATTCTCAACCAAGATCAACATTCAGGGTTCTGGGCTGAAGGTCAAGGTCACTAGCTTATTTTAGAAAAACCTTATTATGGCTTATGAATCGATTTTGCTCAAATGAACATGATAGCCACAAGAGCTAAAAATATCCAAACCCTGAAATGACCTAGTCATAAACAGGCCTCGGTAGCTCAGTTGGATGCGCGTCTGACTGGTGATCAGAAGGACGCGGGTTCGATACCTGCCGGGATCGGAGATTGATCATTAAATCTTTTCTACGGTCATTCTCTCCCTTCCGCTGATTCAAAAAGGGCAGTTGTCAGTTTTTGGCGAAAGAATGTGCACTGTACTGGTTAACTGCTTACGTATAAGCTTGCTAAAGAAAAGTGTGGATAAGTAAACTGACCTGCTCAAAAATGATTTAAACAGTGTGGACTGGGCCGTTAAACTCCAATACAAACAAATATAAACAGCTAGATTGATTTTGATAGAATTTCCTAGAAATGTTCCTTGGGTCACTGTCACTCAAAATGGCTCAGACCCTCCACTGAACCTTACTATATTATAGTAGTCGCAGATAAGATTGACTAGGCGGAGCTATCGTTTGCACCTGCCTTTGGAATGTTTCATTAACAAAAAGATTAACCAAGTGATTGTGTGAACTCAGCTGTAACACCAACATAGCTGTGGCGTATATGGCCATTTGGTCCGCGTGCAGAAAGCATGCTAAAGGCACTCTACCGAATCTTCTGGTGGACTCAGCGAATTTGACACCCGAATAGCTCCGCCTTCTTATCTGCGACTACTATACCTACCAATTCATTTGAACGGTGTGGATCAGGTAAGCGATCCCGGGTCATCATGGCCCTCCTGTCGAGTTTTGGAAATGCTGGAGGGTCACTGTTGAGGCCTTATTTTCCGAAACTCGTAAGTCAAGTCCAAAAATACTTGTTAACTAGATACGTTTCAATTCTGTGGTGTATTCTTTGCTTCCGAATGATACCCCATTTTATCGAACAAATTTTATGGACGCAATGCCATCCGATTTTATCTGCAGCTCTGAACTGTTGTTACCTATTTAACTAATCGTATTCTGATGGCTCCTTGTTATATGTAGAATAGTCCGATTGTCCTGCATTTATTATGCCCCCAACTTTGAAAAAGTTGGAGGGGCATATTGCTTCTGGTTTGTTCGTCCATTCGTCCGTCCGTTACGCTTTTGATGCATAGCATAACTAAAGTACCGTGTATGCTAGGGTTTTGAAATTTCATATATGGATTCCTCATGGAAAATTAGCTGACGCATATTTTTTTCTCGTCCGGATTATGCCCCTTCAAGAGTAATTGCCCTTTGAATTTTTTTAATAAAATCTTGTCAGCAAGATATCACAAAAACTATTTGAGCTAGAGCCTTGAAAGTTGGTGAATATATTGGTGGTGATGAGTAGATGAACTGATTACCTTTGACAAAATTCCGAAAAATACTTTTTGAGTTATGGCCCTTTGTCATTTTGGTAATTTATGCCCATTGTAATGTATGCTAAAAGTGGTGCATAGCATAACTCTAGAACCGTGAATGCTAGGGTTTTGAAATTTCATATATGGATTCCTCATGGAAAATTAGCTGACGCGAATTTTATTTCTTGTCTGGATTATGCCCCTTTTAAGAGTTATTGCCCTTTGAAATTTTTTTAATAAAATCTTGTCAGCAAGATATCTCATAAACTATTGGAGCTAGATCCTTGAAAATTGGTAAATATATTGATGGTGATGAGTAGATGAACTGATTAATTTATGACAAAATTCCGAAAAATACTTTGTGAGTTATGGCCCTTTGTCATTTTGGTAATTTATGCCCATTGTAATGTATGCTAAAAGTGATGCATAGCATAACTTTAGAACCGTGTATGCTAGGGTTTTGAAATTTCATTAATGGATTCCTCATGGAAAATTAGCTGACGCGTATTTTTTTCTCGTCCGGTTTATGCCCCTTTAAAGAGTTATTGCCCTTTGACATTTTTTAAATAAAATCTTGTCAGCAAGATATCTCAAAAACTGTTGGAGCTAGAGCCTTATTGTGGCGATTTATTTATGTTGTTGTTTGTTACTTACTGTATGTATCACTTGTGTCTTTTAATTTGGCCATTTTGTGGGAAAGTAACTGTCCTTATTGCCTTCCTTTGTTTAGGTTTCAATTATGGTCTGGTCGCTTAATGTTTGTATTTCTTTCCCTTTGGTGTCTTTTATGGGTGGAGTAAGTTAATTGTATCAATTCCTGATCTTTGTTTTACTTCTACTTTGTAAGTTGGTGAATATATTGGTGGTGATGAGTAGATGAACTGATTAACTTATGACAAAATTCCGAATAATACTTTGTGAGTTATGGCCCTTTGTCATTTCGGTAATTTGTGCCCATTGTAATGTATGCTAAAAGTGATGCATAGCATAACTTTACAACCGTGTATGCTATAGTTTTATATTTGGAGTAAGTTAATTGTATCAATTCCTGATCTTTGTTTTACTTCTACTTTGTAAGTTGGTGAATATATTGGTGGTGATGAGTAGATGAACTGAATAACTTATGACAAAATTCCGAATAATACTTTGTGAGTTATGGCCCTTTGTCATTTCGGTAATTTGTGCCCATTGTAATGTATGCTAAAATGGATGCATAGCATAACTTTAGAACCGTGTATGCTATAGTTTTAAAATTTCATATATGCATTTCTGACGCGTATTTTTTTCTTGTCCGGATTATGCTCCTTTCAAGAGTTATTGCCCTTTGAAATTTTTTTAATAAAATCTTGTCAGCAAGATATCTCAAAAACTATTAGAGCTAGAGACTTGAAAGTTGTTGAATATATTGGTGGTGATGAGTAGATAAACTGATTAACTTTTGACAAAATTCCGAAAAATACTTTGTGAGTTATGGCCCTTTGTGATTTTGGTAATTTGTGCCCATTGTAATGTATGCTAAAAGTGATGCATAACATAACTTTAGAACCGTGTATGCTAGGGTTTTGAAATTTCATATATGGATTCCTCATGGAAAATTAGCTGACGTGTATTTTTTTTCTCATCCGGATTATGCCCCTTGCAAGAGTTATTACCCTTTGATTTTTTTTAAATTATCCCCTCGCACAACATAGTTGTGAGGGGGGATATAGCATTTGTCCCGTACGTACTTTTGTCATCGCTCTAGCGCCTACATTTCTTGACCGATTTTAATATAACTTCACACAAATGTTCCCTATAAAAAATCTCGAGCGAGTTCGACTTTCATGGTCATGACCTCAAGGTCAAGGTCACTGGCTATTTTTAGAAAAACTTTGTCATCGCTCTAGCGCCTACATTTCTTCACCAATTTCAATATTTCACACAAAAGTTCCTTAAAAAAAAAATATCAAGCGAGTTTGACTTTCAAGGTCATGACCTCAAGGTCAAGGTCACTGTGGCTATTTTTAGAAAAACTTTGTCATCTCTCTAGCGCCTACATTTCTTCACCAATTTCAATATAACTTCACACAAATGTTCTTTATAAAAAAATCTCGAGCAAGTTCGACTTTCAAGGTCATGACCTCAAGGTCAAGGTCACTGGCTATTTTTAGAAAAACTTTGTCATCACTTTAGCGCCTACATTTCTTCACCAATTTCAATATAACTTCACACAAATGTACCTTATAAAAAACTCCAGCGAGTTTGACTTTCAAGGTCATTACCTCAAGGTCAAGGTCACGCTATTTTTAGAAAAACTTTGTCATCGCTCTAGTGCCTACATTTATTGATGGATGTTAATAGCACTTCACACAAATGTTTCTTATGGTAATATCTCGAGTTGCTTTGACTTTCTAGGTCATGACATCAAGGTCAAGGTCACTATGGCTATTTTTAGAAAAACTTTGTCATTGCTCTATCGCCTACATTTATGATTTTAATCTAACTTCACACAGAAGATGCTTATGATAATATCTTGAGCAAGATCTACTTCGTGGCCATGGCCTCAAGTCAATGTCCCTATGACTATTTTTAGAGAAATATTGTCATCAGTCTAGAACCTACATTTATGGATGGATTTTAAACAAACTTTACACAAATGTTGCATATGATAATATCTCAAGCAAGTTGGACTTTTGCCATTTCAGTGTTTTCCACACACGAAGTTGTCTTGTGCGAGGGGATTTGTATCGCATGCGTTGCCTTGTTTTTTTAATAAAATCTTGTCAGCAAGTCCATATCTTGAGAACTATTAGAGCTTCATTAATCATTCTTGGTACAAACTTGCATCCAGGCATTGCAACTTCAACGCAAGCATCCATATCTGACCTGACCTATATTTCATGGTTCACTGACTTCGTGAATTATTGCGACCACCCTGACTTTCACCCTAATGTAAGAGTCCATTTCTCAAAAACTATTAAAGCTTTTTAAATTGTAATTGGTACTAACTTGCATCTAGGAATTGCAACTGCAACGCAAGCATCCATATTTGACTTTGACCCATATATCATGGTTCACTGACTTTGTGAATTATTGCGACCACCCTGACTTTCTATCTAATGTAAGAGTCCATTTCTGAAGATCTATTAGAGCTTCATTAATTGTATTTGGTACAAGCTTGCATTTAGGAATTGACACTTCAATGCAAGTATCCATTTCTGACCTTGACCTACATTTTATGGTTCACTGACTTTGTAAAATAGTATGACAACCCTAACTTTCACCCTGATGTAAGAGTCTGTTTTTAAGAGTTTCATTGATGATACTTGGTACATGCTTGCAACTAGGAGTGAAATTTTTATGCAGGCATCCATGTTTGACCTTGACCTAGATTTCATGGGTTGGTGACTTTGCGCCCCCGCAGGCGCGACATAGCCTTCGGGGGGAATTCTTGTTGTATGTTTTTGAGTCTTTAACAATATTTGTTGAATATTTTGCCATCTAGGGACAAGCAAAGGTTGGGGGCATTGTGTTTTACAAACACCATTTCTAGTTTTTACATTGTGAATTTTACCACCGAAAAAATTTTATGATGAAAAAAATGTGATATTTTTCTTATTCCTGCTCAAAATATAGATTGTGGATACACGTTAGAACCGCCTCATTAAGGCGGGTCCCACGTGTACCCACAATCTAAGGGGTACACATCAGAACCGCCTCATCAACCGCCTATTCAAGGCCGTTCGAACGAGTACCCACAATCTAAATTTTAGAGCAGAAAAAAGAAAAATAAGGCTTACCCCTGTGAAACCCAGCTTTACTATATAAAAGTGGGGGTCAAGGGGTCAGAATTATATAGGCGTGTCTTCGGGATGGCTCAGTAGGTGACGGTGTGTTTTACCTCGGGACTGGGGTTGCTTAACAACTACAACACTTGGGCTTTTAAATTAGACAATAAGTGTCACCATGTGTATATATAAGGTACATGTGTTCAGCAGAATTCAGGTGAGTTTCTGATACACCTAGAACTTGCGTTTTAGGTTTTTTTTTTTTTTTTTTTGTTTTTTTTTACTGATTTTTAAAGAACAGGCGTTTTGCCTTTGAAGAATCTGATTGATATCACATTGGCATACTTGTCACACGCTGTGAGGTCAGATGGTTATCTATAGAATATATATGGAATCGCAAACAATCCCCCAGATCAGGGTCTAAACTGCTTGCTGCAAGAATCAGGATCAGACGAGACAGATGGCGGCGTCTAATCACATTACGATAACACACCTGTGTGACATAGTGCATTTTTTCACTTCTCTAAAATGGCTGCTTTTCTAATGAAACGCCGTTATATTTTTCTTATTTGTAATGCAAACATAGGTTGTGGGTGCTCGTTAGAACCCAAATAAGAATTACAATATATACACCGTAAACCCCAGTTTTCTCTATAGGGGGTTTCAATACACAGACCTGTTAAAGCGATGAGGGTCTATACTATTCGCTTACTGTACGGGGATGTGGTGTTTAACAAAATGTCAATTCACCATTTTTGCATTATTTACTGGCTCCCAGCTTACACATTATCAATATTGGAAAAACAGGTAACCAGACCCCCCTGACCTTTCAAGGTCAGGGAGTCTCGTTACCTGTTTTCCCAACACTGATAACCTTCAGACTAGGAACCATCAGCTAATGCAAAAAGGTGAATTGTGTTAGTCACCGTTCAGGATAATTTTTCCAGCTTAGACTCAGAGACAATCGACCCACCAGTGTTGTCGGTGATTTGATTTTTGGGGGCGAAGCCCCCAATTTTACTACACGATTCGGATGACCTTATTTCCAAATTAACTCAAAAAGGCTGTATCCCTGCGCATTAAAAATAGGTCAGAACTTTCATCGACATCAGTACCAGAATATTTATCAAACTACCATATTTAACAATAATTTGCATATAATTACTTCAATGAATGAAAATTCACCAATAAAAGGGGTAAGGTATTCCTAATTTGTTGTAGACAAAAATAAGAATTCCTACGCTTATTTCCTCAGCTGACCTTAATACAAAACAAGTATAGCTTTTACAAAAAGCTAGGTCTACGCTTAGCACATATTAAATGTGAATCCCAGAAATGTGTTTTATACAATTAACTGTCTTTGGCAATCAATATTCTAATTGCCATCCTGCCGACTGATGTATAATGTCTAAAAATGCTGTCATTACGTGAACAAGTCCGTGAAATGAAGACCCCCCTAAACCCCACTTTATATAGAGAAAACTGGGGTTTAAGGTGGCATTCATTATTTTTCTTATTTCTGCTCCCAGACATAGGTTGTGGGTACTCGTTAGAACCGCCTCATTGAGGCGGTTCTAACGAGCACACACAACCTATGTTTTGGGCATTTATAGGAAAAATATCAAGGATTTTCATCAGAAAAGTAGCCTTTTTTGGAGATGTGAGAAATGCACTTTGCCGTACGGGTGTGTTATCGTAATGACTATTGTGAAAAAAGGACTTTTCATCTTTAAAAAGGCACATGCATGCGTGTGACATCTTTCCAACTGAATGCTTGAAAACTGTTTGGGAAGTTAGACTTTATAGACGACTAATTGAAGATTAAACCTAAAAGTTTGCTAACGGCGAGGTAAGTTTTTTTTTTAGCTCACCAAAAACGAAGGCTGCTGAGTAGCTTATAGGATAAGCAGTGGTCCGTCGTGATCGAGAGTTTGTAGATGTATATGTTTTGTATTAGCCTGTACAATATGACAGCAAATATAGGCTTGTACAAATGTAATAGCAATTCTGTGCCAGAGTTCTGCCCGCCGGCCTCTTTTTGTGTGAAAGCTTACACGTGTTATGGGCTGCTTTTTTCTTCTTGTGAAAGCTTATACTTGTTGTGTTGAACATAAGAATGGAAAGGTCAACCTGCATTGTGGGTAACTAATGGCTGTACTTCCGTGTTAAACTCAATCTCTATAATGTCTACGCCAATGGGCGTAGACAATTAACTCACAAAGGCTGTACATCTCCGAGCATTTAAATAGGCCCGAACTTCCATCAATAAGCACAAAACATGTCGCCAATTTTCATGTTTTTGTATTTCTTTTTAAACGAACTACATTTTGTTACTATTATTTGTGTTTATCCGCCACAACTAGCGAATACGACTTATTTTTATATGAAAAAAAAATCCTACGCATTACCTGTGGTAGAATCACAGCAAGGTCAGGCTGTGTAGCGAGAAACTGTATCGTACCGCTACTGCAACATGTCAAATCATCCATTACTTTATCTTTTCACACGTAATGTAGATCTTTGGTTTAGACGAAGAACTTTTGTTTGATTTAGAAACAAAAGAACAATAAAAACGCAGAAACCATCCGTGCAAAGGTGCCTGTCATAAGGTAAGTTGTCAGTTGATACGCTTTGTACTATTCATGGAACGCTGGATCTATTATTAGCGACAAGGTCAAACAAGGCAGGCATCTATATATATTATTAGCGATGATGTCCAATACACATATGTTGTCTTCTTCATGTTGTCTTCTTCGGCGACGACCTGGGTCAACGTACGCTGTTTGCAGGTTGGAACATTTTAGGCGCTAACTGAATCAGGCACTCAGAAAATTGTCGTCGGTTTTGCGCCGGACATGACCTGCCCAGCTTCGCATGCTATAGAAACTAAAGGTTTTGAACTAATGCAAACAATTGAACTCGCGAACGCAAAAATAATTTTCGAACTGCGCTCGTGCACATGAGAAGTTAAGGTTTTTCTCATGACGTGACCCATGGATTTGAATCGTTCTATGGTCAATATACATGTTCGACTAGTTTTTTTTGTTTGTTAGACTGATTAGAGGTTTAACTTCCCCGTCATAATTTTATACATGCAGGTCATTTGGAGATGTTGCTTCCGTTTTGTACGTGACTATTTTATCCAATTACATCTCGAGCCCTGTGGCCCGTTGAAACCAATAGGGTTTATACGCATGGGCGGACCGACCCGCACCGTTAAGGCTGGGCAGGCCTTGACCCTCTAAGCGGTTTACCATTTCGGCCGCGTCTACGTGAAAACACGGTCCCGTCTTCTCTTTTATTAAGTTTATCATAGAAATTGTGCAACACAAGGTAACCCGTCTACCATACGACTTCGCCAGAAACAAACAACTGCCCTTCTTGAATAAGCGGAAGGGAGAGAATAGCCGAAGAAAAGACTTTATGATCAGTCTTCACGAACAAATGTTGCCGAGCCCGACAGGTATCGAACCCGCGTCCTCCTGATCACCAGTCAGACGCGCTGAGCTACCGAGGCCGGCCGAAAGTGCAGATATGCCGGCACAGATCTATACTTAAAACTGTAAATCAAATACAGGCATACCTTATTAAGGCACAGTCTGCAGAACTCGAATAAAGATTAGAAATACCAGCTTCAGCAACACCTGAATCAGTCTCTGAACGTATTGAAAGGCGCATTATTCATACACTAATGCGCTGTCTGAAACATTAACGCTGTTCCGCCCCCACCCATTGGGGCTTAGAGAAATAGACTGAGTTTCATGGTGCTTCCATGCAGAGCTGAATCTGACCAGACGAGTACTGCTAAACCGCTTAGAAGGACTAAGTCTGCCGAGGTAAAGTTGTGTGGGTTAGACCAATGCACTTAAGCCATTTGGTTTCATTGGGCGGCAGGGCTTCAGGTGTCGTTTCATCTCAGTGTCGGGTAAAGTCGCAAACAATTGGAAGCAGCGTCTCCAAAATGACCTGAATTATGTAGCTAGGTAAATTGGCCGGCTAAAAAATACCTAAATAGTGTTGTCCGCACCGTTAACTCCAATACAAACAAAACAAACAAAAACCGCCGACCTAATAAAACCGGACTGACATAGCATTAATATTGAAACTCGTCATAATCAAAGCACTGAAAATACTGGTGGGTCGATTGTCTCCGAGTGTAGGTTGGGGTAATAGTCCGGGACTGAGATTTAAACTGTTTCATTCAATTCTAAAATTCCAGTTTTAAGCAATTAGTGCAGATCTTGATCAGACGCCACATTCTTCCGCGTCAGATCTGTGTCTACACTGTTTACCAAGCCCACCCTATGATTCCAAGATAAGCATCTTTTGTCTTCCTCATTGCGGCTCTTTCTATTTAAAAAAGGTTATTCCGATAACTCAGTGACAGTCACGTGGACCTGAGCACTGAACAACTTTTCGTCTTAGTAACTTTGAGTCGATCGCAAACAATTAACTCGAACTTAGCAGCATTATTTGTGACTCTATGAGGTCAGAGCCCGTATCAGAGCAAGTGTATTGCCTGTAAAATCCGAACTGGAATCAACTGTTTGATTTACAGCGTTTGCCAAACCCACCGCATGATTGCTGTCAAGATTCTTGAGTAGTACTCTGCCCTACATATAACATCGATGAAATAGCGAGTCTATTTTCTATTGATAACGATGTTATTTGTTTATTCAAATCAATGAAGGTCATGTGGACAAAAATACTTATCGAAATTCTGTCCTTAATAGCTTTGGGTTGATTGGAAAACAACCGACCCAAAACAACTGGTAAAGGTTACATGTACAGCAAGTTACAGTATGTCAAGCTAGAACGGTAACACTCAGCACAAACACAAAAATAAATATATTGAATGTCCACTAGAACTCATAACCCCCGCCCATATGGGCTTGAAGAAATAGATGGGCTGCATGATGCTTCCACGCAGAGTTGAATCCGGCCCGCACACTAGTTCTGGTAAACCGCTTAGAGGATCTAAGCCTGTTCAGGGACCGCGGTGCGAGGCGGACCGTCCATGCTAATAAACCCTATCATTTTCACTGGGCGACAGGGCTTGAGATGTCATTTCATCTCAATGTCGGGTAAAAGACCCACAAAATTGGAAGCAACGTCTCCAAAATGACCTTTACAGTGTCGACGGGGACTTGAACATATCAAACAAAACTAGAACTCATTCTTCTCTCTGGTGTGGGTATTCCCAATTTGCCCCCATCATTTATTGCTTTCAATGCTGAATTCATTTAGCTGTCGCTGCGCTACGGCAGATGGCAGGTTAGAAAGTAATAGAGTAATTAAGAATAAAATTCTTTTTTATTTGCCAACTAATTTGGTACAAATTATTAATTACTTCAAACGTATCAGGTAAAAGTCATCTGTTGCTTACAGCAATATTATACATTGCCATGCTTTGCGTTTGAGGTTAGATTCAACGGTCATAAATAGCCTTATAAACCATGTTTTTATTACAATTTATTTCACATGGTGTGTCAGAAAGGGTTAATAACATTCTATTTTATTAAGTTTGTTGATGGCATTTAATAGTTTGCATAAATAGTGGACAGTAATACACGAGTTACATAAACCTGTTTCTCAGTTGGCCGACAGACCCATACAGGGTTCAGGTGAGGATGATTGTTATTCTTATTGTTTTGACTTGAATATTAATTGAACATGGAAAATGTTGTTGAGAACATTATTCACCTTATTTGCATTATCTGCTGGTTCCTAGTCTGAAGGTTATCAGTGTTAGAAAAACAGGTAACCAGACCCCCCTGACCTTAAAAGGTCAGGGGGGTCTGGTTACCTGTTTTTCCAATATTGACAATGTGCAAGCTGGAAGCCAGCAAATAATGCAAATATGGTGAATGAACTGTTATAAATATCGGCCTATAAGTATATATTTGACTATTAACGGCATATCGGCAACACGCTATTCAAACATACTGGTAAAATTTTACAACCAAAAGATGAAATTTTGCAGATAAAAAACTGAGACTTTTTCAAATTTCTGCATAAAACATAGATAATGGGTACTAATTACGAGGCGGTTCTAACGAGTACCCAAAATCTATGGTTTTGAGCAAAATAAGTAAAAAATAGAGCATGCCCCTAAGAACCCCAGTTTTACATAATAATAGTAATAATAAAATGGTTTTTAGGGGGTCAAAATTATAAAGGCATATTTGCGTGAGGCATAAAATACATTGAAAGTTCGATTACTCGAACACGGAAGGCTCGTTAAGCATAATCGCTGCCCGGATCGGATTCGAGCTCGTGCTGGAGTCCCTCCAGCTATCAATGTTCCTGTATCTAGGACATAACCGTAACGATAACATATCCATCCATGAGGCATAGAGAGCATTTTTCCTATCTCAAAAATGTACCTTTTTCTGATGAAAATGTCTGATATTTTTCTTATTTCTACTCTAAACATAGGTTGGGCGAAAACCGATATACCCGGATAAAAAACACCTGACCTTCCGTTGCAGAACATGGCGTCTCACATGTGACCCGAGCCAGGCTAACATAGGTTGGGATGCTTGTTAAAACCGCCTCAATCAGGCGGTTCTAATGAGTACCCACAACCGTTATCTTGGAGCAGAAATAAAGAAAATAATGTATCCCCCATAAACCCCATTTTTCTCTATATTTACTGTTCATTTGACGGACTTGATAACAAGATGATAATCAATGGAGCTTTCCTATTAATTTTATCTTGAAAAGGTACTTATGTTGTGTGCACTCATTAGACAATGAGGCTATTCTAATGAGTACAACAGCTTTTTTCTTAAGAGTACTGAATATCGAAAAATAGCACTGAGTCATACCTATTATTCTTTAGTCATTTTTGTACCAAATGGAATCTTCCTTCATTTCAAATAGGAGTCCATTTCAAAATTTAAGGGTGTCAGGTTGTTTTTTTGCGTCAAAATTTATTTGGAAAATGGCTTAACTTTTCGCAAACAGTGAAGGCCCTGATCAGACGCCGCGTTCTGCGGCGTCTGATCTGCGCCTGAACTATTTGCCAACTACCCATTTTGGTGTTTCCGGTACTAAATGGGTTAAGACTTCGCACTATGATCGATCGGCATAAGTTCGAAATATCATCGAATGTTATGTTTCTATTGATATTCGTTGAATTCGATTCCTATGAGAAAGTATATTAAACAGGTTTTCACTGTTTATTCCGTTTGTTTCATTCACACTCGACTTCCTAGAAGCTTATCATCAAGTCTGTATATTGCTAACGCTTGTATACGTAAACCCCGCTCTGTGGTAAACCGCTTAGAAGGACTAAGCCTGCCCAGGTAAAGTGGGGTGAGTCAAACTGCATTGATTTCATTGGGCGGCAGGGTTTGAGCTGTCATTTCATCTAAATGTCAGGTAGAAGTCCAACAAAATCGGAAGCAGCGTCTCCAAAATAACCTAAATAGTGTTGACATGGACTTTAAACCTAAAATGAATCAAAAGCCGACCCTGTAAAAAGACTTAGGTCGCGTTTAACATAACTATAACGCACCTGTGCAACATAGTACAATTTTATGCCTCTAAGTTGGCTAATTTTCTGATGACCATTACGATAACACACCCGTGCGATATAGTGCAATTTTTACATCTCCAAAATGGCTACTTTTCTGACGAAAATCTGTGATATTTTTCTTATTTATACTGCAAACATAGGTTGTGGGTACTCGTTAGAACCGCCTCATTGAGGCGGTTCTAACGAGTACCCACAACCTATGTCTTGGAGCAGAAATAAGAAAAATATTGTTTACCCCCGTAAACCCCAGTTTTCTCTATATAAAGTGGGGTGTAAGGGGGTGTTCATGTCACGGACTTGTTCACGTGATGCAATCCGCTGCAAACATAGGCGGTAGGTGCTCGTAAAGACTGCATATGCATTGGATGGTGTAACTCACACAGGCTAAACAACTTGACACCCCTAAATTATTTGTCTAAATCGCGACGGAAGTAAGGGCGAGGATTGTGGCCACGTAAAATCGATTTAAGCCCCCCCCCCCCCATTCCAAGGCGGTTCATCCTAGGCGTTTTATTTATGTTGTTGTTTGTTACTGTGTGTATCACTTGTGTCTTTTTATTTTGGATGACCATTTTGTGGGAAAGTAACTGTCCTTATGGCCTTCCTTTGTTTAGGTTTCCATTATGGCTGGTCGCTTAATGTTTGTATTTCTTTCCCTTTGGTATCTTTGATGGGTTGAGTAAGTTAATTGTATCGATTCCTGATCTTTGTTTTACTTCTACTTACTCATTCTAAGCGGTTTACGAGTACTCATGTGTGGTCAGTTTCAACTCTGCGTGGAAGCACCATGCAGGCCATCTGTTTATCCCGGCTCCGAAGAGAGAAGGCGAGAAAGACCTTGATCTGCGCCAGCAGCGAACACTATAATCTGCTGATCAGACTGTTCGGATGGGCAGGTTGATCTGTATCTTTCGTTGTGCGCAAATGATAAACACGGGCTTTTGCATGACGTCAATCCATACATTACGACAACATATTCGTGTGACACAGCGCATTCCATCATTTCTCCAAAATGGCTCATTTGTTGATGAAAATTTGTGATATCTTTCTAATTTGTACTCCATACATAGGTTGTGGGTGCTCGTTAGAACTGCTCATTGGGGCGGTCTAAACGAGTACCCACAACATGTGTCTTGGAGCAGAAATAAGCAAAATAATGTATACCCTTGCAAATCCCCGTTTTCTCTATATAAAGGGGTATTTACATCACGAAAACACGCCTATATAATTTTGACCCCCTCGAAACCCACTTTTATATAGTAAAACTGGGGTTTACAGGGGTAAACCTATTTTTCTTATTTCTGCTCTAAAATATAGATTGTAGGTAATCGTTAGAACCGCCGCGATGCGGCGGTTCTAACGAGTACCCACAATCTATATTTTGAGCAGAAATAAGAAAAATATCACAATTTTTCATCTTAAAATTTTCATTTTTTCGGCGATAAAGGTTACAATGTATTGGTATAGGCATGTTTTCGTAATGGAGGGGTGCTCATTTCACCGACTTGTTAACCTAATGATTATATTTTTTTTCGGATGATTGTCTTTTCAGATTGTCTGGACTACTAACTTCTTGCCTATAGTCATTACTGTTCAAGAGGCAGTGTCAGGGGCAGCATGCGACATTTCACAGCAAACCTGACAGTCATCCTCCTGATTGGTGTCATAACTTCTGAAGGTAACCAAGGATCAATTATTCTTTTGACAAATGCACTTAAAATGTTATTTCTTATTCCAGTTTAAAGTTAAGGAGAAGAACATGTCTGTTTTTGTGAGTATTTGTTTGTTTGATTTGAGGTTTCACGTTCCCGTCAACACTGTAAAGGTCATTTTGGAGACGTTGCTTCCAATTTTGTGGGACTTTTACCCGACATCGAGATGGAATGACATCTCAAGCCCTGTCGCCCAATGAAACCAATAGGGTTTATTAGCATGGACGGTCCGCCTCGCACCGCGGTTCCTGGACAGGCTTAGATCCTCTAAGCGGTTTACCAGTACTAGTGTGAGGGCCGGCTTCAGCTCTGCGTGAAAGCATCATGCAGCCCATATATTTCTACAAGCCCCTATGGGCGGGGCGGATTTTTTAGAATTGGACTGATCCTAATTCATTGCATAATTCAAACACGGATCGCTCGCTAGCCATGTCTGTTTCGAAATGTCAAAATCCCAAGGACTTTTCTCCGAAACTCAAGATATTTATATCTTTGGATATTTAAGGGAAGAATTTCTTACCTTATCATGAAAGAGTATCTTCTGTGTATTCCCACTGTGATTCTATTAAGTACAAATGTTATGCATAAGAATTTATTTTTCTGATTCCCACTTTCACCCCACTGTTGACCTAAAAGTGCTATAAATATCTTGTTAATCTTCTTATAGAATATTCTCGAAAACTGAGTCTCAGATTAATTTCATTTTTGTAAACAACATGTTTACAAGGAAAAGTACTTCAGAACCTTTCAGAAAGTTCAGGTTTGCATTATTTTTAGAAAATTACATCATCTTATTCCACAGCCCTGTGGAACATTCTAGAGAAATCTTAGGGTCTATAAAAGAGCTTGATTTTTCTCATTGAGGCAGACTTTGGAGTTTGAAGTTTAGGCTTTTAAGAAAAGTTATTTCTAAATTCTGTGTTGGATTGTTAAAGGATATTACTTTTCATTTTGGACTGTGAATTCTGTGGGATCAAGGAAAATAGATTCATTCAGGATATTCAGAGCTAAGTACATTTAATTTTCTTACTTCTACAGGTTAAAGTTAACTTGTAAATAAATTTTGTTAAATTTTTCCAAAAGGCTTGTTTGCTTTTTCTTTCTGCTATGCCTGGCTCGTAACACAAAGAAGATGACAACTAGACATGCACTCATGCTTTTTGTCAGATCCGTAATCTTATGGCATGTACATACGTCATAATTTTGCATGCAAATGTTTGAAATAAATACTGATTGAAAACTGGCACATTGTAAGAACTGAATCGTTCGTAAACGCGTCTGTTTATAAATGAACCCAGAACCCTACGCAAATCTCCCGCTATCCTTTAAAATATCAAGACTGGGAGAATAATATCATCATTTGTTTTGTTGTCACAAACATGACTGCCATTGATCTAGCTAGAGTCATCACGTGAAAAAGTCCGTGAAATAAAGACCCTCTTAAACCCCACTTCATATAGAGGAAATTGGGGTTTACGGGGATATGCATTATTTTCTTATTTCTGCCCCAAAACATAGCTTGCGGGTACTCGTTAGAATCGCCTCAATGAGGCGGTTCTAACGAGCACCCGCAACCTATGTTTGCAGTATTACTAAGACAAATATCACAGATTTTCATCAGAAAAGTAGCCATTTGGAGATGTGAAAAATGCACTATGTCACACGGGTGTGTTATCGTATTAGATATCCAGATAGAAATAATTCATTACTTTGAGTGTCGAAAGAACAACATTCTAAGAAATAGCTATGGGCACACATTAGGCTTTGAATTTTATTGACCCTGAATAGATAGCCATATTTCGAAGTAAGAGAACCTTGAATTTTCTTTCACCTATTGTCAGAAATTTGTTGGGTTTATTTGGAATGTGTTTGATGCTTTTTATGCCCCCTGAATCAAAGATTTGGTGGCATAAAGTTTTTGGTCTATTGTTTGTTCCTCTGTTTGTCTGTTAGTGTTCGTCTGTTTGTCTGTCCACAAAAAAACATAAAATTGGCCGTATCCTTATATTTGTAAGTCAGAGGACAATCATTCATGCATTCCCTGTTCTTTCCAGTGGTACCTTTATTTCTGACCTCTTGACCTTGACGTTTGACCTACATTTTTAAAAACTTTACTATTGGCGATAACGTTCCATTAGTGAGTGTAAGGGCTTTCATATTTCACACGTGCATTCCTTGTCACAAGACCTTTCCACTGATCCATAATGTTTAGCCTTGTGACCTTGACGATTGACCTACTGTTTAAAGATTTTATCATTGGCCACAACTTTCGATTGCTAAGTGATAGGGCTTTCATATTTCAAGTGTGCATTCCTTGTGACAAAATCTTTCCAGTGATGCCATAATTTATGACCGTGGGACGTTTGACCTACTTTTTAAAAACAGTAACATTAGACTTTCGATTGGTAAGTGATTGGGTCTTAATTTTTCACATGCGTATTCCTTGTTATAAACCTGTGTAGTGGTACCATTGGTCTTGGCTTACTTTTTAAAAACTTGAACATCAGCTATACCTTTTGATTAGTTAGTAATAGGGCTTTCATATTTCATATGCGCTGCCTGGGGGCACTAGTGTTTCACATACACATCTTGGTTTAAACTGTTACAATGATACAGAGTTTCTTATGTTCAAATTCAACCGGTTCAACAGTTTAAAGGTCCATTGCAAAAACGACGATTCAAAGTAGCATAAATGTGTGAATGAAATCTCGAAATTCTAACTAAAAAGTATACCTGAAGTTTTAATTTGGTGTGTAATTAACCCTGTTTAGAAGAAACTCTTATAAATAAAACAGAGTCATCGTTGACGTTCCTATACATGAAGTTGATTTTCTATACTTCTTTCTTTCTGTTAACGCTTCCCCACCACTTTCGGAATACAATGAATTTAAAGATGAAAACGAAGGTAAAAGAGAAGAGAAGGCAATGATCATGAATCGATATAACTGCCCAACACCTCCCATCAGAGACACCAAAGGGAAAAATACACGAACATGAAACAACTAAACCTTAATGAAAACATCACACGTGGAAAGCCAAAAGGATAGTAACTTTCGCACAAAATGGCCAAATGGCTAATTATCGAAAATGGAAAAGTATATAAGCAATACAGACATGCAAAGACAAACTATGACAAAAACAAACCGCGGCAGAAGAACCGCTTTGGAACGGTCCACTTGGGCGCTTAAATCGATTTTACGTGGCCACAGTCCTCGACCTTGGTTCTGCCCTTTGTTAAATCAGTTACCATACGACAGGCATTTTGTTGAACTTGCTCTTAACTATCGTTCTAAGCCTGGCTACAATCATCCCAAACCTCACAAGCGTGCTCTATGATTGGCCGTATGGTATGAACAGTAAAGTATGTTAAACATTCCTTTTGAAATGTATGTTAAATTTTCGTATTGTGAAATCTGCCATGAAGCGGATGAAATAATAGAACCAATTTGGTTGGTCCATATATTATTCGAAGATAGCGACACTCCAAGATGCTTGTGATTATTGATTATTTTCAAACTCCTTTACAATTTCCATGCTATCATCAACGGATATATTTGAAATGAGCATAACCTCAGTTTAAAGGATTGAATGTTATGAGCCGCGTTTTGCCCATGTGTTCAACTTGGCTAAGTCTTAATTGATTTCATTTTGGAGTCCGCTGACCGTTCCAAAGCGGTTCTTCTGTCGCAGTTTATTTTTGTTATGGTTTGTTTTTGGGTGTTTGTGTTGCTTATACTATTTTATTTTGGATAGCCTATTGGCCATTTTGTGGGAAAGAGGCTGTCCTTTTGGCTTTCCGCTATTGATGTTTCCATTAGGTCTGTTGTTTCATGTTTGTGTTTCTTTCCATTTGGTGTCTCTGATGGGAGCTGTGGGTTGATTGTATCGATTCCTGATCTTTGCCTCCACTTCTATTCCGAAATGATTTTGTTGAGGAAAAATTAAGAAGTGTCATCAGCGATAATAAAACATAGAACATGACCAGGAATCGATACAATTAACCCACAGCTCCCATCAGAGACACCAAAGAGAAAGAAACACATAAATGAAACAACTAGACCCCAATGGAAACATCAATAGCGGAAAGCCAAAAGGACAACTACTTTTCCACAAAATGGACAATTGGCTGTCCAATATAGAAGTGAAGGCAATGAGTGTAATACGAGTGTCCAGTGGCGATTGCTTTCATTAATTGAAATGATTTTTTTATAATCTAACCAGGAATCCCTGCTTTCAGTTTCAGTCAAAAGCCATTCTGGAGTTAGTGGATTACTTTTTTAAGGAGGCGTTGACTGAACCAGCCTCTGTCAACCATATGTAAAATAGAAGTGGAGGCAATGATCAGGAATCGATACAATTAACCCACAGCTCCCATCAGAGACACCAAAGGGAAAGAAACAAAAAATATGAAACAACAAACTCTAATGGACACATCAATAGCGGAAAGCCAAAAGGACAGTTACTTTCCCACAAAATGGCCAATTGGTTATCCAAAACAATACAATATAAGCGATACAAACACTCAAAGACAAACACCCAAACGAACAAATATTAAAAAAACAATCTTTGAGTGTTCGTAAAATCTGAAAATATTGAAGTGAAGGCAATGAACAGGAATCGATATAGTTACCTAACAGCTCTCATCGAAGACACAAAAGGGAAAGGAACACCAGTTCACCATACTGAAAAACAACTTGAACTAGAAATGTTCTAGAAAGGGTTATCCTTTGGAAGCAAAGAATACACCACAGAACAGGAAAATATGGAGAGTACATGTTTTCTGGGCCAGACTAGCTAGTTTCGGCCATTTTGGCCACATCAGTGACCCTCAAATATTTTCAAAATTCCACAGTGGAATCAATGACCCCAAAGGACAAGAAAATATAAACTGCACTATGATGTAGGGCAGGGAGACTTTTTACGGCCGCCACACATTCCCAGACAATAGCTGTAGTGACGTTAAATATGTTCTAGAGAGGGTTTGACTTCGGTAGCAAGGAGCACACCACAAAACAGGAAAATATGGAGTGTACATGTCTTCTGGGCCAGACTAGCTAGTTTCGGCCATTTATGCCTCATCAGTGACCCTCAAATATTTTCAAAATTCCCCAATGGAAGCAATGATCCCAAAGGACAAGAAAATATAAACTACACTATTATGTAGGGCACGGAGACTTTTCAAGGCCGACACACATTCCCAAAAGGACTGCTATTTTCCCCCGAAAACGACTATACAAAATAAAAATATATTAGAAATACATAATGGAAAGGTGAACTTAATTATCTATGTTCTGTATCTTCAATCAGTAACGGATATTTAACTCGACCTCACTTCGAACCTAGAACCAATTCTCCTTTGGAAGTTATGCTTATATCTATATCTGAATCAGAAATCGTTGATATACTTAGTTACCAAACAAGAGGACCAGAATATGATCAAAACATGTCGATTGGGCCAAGGTTAACTTATGTGGTGCCTAAACTATCTAATTATGCACCCCCTATCATCTCCCATCACCACCACCGAGTGTAGAAGGTAAAGGTTAATGCTTTTGTTAGGAATCCTATCTGCGTCGGTATTGTCGTAGCCTGTTTGAAGTACTATATCTTCTGAACCTATAAATAGATTCTGACCAAACTTGCTTAATTCGGATTTTGATTGTGATGGTTTTGACTTTATTTTCATGGGCAAACGGTCAGTTTTTGCCCAAACTGACTTTCTGCGCCCTATTTCATGATCAATTCATTGAAATTTTGTCAGCTTCGGGCAAACTAAACATAACAACCTACCAAAGATTGTGTTAGATTTTAGTGACCTTATTGTTAAGGTCTCAGGCTCCCAAAACTATCAGTTTCGGACCAAAAAATATTCATGTCCCCTCATCCCTAGAATAAATCGATACATTTTAATCAAACATGGTACAATATATTAATGCAACCTACCAAAGATTTGATTAGATTTTGGTGACCTTGATCTATTTGCAAGCACCTATACCCCAGAAAACTGTCAGTCTTTTGCCAATTAATGCTTGTCTGCACCTGAGCTTATGGACTAATTTACCAATTGCGGTATAACTTGGTACAATACGTGAACTCGTATCATTACAAAATAGAAGTCATTACGAAAACACGCCTATACAAATACGTGGTACACTTTACCGCGGAAAAATGGAAAATTTTATTATGAGAAATTGATATTTTTTCTTATTTCTGCTCAAAATATAGATTGTGGGTACTCATTAGAACCGCCTCACTGAGGCGGTTCTAACGAGTACCGACAATCTATATTTTAGAGCAGAAATAAGAAAAATTAAGTTATACCCCTAAAAACCCCAGTTTTACTATATAAAATGGGGTTCAAGGGGGTCAAAATTATATAGGGGTGTTATTCGTGATGGATGGCAATGATCAGGAATCGATACATTTAACCCCTAGCTCCCATCAGAGACCCAACGGGAAAGAAACAAAAAACATGAAACACGAGACCCTAATGGAAACATCAATAGCTGAAAGTCAAAAGGACAGTTGCTTTCCCACAAAATGGCCAATTGGCTATCCAAAACAAAATAATATAAGGGATACAAACACTCAAAGACAAACCATAACAAAAATAAACCGCGACAGAAGTCTTGGAACGGTCAGTGAAACGAATTCCACTACGGGTCTTAAATCGATTGTACGTGGTCACAATCCTCGCCCTTACTTCCGTCGCGATTTACACAAATTATTTGTTCAGTCCGCATGATGGCCTCCTAACTCATCAGTGCAACATCTCCGAGACAACAAAAAATCAAACAACCACAGAGATGAAACAAAGGTGAGGACTCGACAGCAAGAAAACACTGAAATGCTGGAGCAAAAGAAAACCAACAATTAGACTCCGAAGATTTGATTAGAACTTGGTGACCATAATCTTATGTGTATGGTCACAAGCTCCCGAAAACTGTAAATTATTAGCCAACAATGAATATCACTGGCTCTCGAAAACTGTCAACTGTGGGTCGAAAAGACTGTATCCCATCTCATGAGCTGATCGATAAATTTTTGTCTACCTTCGTCCAAAATATAGAAGATTTGTATAGATTTTGATGACGTTTATTTTTTACCTTTTACTTTGAAGGTCACGAGCTCCCTAAAGCTGTCAAATTTGAGACAGAAATGGTCACAGACTCCTGAAAAGCAAACAAATGCTTATCTGCACCTTTTCTTCAAACATTATTCCCGAATTTTGTTCACGTGTGTGTATGGTCACAAGCTCCCGAAAACTGTAAATTATTAGCCAACAATGAAGATCACTGGCTCTCGAAAACTGTCAACTGTGGGTCGAAAAGACTGCATTCCATCTCATGAGCTGATCGATAAATGTTGGTCTACCTTCGTCCAAAATATAGAAGATTTGAATAGATTTTGATGACGTTTATCTTTTACCTTTTACTTTGAAGGTCATGAGCTCCCTAAAGCTGTCAAATTTGAGACAGAAATGGTCACAGACTCCTGAAAAGCAAACAAATGTTTATCTGCACCTTTTCTTCAAACATTATTCCCGAATTTTGTTCACGTGTGTGGTGCTTGATGTATGATTTATGCTTTCAAAATACCAATGATTTAATCGGATATCGGTGGTCTACGCCGCGTTTTCAAGGTTGAATGGGTGTTCAAGTTATATTGATGGTAGTGGGACATGGTTTTCCATTGAAAAATTTTCTTAGTTTATGCCCCGCCACTTTTGCGGGATATTTTGTTATACCCTCCGAACTTTTGAGTCTCCGTTCGTTCGTTCTTCTGCAGTGCCTAATAGTTTCGTGTTCACTCCATAACTGTGATACCCTTTTATTTTCACGAAACATCATATATAGGTATGTAGAGCACAATGAGACGACGGGCTGAACATGTGAACCGTAAGTCTTATTTCCCTACTTTTTGAGTTATTGGCCTGTGAACACTGAACATATCCGTTTCTATCATAGTTTCGTGTCCGCTTCATTGCTCTGGTCAGATATTTTCCCGAAACATCATATATTTGTAAAGCACCATGGGGCAAGTGCAGAACATATGGACCCTATCTCCTGATTTTGGATGTATTGTCCTTTGAATGTTAAAAATATCTTTTTCTATCATAGTACCACATCCGCTCCATAAGTATGATACGTTTTGAGATATTTCTACGAAACTTCAAACATATGTTGAGCACCATAAGGCGACGTGCAGAACATATAAAAATCCACTCTGCTTTTCCTACTTTTGGAATTATTGCCCTTTGAACCTTAAACCTAGCCATTTCTATCAGGTACTTGGTTCCGCTCCATAGCTCTTACATCCTTAGAGATATTTGTATGAAACTTCATACAAATGTGAAGCACAATGAGTTTACCTGCCGAACATATGAACCGTAACACTGGTTTGCCAACTTGTCGCAACGGAAGTAAGGACGAGGATTGTAGCCAATTCAGATATTTTGAGAAACTCTACACAAATGTATAGCATTATGAGTTGAGGTCCAGAACAAAAGAACCGTAACTCTGGCTAATCTACTTCTGGAGATCTGGCTCTTTTGTTACATGTGGGTTTACGGCGACCCGCAAACCCCCATGCTGACAATACAACTGAGCGTGATCTCTGACAGGTGTACGGGCTGTGCACACTACATTATCACAGGTAAGAGGTAATTGAAAAGACCACGCCTTTGCGCTACCCGGTCATCCGCCAATTACAGGAAACATAACAAACTCTATTACATATCCGTCTCCGCGACACGGCTCACAAATATACCTATTCACAAATTCATTACATTAACAACAGATAGAAACTACAAACAGGAAGATCTATCTATTCTCCACAACATTTGTTAGTGTCTCATAAGGGCCAACCCTGTTTGCTGTAAATTCTTTCTGTATTTGGTAGGCACCACGTCACAACCATCCTCGTGACGCTGATGACGCAGCTGACGTCATCCACGCCGCTCAGGACGTTATGACTTGTGGTGACCAAATACTCTCACTTATCATCATCTCGTTCTTTATATGTACGAAAACAAAAACGGCATCATTACAAAATGAACTCGTAATTTTTCTTGAACAAAATTATTTCTACTCAACATGAACATGCTTGTAAAATCAAATTAATCACGGTTCATCACCACGGATAACCCGACAGGCTCTTGTAAGAGTTTGCCCTGATGATGACGATATGGTTAAACCCGTCTTAATTTTACGTCCCCTCTACACCTAATATCATATAGAGACGGGACCACGGTTTTCTAACCATAGCTAGTCAAAAGTCATGGATCGAACAAGTGACACGACGTTTATTAATTATATTCTATAAAAGGGGTCTATAAAAGTAGAAGTAAAACAAAGATCAGGAATCGATACAATTAACTTACTCCACCCATCAAAGACACCAAAGGGAAAGAAATACAAACATTAAGCGACCAGACCATAATGGGAACCTAAACAAAGGAAGGCCATAAGGACAGTTACTTTCCAACAAAATGGTCATATGGCCATCCAAAATTAAAAGACACAAGTGATACACACAGTAAGTAACAAACAACAACATAAATAAATCGCCACAGAAGAACCGCCTTGGAACGGTCATTGGAAAGATTTCCACTGGTGGGGGGGCTTAAATCGATTTTACGTGGCCACAATCCTCGCCTTTACTTCCGTCGCGATTTAGACAAATAATTTGTTCAGTCCGCATGAAGGTCCCCTAACTCATCAGTGCAACATCTCCGTGAACACAAAAAATCAAAGAACCTAAAATTCGTGAAATCTGGTTTCGCCTGTCAGATACTCGAAAAATCAGTGCCGTGTATAAAAAGCATATTATCGGATTTCGTAAACCAACATAAACTTACATCGATACAATAGTACAGGGGTATTAAAAATCGTAAACTATTAATAATCGTATCTTTGGTTTTGCAAAAGTAGTCTCGAGGACAACAGCACGATTACATTTCTTTGCTTCATAAAAACGGTTTCCCTGGCATATTTGTATTTACTCTGTAAACAGGAAACTGTTTTGAGATATTTTCTGTTAACTTCTCATGAAGGTAAAAAAAAAACATGAGGAGATCTGCAGGAAACGAGAACTGAAGTTCTGGTTTACTTTCCTTTTTTTTTTATCTCAGCCCCTTTGTATTTTAAAAAGTCTTCCCAGCCATATATTCGTGTCAACTTTATTAACGGAAAGAATGACAGTGTTATGGCCCTTGCTTGATGTGAGTGTAGGGGCGGGGCATGATGCAGTGCTTTTACATTACGATAACACACCCACGGTGGGGCATAGTGCATTTTCACATCTCCAAAATGGCTACTTTTCTGATGAAAATCTGTCATATTTTTGTTATTGTAACTTCAAACATAGGTTGTGGGTGCTCGTTAGAACCGCCTCATTGAGGCGGTTCTAACGAGTACCCACAACCTATGTCTTGGAGAAGAAATAAGGAAAATAATGTTTACCCCCATAAACCCCAGTTTTCTCTATGTAAATTGGGGTTTAGGGGGTCTTTATTTCACGGACTTGTTCACGTGATGTATGTTTTTATATAATATTATATAGTTTCAGAAGCCAGGATAATCTGTTACAAACTGTTAAAAACCAGCGCTAAAAGAACTTGCTTCAGCAACAAGCCACCGTTTGATAATGCGAAAGGTTTACTTCCTAACTCCCCATCACGAATAGGTTAGTATGCGAACATAGGTGTTGTTTGTTTGATTTGAGGTTTAATGGCCCGTCAACACTGTATTGGTCCTTTTGGAGTCGCTGCTTTCAATTTTGTGGGACTTTAACCCGATATTGAGATGATCACAAATAGGTTTGTTTGCGATCACACTCCATCCCGAGACGGGCCCCGATAGCTCAGTTGGTAGAGTGTCCGCTCCGGGGAACGGGAGGTCACGGGTTCGATCCCGAGCCGCGACATACCAAAGTCGTTAAGAATGGTACTAGCTGCTCCTCGCTCGGCCCTCAGATTTACGGGGTAGAGCTAGGACTGGTCGACCCAGTGTCAGGATAATGTGACTGGGTGAGGTATCATGTAATGTGTCTGGGACATGATACTTCAGTGAGGCAGCACAATAAAAGTGAGCATTGAGCTCCCTGTCGCAACCAGACACCGTCGTGATATGACTGAAAAATTGTTGAAAGCGACGATAAAACCCAAATTCACAAACACACACTCCATCACGAATAAGGCAGTATGCGATCACACTACAACACCAATAGACTAGTATGCAACCGCATCACGAATTACACACTCCTTCACAAATAGGTTAGTGTGCGATCAAAAACTTAGCCGTGTCTTTGTTTGTTTAAATGGAGGCACATGTATAACATCCCCGGGAACACTATTAAGGGCCATTTTGGAGATGTTGCTTCCAATTTTTTGGGACTTTTACCCAACAATTAGATGAAATGACATCTTAAGCCCTGTCGCCCAATTAAACCAGACGGCTTATTTGCATTCATAATTTGGACGATCTGACACACACCGCTGTGCCTTGGCAGGCTTAGTTCGTCCTTCTAAGGGGTTTACCAGTACTCGTGTGTGGTCAGATTCAGCTCTGCGTGGAAGCACCATGCAGCCCAATTTATTTCTTCAAGCACCGATGGGGAGAGGGGGGGGGGGGTGCGACTTAGCCGCGTCTGTCGGGAACGTGTACACATTGCGAAAACACGCCATACATTGTAAACTTTACCGCCGAAAAGAACGAACATTTTAAGATGAAAAATTGTGATACCTTTCTTATTCTCAAAATATAGAGTGTGGGTACTCCTTAGAACCGCCTTGATGAGGCAGTTCTAACGAATACCCACAATCTATATTTTAGAGCAGAAATAAGAAAAATAGGATTTACCCCTGTAAACACTAGTTTTACGATACAACAATGGGTTTCAAGGGGGTCAACCTTATATAGGCATGTTTTCGTGATGATGTTTGTGCCTCCAGAAAAGCATCACGTTAACAAATCAGTGAAATAAACAGTGAGCTAAATTCCATTTTTATAGAAAATTGGGAGTAGCATATATACTACTATTGGGTTTACCGGGGCATACATTATTTTTCATATTTCTGCCCTAAGTCTTAGGTTGTGGGTACTCGTAAGACGAGCCTCATTTAAACGATCCTAATGAGCACCACAATCTTTGTTTAGACTAAAGATAAGAAAAAATATCAAAAATTTTCAATTGAAAAATGCTAGTCCAAACATAAATTGTTGGTGCTCGTCATTGAGGACGTTCTAACCGAGTACACGCAACCTGCTTAGCAAAGCAAGGGAAATATTGCATACCCCTGTAAAACCCAACTTTTTTCTGTATTAAGTGGTGTTAACATAACACAGACTTATTAATGTGATGATATACATTACGATGACACACCCGTGCGACATAGTGGATTTTTTTCACTTCTCCAATATGGCCATTTTTGTGATGAAAATGCGTGATATTTTTCTTATAAATTCAGCAAGCATAGGTTGTGGGTGCTCGTTAGAACCGCCTCATTGAGGCGGTTCTAACGAGTACCCACAACCTATGTCTTAGAGCGAGAATAAGAAAAATAATGTTTTCTCTATATAAAGTGGGGTATAGAGGGGTCTTCATTTCACGGACTTGTTCACGTGATATTCGCGACAGTTTACAAGGGAGTAAACTGCTATTTGACCCCCTGGTTTCCTTCCTGTAGCTATTTCTGAAAAACAGTGTTCCCCTAGGAAAATGAACTGGTTATAAATAGCATCAATTATGAATACAAACATTCATATAAACGGGCCTCCGTGGTCTAGTGGTTAAGAGCGCTGACTCTTGATCATTATGTCACTCACCGCTGTGGTTCGAGAGCCTCGCTCGGGTCACATGTGAGACGCCAAGCTCTACAACGGAAGGTCAGGTGTTTTTTTTTCGGATTATCCGGTTTTCGCCCACCTCTGATTAACGATCGGCTCGATATGAATGAAATAATCTTGAAAGGGTCGTAAAACCAAAACAAACAAAAAAAATGCACAAAAAAAAACATTCATATTAAAGTATACGTATCGCATTATGATAAATATCCGTATAAAATAAGGGTATCCATGATAACTGCACATCATTTAAAAAAAAAAAACATTACGAAAACGCACACGCCTACTCGTACAAATTCATTGTAGACTTTACCGAAAAAACGAAAATTTTAAGATGAAAAATTGTGATATTTTTGTTAGTTCTGCTCAAAATATAGATTGTGGGTATTTGTTTGTTTTTGTTTGTTTGATTTGAGGTTTAACGTCCCCGTCAACACTGCAAAGGTCATTTTGGAGACGTTGATTCCAATTTTGTGGGACTTTAACCCGACATTGAGATGAAATGACATCTCAAGCCCTGTCGCCCAATGAAACCAATAGGGTTTATTAGCATGGACGGTCCGCCTCGCACCGCGGTTCTTGGACATGCTTAGATCCTCTAAGCGGTTGGGTATTTGTTAGAACCACATCATCAAGGCGGTTCTACTGAGTACCCACAATCTATATTTTAGAGCAGAAATAAGAAAAATAAGGTATACCCCTGTAAACCCCAGTTTTACTATGTAAAAGTAGGGTGCAAGGGGGTCAAAATTATATAGGTGTGTTGTCGTGATGATATGAAAATAAAGTAATAAATAATTCGTCTGTCATTACTGACAATGACCAATCTTAATCACATTTTAGATGTGTTCGTGTGTTCTGAAGATGGTTGATGAGACCAATTATGGCTTTGAAATATCTGTTGCAGATACAGCAACATAGGCTAGAGGACAGCTCTGCTGGTGATGCTTACGCGGTACGCGTTTCTGCCCAGCTTCACTGATTGCTTTTACCTCGTATTCACTGGCACCTCTTCTGATGAGACATCGCAACTTTGTTCTGTCATGTGCCATTTGTTCCCACGACTCTGTTGGAATGCTGAAGTCCCTGAGGGAGGCTTTGAGGGTGTCCTTATAGCGCTTCTTCTGACCGCCATGGGAGCCTTCATTGCCTTTAAGTCTGTTTTGAATGTCACTGTCCTCCGAACTGTTTAACCATTTCATTCTCAGAAACTGTCTTTGTCTGCCAAATCAGTTTTACTCATCACGAAAACTCGTCTATATAATTTCGACCCCCTTGAACCCCATGTTTATATAGTAAAACTGGGGTTTACACGGGTAGGGTTTACATGGGTAAACCTTATTTTTCTTATTTCTGCTCTAACATATTGATTGTGGGTACTCGTTAGAACCACCTCGATGAGGCGGTTCTAAAGACTATCCACAATCTATATGTTAGAGCAGAAATAAGAAAAATATCACAATTTTTCATCTAAAAATTGTCATTGTTTTTTCGGCGGTTAGGTTTACAATGTATTTGTATAGGCGTGCTTTCGTAATGGAATTAGAATAATCTGGACATGCATGCTGAAACATTTCATGCTCAGACAAAATGTTCATGAAAGTACTTATCTTTTGTGAAACTGTCTTTGTCTTCCGAAACAGTATTACTGGCTACACTTCTAGTTTCCTTGTGTTTCAAGAACTTTCTTGGCCCCTGATACCCACACGGCTGGTATGCCGTTCTTGTAAAATGGTGGAAGCTGGTATGACTGCGTCCAGTTTGATGTGCGTTACATGGTCCGAGCATTGTTATTTGGGCATCTGTTGCGGAAGTGTCCGATCTGACCGCACCGCCAGGTGACAGCAGTTTCCTAACGACAAAGTACTGTCTCTGAGTAGAATGTTGTCGCGAGCTGTCCCCATGACGCCGAGGAAAATGTCGCTTCCTTATAACAGCTCGGGACTCAGCCCTGTGGATTTTCTTTTCCATTAGGAAAACACGCCTATTCAAAATACAATGACAGTTTTACCACCGAAATATGCCAATTTTCGCATAAGAAATCTGATATGTTTCATATTTCTGCTAAAAATATATATTGTGGTTAGTAGTCGTTAGAACCGCATTGACCTACAATCTAATGTTTCTGAGCAGAAATAAGAAAACATAATGTTTACCCCTGTAAACCACAGTTTTACGTATAAAAATGGGGTTTTAAGGTAGGAGGGGGGTGGGGGCAAAATTATGCAGGTATCCTTTCGTGATCGTCATCGGAATTATCCGCGACATCCATCCGTTCTCTTCATATACTGCATTCTAGCCTCCTTCGCCATCACGAAAACATTCCTATATATTTTTGACCCCCTTGAACCCCACTTTTATATAGTAAAACTGGGGTTTACAGGGGTAAACCTTATTTTTATACCCCCGCAAACGAAGTTTGAAGGGGGTATATAGGAGTCAGCTTGTCGTCGTCGTCGTCTGTCGTCGTCGGTCCGTTACAAAAAACTTTAACATTGCTCATAACTTCCTTATTCTTTGACCGATTTCTTTAATATTCACACACCTTGCCACTAGTACTTAAGATTGATATACACAAAGCTGACCTTGACCTTTACGTTGACCTTCCTCAAGGTCAAATACTTGTAAAAATTTGTCTGACAACGCATGCGGGGGTATAATTGGCGCCCGTTAGGCGGCAGCTCTAGTTCTTATTTCTCCTCTAAAATATAGATTGTGGGTATTCGTTAGAACCGCCACAATCTATATTTTGAGCTGAAATAAGAAAAAAAAAATCAAATTTTTCAGCTTTAATTTTTCACTTTTTGGCGAAAAAATTTACAATGTATTAGTACAGGCGTGTTTTTATAATGGCTGCGGCCCGCAGTTTCTATATATTTATTGCGATGTCCCAGTCTTTGACACATATTGTTGTCCTTTAAGGGACTTGAAAATTCGTGGATTAGACCACTGCTGAACTCGTATGTACTCGTATGTTTATTTCACTAATATTTGAATTTCAATTTAGCATTTGTACTCTAGATTCTTTACTCACCGTAAGCGCCCATTGCTTTAAATGGCACCTTTTGTTAATCTCGCAACTATATTACATCACTTATGATTTTGTTTTCAGACTATTGATAAATTATTTTTTTCGCGTTACGAAAGAAATGAGATTATCGAAAAAAAAAACTATTTATGACACGATATTTCACTTTAGATTAACCCATTTAGTACGGGAAACCCCAAAACGGGTACCAGGGCAAACAGTGCAGGCCCAGATCAGACGCCGCAGAACGCGGCGTCTGATCAGGGCCTACACTGTTTGCAAAACGTTCAGCCATTTTCCTAATAAATTTTGAAGAAAACGCAACCTGACACCCCTAAATTTTGAAATGGACTCCTGCTATATATAAGGAGGAAGATTCCATTTGGTACAAAAAGGGTTAAGCTACATTGAATTGATGTGCGGAGTTACCGCATATGTCAGGAAAAGTGATTGTTAGATGCATTACGCGCCAAACATGTGCTAATTGTTCCTTAATAAAAAGATTCCAGAATAACATATTAAAAATTGTGTGGGAATGTAGAAATGTGACATGTGATGCTTGTTAATTTTTCTGCTGCTATTATGCTTACTACTACTACTACTACTACTACTACTACTACTACTACTATTACTACTACTACTACTACTACTACTACTACTACTTCTACTACTACTACTACTACTACTACGGCTGCTATTACTACTATTATTACTCTGTCACTGTCTCTAGCACTGTAACGACTACTGCTACTACTACTTTGTTAATTCAGGTACGACGTTTTTAGCATACGCCAGTGACGGTACCACGGAGATAATTGCCACAGAGGAACTCTCAAAATCAGCCATACTTCAACAAAAAGATACCAAAATCATTGTTCATGGCTTCCGAGAAAGTGCAACTTCAGGTTGGATATGGGATATTGCCGGAGCTTTACTGGATGTGGTAGGATCAATAATCCTGCTTTATATATATATATGTGTGAAAAGTGAGGTTGTCGTATGTATATATTAATATATTTACATTCCCAGTGTAAAGTCTAATGTAAATCTATAGAAAACAATATAGTTCATACTTCCATGAACGCATCGAGTCACGTGATTTTCGATGACGTCAAGTGAAGTTATTCTAAACAATCGTTCTCAATGGGGATGACGTCAACGCTGCTCCGCTCTTTGTAGAAAAAAATAGCGTGTTAAATGTTTTTCAGCTTTAAAAGTTTGCCCTGAATGCATTTTTTCGCAGCAAAACTTATTTTTCTGCTTTTTTTGAAAGTATGAACGACTGCGGGTCGCTAGCAAAGTTTACATGAACCCCAAACAGCGGGTCGTTAGCAAAGTTTACATGAATTATTTTGAGGTTCAAGTAAACTTTGCTAGCGACCCTTTATCGTTCATACTTTCATGAACTGCAGAAAAATAAAAATCATTTCTCAATTATACTTCTGCTCTTGAAAATTGAACCGCTTCATCCAAAATCAATGTTTATATTTGACAAAGAGAATGTATTTTTTTGAAATCTATAAAACTAGTCCCCAGCGAATTTCATTAAGTAAAATAACGTATACACTCTATAATTTTCAGTTCTGTGGTGCATTCCTTGCTGTCTCATACAACGGCTGGTGTTAAGGGAATATGTGGCGGCCGGATAAAGTCTCCCTGCCGTTTATCTGAGTGCATTATATATGTTTTTGCTCTTTGGGATCATTGCTTCCACTGTGGCTTTTTAAAATATTTAAGGGTCTCTGATAAGGCCTGATTAGCTGAAACTTGCTAGCCTGACCGAGAAAACTTACATACCCCAAACAGTCCCATTGTGAATTCATTGCTGCCGGGGGATAACACTTTCATAGAACATATTTAGCGTCACTAGTTGGCATTAAAGGAATGTTCGGCAGCCGTATACATCACGAAAACACACCTATATTATTTTGACTCCCTGGAACCCCACTTTTATATAGTAAAACTGGGGTTTACGGGGGTAAACCTTATTTTTCTTATTTTGCTCTAAAAAATTTAAATATCACAATTTTTCGTCTTAAAATTTTCATTTTTTTTCGGCGATAAAAGTTACAATGTATTTGTATAGGCGTCCGTCCACACCTTTGACCAGTTATATCTTTGCAACCTGCAGGCAGATCTCAACCATTTCTAATCTGGAACATGCCTCTTGTGGGGCATTGATGACATAAGAAATCAAACAAAAACTTGGTTGCTATGGCAACCACAGGGGCCCATAGACTTACAATGGAAACATGCTTGTCATCACCATAGCGCCTTCAGTTTTGATCGGATCTTTTTGAAACTTATATGTAATGTGGCTGGGGATAAATCTCGGATGAGTTCGAAAACCGGCTAAGTCGGTCCGTTATTTAGAGTTACTTTCCATTGCTTGCTGACAATGCCTATTTTTGACGTTGTCATCACCGTCGCCCCTTCAGTTTGATCGGATCATCATGAAACTTATAAACAAGTAAGTCATTGTTAAAAGCTCGGATGAGTTCGAAAACTAGTGATGTCGGTCGATGACTCACGGAGTTATGTCACCTACTTTGCTGAAAATGCTTATTTTGACCGTGTCATTGCCGTAGCCCCTTCAGTTTTAATCGGATCTTCTTAAAACTTACAAACAAGTAAGTCGGGGATAACAGCTCGGACGATTTCGAAAACTAGCGATTTCGGTCGATTATTCATGGAGTTGTGTCCCCTTCTTTGCTGAAAATGCTTATTTTTGACCTTGTCATCGCCGTAGCCCCTTTAAGTTTGATTGGATCTTCTTGAAACTTACAAACACGTAAGTCAGGGATAACAGCTCGGATGAGATTGAAAACTAGCGATGTCGGTTGATTACTCACGGAGCTTTGTCCCCTACTTTGCTGAAATTGCTAATTTTTGACATTTTGATCAACGTAACCCCTTCAGTTTTGATCGGATCTTCTTGAAACTAACAAACAAGTAAGTCAGGGATAAAAGCTCAGATGAGTTCGAAAACTAGTGATATCGGTCGATTGCTTACGGAGTTTTATCCTCTACTTTGCTGAAAATGCTTATTTTCGACCTTGTCATCACCGTAGCCCCTCCAGTTTTGATTGGATCTTCTTGAAACTTCCAACCTAACAAGTAAGTCAGGGATAAAAGCTCGGATGAGTTCGAAAACTAGCGATGTCGGTCGATTACTCACGGAGGTACGTGCCTTACTTTGCTAAAAATGCCAATTATCGACATTGTCATCATCGTAGTTTTGATGAGTTCAAAAACTAGCGATGTCAGTCAATTACACACAGTAGCCCCTTCAGTTTTGATCGAATGTTCTTGAAACTTACAAACAAGTAAGTCAGGGATAAAAGCTCGGATGAGTTCGAAAACTGGGAAGTCGGCCGATCTATCATAGAGGTACGTCCCCTCGATAGCTGAAAATTTCTGACCTTGTCATCACTGTAGCCCCTTCAGTTTCCATCGGATCTTCTTGAATCTTACATGTTAGTAAGTAAGGGATAAAACCTCAACTGAGTTTAGAAATTGGTGAGGTCGGTCTATATCTTAGAGAAATATGCCCCCCACCCCCTTGATTTCAGAAAATGCCTATTTTTGACCTTGTCATCACCGTATCTATTTCAGTTTTTATTAGATCTTCTAGAAACGTACTTGTAAAAAGCTTGGATGAGTTCGAAAACTGATTAGGTCATCCTATTTATCATAGAATTACGTCCCTTTGATTGCAGAAAATGCCTTGTGTTTACCTTGTGAACACCTCCAGCTCCTTCAGTTTTCAACATGTCTTCCTGAAAATTACAAACAAGTAAGTCAGGTATAAAAGCTCGGATGAGTTCGAAAACTAGCGATGTCGGTCTATTACTGACAGAGTAATGTCGCCTTCTCTGCTGAAAATGCTTATTTTTGACCTTGTCATCACCGTACCCGCTTCAGTTTTGATCGGATCTACTTGAAACTTACATTTAAGCAAGTCAGGGATAAAAACTCGAATGAGTTAAAAAAACGGCTTCTTCATCATTGATTTACGTCACTTTGTTTGCAGAAAACTCCTGTGTTTTTTTCACCTTGTCATCACCGTAGCCTCTTCAGTTTTGACCGATCTTCTTGACACTTACATGTTAGTAAGTCAGGGATAAAAGCTTGGGTGAGCTTGGGTGTCCCTTTGATTGCTGAAAATGTCCATTTTTATACCCCGTCACTATTGCTCACCACACGATAGTGGTGGGGTATTATGATATACATTCGAGTGTCCGTCCGTCTGCATCATTTCCGATCGATAACTTGTATAGTCTTTCACGGATTTTTTTCTTCAAATTTTGCATACGTGTTTATACCGGGAATGACTGGTATATAGATTGTTAATGGGCGAATTCAATTAATGTTTGACATACTTACGGCCCATTTTAGTTCAAGGTTTTTGGGCGTTTCCGATCAATAACTTGAAGTTTTTTTCACGGATTTTCTCCAAATTTTGAATACACATTCAATTTGGTATTAGGTATGAGTGGTTGATTGGTAAAATGTGTTAATATATAACGGAGTTATGGCCGTTAACAATTCCCATTAAATGTTTTTGGGCACTAATTCCTATACTAAATGGAATATGTAGATGACACTTCACTGATATATAAACCACCATAAAAACAGGTTTTTGACATTGACATCATCATAAGTCCCATAGTTTTGAACATACCTTTTTGAAACTAACATATCAATAAGTTAGAGATAAATAAACTAACATTGTTGGCACATTACTCCCTGAGGAAAGTCACCTTCTTTGCTGAAAATGCCCATTTTGTACCTTAGTAATCACCATAAGTCCTTTAGTTTGATCGAATCTTCCTGAAACTAGGATATACGTAGGTTGGGATTGAAAGTTCGGATGAGTTTGAAAACTGGTGATGTCTGCCTATCTCTCATAGAGTTACGTCCCCTTGAATGCTGAAAATACCTGTCTTTGACCTTTTCATCAGAATACATCCTTCGGTAAAGATTGGAACTTCCTGAACTTCTAATCTGTTAGCTCAGGTGAGCGATATAGGAGCATCATGGTCCTCATGTTTTTTTTTTTTTTATTAGTATGTTATTCATTACTTTCAAATTTCAGCAATTCACATTAGCTTGAATTTCACAATGTCATATTTAATAATTGCATTTAAAACAGTTTCAATTCTTCGGCAGTGTCGGTAGATTCATCACCCTCAGAAGCAGTCTTTATGTTGTTGTTTGTTACTTACTGTGTGTATCACTTGTGTCTTTTGGTTTTGGATGGCCATATTGCCATTTTGTGGGAAAGTAACTGTCCTTATGGCATTCCTTTGTTTAGGTTTCCATTATGGTCTGGTCGCTTAATGTTTGTATTTCTTTCCCTTTGGTGTCTTTTATGGGTGGAGTAAGTTAATTGTATCAATTCCTGATCTTTGTTTTACTTCTACTCTGTACCTTCGTCGCTATCATCTCAAACGTCACTGTCACGGTCCACGTGGTTAATTAATGATTCGCTCCATTTCAACCTCAAAAGCAATGTCACTTCTCCAATAGTCTTGTTCCGCCTTTTCGACATGTGTGCAGCACGCAGACCATTCTTTTTTCAACAATGCTTCTAATGCCTTCTTCGATCAGAGCCTTGATGTCTCTGATGTGAAGATGTAAATTTCGCCGGCCAATATACCCCTTCAAATTTCCCAATATTCATATCAGGATGTTATGGTGGTAGCCGCAGAACTATGTACCCGTGTCTCATCAAAAGCTGGTCAACTCGATAAGTGGGGGCTGATTTATTTCGATTGCCAATTTCCAGAAGCTCAGGCTTGAGCATTTCTTGCCACTGGCTTCATATATGTGTAATAAAAGACACACACACACACACACACACACACACACACACACACACACACACACGAAAAACAAAAATGTTATTCAAAACTTGGGTTTCAACCCTACGACCTTGTTAACATGTAACGAGATCGTTAAAGTTTTCTGTCTAACCAATTCCGCCACATCGATATTCCAGTACTGATGTCATAAGCAAACATTTTGCGAATAAAATGAGGTGAAAATCGGTAACCCTACATAACGGTTTCTGATAAATTGGTCCGTATGACGTAGTTTTCAGTAAACAGTCATCGATGTGTAGCATGTATTCTTAACATCGAGTTGTTAGTTATGCCCTGACAAAATTCCATTTAAACAATGCTGTGTATTGTGTGCTAATATATAGTTAATTTCATGGCTGTTTCTTCTCGGCGCCTCCGGTGGCCCCATGCACTAGGGCAATAGTTTTGACTATCCCCGCAAAAAGCCATGCAATAACTGGTCGTTACTAACTTACTTGCTAACAGTATCAGTTCCTTAGTGCTGAGGCTGATACTGCGGTGTTGACGTCAGCACTCAAGAACTGATTTAAATAACTATATTATATCTTTAACTTTTGGAGTATAAAATTCTAACTTTTCTAAATATAAGACTGACTTGTCAGGTGAGACATGTATCTTAGCGAATTTGGTTACCACGTTTTGTTATATTTTAAATATTGCAAGTCTCGCTACTTTTGACATCTCCTTCCTGATGTCCGGGACTTCCGTGGATCGTGGGCCATGTTTGCTGATGCTTGCTCGGTGGGGGACGCCTATCTGGATCAGGCGTCTCTTGCCTGATGCCTCCAGCTGACATGTCTCATGAGCTACGTCGGTCTACCTGTGTTTACCGGGTCTTGTCCATCATCCGTTTCGGTTTAAAAACTTTGGGGTTTAGACACACTGATGAAGATTAAATATCAGAAAGGCCTCTGCGTCACTAAATTTGGTATAGTTACACCTTAATTACTTAGTAATACTTTCTTACTTTCTTTTATTACCAAACTAGTGTACTGTCCGTCGATGAATAGTTGACAGTGACGTCTCCATATATTTTGTAATGAATTGTCAGCCTTTACGAAAACACGCCTAAACATGTACAAATACATTGTAAATTTTACCACCAAAAATGAAAATGATCAGATGAAAAATTTCGATATTTTTTCTTATTTCTGCTCAAAACATAGGTTGTGGATAAATGTCATATGATAAACAAAATCTTGCATTCGTGCTTATGTATTAAATTCAGTAATACAATAACACTCATGTAAGATCCTCTATATACATGTAGTAGGTTGGGAACATGTGTAAGAATTGGTTTCATCATGCATGTATAAAGTCGATGTTACATGTTTTTAGTGCAAAACGGCAGTTAATCCCTCGTCTAATAACATTCTCAGTGCGCTTAAATAATAAATAGAGGATCTTACATAAGTAGTTTGAGTTTTAGGATGGCGGGGATTATTCCTTTCCAGATGTTGGGCTTTCACATTGTCAGGTTTATTAAGCTCCCCGAAGAATTACGGGCGAGCATATAGTCGCCGCTTCGTCCGTGTGTCCGTGCGTCCGTCCCGCTCTTGTCCATGCGAATTCTCAGAAACTACTGGTCGGATTTCAATGAAACTTCATGGGAATATTAAGTATCGAAGGTGGATGCGCATATCACCTACGTGTTTTGGTTCGATGATTTCTTCAAGAGTTATGGCCCTTTGATGAATTCTGCATGAATATATAGGGTACTGTTCGTGTCCACGCGAATTCTCTGCAACTACTTGCAGAAATTCCACGAAACTTCAATGGGATCTTAAGCAGCAATAGGGAATGCGCATATTATCCGTGCTATCTGGTTAGATGATTCGTCACAGAGTTATGGTACTTTGTTTAAAGCTGTAGTGTAAGGTCACTGGCTATTTTTAGAAAAACTTTGTCAGCACTCTGGTGCCAACATTTTATTGATAGATTTTAATATAACTTCACACAAATATTTCTTATGACAATATCTCGAGCGATTTCGACTTTCAAGGTCGTGGCCTCAAGGCCAAGGTCACTGTGGCGGTTTATGAAAAACTTGGTCATCGCTCTAGCGCCTACATTTCTCCACCGATTTCAATATAACTTCATACAAATGTTGGGCATGATAATATCTTAAGCATGTTCGACTTACAGGGTCCTGGGCTCAAGGTCAAGGTCACTGTGGCTATTTTTAGAAAAAAAAAACAAACATTGTTTTCGCTCTAGTGCCTACATTTATCGATGGATTTTAATATAATTTCACACAAATGTTGTGTATGATAATATCTCGAGCAAGTTCAACTTTCAGGTTCCTGGGCTCAAGGTCAAGGTCACTGCGGCTATTTTTAGAAGAAAAATATTCTCATCGCTCTAGCATCGTCATTTGCTGATGGATTTTACTATAACTTCACACAAATGTTGGGTATAATAATATCTCGAGCAAGTTCAACTTTCAGGATCCTTGGGTCAAGGTCAAGGTCACTCTGGTTATTTTTATAAAAAAACTTTATCATCGCTCTAGTGCCTACATTTATTGATGGATTTTAATATAATTTCACACAAATGTTGGGTATGATAATATCTCGAGCAAGTTTGACTTTCATCAGGGTCCCGGGCTCAAGGTCAAGATCACTGGGGCTATTCTTAGAAAAAAAAACTTTGTCATCGCTCTAGCGTCATCATTTGCTGATGGATTTTAATATAACTTCACACAAATGTTGGGTATAATAATAATATATCAAGCAAGTTGGACTTTCAGGATCCTGGGCTCAAGGTCAAGGTCACTGTTGCTATTTTTAGAAAAAAAAAACATTGTCATCGCTCTAGTGCCTACATTTATTTATGGATTTTAGTATAATTTCAGACAAATGTTGGGTATGATAATATCTCGAGCAAGTTTGACTTTCAGGGTCCTTGGCTCAAGGTCAAGGTCACTGCGGCTATTTTTAGAAGAAAATAATTTGTCATCGCTCTAGCGTCGTCATTTGCTGATGGGTTTTAATATAACTTCACACAAAATATCTCGAACAAGTTTGACTTTCAGGGTCCTTGGCACATGGTCAAGGTCACTGCGGCTATTTTTAGAAAAACTTGCTGGAAGCAGAAATCTTCCCAACTGTAAACGGAGTTCCATTGCACACAGCCTTTCATTATCAACCTTTCATCATTCTGATATGACTGAAATACTGTTAAAAAGATGTGAAATCGCAAATCATCCATCTACATTAGAGTTGCAGATAAATTGGATCAAAGTGAAAGAAGCTAGTCTTGGCAGATGGTCAAAATGACCTTTTTTGACAGTCAAGGGGATAGGATCAGATCCATTTTCGAACCCGTCTAATATTTTATATGCATGTCAAGGCACCCAATATGGATCCATACCTATGGGGATTGCCTCTGTGTACGAGAGTAAGTTTCCAATAATTTGTATTAAACAGTTTTAACCAATTAATATAGCTAAACTACCACCCAGGATCTTGGGGTATGGTATCGTACCTGAAGGCACTTCCTTTCATGTATTCCGACTTTTGTGTTGCTGATGTTTGTATGACAGTGCCATCAGGCAAGCTAATCTGTCCACCGACAGGTTTTGTTATTCTCCATTTTGAAATATAGTGAGTATACCCAGTATACCGCACCGCTCTTTAACTAGGATAATGTTTCCTGTTCCGACTATTGCAGCTTCGGGAAGCATCCATCGGTTTCACAGATATTCTGGTTTGATAACTGTTTTTTTTTTTACGTATTAAAATACAGAGTATAAAAAAAAGTGCGGGGCATTTGAATGTTTTTGTCTAATACAGGGTGACTTTAATGTAATTATCGTCGACTGGAGTGGAGGAGCCCAAACGTTCAATTACTACAAAGCTGTTGCCGATACGCGTGTGGTCGGGGCGCAAGTTGGCCTCTTGGTCAAGGCCCTGGAATCAGTTAAACAAATATCGGCCAGCAGGGTTCATGTCATAGGATTCAGTCTGGGTGCCCATATTGCTGGATACGCTGGACAATTGGTGTCTGGTCTTGGACGTATATCAGGTATAGTATCGCATTAAAATTTTAATCATATTCATGAATAATAATAATAATAATAATAGAAATAATAATACATTGTTCATTTCAGGAACTCTTGATCCATTCAAGATACTAAAATTGCGAGTTTTGGGTTATGGCTAGGCAATTGCTTTTTATTTATTTATTTATTTTTTATTTTATTATGATTTAATTAATGAGTTTTCAACAGATACATGTAACGTCAACGAGTCTTTGAGATGAATTTGGGGATAACTGTATTCAACATTGTCATTTGGGGATGTAAATCGGCGTTTTTACGGTCGTAAATTTCGTTTTACGGCGACGCGTCAGCGCAGCCGTGAAACGGAATTTTCGACTTTAAAACGGACAATTTTTTTCTTTTTTTTCTTTCTCCTATTACTGCTACTCGCTCACATCTGAGCATTACGAGCAGGATTTCCTGGGTGATAACCAGTACTTTCTTTTTTTTTTTTTTTTTTTTTAAGCAATGTGGATGAAGTGCCTTGCTCAAGGGCACAACACTTTGGTCAGCGTGAGGCTCGAACCCGCAACCTCTTGATCACTAATCCGATGCGCTACCACTGCACCAGAGCGCTCCACTACCTCTCCAAATGACAATTTTCAATACGGCTATCCCAATTCTAATCCACTTATTCACTTGTTTTGTTTAAAAAATGTTCATGTTGCCGAAAACGACACGTGCAGTGAGCTGCGTGAAACCAAACACCGACCAATGAAAAGCGACGTTATCGTAGAATATACTGTCGCAATTTTTTTGACGTTAGCCAATCAGACTTCGAGTTATATATGCAATTGCATTAGAATATCCTATCAACCCCATTTGGGCCCCGTCAAGCGATTTGGTACTTATCGCTTATGCGAGCAGCGAAGGTTCAGGCGAGCCTGCGCATCCGCGCAGTTTCGCCAGAACCTTCGCTGTTCGCTCATACAAGCAGTGAATCAAGAGGAGCCTTCAGACAGAAAGCCATATCCCTGGCTCCTCTGAATGGCTGGGCATGCGCAGTTAAAATTTGTCTAGACGGAATGCTCGAAGACACACATTCGCTTGGCGGGGCTCATTTAATATAGGGAGAACCATGACTTGTAAGGCTATACATGTACTTTATATTCCTTTGTATTGTTCAAAATATATATTGTGGATACTCGTTATTGAGGCGGTTCTAGTGAGCCGGTTTCCAGTTAGGACCTTATACTATGTTTGGTGCACATTTTTTTTTTCAGATTTGGTTTTACGGCCCCTTCAATATTATTTCACTCAAATCGAACCGATCGTTTATCAGATGTGGGCGAAAACTGGATTACTCGGAGAAAAAACACTGACCTTCCGTTGCAGAACTTGGCGTCTCACATGCGACCCGAGCCAGGCTTGACCCAACAGCGTTGACCGATCTAATACATAGAGTCAGTGCTCTTATCCACTAGGTCACGGAGGCCCGTTTGGTGTACATTAAAGAATAAAAAAATATCACAATTTTCGCCTGAGAATTTAAGTTCTGGACCCATGAGAGATACCATTGCATCACATGGATATTTTGCCGACCTCGGTAGCTCAGTCAGATGCGCGTCTGACTGGTGATGAGGATCATACGGTCATTCTCTGCCTTCCGCTGATTCTAGAAAGGCAGCTGTCAGGTCTGGCGAAAGAATGTGCACCGTACTGGTTAACCGCTTGCGTATAAGGCTGTCCAGAAAGTGTGGCTAGGTAAATTGATCGGCTCAAAATGACCTAAATAGTGTTGAATGGGCCGTTAATCTCCAATACAAACAAACAAACACAAATATTTTATTGTATTATAATGAAGATTCTGTTATTGTTGTATTGTGGTTTTATGGCACATTTAACAGGTAAGGTCATGTGGGACCAGTCACTTACATGTATCTTCACCGTTCCATGACAAGCTTAGACTCTTTATGCGGTTAACCTGTACTTAGTGAAAACACCGCGACAGTAACCGACAACAGCCGGTGGGTCAACATGGAGCCTTCAAGTAAGAGATGGGGCATTCGAAAAAAAATAAAAATAAAACAGATACAGTAGAGTTGTAGAAAAAAACAACAATAAAAATGAGAAGAAAACAGCGCCAATCCCACACCTGCTGCAAACACAACAGGTCCTATTGAAGCCAAAGCAGTAAAATGTCAAGGCATTGAAAGCAACACAGCCCAATCACCTGACACTAGTACCAAAATAAAGTCATATTGCTTGTGTCTGAAATGCTTGAGATGTTTAATCACAAAGTTTACAAGTGCGTGTAATGCGTGCAATTCATACATGTATCCTAAAACCGCCACTTTTAGAGGGAAACATCTGTCAGGGTAAAACTTTGTTTTGGGGTAGACTGTTTGCCAATCGGCGAAAACGTACTAAGTACATTAGCTTTACGATATTAATGTCCACGTGACTATCAATCCAGGTAACGGTAATTTAAAGAAAATAGCCTGGTAATTCTTATTGCTGTGATGGTGGGCTGGAATCGTGTGTTAGGTTTGTCAAACATTGTAGACCCAGATCAGAACGCAGGTCTGATTAGGATTTTCACTGTTTGCCATCTACATTGAGGCGGTTCTAACGAGTACCCACAACGTACGCCTTGGCTCAGAAATAAGAAAATAATGAATACACCTTTAAACTCCAGTTTTCTCTATATCAAAAGGGGCTTAGAGGGATGTTTATTACATGATGTAAGCTCAAAACAAAGATTGTAGGTATTAGATAAAACCCTAGTAATGGGGCGTTGCTACAGATTTAAAAGACGCCATTGTAGCATATACTTTGGCCTTTCTTATTGTCAAGTATACCATGCTTTGACGTTGACTTGATCGAGCTAAGCAGTGTTTTGAGTTACAACGTAAAGCTTATAATAAACAGACGCCTCTGATTATCTCAAACACTTATATCTCAAACAACTGCTCAGGTCAAATTTCAGACAATCAGTGATTCCATTAGGGGCTTTCTGTATTCAGAATTGTCAGTCCTTTAAGGAAATTGGCGGTTTTACGGCAGGAAATTTCGTTTTACGACTACACTGTAAGAAGCCGTAAATCGTAATTTTCAATCGTAAAATTTGTGCTTTTTTCAACGGTATGCGTCTGAAAATTATTATATTCAGTGCCGATTTTCCCATTCTGATGTACTTATTCATTTGTAAGCTCTAAAAATTACAGATTTTTTTGTCAAAGTTAGCTGCGCAAAACAGCCTGTCAGCCAATGAAAAGCGACGGTACGTGATTTCTTCGGGATTCTGACAGTATATCTGAATTTATTCAATTAGACGTCAAGTAACAAACGCTAACTATTTGACTATGCAATATAGTCCTCATTATCTCAAACGACTGTTATCAGATATTAACTTGAAAATCCTAGTACTTTAGATTTAAGAATTTAGATGTGAAAATAAAACAAAAGTGATTTTATGTATACACCAAACAGGTCTCGACCCTGCAGGACCGGGTTATTACGCCAATGAACCACGGGTGAGGCTTAGTAGCAGTGATGCAAGCTACGTAGATGTTCTCCACACTGATGGGGCCCCTGGCCCATTGCGAGGTAATACATAACGAACACAAGCCTATATTACGTTGACCCCCTTGAACCCCACTTTTATATAGTAAAACTGGGGTTTACAGGGGTAAACCTTATTTTTCTTATTTCTGCTCTAACATATGGAGTGTGGGTATTCGTTAGAACCGCCTCGAGGAGGCGGTTCTAACGAATACCCACAATCTATATTTTGAGCAGAAATAAGAAAAATATCACAATTTTTCCTCTTAAAATGTTCATTTTTCGGCAGTAAAGTTTACAATGCATTTGTATAGGCGTGTTTTCGTAATGAAGACGTGCCACACATTACAAAAACACACCTATTCAAATATATTGAAAATTTTACCACCAAAAAATTAAAATTTTCAGATAAAAATTCTGATAGTTTACATACGGAACCTGGGAAGGAACATGCATTTTTTTAATATGTTGTGGGAACAAGATATTAAGTTGTGTGAACAAGATAATATCTTGTGCGGACAAGATAATATGTTGTCCGCACAAGATAATATCTTGTGCGCACAAGATAATATCTTGTCCGAACAAGATAATATGTTGTCCGCACAAGATATTATCTTGTGCGCACAACTTATAGAACAAAAAAAAAATCATTTCTCTTCCCGGGTTCCGTACTTTTCTGCTTAAAACATAGATATTTGGCTTTCGTTAGAGCCGGTTCTAACGAGTACCACAATGTATGTTTTAAGCAGAAATAAGAAATATAATGTATACCCCTCCGAACCCTAGTTTTACTAAATGAAAGTATGTTTAAGGGGGTCAAAATTATATTGGCGCGATGGTCACACTTTAACAAGTCGGTGTAATGGATATTGTTGCAAACACCGCTTTATTAGGGTTAACCCATTGTATACTAGTGGACTCTTCCATTGCTATATGTTGAACAAGTCCATTTATCATATAAGGGGTGTCAGGCCTATTTTATCATTATATTCTATTTTTTACGAAAATTTCTGTAAGCAAACGGTGCAGGTCCTGATCAGACTGATCTGTGCCTGCACTGTTTGCCAACGTACCCATTTAGGGGTTTCCCGCATGAAACGGCATAGATGGGATTTCCTTAATATTCAGTTTGATCAAAACATCGGCTGTGTTTAGTGTTAACACGTTAGAACTACCTCAACGACGCAGCTCTAAAGCGCGCCCACAAACTATACATAAAATGTAGGTACTTGTTAGAAACGCCTCAATGAGGCAGTTCTAACAAGCACCAACAAACTATTTCTGGATACGCAATGAGGAAAAGGTTTATGTGTTTCTTATCTGACAAATATACATTTTGGTCTATTTATTATTTATTTAGTTTAATATTAGTTTTTGAATATTTATTATTTCAAGAAATGCGATACCTGACATAATACAAAGTTTCAGTATGTTAACCCATTTTGTAACAGAAACCCCAAAACGGGTACCCTGGCAAACAGCGGAGGCCCAGATCAGACGCCGCAGAACGCGGCGTCTGATCAGGGCCTCCACTTTTTTGCTGAAAGCTCAGCCAAATCCATTTTGAAGAAAACACAACCTGACACCCCTAAATTTTGAAATGGACTCCTGCTGTATATAAGGAGGTAGATTCAACTTGGTACAAAAAGGGTTAAAGGATTTGAACTATACATGTAGCTTATGAAGTTCATCTCCTGACAATCCGGTAGCTCAGTCGGATGCACGTCTGACTGGTGATCAGGAGGACGCGGGTTCGATACCGGCCGGGGTCGGCAACATTCTTTCGTGGAGATTGATCGTGAAATCTTTTCTACGGTCATTCTCTTCCTTCCATTGATTCGAGGTGGGCAGTTTCATGCGAAGGAATATGCACTGTACTGGTTAACCGCTTACGTATACGCCTGCAGAGGAAAAATGTGAATGGGTACACAAAACTGTGTTGACTGGGCCGTTAAAACACAATACAAAAAACTGACAATAATATTATTGGATATGTGAATTTGCGGATTCGCTTGAGTACAATTTATCGTGTATGACGATACGATTATGCATACATGTAGATATGATAACCGAAGCAATGAACAGATAAAAAAAAAAACAGAAATAAATGAAAAACAAAATGCAAGTGTGAATGAAGACGGACAAGGACGGTAATTTGAATCCAAGTATGGTAATTTCATTATGAAAACACACCTATACAAACGCATTGTAAACTTTACCGCCGAAAAAAACCCGAAAATTTTAAGACAAAAAATTGTGATATTTTTCTTAATTCTACTCAAAATATAGCTTGTGGGTACTGACGAGTACCCAGAATCTATATTTTGGAGCAGAAATAAGAAAACATAAGGTTTATCCCTGTAAACCCCAGTTTTACTATATAAAAGAGCCTTGATATTTGGTATAAGAGAAGATCACCTGATTTTTTCAACCAATTTAATGAAACCTTTTGGAGTGATCGCCCTTTGCAATTTCAATTCATTTAATGGTTTTCCTTTCTTGTGCAACTCTTGACCTTAGAACCATGTATACTAGTGTTTTGACATTTCTAATATGGATTTCTCATCAAAAACAATTGACCCGTATTCTTTACTCTTATCCCATTTATCTCTTAGTTTTTACTTATTTACCTTTCAATGAAGTAACATTGAAATCTCGTTAGCAAGATATCTGAATAGGTATTCCAACTTGAGCCTTGGTATTTGGTATACTGCTTGGGTCTGCGGATGAGATTACCTGATTAAATTTCCAACCAATTTAATGAAATGTTGTTGGATTTATGACCCTTTGCAATTTCTGGCCATTTAATTTTGTGACTTTCTGGTAGCAAGACATTTAAAAATATTGAGAGGCTGGTAGGGAGTAACTAGTACATGACCTAATTAACATTTGAAAAAATCTGAAAAAAAAAAATCTTCGGTAGTGGCCTTTTGAAAATTTGGGCATTTAAGCAGGGCAAGCATATGGTTTTGGGCATAGTGTTTTACAAACACCATTTCTAGTTAGAATAAATATTAACAGGTTTAGGACTACTAGATGTTGTCGGAACAGCGGATTTCTATGTCAATAGAGGCAAAGACCAGCCCGGATGTGAAACTGATTTGGAAGCAAACCAGGCTACAATAGGAGGTAAGATCTTAACATCTGAGAACAAGTTAACTGATTGTATACGGGGACGCTGGTGGACAGTCTAGATCCAGATCTGACGCCACAGAACTTGTCACTGTTAGCAAATGTTACAGACATTTTTGCGTCTATCGTTTACGACCCAAATATACTAAATGGCACAGTTGTCCACGTGACCATCACCACTATCAATAGAACTTGAAACGTTGCGCTATTTTTATCGCTGCAACATATAGGTTAGAGCTATCTATAGAGTCTTGACAGCAATCGTGTGCTGGATTTACCCAGATCAGTCGCCGCGGGATGTGGCGTTTGCTCAGCGCGTTGCACAGGGACTACACTGTTTGCTTAAATAGTGGCATTTTAGAGTTAAACGTAATAGTATAAGAATGCCGGGTTGCTCACGTAATGAATGAAAAACAATATATGCGCGCTGGCACGTGACGTCTTCGGAACATTCCATTCATAAAGCTGTTACACAAATGTATGCCAAGTCGAGTAAAAATAGACTTTTCGCACTTCTGTTTAGAACCCTGCAATGTTTAAGAGCAAAAATGAGTAGCCCAAACTTTATAGATGTTACCGTTATTAGACATCCAGCGTAGAGTCAGATCGGATAGACAGTACATTGCTTTTGATCAGGGTCGGTACTGTTCGCCATATGTATGTAGCAACAGTTTTGAACACGATTCAGGCCCGTACGCAGATTCTGAAAAGGGGCGGGTTGAGGGCCCGAATTTCAGGTATTTTGCAGAGGGTGAAAACTGCAAGAATCTGAGATAATTTCCAAAATGGGGAGGAGCTCCCAACTGTGTGTGGGCCTGCATCTGCAGGTAAACTTTGATTAACTTTTTTGTTTAAACATATCACTGAAGGGGCTCTGTTACACATCACTGTTATTTAGGAGCTGGGATGCAGTGGTGGGACTGAGCGAGGAGAAAAGATAGAGGAGAAACTATGATAAACATTGTAGATGCTGATCAGAATCCATCGATGAATCTGTTTGCAGCTGGATAAAATGTTGAACATGTAATATTTTTTCAGCATAGATTGTGTTGCACAATCATCAGCCCTCGCCCATCGGGACTTCAAGAAATAGATGGGCTGCAGGCAAAAGTGCGAGTCGGATCGTCCATGCTTATTCACCTTATTGGTTGGGCCTAAGATGTCATTTCATCTCAATGTCGGGTAAAAAGCCCACAACATTGGAAGCAGCGTCTCCAAAATGACCTCTACAGCGCTGATGGGGACGTTAAATCTGAAACGAAACAAACAAACAAGTGTTGCATAATCAATAAAATACTCTAAATTCAGAAAGATGAATCAATATACGCGTGTACAGAAGGAAAATAATTAAACACATCAACAAATGACAAGTACATGTAAATAATTTGAAGGAAAATGCTACCATATGTTTTTTGATTTTCAGACACTGAATACTTTGATTATAATGAAACGTTTTAACGACGTATTCTAACACCGCGCGCCTATATAGGCAATGCAAAATAACTGTGTTTTATTCTGCAACAAATCACAGCTCGGAAGAGCGTGACGAGTGACGTCATTAAAAACTGCAAATTTATGACGTCACTAGTCGATTTACTTGACGTTAGACGGTGTAACGTCATTTTCTCGCATCGAAAACGTTAGAAAAGGATATAAATGCATGTGTTTCAGTCGATAATTTTAGCGGGATTTCTTCTAACAATGGCGAAAAGTTGTGAGATTTTGAAGGAACAACAACATTATTGCCGATTTTCAGCGTGTTAGAATCGAAATAGATCAGCTCAAGCCAGTGATTTGTTGTGTAATAAATCACAGTTTGTCGGTCAGTTGTAAGTAGACAAATCACGCGCGCCTCGCGCTCGTGATTTGTCTACTTTACAACTGACCTCCAAACTGTGATTTATTACACAACAAATCACAGTTAGAGCTGATCTATTTCTTAAATAAAGCAGAGAATCTGCTGCTTGCTATTGTCTGCGTGACTATCACTGAAACCATCTGACTGCCGCTGACCTTGAACAAAATCCAAGTACTGGTTGTTTATACAGTCGACCTTCGATGGCTCGAACCCCTTCGGGACCATAGAAATTTGTTCGAAACAGCGGTAGTTCGAGCCACTGTTGCATACTTTCAGAAAACATAACAGGGGTATTTTTGGACTTCTTTTCGGTGTTTTGTAACATAAATGTATGCTGTGCGTACTCATTAGAATCGCCTCATTGAGGCGATTCTAATGAGTACACACAGCATACATTTGCAAGATAAAAGTCGAAAATCTCCTTAATTATCCCATTTTTTCTTATGCAGAGGATTTCGCTAGGGGCTCAAGAATGGGTTCGACACATCCATTGTAAACGAGCCATCGGTGTTCGAGCCATCGAAGTTCTACTGTAGTATCCCTAGAAGAAAATTCTGGACTGTGCCCGTTTGTTTGTTTTAAGTGAGATTTAACGTGCCCGTCAACACTGTATAGGTCATTTGGAGACGTTACTTCCAATTTTATAGGACCTTTTACACGTCACTGAGACAAAATGACATCTCAAGCACTGTCGCGCATTGAAAGGCATAGGGTTTATGAGCATGGACCGCACCGCTTTGCCTAGGCAGGCTTAGATCCTCTAAGCGAGTTACCAGTACTCGTGTGCAGTCGGTTTCAGCTCTGCATGGAAGCATCATGCAACCCATCTATTTATTCAAGTCCCGATGGGCGGGGGCGGGTGGACTGTGCTCGTGACTTTGAGCATTGGCAAACAGAATCCACATAATCAGACGCCACAAAACGCGATGTCTGATCAGATCTACTGTGCTTGCTTAAAGTTAAACGAACAGTTCGATTCTCAGTTCAGGACTATTTTCCTAACCTACACTCAGAGATGATCGACCCACCAGTACTCTTAGCGCTTTGATTTAAAATAATTACCGTACTGAAACGGACATCCATTAACCCTTATTCTGCTGAATAATTCATTTAGCCATACCATTTTCTGACTTTTAACCAATCAGATTGCTTGATGTAATTTATTCCTACAAATTAATAATCTGAATGTCAAACTGTGTAGATCCTGATCAGATTGCTTCTGATCAGGTGGCTTCTCAAGTTCAGAAGCCATGAAGAAGCCATTTGATCTGGATCAAAGATAGGGGTTATCATGAACAGCAGGATAAGGGTTAATTTTGAAATGCGGTTTTTATTATTTCCCTTATTTTGGCTCTAATGTAAATGGTGTATACCCGTTACAACAGGCGGCTTGAAGGAGTAAACATAATCTCTACAATCTATATTTGAAACAGGAATAAGAAAAGTAGAAAACATTTTCATTGTTTTTCTAGTTATAGTTTTACGGCCCTTCCAAACTCGTTCGTTCCGCCTCGCCGAAAGCTCCCGCCCATCGGGGCTTGGAGAAATAGATTGGGCTGCATGATGTTTCCTCGCCGAGCTGAAACTGATCACACATGAATACGGGTAAACTACACTTGCAAAGTGGTCAGAATCCAATGCATATGAACTCTATTCGTTTCAATGGGCTTGAATTGTCATTTCATCTCAATGTCGGGTAAAGTCACACAATATCTAAATACTGTTGACGGGGACGTAAAACCCCAGTTCAAACAAATTAACAACCCGCCACGCCGAGGCGGTTCTATCGACTTCCCACAATACAATCTATGTTTGGAGCGTAAACGTGAAAAAATATCAGATTTTTTATTGAAAGATTTCAGTTTTTTTGGTAGTGAATTTTTCATATATACAGTCGAACTTCGATGGCTCGAACCCCTTTGGGACCATAAAATGTGTTCGAGAAAACGGCAATTCGAGCCATTGAGGGTTACTATTAGTGCCATACCAGGTGGCATAATGGAGGTCATTTTGGTGTTTATTTTCAGTGTTCTGTAATATAAATGTATGTTGTGTGTACTCATTAGAATCGCCTCATCGAGGCGATTCTAATGAGTACCCACAACATACATTTCCAAGATAATAGGAGAAAATATCCATTGATTATCCCTCACTATATCTTATCTTGAGTAATTCCCAAGGAACTCAAGCACATGTTCGACTCATCCATGGTGAACGAGCCATCAAAGTTCGAGCCATCGAGGTTCTACTGTATGTGAATATCCGTGTTGGAAATTCATAAAAACAGTCACAACTGTAATGATGAAGGAGACACAAATATGTTTAAAACGTTGCCTTCCCTGACCATTAAGAAAGGTAATTTAATTATTGCGTCACTCTGTAGCAGATCTTTTGTTACTGGGTAGGTCCTAAATTCGTACGAACCAACGGCGGTTTCATTTCGGGTTATCATAATTTCAGAAACAACTCATTTAATATAGACCAAACTCCAAGCTATGATCTTTGCTATACTTATCTAAATAAATATTCAACAATGACTTGGTCTGCATGATTGGGCCTTTATCATTGCCTTCAATGGTCCATTGGGGTGGCTACGCAACATTTCTGCGGTTAAAAGTAGACCTTGCTAATGATTTGCAGGATGAAAAGCGTTATTTAGCTTGCATTACAACTGACGTCACTGTGGCTTGTTGACGAAGGAAAAATTGCATTCTTTGACCTGATATTTTGATACGCGTGCGCGCCATGGCATTCTGCTCCAATGTTTGCAATTTTTTTGTGTGTTTTCATAAACTATGGCAAAACCTCTGGGTTTTGTTCGAGTGCGGAATAAACTAAATACAATCGACCTTTGATGGCTCGAACCCCTATCGGACCATGACAATTTACTCTTGACAGCGGTAATTTGAGTTACGGAGGGTTGCTATTAGAGCCGTACCAGGAGGCATAATGGAGATAATTGTGGGGTATCTTTTCGTCGTTCTATATTATAGATGTATGCTCTGTGTACTCATTAGAATCGCCTCATTCTGGCGATTCAAATGAGAGTGGTAAAATTTTCAGTGTATTTGAATAGGCTTGTTATCGTAACTGCGTTCGAAGCAGCAAAGGTAAACTAGTTATCCCTATTCGATTGTTTTTTAATATCCGCTTTATATGACATCGCGTGAACAAGTCCATGAAATAAAGACCCCCCGAAACCCCATTTTATACAGATAAAACTGGGGTTTACAGGGGTAAACTCTATTTTCCTTATTTCTTCTCCTAGACATAGGTTATGGGTACTCGTTAGAACCGCCTCAATGAGGCGGTTCTAATGAGCACCCAAAACCTATGTTTGGAGGATTAATAAGAAAAATATCAAAACTTTTCATAAGAAAAATTGCCTTTTTTGGGGTTTGAAAAATGTACTATATCACACTGATGTCATGTCGTAATGGTTGTAGAAAATGCAACACACCTGCAACAGAAAACTTCTGGGACAGGGTACGTTGTAAGTGAACAGTTGTGCAATTTACATTCTGAAAACAAGCCTATTCAAATACAGTAAAATTCCGCTATTAAGACCACGTGAAACTGAGATCAAGTCTGCTTTTAAAAGCTTATTTAGAAAGTTGCAGTTATTCTTTCTTTGCATTTTTTACACGACGTGTCGTATAGTCAGAGACCACCTTTGGGACTGTTCAAAAGTGGTCTTAAAGACCACTTTTGAACAGTCCGAAAGGTGGTCTTAATATATGAATTTTACTGTACATTGTAAATTTTACCACAGAAAAAAAAAACATTTAAGATGAAAAATTGATATTTTTTCTTATTTTTGCTTAAACTATATATTTTGGGTACTTGTTAGAACAGCCTCATCGAGGCGGTTCTAACGAGTACCGACAATCTATACAGAGCAGAAATATATAGAGCAGAAATAAGAAAAATAAGGTTTACCCCGTAAACCCCAGTTTTACTATATAAAAAAAAATGTTCAAGGAGGTAAAAATTATATAAGCGTATTTTCTTGATGACTTCTATTTGCAGACAACGCTTTCCTGTTTAGGGCCATCGGCTGCAGCCATGCCCGGGTTCATCACATATACTTGGAAACAATTAAGGAGAGCTGTGCTTTCCTTGCCACACCATGTGTCCCGGAGCAAGTTTGTACAAGCTGTGGAGCAGGTGAGTTAAGCTTCACGAAAACACACCTATATAATTTTGACTCCCTTAGACCCCACTTTTACATAGTAAAACTTGTTTGTTTGTTGGTCGATTTGAGATTTAACGTCCCCGACAACTCTGTACAGGTCATTTTCGAGACGTGGGTATTTTACCTACTATTTAGATGAAATGACATCTGATACCCTGCCGCCCAATGAAACAAATATGGTTTTAAGCATGGACGGTCCGACTCGCCCCCGCTTTGCCTGGGCAAGCTTAGAATACCTAAGCGGTTTACCAGTTCTCGTGTGTGCTCGGTTTCAGCTCTGCATGGAAGCATCATGCAGCCCATCTATTTCTTCAAGCCCCGATGGGCCGGGGCCAATATAGTAAAACTTGAGTTTACAGGGGTACATGTACACGAAAACACGCCTTTATAATTTTGACCCATGCTATATAATGCTCAGAATCATGTGGCGGTTCTAACGAGTACCTTCAATCTATGTTTAGAGCAGTGATAAGAAAAATATGAGATTTTTATCTGAAAGTTTTCATTTTAAAAAGCATCCAATAGGTTTGGTCTTGTCAGTCTAATTTATACTGCGAACAAAGGAATATTATCGCTTTCATTCCTTATCCACTTATTTTTATTTGAATAGATCCTAGAACTTTTATAAAAAGAACTTGAACTTAAAAGTGCTAAGTTTGTCGCCTTTGAATTCGGGTTAAGTACAAGAAGGGATGGGTAGTGCCGACTAATCTTTGGACCAGTATCTAACACCATGCATAAAATAAATCTACCTTTGATATGGTATTAAAAACAGAAGAGAAGGCAATGATCAGGAATCAATTCAATTAACCCACAGCTCCAATCAGAGACGCCAAAAGGGAAAGAAGCACAAACATGAAACAACAAACCCCAATGGAAACATCACCTGGGAAAGCCAAAAGGACAGTTATTTTCCCACAAAATGGCCAACTGGCTATCCAAAACAAAATAATATAAGCGATACACACACTCAAAGACAAACCATAACAAAAATAAACCACGACAGAAGAACCGCATTGGAATGGTAAGTTAAACGAATTCCACTGGGGAGGGGGGGGGGGAGCTTAAATAGATTTTACCTGGCCACAATCCTCGCCCTTACTTTGTCGCGATTTAGAAAAATAATTTGTTTAGTCCGCATGAAAGCCTCCTAACTCATCAGTGTAACATCTCCGTGAAGTGAACACAAAAATCAAATAACAACAGAGATGAAACAACGATGAGGAATCGACAGCAAGAAACCACTGAAATGCTGGTGTAAAAGAAGACCAACACTTACTCCGAAGGGACCGACCGGAGACCAACCAACATTACATTAAATTGGAAACTAATTCTCAGTAAGCCTTTATGCTGGAACCGTCATAGAATCTGAGGCCTGACCAACCGCCACGCAATTAAAGAGGGAAGCAAAAGTGTCGACCGTGATTGGGTTAACTACCATGCATGCAGTCTGTCGTATAACATTTATGCTGTACCCTATCTTTTTATAGCGAAGAATGATTTTAAGAAATCGGGTGCTGAAGTCATTGCATTTACATTTTTTTCTGAATTTATATACTGAGTCACCATAAAATTCAGGTTCCGACAGACCTTGTTGCAAAACAGATTTAAGTCCAACAATGAATTTTGAAAAGGCTTTGCTTAGTTTATGATACCAGTAACCCAGATTAAGAAGTTTAGAAGTTAACAATTTATTACGAGTGTTAAAGTCAATCACATGACTAGACACTCTGACAAATCGAAGGCCCAATAAAAAAGGGTACTGATGTGTACGAAGCAAAACGGGTCAGTGAAGCCGAACAGAAACGTTCTCGGCGGAAAGCCAGAGCTAATGCATCAACAACCATGCTCTACACGCTCTTACCATCCATCATAGAACACGAAGTCTTTCTTTTGTTTCAGTGGCTTGGGTCGTCTGGTTTTATTTATCGCATTTGCACAATGCTATACTGTTTGATGTACTCTGTGCGCAAGCTGTTTTGATTTATTGTTAAAGTTTGTCTTTGCATTATGTACTGCTACTATCTTTTTATTTTGGATAGCCGTTAGGCCGCAGTATTTGTAGGAACTGTCCTTTTGGCTATTCACTTGTGACAAAACCTACAAGAAGGCTTGAGCGATCCGCGAAGACTCAGATCAGCCTGCGCATTTGCGCAGTCTGATCAGAGTCTTCGCTGATCGCATGAACCTACTATAGGCTAATATCTAAGCAAAAGGTCTTGTCATAGTGGACGGCTGCGCAGGTTGATTTGACTCTCTGCTGATCGCACCGATCTAATTGTAGGTTTTGTCATGCGCCGGCTCAATTATTATGTTGTTTTGTGTTGGTATTTCTTCCCTTTGGTGACTTATATGGGCGGTAATTGTATCGATTCCTGATCATTTCCATCATTTCTATTCAAGTTATATAATCCTGTAGGGTTAGACATAGACATAGACATAGAAGATTTATTTTTTGTCGAATATAGCAACATATTTAACATAAGCCCAGTAGGGCTTGTATTTCGACAAACAAATGTAAAATAACAAATATCACAGAAACATGCATTTCAAGATAAAAAAAACTATATATATATATAATCACAGATGGCTGAAAAAGATGAATGTTAAAGTACATATAAACGTGTACACACATTAAAAGAACATAGAGACTGAATAGAGACTGAATAAAAATGGGCTAGGTCCAGTTTAAATTGAGATCTTGTCCGAAAGCGAAACAACAAGAGCTCAGCTGGGGAAACATCACAAAAACACGCCTGTGCAATCCCGTCCCCCCTACACCCCACTCCCACTAAGTAGAAAAAGGGATGCCAGGGGCATACATATTACTCCTAATCCCCCACAAAGCAAAGACTGCTGGTACTCGCTACAGTCGCCCCACTGAGGCGACCCCAGCGAGCACCCACAATCCAAGCCCAAAGCAGAGAAAGAGAAAAAAAAACACCAATAATCCCTCATCAGAACAGGCGTACTTTCGTAAGGATAAGAAATAAAATCTCTAGAGTATCTAAGAAAAATTATGTCTGGCATAAAGGACACTTACATCCAAGGTCATCCAACGCACGGAGCAGCCTTTTGAATCCTGGATAGGATTCTGCCTGTCTAAGCTCATTTGGAAGGCTGTTCCATACCTTGGCTGCCTCAAATCTAAAAGACCTTTGGCCATACCTGGTACTGTTGACTCTGGGCACTTCAGCTTTTTTGTCACATCTAAAATTGTAATTTGTAGCCTTGATATTGACAAGGTCTTGAATATATTTAGGCGAGAGCCCATTAACAATTTTAAAGACCTCACAGGCCATATGTTTAAGTCTACTTACATGTAGTGCTGTAGTTTTTGACTGCTTTAAGTAAAGTAAAGACTGCTTTGAGTAAACAATATAGACCCAGATCAGACGCCCCAGAACGCGGCCTCCGATCAGGGTCCACGATGTTTGCTTAAAATACTGGAAGTTAAGGGTTATCTGAAACAGTTTTAAGTCTCAGTTCAGGACTAATTTCCCAACCTAGTAATAATCGACCAACTAGCGCTCTCAGTGCTTTGATTTCTGCAGGGAAAACTTTCAACGTTAACGGTTGGAATAACGAACATAGAAAAGACATTAAAATGTCTTTGGTTATATTTGTGTGATCTGGGGTATTTTGGAGGTGACATGGGGCGATTTGACTGATCGATACTGCTTTTATAGAGTAATTATGATTATATTTCACAGAATTGCATAGAAAATTAATAATGTATTATTACAGAAGAACCAAAAAATAGGTCATAACTAGAAATCGCTAAACTTGTTCCCATGTTTATGATGTAAACTTTGCGGAAATTACTGCTAGGAGTAAGATTTCATTTTTATACTATTTAGATTTACTTCATTTTCCGAATCGGTAATTACAGGAACCACGCTTTCGATATTTAGGTAGACTGATTTTATGATTGGATTATCAGGTCACGTGCCCCTCCATGGAACAATTAAAATCTGGTCATTAGACCCTATTTGCTTGCCTCATGGCGACCAAACCAAAAACGCTCGACCGTGAAATACAATTCACCATAACCTTCACTCGTTCACGATTGAATCAATGTCACATAGTTGGCTGAATGCATAACCCAGTGTGTTGCATAATGTTAATCCATATAGCACATTACAAAGGTGACCCAGATTTTGATCCCTGGCACAAACCCCAAGCTTGAACCCAGGGTGTGTTCTTTGAAATATCAGAAGACCCTCCCGGGTTCCCAAGTTCAAAATATGAATGCTCTGTGGTGAGTCATTGTTGAGAAACAGGCATTTAAAAAAAACTGCAATGCATTATTACAAAGGTGTTCTAGAGTTTGATCCCTTAGCCTCTACCGGGGCATTTACCCAGTAGTGAGTTCTCTTGGCCTTTCTGTTACCCACGTTCCGAATATGAATGCTATTGTCGAGATACACATGTAAGCATTTGAAAACCTTGAACCCAGTGTGACAGGAACGCAGACACAAACACAGACGACCGAATAGACTACAAAAGCTCTACTTGTATTTCATACAGGCGAGCTAAAATGTTCAAGCCTGCATATCCGCATAAGAAATATCAGAATTGTTCAAACCCAAATTATACCCAAATTTTTACGTTTCAGTTTCAACCATAACGATAACAAGTCCGCGAAACGAAGACCTCCCTAAACCCAACTTCATATAGAGAAAAGTGGGGTTTATAGGGGTATACATTTTCTGCCTTATTTTGCTCAAAAACATAGATTATGGGTACTCGTTTGAACCGCCTCATTGAGGCGGTTCTTACGTGTACCCACAATCTATGCTGAAAGCAGAAACAATAAAGATGTTATCATTTTCACCTAATATTTACCATTTTCTGACACCATGTTGGACGTCATTATTTCTTACGGACATGTTTTCCTAATGACCAGCGCCAACAATAAAATTACAGACAATTTGACATTTCGGTTCAGTTTTTACAATGTTCATTTCCTCGGTATAGGCATCAAGGTTTCTGTGATAATAATTGATCCAACTTTAGTCATGGTTTAGCTCATTTTGTTGTAGGAAAAACTTCCGAGCTATTTTCGTCACTCCGGCGTCTGCGTTGTCGTTGTTATCGCTGTCGTTCCGAAAAAAACTTCACTTTCGATAAAACTTCAAAAGCAATTGTCCTAGCCTCAGGAAACTTCATACAGATACATACCATCACAAGAGCTACATTCTGGCCAAGGGCAATAACTATACTTTTGATTTTGAAGGAATTATCCCCCTTTAGTTTTTTCCTGAATATAGTTGTTTTTTTTTTCACAGGTTGTGTTCGTGCTGGCTACTACTCATTCGATGACAATGCACAAGGGTCCTACTATCTTGCAACGTCTGGTACTGAGCCGTTTTGTACGTAACGTACTTCCCTCTCTAGACACACTTGGATTGAAACAAACGCGAAAAATATAGTCAATAGAGCTTGATGATTTATTTATATAGGTAATTAAATTAAGCATTGAGAACTGAGTTTTGTTTATTTTTTATTCCCCGGCACATTTTATGTGTCGTAGAAACAGATAAGTTGGATATTTGGTGATAACGGAAGATTAATTTTCCTTATTTCTCAATATAAACCTATGTTGTGGGTATTCATTAGAATCGTTTAGTGGGGTCTAATAAATACCCAAACCATAGTTTTTAAGAAGAACTGACACATATTATCCTTCAAATTATCTGTTTAATGAAGAGAGAGAGAGAGAGAGAGAGAGAGAGAGAGAGAGAGAGAGAGAGAGAGAGAAAGAGATATTGTGTGTGTGTTTGTGTGGCTCACACTACAAAATAATTATCCTTCAATTATCGCAAAATAACCACCTGATCTGTGGACTGTGTGTGTGTGTGTATGTGTGTGTGTGTGTGTGTGTGTGTGTGTGTGTGTGTGTGTTCGAAGTTGATCGAAGGTGGATAACCTAACCGTAGTCCGTACATACGTCTGTACGTTAATAGGCATGTCTGTTTCACTCAAACGTACTTCTCGTATCTCGGCAAGTTCTCGTGGATCTGTCAAGAGTGAGGTTGCTAACCTGTATGATATATGTAGCTAGTATATGAGCCCCGCCAAGCGATTTTGGGTCTTCGAGCATTCCGTCATGACAAATTTTAACTGCGCATGCCCAGCCATTCAAAGGGTCCAGGGATATGGCTTTCTGTCTGAAGGTTCCTCTTGATTAACTGCTTGTATGAGTGAGCAGCGAAGGTTCTGGCGAGACTGCGCGGATGCGCAGGCTCGCCTGAACCTTCGCTGCTCGCATAGGCGATTAGTACCAAAATCGCTTGACGGGGCCCATATAGTTCATATAGATGACGAAGTCAATGCCAGGATTTCCAAAGACAGAGCAACATTTGGCCGACTACGGGGTAGACTTGCGGATCTAAGTGGAATCAAGCTTGACACAAAGCCGGAAGTCTCCAGAGCTGTGGTGTTGCCAACACTATTACATGTATATGCATGTGAAGCATGGACAGTTAACCACCGGCACGTCAAAAGACCGAACCATTTTAGAAAACGTTAAAAGATTGATTGGCAAGACAGGAATCCAGACATAGAAGTTCTGAAACAGGCAGGACTGCAGAGTGTGCATACTCTTTTGAAACTTTTGCACAGCCAAGATGGACAGTCCATGTTACCAGGATAACTGAGGAACGGTTGCCAAAAACAAATCATCTATGGAGAATTAGAAACAGGCAAACGCTCCCATGGTGGTCAAAAGAAGCGTTACAAGGACATCTTCAAAATAGAAGTGGCGGCAAGGAATCGATACAATTAACCCACAGCTCCCATCAGAGACACTAAAGGGAAAGAAACACAAACATGAAACAACAGACCCTAATGGAAACATCAATAGCGTAAAACCAAAAGGACAGTTACTTTCCCACAAAATGGCCAATAGGCTATCCAAAATCAAAATCAAAACAGAAGGGGAGTCAATGATCAGGAATCGATACAATTAACCCACAGCTCCCATCAAAGCCTCCCTTAAGCACTTCAATATACCAACAAAGTCATGGTAACAAATTGCACGGGACAGAGCAAAGTGGTGAGACTTGTTAAGAAAGGGTGCTAGTGATTATGAAGCAAAACGAATCTGCGAAGCCAAACAGAAACGTACACCGCGCAAAGCCAGAGCTAAGGCGTCACCAACACAGCTGCCTTCCTCTAACCTCTGTTGTTCAATCTGCAACAGACAGTTCAGAGCTAGAATTGGTCTAATTAGCCATCTTAGAACATATACAAATTAACATTTCTTGCATATGATTAAAACTGGTCGTCGTCAGTAAACACAGCCGAATTCACATATGTTGAGCAAGAGCAAAATAAGTCAGACACTCTTGATGGATCTAGTAGTGGAGAAGTAAGAGGGGAGTTCAATTAATTCAAAGAACTCGATATTTTACCATACAATTCAATATTTCTTTTTTCATTTATATGCATTATAAACTTTTTTCAGTTCAATGATCACAGCCGTTCAGTCAACACGTACATTTTTGCTCTTACTTTTTGTTTGAAAACCAATACCCATAGGCAAAAATGGAAAGTCAGAATATTGAGTTCAGAGCATTCATAAAGTTACTCACTAAGGAGGGTGCAAAGGCCAAAGAAATCCATCGGTACATTGATGATGTGTTTGGTGATAGTAGCCCAAAATATTCCACAGTGGTCAACAGAATTTAAAGATGGGCGAGACTCCTTAGAAGATGACCCAAGGCGAGGTCGCCCTGCTGATGTCATCAGCCAGGGGATGATCCACCGTATTGAGAGATTTGTACTAAACAATCGCCGAACCAAAGTTACCGAACTTGCTTCAGAATGTGGTATTTCTAATGGAAGTGTTTACACTATAATCCATGAACATTTAGGCATGTCAAAAGCATGTACCAGGTGTGGGCCCAGATACATGAACATGCAAGATCGTCAGCAAAGGGTGGAGTCAAGTTAAGCACTTCCGGAAGTATAAAATGTCAATCCAATAGACTTTCTCACTCGTCTTGTATCAGGAGATGAAACTTGGCTTCACCCAGATACTAGAAAAAGTCCATGCAATGGAAGCGTACTGGTTCACTCCCAACCTTCAGCCGGCATGTTAATGGCCACGGTGTTTTAGCCAAGGTGTTTTGCTTATTTTACTTCTTGAGATGACAACAATCGTTATGAATATTGAACATGTCAAGTGGTTTGTGAGGCACTTTTTTATTGGATAATATCTATATAAAGTTTGATCTCAATTATTTAGACAAGTAGTTGGTATTCCGATGGGTACAAAATGCGCTCCCTTTGTTGCAGATTTGTTTCTGTTTTGTTATGAAAAAGAATTCATGCTGTTCTAAAAAAACATAAACCGATGTAAAAAAGGGTTAACTCTACCTATCGGTATTCGAATCATCTTTAAATATTGATAATATTTATTTTTATCAAATGGTGGATAGAATTTATCCAAAGAATTAAAAGTCAAATGAGGCTAACTCTGATGACTTTGAAGCCCCAATTTAGAGTTCACTTTTGACTGTTTCTAATGGTAGCGTGAAGGCAATGATCAGGAATCGATACAATTGACCCACAGCTCCCACCAGAGCCGCCTAGGGAAAGAAACCAAACATGGAACAACAGACCCTAATGGAAATATCAACAGCGGAAAGCCAAAATGACAGTTACTTTCCCACAAAATGGCTAACTTGCTATGCAAAATAAAATAACATAAGCGACACAAACACTCAAGATACTCAAAGACAAACCATAACAAAAATAAACCGCGACAGAGTAACCGCCTTGGAACGGTCAGTGAAACGAAATCTACTGGGCGCTTAAATCGATTTTACGTGGCCGCATTCCTCGCCATTACTTCCGTCGCGACTCAGACAAATAATCTGTTCAGTCCGCATGAAGGCCTCCTAACCTCCTAACTCACCAGTGCAACCTCTCCGTGAACACAAAATATCAAACAACCACAGAGATGAAACAGCGGTGAGGACTGAAACCATTGAAATGCTGTAGCAAAAGAAAACAAAAAATAAGGCTTCAATGGGCCGAACAGAGACAGAGCATCTGGCACCAACAAACATTACCTAAAATAAGATTCTCTCTAATTCTCAGTAAGCCTTTATGCTGGAAACCGTCATAGAATCTGAGGCCTGACCCACTGGCGGGGAATTAAAGACGGCAGCAAAGTTGTCAACCGTGATTGGGTTAACCACCATGCATGCAGTCTGTCGTATAACATTTATGTTGTACCCACTTTTAATATCGAAGAATGATTGTACGAACTTGGGTGCTGAAGTCATTGCGGTTATGTATTTTTCTGAATTTATATACTATGTCACCATAAAATTCGGGTTCCGATAGACCTTGTTGCAAAAGAGATTTAAGTCGAGCATTGAATTTTGAAAGTAGTATACGGACCTTTATAGAGTCAATGACGTCACAAAATGGTCGACAAAATGGCCGCCATTTAAGGAAGTCGGATGACCCTCCATGATCTACTGGGGGTCGCCGGATATCCCTCGATATGAGGTTTGAGGCCTGAATTGCTGGATGACTCTCGATGTGGGGTTTGTGATCTTGGATGGCATTCGATGAACTGTGGAGAGGGGGTGACGCGTTCAGTAGAAACGCCCTAGACCACGGGAAGGTAGGGTCGAGTCCTAGGGCACGGTATCGCCGACCAATGGCGCTTCACATCCGTTTCGGGTATCTTTCTTCTTGCATTAATTAAGAATAGCGCTTCAGGTAACCAAGACTCGTACTTCAGGGGCCTGTACTTTCTATCAACACATATTCCGCGAAGGCGTCCACTTCGATCCGAGCCATATGGAACCGGATAGGAGCGGTGAAGCTCGTGCCCTTCTTTTTCTTCTTTTGACTAAATAAAATGTCAAAATATTTAGCAGACGACAATAAAATACGGGTATCTAGTAAATAACTCGCATTAGTTTGACTACACTCTTTGCTGCCTCGTCATTAAATGATTGAAAAATGGCTAAACTCTTTGTTTAATATGTCGGCCAACCCTAGATGACTTTTCAGACAGATCTAGGTCTTCACCTCCCTTACCACTAACTATCGGAAACTGGAACACTCCATACTTATTAGGCGGGGAGAGTCCATTGTCATATATTGGTTAGACCATTTATGATCGGTAATGAGCAAACATTCGTACTGAGTCATTAAATTCGCCACAATTTCAAACCTAAATGGCATATAGATTTATTCGCTGTTTTTATGCCCCTACATCGGATGATGCCGGGGGCATAGATTTTTTCCGGTTTTCCGTACGTGCGTCCGTTGGTACGTGCGTACTTGCGTCGGAATGTACGTCCTTCCGTACGAAAGTGTGTACGTACGTAATCCTGTTAGACTCAGGTTAAGGTTTTTGTACCAGGTAGCACTTCAGCTCAATTTTTCCAAACCATACAATAGATTTGGTTTATATTTAGTATGATGATAGATATAGGTCCAATGTTTTATTCAGCAACACCCCCACCCATACCCGTGAACTCAAGGTCAAGGTCATAGATTTAGAAATTTATAACGTTTAAGACCCAGGTTAAGGTATTTGTACCAGGTAGAACTTGAGCTCATATTTTCCAAACCTAGTAATGAATTGGGTTCATATTCGGTATGATACATATAGGTCCAAAGGTTTATTTAGCAATACCCCCACCCATACCCATGACCTCAAGGTCAAGGTCACAGATTTAATGTTTAAGACACAGGTTAAGGTATTTGTACAACGTTGAACTTGAACTTTTATGATTCATTTGGTTCACATTTGGTTTGATGATAGATACAGGTCCAAAGTTTTATTCAGTAATACCCCAACCAATGCCTATGACTTCAAGGTTAAGGTAACAGACATAGAAGTTTTCAAATTTAAGTATGTTAATAGCTTATATTTTCCAAACTTTATAATGGAGTTGCTTCATATTTGGTATGACAGTAGTTACAGATCCAAAGTTTCATTGAGCCATACCCCTCACCCCTGACCTCATGGTCAAGGTCACAGACAGAAATATTTAGCTCACCTGTCACGTAGTGACGTGGTGAGCTTTTGGGATCACTTTTCGTCCGTCGTCCGTCGTGCTTCTGTGCGTGCGTGCGTGCGTCCGTCCGTCCGTGCGTGCGTAAACAATTTCTTCAAACAACACCTCCTCCTAAACCACTGATTGGATTTTGACCAAACTTCACAGAAATGGTCCTAAGGTGGTCCCCTTTCAAAGTTGTTCAAATGGTTCCGGTCCGTTGCACATATAGGTCACAGGAGCCAAAAATAGATTTTTTTCACCGAAAACTTAAAAAATCTTCTTCTCTGAAACCGCAAGGCCCAGGGCTTTGTTATTTTGTATGAAGCTTCATCTAGTGGACCCATACTAAGATTGTTCAAATTATAGTGCTGGGGCCAAAAATGCCCCCGCACCGGGGCCCTTTGGTTTTATATGGGCTTATATAGGGAAAATCTTTAAAAATCTTCTTCTCTGAAACCACAAGGCCCAGGTCTTTGATATTTGGTATGAAGCTTCATCTAGTGGACCCCTACCAAGATTGTTCAAATTATAGTGCTTGGGCCAAAAATGCCCCCGCCCCGGGGCCCTTGGGTTTTACATAGACTTATATAGGGAAAATGTTTACAAATCTTCTTCTCTGAAACCGCAAGGCCCAGGTCTTTGATATTTGGTATGAAGCTTCATCTAGTGGACCCCTTCCAAGATTGTTCAAATTATAGTGCTGGGACCAAAATGCCCCCGCCCTGGGGCCCTTTTGTTTTAAATGAGCTTATATAGGGAAAATCTTTAAAAAATCTTCTTCTCTGAAACTGCAAGGCCCAGGTCTTCGCTATTTGGTATGAAGCTTCATCTAGTGGACCCCAACCAAGATAATTCAAATAATAGTGCTGGGGCCAAAAATGCCTGCGCCCCGGGGCCCTTTGGTTTTATATAGTCTTATATAGGGAAAATCTTTAAAAATCTTCTTCTCTGAAACTGCAAGGCCCAGGTCCCTGACATTTGGTACGAAACTTCATCTTGTGGCCCTCTACCAAGATTGTTCAAATTATACCCCTGGGGCCAAAAATGCCCCCGCGCTGGGGCCCTTTGGTTTTACGTAGTCTTATATAGGGGAAATCTTTAAAAATCTTCTTCTCTGAAACCACAAGGCCTAGGTCTTTGATATTTGGTGTGAAATTACATCAATTGGTTCCCTATCGAGATTGTTCAAATTATAGTGCTGGGGCCAAAAATGCCTCAGCCCGAGACCCTTTGGTTTTACATAGACTTATATAGGGAAATCTTTAAAAAACTTCTTCTCTGAAACTGCAAGGCCATGGCTTTGATATTTGGTATGAAGCTTCATCTAGTGGACCTCTACCAAGATTGTTCAAATTATAGCCCTCGGTGCCACAAATGCCCCCGCCAGGGACCCTTTGGTTTTACATAGACTTATATAGAGATAATCTTTGAAAATCTTCTTCTCTGAAACAGCAAGGCTAAGGTCTTTGATATTTGGTCTGAAGCTTCATCTTGTGGACCTCTATCAAGATTGAATAAATTATAGCCCTGGGGGCCAAAAATGTCCCTCCCCTACACCCCCCCGGGGCCATTTGGTTTTACATAGGCTTATGTAGGGAATATCTTTTAAAAAAAACTTTCTTCTCTGGAACCGCAAGGCCCAGGTCTTTGATTTTGTTTGTTTGATTTGAGGTTTAACGTCCCCGTCAACACTGTAAAGGTCATTTTGGAGACGTTGCTTCCAATTTTGTGGGACTTTTACCCGACATTGAGATGAAATGAAATCTCAAGCCCTGTCGCCCAATGAAACCAATAGGCTTTATTAGCATGAACGGTCCGCCTCGTACCCCGGTTCCTGGACAGGCTTAGATCCTCTAAGGGGTTTACCAGTACTAGAGTGTGGGCCGGATTCAGCTCTGCGTGGAAGCATCATGCAGCCCATATATTTCTTCAAGCCCCTATGGGCAGGGGCCGAACCCAGGTCTTTGATATTTGGTGTTAGCTTCATCTAGTGGACCTTTGCCAAGATTGTTCAAATTATAGCCTTTGTTGATATTTGGTATGAAGCTTCACCTTTTTAGACCTCCCTCAACATTATGCACATTATAACTCTGGGGTCAATAATGGCCCTCCCAGGGGCCCACTTGTTACTCTATGGATCAGGTGAGCGATCAGGGCCATCATGGCCCTCTTGTGTTTTATATTAGGATCACTTTTTGTCTGTCATCCGTGCGTAAACAATTTCTTCAAACGACATCTCCTCCTAAACCACTGGTCGGATTTTGACCAAACTTCACAGGAATGATCCTTAGGTGGTCCCCTTTCAAAGTTGATCAAATGGTCCCGGTCCGTTGCACATCTTGGTCACAGGAGCCAAAAATAGATTTTTTCCCTGAAAACTTAAAAAATTTTCTTCTCTGAAACCACAAGGCCCAGGTCTTTGATATTTGGTATGAAGCTTCATCTAGTGGACCCCTACCAGATTGTTCAAATTATAGTGCTGGGGCAAAAAAAGGCCCCGCCCTGGGGCCCTTTGGTTTTACATGGGCTTATATAGGGAAATCTTTAAAAATCTTCTTCTCTGAAACCGCAAGGCCGAAGTCTTTGATATTTGGTATGTAGGTCTGTCTAGTGGACCCCTACCAAGATTGTTCAAATTATAGTGCTGGGGCCAAAAATGCCCCCGCCCCGGGGCCCTTTGGTTTTACATTGGCTTATATAGGGAAAACCTTTAAAAATCTTCTTCTCTGAAACCGCAAGGCCCAGGTCTTTGATATTTGGTATGAAGCTTCATCTGGTGGACCTCTACCAAGATTGGTCAAATTATAGCCCTGAGACCAAAAATGCCCCCGCCTTGGGGCCCTTTGGTTTTACATAGACTTATATGGGGAAAATCTTTAAAAATCTTCTGTGAAACCACAAGGCCTAGGTCTTTGATATTTGGTGTGATATTTCATCTAGTGGACCTCTATCAAGATTGTTCAAATTATAGCCCTGGGATACAAAAATACCCCCGTCCCGAGACCCTTTGGTTTACATAGACTTATATATGGAAATCTTAAAAAATCTTCTTCTTTGAAACTGCAAGGCCCATGTCTTTGATATTTGGTATGGAACTTCATCTAGTGGAGCTCTACCAAGATTGTTCAAATTATAGCCCTCGGGCCACAAATGCCCCCGCCCCGGGGCCCTTTGGTTTTACATAGACTTATAATAGAGATAATCCTTGAAAATCTTCTTCTCTGAAACAACAAGGCCCAGGTCTTTAATATTTGGTGTGAAGCTTCATCTAGTGGACCTCTATCAAGATTGTTTAAATTATAGCCCTGAGGCCAGAAATGCCCCCACCCGGGGCCATTTGGTTTTACATAGGCTTATGTAGGGAATATCTTTAAAAAAATCTTCTCTGAAACCGTAAGGCCAAGGTCTTTGATATTTGATGTGTAGCTTCATCTAGCAGACTTTTGCCAAGATTATTCAAATTATAGCCTTTTTTGATATTTGGTATGAAGCTTCACCTTTTAAGACCTCCCTCAACATTATGCACATTATAGCCCTGGGGTCAATAATGGCCCTCCCCGGGGCCCACTTGTTACTCTATGGATCAGGTGAGCGATCCAGGGTCATCAGGGCCCTCTTGTGTTTTATACTAGGATCACTTTTTGTCTGTCATCCGTGCGTAAACAATTTCTTCAAACGACACATCCTCCTAAACCACTGATCGGATTTTGCCAAAACTTCAAAGGAATGATCCTTAGGTGGTCCCCTTTCAAAGTTGTTCAAATGGTTCCAGTCCGTTGCACATATAGCTCACAGGAACAAAAAAAAGATTTTTTCACCAAAAACTTAAAAAAATCTTCTTCTCTGAAACCGCAAGGCCCAGGTCTTTCATATTTAGTTTGAAGCTTCATCTAGTGGACCCCTACCAAGATTGTTCAAATTATAGTGCTTGGGCGAAAAATGCCCCTGCCCCGGGGCCCTTTGGTTTTACATGGGCTTGTATAGGGAAATCTTCAAAAATCTTCTTCTCTGAAACCACAAGGCCCAGGTCTCTGATATTTAGTATGAAGCTTCATCTAGTGAACCCCTACCAAGATTGTTCAAATTATAGTGCTGGGGCGAAAAATGCCCCTGCCCCGGGGCCCTTTGGTTTTACATGGGCTTATATAGGGAAAATCTGTAAAAATTCTTCTCCGAAACCGCAAGGCCAAGGTCTTTGATATTTGGTATGAAGCTTCATCTAGTGAACCCCTACCAAGATTGTTCAAATCAAAGTGCTGGGGCCAAAAATGTCCCGGCCCCGGGCCCTTTGATTTTACATGGGCTTATATAGGAAACTCTTCAAAAAACTTCTTCTCTGAAATCACAAGGCCCAGGTCTTTGATATTTGGTATGAAGCTTCATCTAGTGGACCCCTACCAAGATTGTTCAAATTATAGTGCTGGGGTAAAAAATGCCCCCGCCCCGGGGCCCTTTGGTTTTACATGGGCTTATATTGGGAAAATCTGTAAAAATCTTCTGATCTGAAACCGCAAGGCCCAGGTCTTTGATATTTGATATGACGCTTCAGCTAGTGGACCCCTACCAAGATTGTTCAAATTATAGTGCTGGGGCCAAAAATGTCCCCGCCCCGGGGCCCTTTGGTTTTACATGGGCTTATATAGGGAAAATCTTTTAAAAATCTTCTTCTCTGAAACTGCAAGGCCCAGGTCTTTGCTATTTGGTATGAAGCTTCATCTAGTGGACCCCTACCAAGATTGTTCAAATTATATCCCTGGGGCCAAAAATGCACCCGCCCCGGGGCCCTTTGGTTTTACATAGGCTTATGTAGGGAAAATCTTTAAAAATCTTCTTCTCTGAAACTGCAAGGCCCAGGTCTTTGATAATTGGTATGAAGCTTCATCTTGTGGGCCTCTACCAAGATTGTTCCAGTTATAGCTCTGGGGCCAAAAATGTCCTCCCCCCACTTCCGGGGCCCTTTGGTTTTACATAGACTTATATAGGGAAAATCTTGAAAAATCTTCTTCTCTGAAACCATAAGGCCTATGTCTTTGATATTTGGTATGAAGCTTCAGCTAGTAGACCTCTACCAAGATTGTTCAAATTATAGCCCTGAGGCCAAAAATGCCTCCGCCGTGGGGCCCTTTGGTTTTAAAATAGACTTATTTTGGGAAAATCTTTAAAAAATTTCTTCTGTGAAACCACAAGGCCTAGGTCTTTGATATTTCGTGTGAAATTTCATCTAGTTGACCCCTATCATTTTTCAAATTATAGCCCTGGGGCCAAAAATGCCCCTGCCCCGAGACCCTTTGATTTTACATAGACTTATATATGGAAATCTTTGAAAATCTTCTTCTCTGAAACAGCAAGACCCATTTCTTTGATATTTGGTATGGAGCTTCACCTAGTGGACAGTTATAGCCTTTATTGATATCTGGTATGAGGCTTCACCTTTTTAGACCTCCCTCAACATTATGCACATTATAACCTTGGGTTCAATAATGGCCCTCCCTGGGGCCCACTTGTTACTCTAAGTATCAGGTGAGCGATCCAGGGCCATCATGGCCCTCTTGTTTATATTATGTTTTTTGAGAGGTCATATTTCCTGAACCATTTGATGGATTTGCTTCATATTTGGAATGATGATAGATATAGGTCAAAAGTTTCATTCAGCCATAACTCCACCCCTGCCCCATGACCTTAATGTCAAGGTTGCAGACTTCGAAATGTTTAATGTTAACGTTTGTAAGAGCTCATATTTTCAAAACCATTTGATGCATTGAGTTCCTATTTAGTAATAGTTATTTTCAAAGGTTTAATCAGGAATACACCAATCTATGCCAATGACCTAAAGACACATTTCAAGGCGAGTTATGATGTCCAATGACAGGTGTTATTGCAATATGAGTTGTTTTTTTAGGGGGGTGCGAGGTAGTCCCCTGGGCGGAGGCATTTGTGTTGTATTGACACATTTCTATTTTTTCTAACTTAGACTAGTTTATTTTATATACATCGCCATTGTCTAACAATATACGAACTGTCATGGAATTACAGCCGACCTTTCAATATCTAATAAGTCTTTATATACACGGCACATCGTTGTCGCTAAACCTTAAAACGTTACAACTGGTTATGAAATACTCCAGCAAGACGGAAAAATCCCTCTGTCGTAGATTGGTGAATGTATATTGAAAAATTAATGAGAAAAACATTTGCCCATTACGCACTCATTACGAGCACTCATCATTTCAAGCCTAACATCCTATAAATGAAACGTGGGCAAACAGCGTAGATCCTGATGACACGACCCTAGGCAAACGGTACGGTCTACGACCCGTTATACGGGAATGTCTTGAATCATGACTTTTTTCATGAAAATGAGCAATAGGCCTAAAATCATATCGTAGATGGTACTTTCATATACTTCTATCCATCGTTCTGTAGCCTCTCTGGCTTCTCTTCGCAACTGACGTAACCTTAACCACCAACACAACTCGTCTAATATCACCAGGGTCTTACACACAAATCCATTCATTGTTCACATAGGTTCTCTCCGTTTTTTAAAGTGATTTTGGATCAAATATTCTCACAAAATTATTGGACCCTGCTCCAGAAGCTGACCTTGCGTTGCATTTTCGATACACTTGTCTCTTCCTCAAGCGCTATCTAATGTCAGAAACCTTCCCATCCCACCTGTAACAGAGCGCGCCGTGTTTTCTCTTGCGGATTCGTTTGATAATGAAGTTCTTTACTACAACGTTTATGCTTTCTTCGCAGATTTCAAAACGAGGCTGTCATTTGTTCACAGCATAAGTATGATAGGTCTGTTATTAATAACAACCAATCGGTATGTACCGTAGTCATTGTTAACATAGATGTTACTAATTAGAGTTCATTGTCTGATAGGAGAGCGCAGGTCGGGTATGTCGTTTTAATCTTTTCGCATTCAATTAGAGTTTGACGCAATTTGCGATTTTTAGGTGTATGTGTGCGTTTATAGGTGTATGCGTGTACTTGGTGGCTAAATTTAGAAACAAAAGTAAGTTACTATATTTAGCCTCACTCATGGTTTGGTCTTCATGATGTTGATATTTCAGAAACGTCAGTTACTATAAATAGACTCATTGAACCTGTTTTAACGTGCACCCCTAACATGTTCTTGAGGGACCACCTCTAACAACCGCCAAGAACTTCTGCGTTACGAGCCGCCTCACTGAGGCGAGATCCCGAAACCCTTATTTAATGATGTATGTATGTATGTATGTATGTATGTATGTATGTATGTATGTATGTATGTATGTATGTATGTATGTATGTATGTATGTATGTATGTATGTATGTATGTATGTATGTATGTATGTAATCTATCTTAAATTGGGATATAAGGTACTGTTAGTACTTTGATTGTTTTCGCAATATAAGAAGAATTTGAGGTACCGTTAGTACTTTGATTTTTTTCGCAAGATTTGAGGTTCCGTTGGTACTTTGATTTTTTCGTAGCGCGCCTTATACACGATAACGTAGATCTTCGGTACTGTTAGTATTTTGATTTTTTTCGTAGCGCGCCTTATACATAATAACGTAGATCTCCGGTACTGTTAGTACTTTGATTTTAACATGTCTTTGAGGGGCCAACGCCAATGTGTGGATATTTTACATTTGCTTTGTGAAGCTGTGGAAGTTTAAGACACCGTAATATTAAGCAAAGTATATCCAGAAACTTTAGCTCAGTGATCAGAGCAGCTGCCTCATAAGCAGCAGGTCATAGGTTCGAATCCTATTCCTACCAAACATTTCACTTTGATTTTTTTTCTCAAAATACGTATTTAAGGTGTTTTTAGTACTTTGATTTTTTTCGGAATATTTGAGGTACCGTTAGTACTTTGATTTTTTTTTCGTAGCAAGCCTTATGCACAATAAGGTAGACCACCGGTACTGTTAGTACTTTGATTTTTAACATGTCTTTGAGAGACAAACGCCCTGAATGTATGTGTTACGAGCAACGTATTTTTAACGAGATGGATCTGTTGTATGTATGTATGTATGTATGTATGTATGTATGTATGTATGTATGTATGTATGTATGTATGTATGTATGTATGTATGTATGTATGTATGTATGTATGTATGTATGTATGTATGTATGTATGTATGTATGTATGTATGTATGTATGTATGTATGTATGTATGTATGTATGTATGTATGTATGTATGTATGTATGTATGTATGTATGTATGTATGTATGTATGTATGTATGTATGTATGTATGTATGTATGTATGTATGTATGTATGTATGTATGTATGTATGTATGTATGTATGTATGTATGTATGTATGTATGTATGTATGTATGTATGTATGTATGTATGTATGTATGTATGTATGTATGTATGTATGTATGTATGTATGTATGTATGTATGTATGTATGTATGTATGTATGTATGTATGTATGTATGTATGTATGTATGTATGTATGTATGTATGTATGTATGTATGTATGTATGTATGTATGTATGTATGTATGTATGTATGTATGTATGTATGTATGTATGTATGTATGTATGTATGTATGTATGTATGTATGTATGTATGTATGTATGTATGTATGTATGTATGTATGTATGTATGTATGTATGTATGTATGTATGTATGTATGTATGTATGTATGTATGTATGTATGTATGTATGTATGTATGTATGTATGTATGTATGTATGTATGTATGTATGTATGTATGTATGTATGTATGTATGTATGTATGTATGTATGTATGTATGTATGTATGTATGTATGTATGTATGTATGTATGTATGTATGTATGTATGTATGTATGTATGTATGTATGTATGTATGTATGTATGTATGTATGTATGTATGTATGTATGTATGTATGTATGTATGTATGTATGTATGTATGTATGTATGTATGTATGTATGTATGTATGTATGTATGTATGTATGTATGTATGTATGCATGCATGTATGTATGTATGTATGTATGTATGTATGTATGTATGTTTGATTTGAGATGGTTCTGTTGTACGTATGTATGTATGTTTTTTTTTGTTTGTTTGATTTGAGGTTTAACGTCCCCGTCAGCACTGTAAAGGTCATTTTGGAGACGTTGCTTCCAATGTTGTGGGACTTTTACCCGACATTGAGATGAAATTACATATCAAGCCCTGTCGCCCAATGAAACCAATAGGGTTGATTAGCATGGACGGTCCATCTCGCACCGCGGCTCCTGGACAGGCTATGATCCTCTAAGCGGTTTACCAGTACTAGTGTGCGGGCCAGATTCAGCTCTGCGTGGAAGCATCATGCAGTCCATATATTTCTTCAAGCCCCTATGGGCGGGGGCTTATGTATGTATGTATGTATGTATGTATGTATGTATGTATGTATGTATGTATGTATGTATGTATGTATGTATGTATGTATGTATGTATGTATGTATGTATGAATGAATGTATGTCCGAACACGATCCATTGGCACTTTGCGGGTGTGTAAGCAAAAAAATGCACCGTCCTTCGGATCAGGACGTTAACTGGAGACCCCCTGTGCAGGAAGAGTCATCTCTTGTGCAGATTAAAGACCCCTACCGTAATTACACGATTACTATGTAGGCTTTCAACCCTGCAACCTGGGGTGTATGTAATGTACACTTGCGAGTAATGGTCAAATGTGACTGATCGCAGTGTAAGAGAGAAAAAGAAACGGAGACGAAATGACATCTCAAGCCCTGTTGCCCGATGAAACCAATAGGGTTTATATGGGCCGCCTCACACCGCTTAGCCTTGGCAGCCTTAGAACCTTACCAGTATGCGGTCGGTGTCAGCTCTGCGCAGCCCCATCTATTGCTTCAAGCCCCGATGAGCGGGGGCGGCTGAAGTTTTAAATAGAAATGATGGTGACCATCGGAATTCATAAAAGTCAATTGAGCTTTTAATTACCTGGGGTAAGTGTTGAAAAACAATTAATGCAAGCTAATCTAAACGAGCCGTAACATTCTTAACACGATAAAAACTGAGCAAAGTCCATTTAAGCCGAATGAGTTATTCCATCTTAGACGAGTGGAATCGACAGGTGAAGTGTCGAATGTAGTCGAAAAAAACGCATTTACTGCCACGCCTTTGCAGATATTTTGATAAAATTTTGATAGAAATGTACCAGGTATGATATGATTTTAGGCCTATTGCTCATTTTCATGAAAACGTCATGATTCAAGACATTCCCATATAATGGGTCGTAGCCCGTACCGTTTGCCTAGGGCCGTGTCATCAGGATGTACGCTGTTTGCCCACGTTTCATTTATAGGATGTTAGGCTTGAAATGATGAGTGCTCGTAATGAGTGCGTAATGGGCAAATGTTTTTCTCATTAATTTTTCAATATACATTCACCAATCTACGACAGAGGGATTTTTCCGTCTTGCTGGAGTATTTCATAACCAGCTGTAACGTTTTAAGGTTTAGCGACAACGATGTGCAGTGTATATAAAGACTTGTTGTGAGATATTGAAAGGTCCGCTGTAATTCCATGACAGTTCGTTTATTGTTAGACAATAGCGATGTATTTAAAATAAACTAGTTGAAGTTAGAAAAAAACAGCAAATAAAACTATATGCCATTTAGGCTTGAAATGGTGGCGAATTTAATGACTCGGTCTGAATGTTTCTCATTATCGATCATAAATGGTATAACCCATATATGACAATGGACTCTCCCCGACTAATAAGTATGGAGTGTTCCATTTTCCGATAGTTAGTGGTAAGGGAGGTGAAGACCTAGATCGGTCTGAAAGGTCATCTAGGGTCAGCCGACATATTAAACAAAGAGTTTCGCCATGTTTCAAGCATTTAGTGACGAGGCAGCAAAGAGAGTAGGCAAACTAATGCGAGTTATTTACTAGATACCCGAATTTTATTGTCGTCTGCTAAATATTTTGGCATTTTATTTAGTCAAAAGAAGAAGAAGGGCTCGTGCTTCACCGCTCCTATCCGGTTCCATATGGCTCGGATCGAAGTGGACGCCTTCGCGGAATATGGGTGTATAGAAAGTACACATGCTGGTAAGTTGGCCCCTGAAGTACGAGCCTTGGTTACCCGAAGCGCTATTCATGCCCGAAACGGATGTGAAGCGCCATCGGTCGGCGACACCGTGCCCTATGACGTGACGCTAACTTCCCGTGGTCTAGGGCGTTTCTACTAACTGCGTCACCCCTCTCCACAAAGGTCATCGAAGGTGATCCATGGTCACAAACCCCACATCGAGAGTCATCCAGTGATTCAGGCCTAAAACCCCGTATCGAGGGTTATCCGGCGACCCCCAGTAGGTCATGGAGGGTCATCCGACTTCCTTATATGGCGGCCATTTTGTCGACCATCTTGTGAAGTCATTGACCCTAAAAAGGCCCGTATACTTCTTTTGAAATTAAATCAGAATGACGTCTGTAAAATTTTAAAAAAGGCTTTGCGTAGTTTCTGGTACCGATTACCCTTATTAAGAAGTTTAGTAGTTAACAATTTATTACGAGTGTTGTTGTCAGTTACATGACTACACAATCTGGCAAATCGAATTAATTGCGAAATATAAACGCCATAGGATGGCGCACGAGGAACATCACCATCCAAAATGGGAAATTGTACCATCTCAAAATCACAATCATCGCGTTTATCATAGATTTTGCAAGAGACAAACCCATCTACAATAGATAGATGTAAATCCAAAAACGGGGCCTTGGTATCAGAAGAATTTGCTTTATTTAACTGAAGTTCTGGGGGGTAAATTTGACTAATCAAACCATCAAATTAGGTATTGTCAATATTAAATTAATTCTCCAAATATCTAGAAGTCGAGCTGTAAGCTTCAATGATTTCAGATTGGCTTTCAGCAGAAAGGGACACCATGAAGTCTCTCTCATAACAATACAAAAACAGATCGGCCACAAAGAGTGCGCAATTAGTACCAATCGTCGGAATACCCACAACTTGTCTAAATAACTTGGTTCCAAATCTTATGTAAATATTGTCAAGTTGAAAGGTGTGGGCTTCACACACTTTCTGACATGACAATTGTGTTTACTCATAAGTACATGAGTATAATTTTATGCTCTTCAGAAGTGAAAAAGCATTTCTTACATTATATGAAAGATAGAGGGAGTCTTCCCTATGAAATATCCACTCAATCAAATCACTTAGTTTTTCTTTTGTAAGATTATGAGGAAGTGTAGTTTTAAGTGTGAAAAAATCATAAGTAGACAAACTTGATCATTGTCTTCACTTCTATACTGAAGCACGAAAACGTCTGCATTTTAATTTATTTAAAACTTCATTAGATTTTTTTATAGGCCAAAACTGATTTCTACCAGATCTTTTAAAGGCTGTGTCGCATTACTTTATCACTTGACTTTTGATGGCAGTAAACATGAAGTAAATGATTTGGAGAGTTCAGTGATGGTATAAGAGCTTCAATTTGCAATAAACCGTGCTTTGTATGGACTTTTATGAAGTGTAGGTAACCAATACAATGTAGGAAGCTTGTCTTGGCCTTCTGTAACACAAACAGTAAACTTGTAGGCTGAATGACAAATGTGGTCATCAACTAAAGCCCTCTCTTCAGCTAAAGGCTGCAATTCATAAGCCTTAGTACCGCCAAGTTCTTGCTGAAGAGTGTTAACATATTGGAGCCGTCAAACAACGACCACATTGTTAGCGGTCTTATCTACTGAAGCCAAAACAATCTTCTTATGAAATTCTTGAATACCTTGTTTAAGGTGACGTTTAGGAGGTAGTAAGTTCGTATTTTGAGAATAAAAAGAAATGCGTTTTTTTTTCACTAGTTTCAGAATGTTAAGTTTCCATTCTTTAAGAGCTTTATACTCAACATACTCTCATTTACACCATCGATTACCTAATTCATTCAACGCAGCAGCGATTGCATCTCTACACTTAATAAAAATTAATAGTAGAAGGAAATCAATATTTCGGTCCTTTAGAAATTATATTACGTATCCTAAAATCAGGAATAATGTTTACTAATACTGCAGCACTCCCTCGCGGGGATTATGTGCAGGTGTCTGGTGTGCTTCAGACCGGGCGCCAGTGCAGTGAAAAATTCAAAGACAGTAGAGTCAGATAAGCGGGCCCAGAGGACCCTGGTTCGCTCACCTGTGTGTCACTGTCTCGGGTACATTCTATTTTTAGCTCTGGTGGCCATCTTGTTCATCAGCAGTGTGATTTGAGCTTATTTGGTAGGGAGTAACCTAGGCGACATTCCTGTGAAGTTTGAATGCAATTGGCCTTAGGATGAAGGAGTTCACGTTTGAATCAAATTTACAATAATTTTCTATTTTTAGCACCGGTGTCCATTTTGTTCATCGGAGCGGAATCGTTTTAGCCTTTTTGGTAGAGGGTCATCTAAGCAACATTGTTGCAAGGAACCTACATGCCAAATATGGAGGCTGTATCTCAAATGCTTCATATGTTATGACAAAGTAGTTCAAAGATCAAGGTCATGGGTCAAAAGCTTTGAATGGATGAGAAAACTTTGTCTCAGGGAACATACATGCCAAATATGAAGGCTCTATCTCATATGGTTCAAAATTTATGATAAAGTAGGTCACAGGTCAAGGTCAGATGTTTTTATAAGTGGGCAGCCCTTGTCACAAAGAACCTACATACGAAATATGAAGGCTCTATCTCAAACGGTTCAAAAGTTATGCCAAAATAACCTACTGATCTACTTTTTTATTTGACATGAACCATATTCGAACTTAACTGAGATATCGTCCAGATGATCATTCTGAGTAAGTTTTATGATGATTTGAATAAAACTGTGGCCTCTTAGAGTTTTCAAAACGTTTTTTCTATGATTTGACCGGCTGACCTACTTTTTGACCCGACATGACCCATATTCAAACTTGACCCAGATATTGTCAAGATGACCAAATTGAGCAAGTTTGATGATGATCGGACCAAAACTGGGGCCTCTTATGTGTTCACAAGGTTTTTCAACAATCTGACCTACTGACCTACTTATTGACCAGACATGACCCATATTCGAAATTAACCGAGATATTGTCAAATGTTCATTTTGAGCAAGTTTGATGATGATCGGACCAAAACTGTGGCCTCTAGTGTGTTCAGAAGGTTTTTCTATGATTTGACCTACTGACCTACTTTTTGACCCGACATGACCCATATTCGAACTTGACTGAGATATTGTCAAGATGATCATTCTGAGCAAGGTTTGATGATGATCGGACCAAAACTGTGCCCTCTAGTGTGTTCACAAGGTTTTTCTATGAATTGACCGACTGACCTACTTTTTGACTTGGCATGAACTGTATTCAAACTTGAACGAGATATTTTCAAGCTGATCAGTCTGGGCAAGTTTGATGATGATCAGATCTAAACTGTGGCCTCTAGTGTGTTCAGAATATTTTTCTATGAATTGACCTACTGACCTACCTTTTGATCCGACATGACCCATATTCGAACTGGACCGAGATATTGTCAAGACTATCATCCTGAGCAAGTTTGATGATGATCGGACTAAAACTGTGGCCTCTAGTGTGTTCACAATGGTTTTTCTATGATTTGACCTGCTGACCTACATTTTGACCCAACATGATCCATATTCGAACTTGACCGAGACATTGTCGAGATGATCATTCTGGGCAAGTTTGATGATGATTGGACCAAAACTGTGGCCTCAAGTGGTTTCACAAGGTTTTTCTATTGTTTGACCTACTGGCCTACTTTTTGACCAGACATGACCCATATGCGAACGTGACAAAGATATTATCAAGATGATCATTCTGAGCAAGTTTAATGATGATTGGACCAAACCTGTGGCCTCTAGTATGTTCGGAAGGTTTTTATATGATTTGACCTACTTACCTACTTTTTGACCCGACCACACCCATATTCGAACTTGACTGAGATATTGTTAAGATGATCATTCATGGCAAGTTTGATGATGATCGGACCAAAACTGTGGCCTCTTGTGTATTCACAATTTTTTTCTATGATTTGACCTACTTTGTGATCCGACATGACCCATATTCAAACGTGACCCAGATATTGCCAAGACGATCATTCTGAGCAAGTTTGATGATTATCGGACCAAACATGTGGCCTCTAGTGTATTCACAAGGTTTTTCTATGATTTGACCTACTTTGTGACCCAAAATGACCCATATTCGAACTTGACCCAGATATTGTCAAGACTATCAATCTGTTTGATCAAGTTTGATGACGATCAGACCAAAACTTTGGCCTCTAGAGTGTCCACAAGGTTTTTCTATGATTTGACCTACTGACCTACTTTTTGACCCGACATGACTCATATTCGAAAAAGACCGATATATTGTCAACATGATCATTCTGAGCAAGTTTAATGACGATCGGACCAAAGCGTTGGCCTCTAGAGTGTTCACAATGTTTTTCTTTGATTTGACCAACTGACATACTTTTTGACCTGCAATGACCCATATTCGAACATGACCGAGATATTGTCATGATGATCATTCTGACCAAGTTTGATGATGATTGGCCCAAAACTGTGGCCTCTACTGTGTTCGCAAGAAAAACTTACGCACGCACGGTCGCGCGACGAACGACGGACAAAAAGTGATCTCAAAAGCTCACCTCGTCACTACGTGACAGGTGAGCTAATAAAGACTGATGAAGGTGAAATAAAGATGAGAGGTTAAAATGTTAAAAGTCCGATGAAGACAAAGTGGAAAATAAAAAGTTAAAAACAATGCTTCCGGTCTAAGGCATGGAGTAAGTCAGACTGCTGACTGCCAGCATTACGATAACACACCCGTACGACATAGTGCATTTTTCACATCTCCAAAATGGCTATTTTTCAGATGAAAATCTGCCATATTTTTCTTATAAATGCTCATAACATAGGTTGTGTGTGCTCGTTAGAACCGCCTCATTGAGGCGGTTCTAACGAGTACCCACAACCTATGTATTGGAGCAGAAATAAGAAAAATAATAAAGACCCCCGTAAACCCCAGTTTTCTCTATATAAAGTGGGGTTTAGGGGGGTCTTCATTTCACGGACTTGTTCACGTGATGAGTCAGAAAGATTCAATATCTGGCAGTAATGCCATGTTTGGCAGCAGCCCATTCCATTGGACAATGGCGAGCGTAAAAAGGGTACTCGTAGTAGTCGGCAACTGTATGGATCTGTCTGAAAGCTAGCGGGTATGACTTTGAATGTCGTGTCGATACCTGGGAATGCACAACGTATGATGGTAGTGGCACTGCTACAAGAACGTGCAATATTTTATAAAAACATATATAATCTAGCATCAGTACGCCTATCCTCGTGAGACCTCCACCCCCATATTTTTCTCATTTCTGCTCAAAATATAGATTGTGCGTACACGTCAGGACCGCTTCATCGAGGGGGTTCTAAAGCGTACCCATAATCTATGTTTTAGAGCAGAAATAAGGAAAATAAGGTTTACAAATATAAACCCCAGTTTTACTCTATAAAAGTTGACTGGGTTCACGGAGGTTAGATTTATATAGGCGTGTTTTCTTGATAATCTTGAACAAGTGTGTTTACTCATAAGAATCGCATCCCTCAGTGGCCCGATATCATGTGAACAATTCCGTGTAATAAACAGCTCTGTTAGCCACCCTTCAAATAGAGAAAACTAGGTTCACGGGGATTGGGGTAAACATTTTTTTTTTACTTATTTCTGCTCCAAGTTATAGGTTTGGGCACTCGTTAGATGGTTCGAACTAACACCCAAAACCTATGTTTGGAGTATAAATGAGACAAATATCAGACATTTGTATCCATCACGAAAACACGCCTATATAATTCTGACCCCCCACCTTGAACCCCACTTTATATAAGAAAACTGGGGTTTACAGGGGTGAACCTTATTTTCCATAGTTCTGCCCTAAAATAAAGATAGTGGGTACTCGTTAGAACCGCCTCAACGAGGCGGTTTTAACGATTATACACAATCTGTATTTTAAGCAAAAATAAGCAAAATATCACAATTTTTCGTCGTACAGCTTGCATTTTGGCTGTAAAATTTTCAATGTATTTGTATTGGCGTGTTTTCGTAATGAGAAAAATATATCGTTTTGAAGGAATGAAAGAATGCACTTATATTTCGGCTGTATTATCGTAATTACTTCCCCTTTCTTCATCACGAAACACGCCTATATAATTTTGACCCCCTCGAACCCCACTTTTATATAGAAAAACTGGGGTTTCCGGGGATATACCTTATTTTTCCTATATCTGCTCGAAAATATAGATTATGGGTACTCGTTAGAACCGCCTCGATGAGGCGGTTCTAACGAGTACCCACAATCTATATTTTGAGCAAAATTAAGAAAAATATCACAATTTTTCATCTCAAAATTTTCAATTTTTCGGCGATTAAGGTAACAGTGTAATTGTATAGCCGTGTTTTCGTAATGTGAACAGAATTCCATGGTCTCACTTGCATTCGAACCATTAAAGCGTGACATCACGATTACTAGTCCGTCGAACGAATACCCCTATAAATATGTTCTATATAGAGGATCTTACATGAGTGTTCATGTATTATTGAATTTATTAAACGAGTTGAGGAAAAGGGATAAAATGCGAGGCTTTGCCGAGCATTTTATCCCTTTTCCTAAACGAGTTTAGTAAATTCAATGATACATGAGCAAGAATGCAAGATTCTATTTATCATATGAGATTTAAAACGCATTTTATTCACGATTGTTTAAAAAAAATGTCAATATTCCGCCATTACTAAACGCGACGTCGTACATGTAACGTAACGGGGCGTATCAAACTAATTTGCATATTTAATCCACTAGTGGATTATCAATTTTCTTACATGGCGTTCTTACACTCTCGGACGCGACGTCATATGATAAAAAAGGGTTATCCTTTGGAAGCAAGGAATACACCACAGAACGAGAAGATATGGAGTGTGCATGTTTAATGGGCCAGACTAGCTAGTTTCGGCCAATAAGGCTTCATCAGTGACCCTCAAATATTTTCAAAATCCACAATGGAATCAATGATCGCCAAGGACAAGAAAATATAAACTACACTATGGTGTAGGGCAGGGAGACTTTTAACGGCCGCCACACATTCCCAGACACCAGCTGTAGTGACGTTAAATATGTTCTATAAAAGGTTTATCCTTTGGAAGCAAGAAATGCACCCCAGAACAAGAAGATATCGAGTGTTCATGTCTTTTTCTGGGCCAGACTAGCTAGTTTCGGCCAATTAGGCCTCATCAGTGACCCTCAAATATTTTCAAAATTCCACAATGGAATCAATGATTCCAATAAATCCCACTTTATATAGATAAAAGTGGGGCGTACGGTGGTTGACATGATCTGCCTTATTTTATCTCAAAAACATAGAATTTGGGTGCTCGTTAGAACTGCATCATCGAGGCGGTTCTAACGAGCACCCAAAATCTATGCTGAAAGAAGAAATAAGAAAATGTTGTTTTTACTTATTAGTAATATTTGTCATTTCTGACACCATGTTGGACGTCATTATTTCACATGGACATCTTTTTCTAATGACCATTTCTACTCTAAAACGCAGAGGCGATTCTTAGGAGCACGAACACTTTGTTTGCTGCAAAAGTAACAACTACAGATAAAGCGAATACGGTTAATTCGTTTACTATGGTCGTAATTCGAACTCACTCTTGGGTTCCTTGGGAATCGACCATATAGCTCCATAACTCCAGATATTCATCTGTTTAGGTTACTTTATGACTGTTTAGAAACCCCCGTGTCGTAGTGGTTATGCTACTCGCCTCATTAACCGGAGATCGTGGGTTCGATTTCGGACTTCTCCAGACTTTCGTAGATGTCTTTAAACCGCGGTCCCGTCTCCGTATGACCTTTGCTTTTGGTGGGTCGTAAAACTAAAACACATACACGTAAATAATTTATGGTTGTTTGTTTGATTTTATCTTTAAAAGCTATGTTTTGTGTAATAAATGAGGCGGTTCTACTGAGTACACACAAGATACATTTACATAACAAAAAGTCGAAAGTATATCGTAAGGTACGGGCCTCCATGGTCTAGTGGATAAGAGCGCTGCCCCTTAATCATTAGCTCTCTCACCGCTGTGGGTTCGAACCTCGCTCGGGTCACATGTGTGACGCCAAGTTCTGCAACGGAAGGTCGGGTGGTTTTTCTCCGGGTACTCCGGTTTTATCCCACCCCTGATAAACGATCGGCTCGATGTGAATGAAATAATCTTAAAAAGGCCGTAAAACCATGACCCCCAAAAATATATCGTAAGGTCATCCCCGGTAGCCTCAAGACCTAGCAGTACTACCCTAATGATCCTAAGTATTGGGCGAGATTGGCCTAAGCAAACAGTGCAGACCCGGATCAGACTGCTTCTGAAGGAGCAGTCTGATCAGGGTCTACACTGTTTGCCATTCCGTCAGCACCTTTTGGACACCTTGCTGGATCATGAAACAGATTTGTTAAAATTTTAGGAGAATTAAAACCAAGGTTTCAAGTTGTCCGAAATTTAAGGATTTTCACGGTGACCATCAATTGTTCGAATAACGCGGTCTCGAACAAAATTTCATAGTCTCGAATGTGTTCGAAATATTGAAGTTCGACTGTATGTCTAAGTGAGTGAGTGTTTCAGTTTTACGTCCCACCAACAGCTAAGGTCATACGGAGACGGGACCTCGGTTTATAGACTCATCCGAAAGTCTGGAGAAGCCCGGGATCGAACCTGCGTCCCCTGGTTTACAAGGCGAGTAGCGTAACCAGACTGTATGTCTAAAAATCATCGTTTGTTTTTGATATCTGAATACAAAAGGGTGTGTTTGAAATTTATTATTTGTTAGATGGATTGCTACTCGACACCATTTCAAACAACAACAAAAAAAAAAAAAAAAAAAAACATGTATTATGCAAATGCATGAAATAGAGGGTATTTGATTTGTTTCCGTCTAAGATCGATTTTTATTTCACCGAAAGAACACCAAAAGAAGTATTTTCACGAGTAGCGAAACCACCAGTGAAAATACTTATTTTGGTGTTCATAGGTGAAATTAACAATCAAAATATGCTTTAACCCATTTTGTACCGGAAACCCCTAAAGAGATACTTGGCAAACAGTGCAGGCCCAGATCAGACGCCGCAGAACGCGGCGTCTGATCAAGGCCTGCACTGTTTGCTAAAAGTTCAGTCATTTTCCTAATCAATTTTGAAGAAAAAACAACCTGACACCCTAAATTTTGAAATGGACTCAAGCTATATATGAGGAGGAAGATTCCATCTGGTACAAAAAGGGTTAAACTGTAATTATTAAAAAAGCGTCAGCTGTGCCAATGGGAAACAGGTGATTTCACGTCGATTTAGATAACAGGGTATAATATGACTGAAAGTTTGCACATGGAAACAGCTTGGAACGTTACTTTATTAAATCGTTCACTTGAAATTTGCATTCAAATAATGTCCGCAGTTGCTAAGTTCGTCTCGCGTCGCGTGCATTATTTACGTTGTGTAGGTGCAAAAAGTGGCGTTGTTTTTCGATGATACATCGAATATTCACAAACAGTGAAAATAAAAATCTTATTTTCACTGTTTGAAAAATTGATAATATCGATTTCGATTTCAATGAGAAATTTCCATATTTCATTGAAAAGCATATAAGAAGAGAATCATATTTCACAATCATCACAAAAACACGTCTATATAAATTTGACTCCTTTGAACCCCACTTTTTATATAGTAAAACTGGGGTTTACAGGGGTTAACTTTATTTTTCTTATTTTTGCTCTAAAATATAGACTGTGGGTACTCGTCAGAACCGCCTCGATGAGGCGGTTCTAACGAGTACCCACAATCTATATTTTGAGCAGAAATAAGAAAAATATCACAATTTTTCATCTTAAAATTTTCGCTTTTTCGGCACTAAAATTTAGAATGCATTTGTATAGGCGTGTTTTCGTAATCATGTATACCCGTCAAACGACCATGTTTGATTTGAGGTTTACGTCCACGACAACACTATATAGGTCACTTTATAGAGGCTGCGTCCGATTTTGTTGGACGTTTACCCAACATTGAGATGAAATGCCATCTCAAGCCCTGTCGTCCAATGAAACCAATGAACGTGCTTGAACGGTCCGACTCGCACCACTTTGTCTGAGCAGGCTAAGACCTTCCAAGCGGTTACCCGTACTCATAGCTCTGCGTGGAAACACCATGCAGTCCCGTCTATTTCTCCAAGCCCCGATGGGCGGGGGCTGGAAAATCCCAATAGATTCTGCACATAACGCTACTCAAAATCTATTTATCATTAATAGCGCACTTTTTTATTATTAAAAAATGTATGAAGGGTATCATATTTCACGATTTTCATTTTAAAGGGTTTGTGCTAAAATAAAATTTAAAACTCGATTTTAATTTCCTCAACACGTTTTCAATACCCTTCTAAGCCCACTTATAGAAGCCTCAGTGGTGTAGTGGTTATGCTACTCTCCTTGTAAATCAGGGTTCGCAGGATCGATCCCGGGCTTCTCCGGGCTTTCGGATGAGTCTTTAAACCGAGGTCCCGTCTCCGTATGACCTTAGCTGTTGGTGAAACGTAAAACTCAAACACTCACTCTAAGCCCACTTTCATGTACAGCAAGAAGAGTTATTATAATATAATAGTATTACTAGACAATAAGATGAATTTCCAATAGCAGAACATAATAAACATTTTAAGTCTTTGCTAGATGTTGAAAATATTTATTTCTATCTTGGCAGAAAAAACTATCGCAAAGTCCCAATCTCATGCATCATGAAAGCACGCCTATATAAATTTTAATCCCCTTAAACCCCACTTTTATATAGTAAAACTGTGTTTTGCAGGGCTATACATTATTTTGTCTTATTTCTGCTCAAAAGCATAGATTGTGGGTACTCATTAGAACCGCCTCGTCGAGGCGGTTCTAATGAGTATCCACAGTCTATGTTTTGAGCAGAAATAAGAAAAATATCGAAATTTTTCATCTTAAACTTTTCATTTTTTGGTGGTAAAATTTACAATGTATTTGTATAGGCGTGTTTTCGTAATGATTGAAAAAGGTAGACATTTGCATATATTAAGGGAATACAGATTCTGTCCTTTTTGTTTAGAGTGCAATACTTATTCGATAGAAGACGAGTTCCACATTTTTATGTTGTGTCCTATGTATGACGAGCTTAGAAATATGTATTTTCATCCGTCTTCGAAGAGAAATATAACAGCATTTCAGCTTTATTTGTTTGTTTGTTTGTTTGTTTGTTTTACTTGAGGTTTAACTCCCTGTCAACACTGTAAAGGTCATTTTGGAGACGTTGCTTCCAATTATGTAGGACTTTTACCAGACATTGAGATGAAATGACATCTCAAGCCCTGTCGCCAAATGAAACTAATAGGGTTTATAGGCATGGGAGGTCCGACTCGTGCGCACCGCTTTGCCTGGGCAGGCTTAAATCCTCTAAGCGGTTTACCAGTGCTCAAGTTTGGGTCGGATTCAGCTCTGCGTGGAAGCATCATGCAGCCCATATATTTCTTTAAGCCCCGATGGGCGGGGGCTGATTTCAGTTTTATAACATAATGAAAAGCCAAGATGTTCAAGCTGTAACTGCAATCTCAAAATTCTTGGTTAGTGCATTTTCACCTAGGAATGTATACCATTCAAATTAAGTGCATCACAAAACATGCCTATATAATGCTGACCCCATTGAACCCCACTTTTATACAGTGAAACTCAGGTTTACGGGGGTATATATTATTTTTCTCATCACGTTAACAAGACCGTGAAATGAAGAATCCCCCTAAACCCCACTTTATATAGAGAAAACTGGGGTTTACGGGGGTATACATTATTTTTCTTATTTTTGTTCCAAGACATAGGTTGTGGGTACTCGTTAGAACCGCCTCAATGAGGCGTTTATAACGAGCACCCACAACCTATGTTTGCAGTATTTATAAGAAAAATATCACGGATTTTCATCAGAAAAATGGCCATTTTGGAAAAGTGAAAAATTGCACTATGTCGCACGGTTGTGTTATCGTAATGTTATTTCGGCTCTTATCAGTGTGGGTTGTCTGTACTCCTTTTGGCCGCCGCGAACGAGTGCCCACGATCTGTATTTTGGGCGGGAGTGGGATGATATATCACTATATTTCACCTGAAAATTTTCATTTCCCGGGTAAAATATGCAATGCACATGCATTTGAATAGGTCATCACGAAAACATGCCTATAATATTTTGATACCCTTTAACCCCACTTTTATAAAGTAAAACTGGGATTTGCAGGGGTAAACCTTATTTTTCTTATTTCTGCTCTACATATAGATTGTCGGGGCTTGAAGAAATACATGGGCTGGATGATGCTTCCACGCAGAGCTGAAACCGATCGCACACGAGTACTGGTAACTGATTTACAGAATCTAAACTTGCCCAGGCAAAGCGGTGCGAGTCGGTCTATGCTTAAAAAACATTTTTGGTTTCATTGGGCGACAGGACTTGAGATGTCATTTCATCTCAATGTCGGGTAAAAGTCCCACAGAATTGGAAGCAACGTCTCCAGAATGACCTATACAGTGTTGACGTGGACGTTATAAACCTGAAATCAAACAAACAAACATATAGATTGTGGGTACTCGTTAGAACCGCCTCGATAAGGCGGTTTTAACGGGTACCACAATTTACTCATAGGCAATAAAATATATGTGTGGCGTAAATGAATATTCAGCAAGATAAGGATTAAATCAATTTTAACGGAAAATGCTGCAAATTATCAGGAAATGGTTGTTCTTATTTATGATGCCTCATGTGTGTAGAAAGGGAGACGTTGGGACGCAAATCGGCATTCCAATACGAAAACACGCCTATATTAATACATCGTAACTTTTATCGCCAATAAAATGAGAATTTTGAGATGAAAAATTGTGATATTTTTCTTATTTCTGCTCAAAATAAAGATTGTGGGCACTCGTTAGAACCGCCTCATCGAGGCGGTTCTAACGAGTACCCACAATCTATATTTTAGAGCAGAAATAAGAAAAATAAGATTTACCCCTGTAAACCCCAGTTTTACTATATAAAAGTGGGATTGAAAGGGGGTCAAAGTTATATAGGGATGTTTTCGTGATGAGTAAAATGAAAACTTACTTTTGCCCCTAAGCTTATATTATATGGAATCTTCCTCCCTTTACAGATCTGTATATACATGTAGCAGGAGTCAATTTAAAAAAATAGGGGTGTCAGGTTGTGTTGTCCTTAAAAATTGTTTGGAAACTGAGTGAACGTTTTGCAAACAGTGTAGGCGCTGATCAGACGCCGCGTTCTGCGTTCAGTTTAGAGACGTTGCTTCCAGCTATGTGGGACTTTTACCCGACATTGAGATAAAACGACATCTCAAGCCCTGCCATACAGCATGGATGGGCCGACTCGTACTACTTTGTCTGGGCATGCTTAGACCTTCTAAGCGGTTCACCAGTACTCATGTGCAGTACAGAATAGGTACAGATTAGGTTAAACCCCACCGCATTCGGCAACATGCGATCGCGAAGTTTGATCACAAAATGTTTTTTAGACCAGTCTCTCCCCTCTGCTGATTTCAGAATGTCAAGTATCAGTTTCTGGCGTCAGAAGTTAGCCTCATATGCATGTTAGATGGTTAGGCAAACCGACTAGGTCGACATGACCGTTGTAGAGTTGTATGGTCCAATAAACTCCTAAACAGCACCCCAAACAGATTTAATTACGGAACATCGCAAAATCAATGTGCCAGTCGGATGTGCGTCTGACTGGTGATCAGGAGGACGCGGGTTCGATACCTGCCGGGGTCGACAACATTATTTCATGGAGATTAACTTAGTCGTGAAATCTGTTTTACGGTCATTCTCCCCCTTCCGCTGATTCAAGAAGGGCAGTTGTCAGTTTCTGGCGAAAGAATGTGCACTATACTGGTTAACCACTTGCTTATGAAATAGAATTGAAGGAAATGATCAGGAATCGATACAATTAACCTACAGTTCAACCAGAGATACTAAAGTGAAAGAACACAAACACGAAATGGAAACATCAACAGCGGAAAGCCAAAAGGACAGTTACTTTACCACAAAATGACCGATTGGCTATCCAAAACAAAACGATACAAGCAATACACAAACTCAAAGACAAGCCATATCAAAAATAAACCGTGACAGAAGAACCGCCTTGGAACGGTCAGTGAAACGATTTCCACTGGGGGTGGGGTGCTTAAATCGATTTTACGTGGCCACAATCCTCACCATTACGTCCTTATAAACCTGCCAAACTGACCGGCTCAACATGATCTAAATAGTGTTGACTGGGCCGTTAACCTGTGATAAAAACAAACACAATCAATATATGGATGTACGTAGAAATATAAAATGAAAACTGATGTATCGAAAATGCGATAAAACGACAATAAATAAAAAATACTGAGTGAAATACGACAACACATCCGGGCGACATTGTGCTTTTTCCACATCGCCAAAATGACAACTTTTCTGATATAAAGCCATAAATAGTTCTTAGTTATACTGCACACATAGGCTGAGGGTGCTCGTTAAGACCGCCTCATTGAGGCGGTTCTAACGAGTGCCCAGAGCAGAGATAAAAAAAAAAATAATTGTACCCCTGTAAACCCCAGTTTTCTATATATAAAGTGGGATTTAAGGAGTGTTCATTTCACGGATTTGTTCACGTGATGTAAACAATGAACTAAAATTTTCAATATAAACGACCGCAGCTGTATAATACATAAAACATGAGCCTATCTGTTGTTCCATAGAAAAGGAAACATATTTAAAATCTATAATTGTGATTTCAATGTCATTATCATTATACATTCATGTGCTCATAACCCTAGAACAGGCATTTATCAGATGTTTACATATTTTTCTTATTTCTCACCACGAAAACACGCCTATATAATTTTAACCCCCTCGAACCCTACTTTAATATAGCGAAACTGGGGTTTACAGGGGTAAACCTTATTTTTCTGATTTCTGCTCTAAAATATAGATTGTGGATACTCGTTAGAACCGCCTCGATGAGGCGGTTCTAACGAGTACCGACAATCTATATGTTGAGCAAAAATAAGAAAATATCACAATTTTTCATCCTAAAATCTTCATTTTTTCGGCGATAAAGGTTACAATGTATTGGTATAGGCGTGATTTCGTGATGTTGTCCAAACATAAATTGCCATTGCTCGTTAGAACCGCCACGATGAAGCGGTTCTAACGAGTACCAACAATAAATGCTTTGAGCAAAAATCAGTAGAATAATGTATATCCATGTACATCCACTTTCCTCTATATAAAGTTGGGTTCAGAGGAGTGTTCATAGCACGGACGTGTTAATTTGAGATCAAATAAAAAACAAAGTGTTAAAACATGCAAAAGAAATGGGAAATAGTAGTTTTATATACTTGTGTAATAATGTCAATAGGTTTCATGATTTTTTCGATGTCATGGATGGATAATAAGTCATTGATCATATCAGATTCGCTCAGACTGAATATAGGAAATACAAGGAATCATTCCCAACAGAAACGCTGATCAAAGAAACGAACTGAAAATTTTAGCAAACTGGAAAACAACACTGCAAGTTACAAGGTAAATCAGTTTTCACTAATAATGAGGGGTATGTTAAAAGATGTGGGTTAATTTAATGAAAATTAGAGTTGTAAGGGTAAATGTAATGATAAAAGACACGTACATGTATAATAATAACTGTTATGAAAAATGAGGATTATAAGGATAAATTTAATGAAAAAAATGAGGGTAATAAGGGTAAATTTTAAACAAAATGAGCGTCATAAGGGCACATTTAATGTATAAACGAGGTTTATAAGGGTGAATCTTGAACAGAATGAGGGTTAAAAGGCTAAATGAAATCAAGAATGAAGTTTATAAGGGCAAATTTAATACAAAATGAGGGGCATATGGGCAAATTTAATGAAAACTAAGGGTGATAAGGTAATAAGGGTAAATGTAATGAAAATTGAAGGTCAAATTAATGCAAAATATGGTCATTAGGGACAATTGAATGAAAAATGATGGGCTTTAAGGGTAAATTTGCTGAAAATGAGGGTTATAAGCCTTAAGATAAATTAGTGAAAAAATAGGGTTGTAAGGAGGACATAGAGAAAAATGAGGCTCATAAGGGAAAAAATTAAGTTAAAGTTTGTCACACATGTATCTAACCCAAACATAAATTATGGGTACATGTCAGAATCGCCTCAACATTGCGAAAAATGCCTATTCAATTAAATTAGAAATTTTACCACAAACCTACCCCCCCCCCCCCCCCCCCCACACACACACACACTAAAAAAAATCAGATAAAAATTCTGATATTTTTTTTAAATTTCTGCACAAAACGAGTACCCACAATCTATGTTTTTCTGAGCAGAAATAAGAAAATAATATATACCCGTGTAATATAAAAATGGGGTTTATGGGGGTCAAAATTATATTGGCGTGTTTTCGTAATGATCCATCACGTGAACAAGTCCGTGAAATGAAGACCCCCCTAAACCCCACTTTATATAGAGAAAACTGGGGTTTACGGGGGTATTCATTATTTTTCTTATATCTGCTCCTAGACATAGGTTGTGGGTACTCGTTAGAACCGCCTCAATGAGGAGGTTCTAACGAGCACCCACATCCTATGTTTTGAGTATTTATAAGAAAAATATGAAGGATTTTCATCAGGAAAGTAGCCAATTTGGAGATATGAAAAATGCACTATGTCGTACGGGCGAGTTATCGTAATGCAACGCCGTTGAGCGACCGCCGTGTCCAATACAAGAGGCGAAATGTGAAGAAATAGATTGTTTGTTTGTTTGTTTGTTTTCGAGTTTAACAACCCATTCAACACTAATTTAGGTCATTTTTAGCCGGTCAGTTTACATATCCTGGGCAAGCTTATACGTAAGCGATTAACCAGTGCAGTGCGCGAAACTGACAACTGCCCTTCTTGAATCAGCGGAAGGGATATAATGACCGTAGAAAAAAATTCATGATCAATCTCCACGAAACAATCTTTCCGACACCGGAAGGTATCGAACCCGTGTCCTCCTGATCACCAGTCAAACCCGCATCCGACTGAGCTACCGCGGCCGGCATGAAGAAATATATAGGGAAAGTTCGGTTTAAGTTTCATTAAAAAATCTGCGAATGAATACAATATTTTTGCTGGAAAATTAAGACACTGTATTTATTCACAAACATTCTTTCAACTGACAACTGCCCTTCTTGAATCAGCGGAAGGGAGAGAATGACCGTAGAACAGATTTCATGATCAATCTCCACGAAAGAATGTTGCCGACCCCACCAGGTATCAAACCCGCGTCCTCCTGATTACCAGTCAGACGCGCATCCGACTGAGCTATCGAGGCCGGCTCAAAACTTTGCTATACCTTTTGCCGATCGTTTCAGGCTCCTGTCAAAATGATTAAAATATATAGTGAAACGTCTGTTTTTCTAAGGTTCTATGAGTAAAATGTGGAAATAAGTAATTTTAATAATATATTAATATTGTTTCTGCTGGAATCAACGTGTGGTCTTATGATGAATAATTTGGATTTATTTTAAGAAAATAAAACAAAAATTGATGTGTCATTTTGGCATATCTTTCACGGGGGTATTGTTTTTTTTTGTATTTTTTCTTCTTCTTCTGAAATTCGGATTTGAAATTATTCCATTATCTTTCTTGATATTAAATTATTGGATTATTGGATTATATATCTTGATCGGCGTGGAATTTCAAAGTCCCATACTGAGTCAGTGCATACAAGCATCCAAAGTCTATGTGTGCCCTGATACAACTCTCTATCTCTCTCTCTATCTCTCTCTCTCTCTCTCCTCTCTCTCTCTCTCTCTCTCTCTCTCTCCTCTCTCTCTCTCTCTCTCTCTCATAGGTTAATTAACATACATGTATATCCATCCAAATTAATACTAAATTCTGGCGAAAGTATGTACAATGTCCACTGTACTTGTTTACCGCTTATGTAAAAGTCTGCCCAGGAAAGTTTTGGTAAAGTAAAATGGTATTTTTCTTATTTCTGCTCCAAAATATTGATTTTGGGTACTTGTTAGAACCGCCTAAGGCGGTTCTAATGAGTACCCACAATCTATATTTCAGAGCAGCAATAAGAAATAATTTACAAGTTTGCATCTTAAGTGTTCGTAAAATTCGCAGGGTATTTGTGTAGACATGTTAAGGTAATGACTGTTTAAAGTTCCGTCAATTGCACGACCCGCAGAAAAAGCGACCGACTGAAGTCGGTAGATTTTCTAAGAGTGTCCTAAAATCACCGTGTCATTCTGTCAGTCTGTCCGTCCGTAACCCGTTTGTGAAAATTGGTGATAGTGACTTAACCGCTTGGAATATTTAAACAACTTTTGGCATACTGATAGATATCAATGAGATCTAACCAATGAACTTCCGAAATATTACATTCCATTTAGTATAGCCTCGCCGAGGCCAAAATGTGAAAATTTTCAAACTGCTTCTCCTCGGAAACCGTTGGGCCGATTGAAGTCAAATTTCATATGGAGCCTCTATGGGATGGGGGAAACAAAAATTTGCTCATGGGGTCAAGGTCACATGACCAAAATGGCCGCCAAGCCATATATGGTAAAAACCCTTCAAAAATAGTCTTCTCCAGAACCACTGGGCAGATTTCCACGAAACTTGATAAATAGCATCTGGGACGTAGGCCCATCATAAATTGCTAAACTTGTGACCCTGGGTTAGTTTAAACGTTTATTTATTTGTATAATACATGGTATACATACATACAGATAAATCAACAAAGACAATATTATACAATGCCTTCGTCTAGAGCTTGACAGAAAGTATTGTACATATCAGTTAGCTGGTTTACAGTAGAATCACCCGGTACAAAGCCAGACTGTAATGGCGTTATTATGGCATTTTCTCGAAAAAAGTTAAAAATATATTTGTGAACGATTTTTTCAAGAACTTTTCCGATAGTACTAAGGAGAGATATTGGTCTATAGTTGGACACTTCGGAAGGATCGTCTTTTTTGAAAATAGGAGTAACGTTGGCTTGTTTCCACATAGCTGGAAATCTACCCTTCTCAAGACAGAAGTTATAAAGATCTTTTAGAGGGGATGTTAGAGGCTCGGCAAGATCCTTGAGAATTTTATTACCAATAAGGTCAGGGCCTGACGCCTTGCCTGTGGGTAGTGACGAGAGTATAGATTTCACATCTTCTCTTGTAATAAAAATAGACTCGAGTTTGTTGTGTGTTGTATTTGATGCTTGTGGTAAGGACGCGTTAACTTCATCCAAAATTGTTTGTTGTGTAAAAAAATCGTTAAGTAGGTCGGCTTTTTCTTTGTCGTCACAAATAATAATGTTATCGGCTTTCAGTGGAGGTATAGAAGATTGTTGTTCTGGTTTAATGAAATTTTTTAATGTTTTCCACCAATCCTTTTGATTTATATTGGGATCTTTAAGTTTATTCTTTAATTTGTTGAGTTCATCGTCTTTAGCTCTTCGAATAAAAGAAGTTACCTGGTTTCTGACTTGTTTGTATTTATTAAAATCTTGCTCTTGTTTTGTTCTTTTGTACTTATCATATAGGCGTTTACGTTTTCTCATAAGTTTCTTTATATCATTAGTCAGCCATGGTGGATCGGATTTGCGAATATGTATCGTTTTATTTGGAATATGTTTGTTTACAAGATTCAAGATCACATCGGTTACATTTTTAGCATAGATATCTACATCGTCGTCCTTCAGTGAATTCCAGTTGGTTTCATTTAGTTTGCGGGAAAGTGTTTGGTAATCGCCTCTATGATATAAATAAATTTGTCTTGTGTAAGTTGGGGATGTGATTTTGTTAAAATTATATGCACAATATATAGGACAGTGATACCTTATGTTTTGATCAGGAAAGGGCTCACCAACGCCACTCAGAACAACCCTGTTCTTGTTTGACACCATAAATAGGTAAATAATTGATTCGGAGTTCTCTGTATAGTGCGTGGTTTCAGTTATAATTTGGTCCAAGTTAAAATGCTGGCATAAATCATTAATTTTCCTATGGGACGTTTGTTTTGATACATCAAAATTAAAATCTCCTGTTATTGTTACATTTGAAATATTAGTATCAAATGCTAGCCCGAATGAGTCCTCAATGCATGTGTAGATTGCGTTATTTGAATTAGGAGGTCTATAAAACGTACCCAACAACTCTTTCCTGTTATGAATACAAATTTCAACCCATACACATTCAATTTGCGGAAGTTCAAGGTCAGGTCTTCTACGGGAAAAAATAGAATCACGCACATATACACAAATGCCTCCATGGTTATCTCCCATGCGATCACGACGATATAAGCTAAATCCATTTATTTTTATTGTTTCATTAGGTACTCTGTTATCTAACCATGTTTCCGTGAGGCAAATAGCATCAAAATTTCGTAATTCAGACTCTATAACGTCTACTTTGTTAGTTAGGCTCTGAATATTATAGTGAACAATAGAAAATTTGCTGTTGAGGGTAATTTCTTGAAAAGCAGGTTCAGAGGTCGATGAATTCAAAGACTCATCTAATGGTCCGGGGTTTTTCTCTATGCCCCCTATTAGTAGCATTGCTATGATGACAAGAAGATCAAAATAGTTAAGATACTCTAGACCTTTAGCCTTAGCTTGGCGACAATAATGCAACCCTATCCGTATCCTGTAAATTTGAATTTCAATCATGTTATGCAATCAATTAGGGCACGAAATAGTTTCTTTGGAACGGATAGGTTGCGTTGATTTATAACATTTCCTAGGATAATTGAAACATGTACATGGTTTCCCCCGTGGAGCGCTGAGGCGACGTTGATTAGTTTACATGATGGAAAAACATAAAGGAACATATACATAATCAAAAACATAATGATACTAGCAGAGGAAGGGGACTAAAATGAACATTTTTGGTGATTACAACTTGTTGGATGCATATAAGTGTCTGGAATCCTAGAATTCTCTCTTGTTTTACTGAGTCAAATTGAACATATATTTTGTTCAAGATGGTATTACTTTAATGGCTGCTGTGTGGCTGGCATTTTACTGACAAGTAACGTGTATATTACTAGCTTTCTTTAGCGAAACTTCCACCGTTGCATTAATAACTTACAATACTATAATTATGACTATTATGCGATGAGATAAAAGCTGAAATGGCTATTCTGTAAGAAGCAGGTGGCTTCAATAGCTTCACATGCATATGACAAACTTATTACTGGCATGGCTGTAAATACCAGAAACAAAACCAACAAGGAAGTATCGTTGAAGACAAAGTGCCAACACACATTACTACATTGTTGCAAAGGATATATTTCTCTTACAATGACTATTTTACCATGATCATGAAGGAAATTTTGTTTCCATGTCTGTTACATAAGCCTATCTATCCTATCTCAGACATAATATTGTCCTGACATACAAATAAATTTACGAGTCGTAATGTGCATACATGATACTGACATCTAAATTATGAGCCTGAAACATTTGTGGCACTGGCATGAGCAGTGCATTACAAAACAAATTGTTTACGTGACAATTCACATAAATGTCGAGTTATTTTACATGGTTATTTTATGTCAGGTAACTTACTGACCCTGGGTTGACCTTGACCTTCATTGTGCTTAGGTCAAACTTTTACACATATGCTTTTGTATTGGAAAAGTGAGAATGCATTTTATCCTGCAAACGATTCAGAATACAGTACTAAAGTATAAGATATATTTTTGCTCCTTACGATAAGGCGCATTTATTGGGAGAACCGTTTTAGGCCCAGGTCACATGACCAAAATGGCCGCCATATCCATATATGGTAACACTCATAAAGCTAAAAGCATCAGGCGGGTCGTGCACTTCAGCTGAAGCACTGGTTTTCAAATAAATTTTGAAGAAAACACAAATTGACACCTGAAAATTTTGAAATAGCCTCCTGCTTTATATAAAGAGGAAGATTCCATTTGGTACAAAAAAGGGTAATGTCATATCGAGCCGGTCATTTTTTCATATGCAAGGTTTTCCTAGGCCGGCTAATGCAGAACAGGACTACAAGAATCTTACATGGGTGTGAGGGGGGATGGAAAAATCCGTCCCGAGAGTCACTGTTCGGCATCACGAGGCCTAGTTTAAACATATTTTATTGCATCCTCTAAACAACGAGGCCTGCTGAGTGATGCCGAACTGGCACCCCAGGGGTGGATATTTCATGGAATAATTTACACCACATGACAAAAATAAGTCCATACAATACTGGTCCCTTAAAAACACCACTTGTATATAGTAAAACTGGGGTTTACATGTGTTTATATTATTTTTCTTATTTCTGCTCCAAACCATGGATTGTTGGTACTCGTTAAAGCGCATCGGAATGGTGGTTCTTACAAGTACCAACAATGTTTGTTTTTCGAAAAAACAAAACAAAACAAAAAAAAAAAACAAAAAAAAAAAAAACAAATAAGAAATATCATATTTTTTTTCTGATTGGGTCCAAATTTTATCTGTAGCTTCTTTTGGCGTAGGACTTCCATGGTTAATTAAAATACGTGGCTGCCAGTGGGCAGTGCTCCCTGAGCTCTGGTGAGCATGGTGGCCCATGGGCCATTTGATTTTAGGCATAATGCTCATTTTACTGGTTGCCATGTCAACCAAAATGAAAAGAAAAACATTTTAAAAGATTATCTCCTCAGAATCAGTATGCTCTATGAGGCTGCGTCTTTTTGAAAATATTAACCATATTTGCCGTTTCAGGATTTATGTTTTTTAATGAAATCTGGCTCTTTAGTTTGGTTGCTATGGCAACTTAGAGTTTCCATTGACTTATAATGAGGAAAATTGAAAAATGGAATTAAATGTACATGTAACTGCTACGCCTTTCCAGATATTTTGACACAATTTTCCTGGAAATATTTTTAAGCAATCATCTTTAGGCCAACTGGTCACTTTTATTGGTTGCCATGAAAACCAAAATCCTCCTAAAAATAGAATAAAAACACTCTTAAAAATCGTCTTCACAAAATTCATAAGCTCTATGAGGCTGAGACTCTATGGAATTCTTAAAGGTATTTGCCTGAACTGGTTTTGTGTTTTGTATGTAATTTTACTCTTTAGTTTGGTTGCTATGGAATCTTAGAGTTTCTATAGATTTGTATCGGGGAAAATTAAAAATTTGCATTTACTGCCAAGCCTTAATAGATATTTTGGCAAAACATTCATAGAAATATTTTTGTAAACATTTGATTTTAGGCCTACTGCTCATTTTATTGGTTGACATTGGAAACCAAAAAATAAAAAAAATAGAAAAAAATAAAATAAATAAAAACAATCATCTCCTCATAAACCATATGCTCTATGAGGCTGAGGCTTTTTGGAAATATTCACCATATTTGCCTTTACAGGTTTTATGTTTTTATGCAATTTGGCTCTTTAGTTTGGTTGCTATGGGAAGTTAAGAGTTTCCATAGACTTATAATGGGGGAAATTGACAAATGACTTTTACACCTTTCAAGATATTTTTAAAACTGTCATAGAAATGTTCCTTAAACAATGTTCTATCTGCCTTATGATTTTAAGTCTAATTGGTTGCCACAGATGGTTGTCAGTTGTTGTTTGTTGTCTTGCAACAACACATTCAAGAGACATCAGTTCTCTGAAGCCCCCAGACTGATTGGGTCCAAATTTTATCTGTAGCGTCTTGGGCGCATGGCTTCCATGGTTAATTAAAATACATGGCTGCCAGTGGGCAGTGCTCCCTGAGCTCTGCCGAGCATGGTGGCCCATGGGCCTCTTGCTTTTTGTTTTATACCCAACCACACTGTTCCTGCTCAGGTTTATTTAACAAATACAGTGCACATTCTTTTGCAAGAAAATAAAGACTGCCTTTCTAAAATCAGCGGAAGGGAGGGAATGACCAAAGAAACAAAAACACGATCAATCTCCGCGAAAGGATGTAGCGGGTATACAGATATCATCACGAAAAAACAATTTTACCCCCCTTGAATCCCACTTTTATATAGTAAAACTGGGGTTTACAGGGGTAAAGCTTATTTTTCTTTTTTTTCTGCTCTAAAATATAGATTGTGGGTACTCGTTAGAACCGCCTCGTTGAGGCGGTTCTAACGAGTACCCTCAATCTATATTTTGAGCAGAAATAAGAAAAATATCACAATTTTTCATCATAAAATTTTCATTTTTTTCGGCGATAAAGGTTACAATGTATTAGTATAGGCATGTTTTCTAAATGTTAAAATTTTCGTTTTTTTCGGTGGTAAAGTTTAAAATGTATTTGTATGGGCGTATTTTCGTAATGTGCAGACATAATAATTGCACTAGAATTATTTGAGAATAGTGAAAAAAGAGAAATCGTAATATAAAACTCGTAGTAATTATTGTCAAGTTTTATTTGGTTAACACAAAAAATCAATACCAAAGCAAAGAAGACTCTTTTGTAAAAGGAATATACATGTACAGTTTAAAAACGCACACACACATTAAAAATTGAAAAAAGAAAAAAAAATCCCGGAAGTATGGAGGCATTTAAGGGACTTCTTACATTTTTACCTTCTACTTACAACTTCTCATTACGAAAACACGCCTATACAAATACATTGTAAACTTTACCGCCGAAAAAATTAAAAATTTAAGATGAAAATTTGTGATATTTTTTCTTATTTCTGCTCAAAATATAGATTGTGGGTACTCGGTAGGACCGCCTCATCGAGTATATATAGATTGTGGGTACTCGTAGGAACCGCCTCATCGAGGCGGTTCTAACGAGTACCCACAATCTATATTTTAGAGCAGAAATAACAAAAATACGGTATACCCCTGTAAACCCCAGGTTTACTATATAAAAGTGGGGCTAAAGGGGGTCAAAATTATATAGGCGTGTTTTCGTGATGTCTGCTGAAAATATAGATTGTGGGTACTCTTTAGAACCGCCTCATCGAGGCGGTTCTAACGAGTACCATCACTGTATATTTTAGAGTAGAAATAACAAAAATAAGGTGTACCCCTGTAAACCCCAGGTTTACTATATAAAAGTGGGGTTCAAGGGGGTCAAAATTAGGGGTCATCAGGTGTCGAATTTCATGATTCATCTTCACGATCACTTAGTTCCTCCAACGTCGCAGCCCCCGCCCATAGGGACTTGAAGAAATATATGGGCTGCATGATGCTTCCACGCAGAGCTGAATCCGGCCCGAACACTAGTACTGGTAAACCGCTTAAAGGATCTAAGCCTGTCCAGGAACCGCGGTGCGAGGCGGACCGTCCATGCTAATAAACCCTATTGGTTTCATTTGGCGGAAGGGCTTGAGATGTCATTTCATCTCAATGTCGGGTAAAAGTCCCACAAAAGTGGAACCAACGTCTCCAAAATGACCTTTACAGTGTTGACGGGGACGTTAAACCTCAAATCAAACAAACAAACAAAACACGTCGCCAAGGCAATTCGAAAGTCTTTCAGCATCAAACTTACTATCAGTCATAGAGCCTATTCAGTCATTCTTTAAATGAAGAAAAATCCAGTTTTATAAATTACACATTTGTCGACCAAGCGCGTGCAGAATGATGTTGGTTATTTCCGATGTCTAACTTCAGACGCACAAGAGTCAAACTGATAAATTAATAATGTGTTAACGCGATTATTTACTAGCAACACGGACGACCAGATGCTGCGGTCATCTTGAGTAACGGGTAAGGGTAGATTTACCACAAAAAAGAGAATTTGAACAAGAAATATCTTTAAAAAAAGATATGCGGCGTAGATTTAATTGGAAGGTTGTTAAGAAATATGAGCTACAATAGTGACAGCAACAGTTGTCTAGCTATGAACTGGTTTACTGTATTCAAACAATTCAGATGTCACGCGAGGTAAAATAGCTTTGCAGAGGGCGGTGTCCCGCCTGTTTGAGCTAAGGTCAATGTAAAAGGTCAAGGTTAAAAACATGACCTCATTTCATTTATGATCTCAAGTATATGCACAACAAATAAGAAAACTTTATCATTTACTGTTTTTGAACACAAATTCTAGGGTTAACATTTAGGGTTGTCGCCATGGTGAACGTAAACGCATAGACGGACGAACAAACGGACGAGCAGACAAACGGACGGAAACTTGATCTTATGTGCACCGAACTAAAACTCAAATTACACTTATTCCTTTTCAAAATTAATATAACGTTAATGATATTCGAAAATGTCCATTTTGTGTTAAAATGGAGGACATAAAGTATGCTGAAGACTAATGATACACTGCAACTTTTATTGGGCATATATTGTAAATTAAACATCTGTCAATTTGTAATGCGATTATTACATGTTTTTGTCATGCTTTATCTCGTTATTGGTTTCATTGGGCAAAAGGGCTTGAGGTGTCATTTTATCTCAATGTCGGGTAAAAGTTCCACAAACTTGGAAGCAACGTCTCCAAAATGACCTACACAGTGTTGATGGGAACGTTAAACCTCAAATCAAACAAACAATTCCTTTCGCAGAAAATTCTTCCTTTCGCGAAATGGTTCCTTTCGCTATATAGACCAACCACGTGAAATTAGGTCAAAATAGCTATTCACCGCAGCAGTTTCAGAATTCACTAGAAACACAATTATACATATGACGTATGGTCATCAAAGGACAAGACGGTGAGCAAGCCGAAACTGTATATATTTTTCATTCATGTCTCACATGAAAAAATGAAACATTTCCTAGTTTAAAACTTCGGTAAACTGTCGTGTATTTTTTTAGTAGATTTATTTATGCAAATCATTGACCAATGAAATGGTCATCTCCTTGGACATGTGGTTGTATTGACCAATGGAATAACGAAAAATGTAGGACAAAAGCAAAAACATAACGGCTACGCCGTAAAAACAAAACAAAACAAACACGCACACACAAAAACGAAGGTATTTTGTCAACGATTTAACAATGAAGTTTTATACCCCAGTTCCGGATCAGTTATTTTCGTACATCGTTTTTCACAGAAATGACATACTTTTAACCAAATGATTAGATGCACAAAGTGACTGTATTGTATTTGGAGTCTTTCATTAAAATCAATCAGTCATCTGCTTAAATTTCATCATTATCATCATCATCATCATCACCACCATCATCATCATCATCATTATCATCATCATCATTATCATCATCATCATCATCATCATCAGTATCATCATCATCATCTTCTTCTTCTTCACAAGATGGTGTTGTGTTTTGTCCCCAGTTCCATGAAACTTTTGACCAATTCTCCCCAGTTCTCCAAATTGCTTCCCCCATTTATTACTCACCTTGCTCAGTGAAAACGTGCTTGCTCCCTGACTCCCTTGATTAAATACAGTTCTCCCATGCCCCTTGAAACAATAACATTTTCCCAAAGATCCTCGAAATCCCAGGAAAGGACCTCTTTTCTGTTTCGGGCTAGTCTTATACCAATGCAAACCGCATGCGCAGATCAGTGCAAATCAGAGAAGGGGCCAGAGCCTATTTTCTGTTCCTGGAAAGTCATATGCAAATCAGAGAAGGAGCCGGGCGGCGGTCCAGCAGCCTTTATTACGAAACTCCTATTGAAATAAATTGAAAATTTTACCACCAAAATATTACGATTTTCAAATAAAAAATCTGATATTTTTCATATTTTGACTTTACATCACGTGAACAAGTCCGTGAAATGAAAGTCCCTTACACCCCACTTTGTATAGAGAAAACTGGGGTTTACGGGGGTAAACATAATTTTTCTTATTTCTGTTCCAAGACAAAGGTTGTGGGTACTCATGAGAACCGCCTCAATGAGGCGGTTCTAACGAGCAACCACAACCTATGTTTGCAGTATAAATAAGAAAAATATTATGGATTCTCAATGAGGCGGTTCTAACGAGCACCCACAACCTTTGTTTGCAGTGTAAATAAGAAAAATATGGATTTTCATAAAAAATGGGCCATTTTGGAGATGTGAAAAAAATGAACTATCTCGCACGGGTGTATGTATTATCGTAATGAAATGTAGATAGAACCCTGCCGAGATTGTTCTATCGAGTACCCACAATCAATACTGAGCAGAAATAAGAAACGAAAGGTTTTCACTTTTTTATTTAAAAGTGGGGTTTAATGAGATCAAGTTTATATAGGCAATTTTCTGTGACGAAATTAATAGCTTTGGTTTCCTTGTTCACCTAAATCAGAAGTCACTGATGTGAATTCCAACGACATGATGGTGCAGCTACCGATCGACATTCCTTTATCTTAAATCCAATCAGAGACTGCGCTAACGGCCCGATGCATTACATGGGCATGCGTGCGACTGGCGAAGGCTCCGATCAAACTGCACGGATATACTGACCCGAGCCATGCTCGAATCAAAGCGGTAAGATTCAGCGCTTACCCACTTGGCCACAGAGTCCCGTTAAGTAGGGGGGGTGGTACACCTTCTCAATTAAAGTTTGAAGATAGAATGTCAGGCTACTATTGCAGTCGGATGCGAGTCATAGAGGTGGTCATAGTAGCTTCTGTCAATTGCCGGTGGGTTGAGGTTTCGATCCCTCAACTGGCGCTCATACCCGTTAGGCAACTAAGGATTGTGCAAAAGTAAAATTGCAATGTTTCTTCTGCGCATCATCTATAGATGGTTAACATATCTGTAAAATGCAACTATCCCGTATATTTTTCAAGTGAGAAAAGGCGCGAGTAAATAACAAAATCGTTATTTTAAATTCTTAAAGGGTCATAACTCTAAAAAAAAAACAACAGTAAAACAAGAATTATGACTCTTATCTTCTGCGGGTCGTCTGATTTTGTTTTTAATTTCTGCAAAATTTCATGAGACTATCTCAGAGACTGTGATTCGAACCCACGCACAGATTTATTTATCCCTGATTTTGTCTCCACTATGGTTGTAAAGACGAAAAGTCGCTTCCATTGCTGAGAGAATTAATCATAATCACGATAAAAACAAAATAAAATATCTCAGATAGTTTCAATGTTATGCAGCGGACATGGAAACGTGGTGCACAGACAGAAAGACGGGTCGATAGACCGGGGACAAAACAATATATTTCGACCCCATAGTGGGGTGGGTGTGTGGAAACATTATAACAAATTAATATTTGATGTTTACTGAATGGCATTGAATTGAAACTGCCATATTTTGATCGTTTTCAAATAGCTTTACGCTATTAGATATATCGTGATCCGCAACTGGATACCGTGATCCGCAACTGGGGTTTAACCGTGGTCTCATATTCTGCAATCCTGAACGTCTGCCGAATAAGATTAGGAATAATGATTGTGTGCCTTCTGTAGAGAGATATTTTGGTTTGAAAATGGTATCAAACGTTCTGAGCAGCAAGCAACGCGCATGGCTACAACACTCAACGACGAGTTACTGATCCGGGACTAGGTACTGGACTGTGGTGCATTTTTTGGCTACTTTTCTGATGAAACTCCGTACTATTTTTTCGTATTTATACTGCAAACATAGGCTGTGGGTACTCGTTAGAACCGCCTGAATGAGGCGGTTCTTATAAGTACTCACAACCTCTGTTTTGCAGCAGAAATAAGAAAAATAATGTATACCCCCATTCTTGAACCCCAGTTTTCTCTATATAAAATGGGGTTTAGGAGATGTTCATTTCACGGACTTGTCTCGTGATTAAAGGTGGTCAAGTTTTTGGAGAGTTATTGTATTTGAAAAAGAAAATGAATGACCATGAATCGCACTGTGGCCCCTTTCAACCACGTATACATGTACGAGCACAATATACTTAATCACGGGAACAAGTTTGTGAAATTAATACCCCCGTTAACACCACATTATACAGAGAAAGCTGGAGTTTATTCTTCTAAAAGATATACATGTAGGTCTTCATGAAGTGATTCTAACGAGCACCAACAATCTAAGTTTGGACTAGAAGTAAGATAAAAGGATTGCTTATTTGCAGTCAACTGCACATAGCCAAAAAGCGTTAAAATACATATTTGCAGTTGAGTGCAAACATGGTCATTTGCACTTGACTGGCAATAGCAAAAAAATAACAACAAAAAAAACGTTTAAATGGCTACATGTATTTGCAGTCCACTGCAAATAACCACTTTAACGTTTTCTGGTTATTTACAGTTGACTGTAAATAGCCTTTCTGGCTAATTACAGTTGGTTGTAAATAGCCATTTTAACGTTTTTGGCCTGCAAATAGACTCCATATGAAAAAAAATAGCTGAGAAATACTAAATTTAGTTAAAGAAATGCATTACGAAAACACGCCTATTCAAGTTTATTGATTTTTTTTCCCACCAAAAATGAAATTGTTTGGATAAAATAAATCTATTTTAATTCAAATTTCTGTATGTGTGCCCAGCGAAGACTTAGATCAGATGCGCAGTCTGATCAGACTCTTCGTTGTGCGCTCTAAGGGTAACCAATGGTCCAATGCGCCTTCATGCAGGAAGAAGAGAAGGCACTGGTCACACTATATGGATGTGCAGGCTGATCTGATTCTTCACTGGCCGCACACATGCATAAAGTATAGAAAATGGTGTGCTCCAGCTCATTTTATGTTTGAACGGACCGGAGACAGGTTTTTTCCTGATCGGGCTTCATGTAAATGTTACATGTATTGTTTCTCAGGCTTATACATGACAGATCTATTTTCCTTATTTCCGCTCAAAATATACATTGTTTGTACACCACAATCTATATTTTAGAGCAGAAATGAAAAAATTCTTCATTACAAAAAAAAGCCTATACAATATACAATGTAAATTTTACCGCGGAAAAACGAAAATTTTTAGATGAAGAATTGTGATATTATTGTTATTTCTGCTCAAAATATACATTGTTTGTACACCACAATCTATATTTTAGAGCAGAAATGAAAAAATTCTTCATTACAAAAAAAAAAAGCCTATACAAATACAATGTAAATTTTACCGCGGAAAAACGAAAATTTTTAGATGAAAAATTGTGATATTATTGTTATTTCTGCTCAAAATATAGATTGGGGGTACACGTTCGAGGCGGTTCTAACGAGTACCCACAATCTATAATTTAGAGCAGAAATGCGAAAAATTAGGTTAACCCTAGCTGTAAACTCCAGTTTTACTAAATAAAAGTGGGTTTCAAGGGGGTCAGAATTATCTAAGGGTTCATTTGACGGAATGTACTTTCTGTTCTCAGGTAACATAATCTATAACATCACAGAGCAAGTCACAGCAGATGCAGTACTCAACAAAACAGCGATTCAGCTTGTACAGCCTGGTGGCATCTATAAGCCGCTGCATTGTAAGCCAAACGATACCGTTGCAATTATTGTGCCTTACCGGAATAGATCACACCATAGAGATATACTTTTAAACCACCTACATAATTTTCTCCAACAACAGATGATTGAGTATGCCATTTTTCTGGTTGAACCAGTAAGTACAATTGCACACATTCGTCGATTGTGTTTGGGGCATTTTGTGTCGTCTCCATTACGAAAACACGCCTTTACAATTACATTGTAAATTTTACCGCCGAAAAACTGAAAATTTCAAGATGAAAAATCGTGATATTTTTCTTATTTATGCTTGAAACAGGCGGTTCTCATCGAGGCGGTTCTAATGAGTACCCACAATCTATATTTTAGGGCAGAAATAAGAAAAATAAGGTATACCCATGTTAACCCCAGTTTTACTATATAAATGTGGGGTTCATGGGGGTCAAAATTATATAGGCATGTTTTCGTGATGCCAAGGGGATAACAGAGAAGGCAAAGTGAATGAAAGTTAAGAAGCAGAAGAAATAAAGCTTTCCCCTCCACCCTTACCTGCTGCAAGGACGGCAAGTCTTTCCCAACCAGTGCTTACTAATTAATATACAGCAAAATCCCTATATTAAGATCACCTTTGGGACTATTCAAAAGTGGTTTTGGGTGCTCGTCACAACCGCCTCATTGCGCTGGTTCTATACGAGTACCCACAACCCATGACTTGGAGCAGAAATAAGAACAAATAACAGGTACCCCTGGAAACCCCAGTTTTCTGTACATAAAGTGGGGTTTATGCGGTGTTCAATTCACGGACTTATACACGTGATGGGTTATTTGTACAGCAATGTGTTGCTCCTCTTTAACATTGACACAGTCAACCCTCCGTATACTGATATTCGTTGCTAAAGCTTTATTTAGCCTTAATGCCAAAATTAAAGAGTGTAGTACCCTAAATGTGGATACTCTACTAAAATTATTTAATACTCTCATTCAACCAATACTGACATATGCAAGTGAAATATGGGTCTCTGATTTTAAGCTAGATATTCTTTTCGACAAATACCCATTTGAATTAGTCCATTTAAAATCTTGCAAATTCACACTAGGAGTCCATCATAGAACTACGAACTTGGCAGCTAAGTGCGAGCTAAGCAGGTTCCCAATTTTACTCACAATTCTTAAACTCATGCAAAGCTATTACAAAAGACTTAACCAGCTTCCAAATGACAGGTTGTTACATAAACTATTTGAAACTGATAAAAAGCTGTTCGATAAAGGAAGTAAACCATGGGTTTCAAGCGTCAATGAAACTGAGAAGTTGTTAGGAATACAACATACAGTAGAACTTCGATGGCTCGAACACCGATGGCTCGTTTACCATGGATGGGTCGACCCCATTCTTGAGCCCCTAGCGAAATCCTCTACATAAGAAATAGTGGGGGATAATTAAGGAGATTTTAGTCTTTTATCTTGCAAATGTATGCTGTGTGCACTCATTAGAATCGCCTCGATGAGGCGATTCTAATGAGTACACACAGCATACATATTTATTATAGAACACCGAAAAGATGTCTGAAAGTATCTCGTTTTGCCTCCTGACCGTAACCTCAGTGGCTCGAACTACCCCTGACTCGAACAGATTTTCGAGGTCCCAAAGGTGTTCGAGCCATTGAAGTTCGACTGTATATATCATTTTAGTAAAGATACTTTTACCAACAAATTGATGACCTGTTACAAGGACAAGCTTGACAAAAGTATTGCAAATATGAAGATGTCTACTGGTAGCAAACTACAGCTCTTCAGTCAGTAGTCATGCTTTGAATAGACAAACATTACGTTATTGTAGACCAAAAATCCATAGAGATGCAAGATTTTGTCCTTTTTGTCCAAACAGTGTAGAGTCAGAAATTCATTTTGTAATATTTACATTTCCAGTGTAAAGTCTAATGTAAACCTATAGAAAACAATTGCGTTCATACGCCCATGAACGCATCGAATCACATGATTTTCAGTGACGTTAAGTGACGTCATTCTAAACCATTGTTCTCTACGGGCGTTGATGACGTCAACGCTGCTCCGCTCTTTGTAGAAAAACATCGTGTCATTACGATAACACATCCGTGTGATATAGTACATTTTTCAAACCTTAAAAAAGGCAATTTTTCTTATGAAAATTTGTGATATTTTTCTTATTTATACTCCAAACATAGGTTTTGGGTGCTCGTTAGAACCGCCTCATTGAGGCGGTTCTAACGAGTACCCACAACCTATGTCTTGGAGCAGAAATAAGGAAATTAATGTTTACCCCCGTAAACCCCAGTTTTCTCTATATAAAGTGGGGTATAGGGGGGTCTTTATTTCACGGACTTGTTCACGTGATGAAATGTTTTTTCAGCTTTAACAGTTTGCCCTGCAAGATTTTTTTTCGCCCATTGATGAGGGGCAAATTATGTAAATATAAAAAATAAACTTAATTTTTCTGCTTTTCACGAAAGTATGAACGACAGTGGATCGCGAGCAAAGTTTACATGAACCCCTTCGGGGTTCATTTACTTTGCACGCGACCAACTGCGTTCATACTTCCATGAACTGCAGAAAAATAAATTTCATTTCTTAATTGTATTGCACAAAATACGACATCACACGTTAACAAGACAAATTCATAACAGAAAACATACAAACTTTCAGAACAGATATAGAGTTAATGATATATAGAGGATCTTACATGAGTGTTCATGTATTATTGAATTTATTAAACGAGTTGAGGAAAAGGGATAAAATGCGAGGCTTTGCCGAGCATTTTATCCCTTTTCCTCAACGAGTTTAATAAATTCAATAATACATGAGCACGAATGCAATATTCTATTTATCATATGGCATTTAAAACGCATTTTATTCACGATTGTTTACAAAAATGTCAATAGTCCGCCATTAGTAAACGCGACATCGTAAAGGACGTCGTACATGTAACGTTACGGGACGTATAGATCGTACATGTAACGTTACGGGACGTATCTAGCTAATTTGCATAGTTAATCAACTAGTGGATTATCGAAAATATTACATGACGTTATTACACTCTCAGACGCGACGTCATATGATAAATATTCTAAATCCAAACACTAAACAGCATTGTAAAAATTTAATATCATTTTCAGAAAATGCTGTTGATATAAGAAAACTAAATATTTCAAACAAGTCGAATTAAATGCATGTTGCAGACATGTTGTATAAATGTGTTTCAGACTAAAAACTGTTAATGTATATTAGAACAATTCACATGTATTTTTTAATATATTACATATGGCAGTTTGGGATAACCCTTAGTATATGAGATCTGATCAAAACAAACAGCATTCACGTGAAAAAAAGAATACGCATATTATCACATGAACAAGCCCGTGAAATAAACACCCCCATAAATCCCAATTTATAAAGAGAAAAATGGGGTTTGCAGGGGTATACAATATTTTTCTTGTTTTTGTTCCGGGACATGAGTTGTGTGTGCTCGTTATGGCTGCGTTATTGAGTCGGTTCTGCCGAGCATCAGCAACCTGTGTTTGCTGTATGGGTGAGAAAGGTATCACTGTTTATCAAAAAATGTAGCTATTTTTTAAATATGAAACATGGGAGTGCTATCGTAATGTTGGTTTAGAGCAAATATACTCGACTATTTGTGACCACTGTTTACAAATGGGCCGCGTCAAGCGATTTTGGTACTTATCGCCTATGCGAGCAGCGAAGGTTCAGGCGAGCCTGCGCATCCGCGCAGTCTCGCCAGAACCTTCACTGCTCGCTCATACAAGCAGTGAATCAAGAGGAACCTTCAGACAGAAAGCCATATCCCTGGCCCCTCTGAATGGCTGGGCATGCGCAGTTAAAATTTGTCATGACGGAATGCTCGAAGACACAAATTCGCTTGGCGGGGCTCAAATACCGTCGACCCTGATCTGACTAAGCAATATCTGCTGTCATATGGGGTGTACACCATTTGAATTCAAATCATAGTATTCCATTAAACACAGACTCAGGTTAAAAAATCTGACAACTCGCTTCAGTCTTATTTATCGGAAATAACACCAGTCATAAATGGGCTAACTGATTATTAGCTTCACTTTAAATATGTTCTATAAAAGGGTTATCCTTTGGAAGCAAGGAATACACCACAGAACCAAAAAATATGGAGTGTACATGTTTTCTGGGCCAGACTAGCTAGTTTCGGCCAATTAGGCCTCATCAGTGACCCTCAGATATTTTCAAAATTCCACAATGGAATCAATGATCCCAAAGGACAAGAAAATATAATCTACACTATGATGTAGGGCAGGGAGACGTTTTACCGCCGCCACACATTCCCACACACCAGCTGCAGTGAAGTTAAATATGTTCTATAAAAGGGGTATCCTTTGGAAGCAAGGAATACACCACAGAACCAAAAAATATGGAGTGTACATGTTTACTGGGCCAGATTAGCTAGAAAATCATATTTAAAATCATATGTATGTATGTATGTATGTATGTATGTATGTATGTATGTATGTATGTATGTATGTATGTATGTATGTATGTATGTATGTATGTATGTATGTATGTATGTATGTATATATTTATCAGTGTATGTACAGTAGAACTTCGCTGGCTCGAACACCGATGGCTCGTTTCCATGGCTGAGTCGAACCCGTTTTTGAGTCCTTAGAGAATGCCTCTACATACAAAGTAGTGTGAGATAATTAAGGAGATTTTCGACTTTTATCTTGCAGATGTATGCTGTGTGTACTCATTAGAATCGCCTCGACGAGGCGATTCTAATGAGTACACAGAGCATACATTTTTTATAGAATACCCAAAAGATGTCCCAAAATTAGCCCCGTTATTCCTCCTGGCAGTAACCCTCAGTGGCTCGAACTACCCCTGTCTCGATCAGATTTTCATGGTCCCAAAGGTGTTCGAGCCATTGAAGTTCGACTGTATGTATGTATGTATGTATGTATGTATGTATGTATGTATGTATGTATGTATGTATGTATGTATGTATGTATGTATGTATGTATGTATGTATGTATGTATGTATGTATGTATGCGTATGCATATGTATATATGCATGATGCATGATAACCTACAAATAGTCATACAAACGTTTGCTTTAAACATTTAATTACTCCTGTATTTGTAAGACTATTGTGGTGTTTGTATATGTTTTATATGAGATGCGCTGAAATGTATTTGGCAATCTGAATAAAAATTGAATTGAATTGAATTGGTCAACACTGTATAGGTCATTTTGGAGACGTTGCTTCCAATTTTGTCGGACTTCTACCCGACATTGAGATGAAATGACATTTCAAGCCCTGTCGCCCAATGAAACCAATAGGGTTTATAAGCATGGACGGTCCGATTCGCACCGCTTCACCTGGGCAGGCTTAGATCCTCTGTGCGGTTTTTCATGCGGACGGAACAAATTATTTGTCTGAATCGCGATGGAATATAAGGGCGAGGATTGTGGCGACGTAAAATCGATTTAAGCACCCCCCCCCCCCCCACTCCAGTGGAATTCGTTTCCGCTGACCGTTCCAAGGCGGTTCTTCTGTCGCGATTTAATTTTGTTATGGTTTGTCTTTAGGTGTTTGTGTCGCTTGTGTTATTTTATTTTGGATAGCCTATTGGCCATTTTGTGGGAAAGTAACTGTCCTTTTGGCTTTCCGCTGTTGGTGTTTCCATTAGGTCTGTTGTTGCATGTCTGTGTTTCTTTCCCTTTGGTGTCTCTGATGGGAGCTATGGGTTGATTTTATCGATTCCTGATCATTGCCGCTACTTCTATTTTACCAGTACTCGTGTGCGGTGGGATTTCAACTCTGCGTGGAAGCATTATGCAGCCCATCTATTTCTCCAAGCCCCCATGGATGGGCGGGGCCGTTGGAGCAGAAATAAGAAAAAAACGGATTCCCCCGTAAACCCCAGCTTTCTCTATATAAAGTGGGATTTATGCGGTTCAGTTCACGGACTTATACACCTGATGGATTATTTGTACAGCCATGTGTTGCTCCTCTTTAACATTGATACATTCAACCCTCTGTATACTGATCATTACGAAAACACGCTTATACAAATACATTGTAAACTTTACCGCCGAAAAATGGAAACTTTTAAGCTGAAAAATTGTGATATTTTTTTTATTTCTGCCCAAAATATAGATTGTGGGTTCTCGTTAGAACCGCCTCGATGAGGCGGTTCTAACGTGTACCCACGATCTTTATTTTAGAGCAGAAATAAGAAAAATAAGGTTTACCCCTGTTAACTCCAGTTTTACTATATGAAAGTGGGGTTCAAGGGGGTCAAAATTATATAGGCATGTTTTCGTGATGATTCGTTGTCACGACAAAACTCATAGGAATGAAATCCTTCACTGAAGGCTTAGCGTCGGCATCATTGACTCCCTTGAATGTTCGAAAAAAAAATTGAGTAATCCTTTGGAAGCAAAGACCCCACAGCACAGAACCGAAAATTTTAGGGGTCCAAGACCACAGCACAGAACCGAAAATCTTGGGATGTACTTGGATGGAATCTAATACTCCAAGAAATAAATATTATAGACTCTATTAAATTCGCCTCCAGAGGAGATTCTAGCAAATGTCAACATCTGTTTCTCGGAGCAATTAAGCGCAAAAAACTCTTAACTTCATTTCCTGCATGTATCATACATTTACACCTTAATGGGCTTTTTATAAAGACAAATTCTTTATAGTGCCAACCTTTTCGGGACCAAATAATGTCGTTATAATGAGGTTCCACACTCTGAAGCTTATTTTTCATTTCGATAACACACCCGTGCGTCATAGTGCATTTTTCAATTCTCCGAAATGATCAATTTTCTGAAGATCATTTGTGATATTATTCTTATCAATAGTCAAAACATAGGTTGCGGGTACCCGTTAGAACCGCCTAATTGTGGCGGTTCTTACGAGTATCCACAACCTATGTCTAGGAGCAGAAATAAGGACAATAATGTATACCCCCGTAAACCCCAATTTTTTCAATATAAAGTGGGGTGTAAGGGGGTGTTTATTTCACGGACTTGTTAGCGTAATAAATGCATTTCTTGTTTCAGATTCTTCCGCTGACATTCAACCGAGGAATTCTGTGTAATATAGGTTATAAAATCGCCATATCACAAAACAGGAATTTTACATGCATAACCATCCATGACGTAGATCAACTTCCGGTGAACTCTGGAAACCAGTATTCGTGTTCAGGTGATGCGAAGCATTTGCTGTCAGCTTCTAGCAAATATAAATACAAGTAGGTTGCATCAACCAGTTTTGTTTCAAATGGAATAGAGGTGACACTTACGAAAACACGCCTTTTCAAATACAGTGTAAATTTTACCGAAAACACACACACACACACACAAACACAAATTTTAATATGAAACATTGCGATATTTTTCTTATTTCTTCTCAAAACATAGATTGTTGGCACTCGTTAGAAGTGGGTTCAAGGGGGTCAGATTTATATAGGCGTATTGTCGTGATGGTATGGTTAATAGGTTGGGTATTTCTTGGATATTTATTTAGAAAATGGCTGATCTTTTTGCAAACAGTGTTTGACCTACTCGGGCGCAAAGTTATGCTGCGTCAGATCAGGGCATTGTTGAGCCTTACATTTCTTATTTCGTAAACACGCCGTGAAGAGTTGGTACCAGTTCCTCATAGCGCGCTCTGGTATGGTTAATAGGTTGGGTATTTCTTGGATATTTATTTAGAAAATGGCTGATCTTTTTGCAAACAGTGTTTGACCTACTCGGGCGCAAAGTTATGCTGCGTCAGATCAGGGCATTGATCAGGAAGAGATGATAGCGCGTGAATGATTGGTACCGATACGTCACGGATTTTATACCAATATTTCTCACGTGTGAGAGAAATACGCATGAAGTCATATTTCATTTAGCACTCATGCATATCCCTTACACTAATAAAATACCCACAAAGCTGCTGCATTTTGCATTCGATTCAAATTCTTCACATAGATATCATAATTTAGACTTATAAAGTCTGACGAGATGCGATTTTTTAAGGTCTTTAGTTCATACCATGAACAGATGTGTCATTTCTCCGTTTCTCTCAAATAAAATTTCTCTTCAGCTCCTATCTCTAGCTGTTTGAGTCAGAATAAAAATAAAAATATGACCTTGCATGGTGGCATACGATAAAATATGGAATGCATGAATACAACTCTTAACATCGATAGGACTTTATAAGTCTAACCATATTTTTATAAATGTGGAAAGAAACTCCAATGTTTTATTGTTGGAACTTCTTGGACAAGAGTTAGAATGCTTACATGTAACTCTTATCCTGCTGTTCACGACAACCATTTTCTTTGCAAATAGTGTATGTCCAGATCAGATGGCTTCTTAGATCAGGATCTACACTGTTTGACATTCAGTTTATGAATTTGTAGGAATAGATTACATCAAGTAATCTGATTGGTTCAAAGTCAGAAATGGGTGTGGCTAAATAGAATATTCAGCAAGAGAAGGGTTAAGATGCTTAAGATGAGCCGAGTCGCGAGAAAATCTTTCCCCGATGTTTGCGACTTGACCCGTCAGCCTGCGTAACTATAAAAGCAAGTCTTAGCAAGAGCTATTTTTCTGCTAATGTTTATTTGAAATTATGTGGCATCTGTTCGGATGGGGTTTCCGCTTCCGGATAGGCTGCGTTGTTTAATTGTGACACTCGCCGGGTCTTCCATATAATTTATTTTACTTCTGATTTAATAACTCGGATTATTAATTGATTATCCTATATTACACAAGGTCAACCAATATTCAAAAATCATAAATCATGTTTTTAATTGTATCAATTAATAAAAATGTCATTAATCAAGTAATTTCGTATTGGCCCTGTTACAGGTCCTCGGTCAGCTGTATTGGCCTCGGCCTTCGGCCTCGTGCCAATACAGCAGACCTCGGACCTGTAACTGGGCCAATACGAAATTATTTGATTAATAACATTATAATATTCTTCAATCAGTGCAAGGAAAAACACATGCGCTGATTCTTCTGAGTGCCTAAGGAGCTAGTCTGAGCATTTGTTATTATTATTATTATTATTGCTTTGTTTGTTTGTTTGATTTGGTGTTTGACGTCTGACGAATACTTACCAATTCTTTACACGTAAGGAATTTTCAACCATCACGTGAACAAGTCCGTGAAATGAAGATCCCCCTAAACCCCACTTTATATAGAGAAAACTAGGGTTTACGGGGGTATTCATTATTTTTCTTATTTCTGCTTCAAGACATAGGTTGTGGGTACTCGTTAGAACCGCCTCAATGAGGCGGTTCTAACGAGCACACACAACCTATGTCATGAGTATTTATAAGACAATTATCAAGGATTGTCATCAGAAAAGTAGCCATTTTGGAGATGTGAAAAATGCACTATATCGTACGGGTGAGTTAACGTAATGACGAATTCGTCTTCACAAATGAGAGGAATAGGTACCAATTCGTCGCATGTGCGAGGAATTAGTACCAATTCTTCACACCCGAGAAAAAAGTCGCACCAGTTCTTCACAGGTGCGACGAATACTTACCAATTCTTCACACGTCAGAAATTATCAATATGAGAAATTTGAGCACACATTTTTGGCCTCAAAATTTATCGAATTTGACCATACGTAAATTTCACATTTGGCAAATGTGACGTATTGGTACAGTGCACCGATTCTACTTATGGGTGTGAAATTTACAAAATGAAAAATTTACGGTTTAACAGAGCATGCATTATTAACCAATGTCCCGTTTAGATGGTTTCAATATAAACTATTTTTTTTTACACTTTTTTAGCTCACCTTAGCCGAAGGCTCCGGGGAAGCTTATGTGATCAGTCACAATCCGTCGTCGTCGTCGTCGTCGTCCATTCATCTGTCCAACCGTTCGTTACAAATTTCTTTAAACAACATATCCTCCTAAACCACTTAAAGCATTTAGACCATACTTGGCAGATATGATCTTTGGATCTCATCACGAAAACATGTCTATATAAATTTGACCCCCTTAAACCCTACTTTTTTATATAGTATTTTTTTTTTTGGTTTGACGGCCCTTTCAAGATTCTACTCATATCGAGCCGATCGTTAAACAGAGGTGGGCGAAAACCAGAGTACCCGGAGAAAAATCACCTGACCTTCCGTTGCAGAACTTGGCGTCTCACATATGACCCGAGCGAGGCTCGAACCACAGCGGTGAGAGACCTAATGACCAAGAGTCAGCGGTCTTAACCACTAGGCCACGGAGGCCCGTTTATATAGTAAAACTGGGGTTTGCAGGGGTAGACATTATTTTTCTTATTTCTGCTAAAAAATATAGATTGTTGGTACTCATTAGAACCGCATCGATAAAGCGGTTCTAACGAGTACCCACAATCTATATTTTGAGCAGAAGTGAGAAACATATCACAATTTTTCATCTTAAATTTTTCGTGTTTTTTTTTCGGCGGTAAAGTTTACAATGCATCTGCATAGACGTGTTTTCATAATGTTCCGCTTTCAAAGCTGCTCAATTCAAAGCATTTGGTATGAATATTTCTCTAGTGGACCTCTACCATGATTGTTCAAATTAAAGCCCTGGGGCCGAAAATGGCCACGCTCAGGGTTACAAAACAGGTATATCATTCATAGTAAAGAAATAAGAAAATAACAACTGAGCGTTGGTAGGATTCCAACTCGCCTAGCCGTTCACGAACATTAGTCTAATCGACCGCGTCACTACTTTCATCAGAAAAAGGCGCTTGGTCCGTCAGATAGAATCACGTACTAGGTACTATTGTGCGTTGGCACACTCGGATTTAAATGATGGATGCCTGGTTCCTGATGGATACCGAAGCTTGCAGCACTCAGAGGCAAAAAAGTACACACCCTATGTTTTCCGGATATTTTGTAAAAACGGTTGAAGTTAGATTTATGAAAGCTTTCATATTCACTATTAATTGGTTAAATAAGTGGGCATACATGTAATTCGTCGACGGGGTAGAGAGGATAAAATTGACTTTAACAGTTTCGAGATTCGGGCAGTTAAAGATGTTTTTCTTCAATGCGCCTTTCTCATTAAAGAACATTCTCAGTAAAAATCCATTTGATTGTTAAAACTGATTGAGTTTATAACTGATAAAATGTAAAGTGTTACATGTAAACATTTAAAACCTGAAGATGAAAGTGAAAACCCCAAAATTGTGTGTCAGTAAGACTTATTTCACTGTGTTTGGTACAAAATTGAGAACATTTCGTTCTCATTAAAATTTGACTCTGACCGGGTGTGACCTCAACCCGCCTGGATCACAGCCCTGAATCGCTGAATTTATCAGTTAATTATGCATTGCTGAGGGATACTCTGTCATTTTCATTGGAGAGCAACTTCAAGCTGAGCAACATTTGTCTGCATAACCATCATGAAAACACGCCTATATAATTTTACCCCCTTGAACCCCACTTTTATATAGTAAAAACTGGGATTTACAGGGGTATTCCTTATCTTACTTATTTCTGCTCTAAAATATAGATTGTGGGTACTCGATAGAACCGCCTCATGGAGGCGGTTCTAACGAGTACCCACAATCTATATTTTGAGCAGAAATAAGAAAAAATATAACAATTTTTCTTCTGAAAATTGATTTTTCGGCGGTAAAGATTACAATGTATTTTTATAGGCGTGTTTTCGTAATGCAGACTGACCTCGAACTCACCTCAACATATCCCACAGATGTTCAATGGGGTTAAGGTCTGAGCTGAGGGACGGACATTGCATGACACTGAATGCCTGCATGTTGCTGTAGAAAGTCATTTGTGAACCTTGCAGCATGAAGCCTGAGTGTATTGTGCTCTATGGTTTGCCATGAAGGGCACAATGGTCGGACGTAAAATGATGTACCTGTAAGTAACAACATGTTACCATTCTCTGAACAACATACAATAATGGTATTTTATGGCGGGCACTTACGCCGCCTAAAACATAAACCGACATCACGGGCACTTATCCCCGCCTAAAACATAGACCGACCCCACAGGCACTTATCCCCGCCTAAAACATAAACCCACCCACGGGAACTTACCCCGCCTAAAACATAAACCCACCAACGGGCACTTACGCCGCCTGAAAACATAAACCGACCCCACAGGCACTTATCCTCGCCTAAAACATAAACCCACCCACGGCACTTACCCCGCTTAAAACATAAACCGACCTAACAGGCACATATCCCCGCCTGAAACATCACCTATCCCACGGGCACTTATCCCCACCTAAAACATAAACCGACCCCACAGGCACTTATCCCGTCTAAAACATAAACTCACCCACGGGTTCTTACCCCGCCTAAAACATAAACCGACCCCACAGGCACTTATCCCCGCCTAAAACATACACCCATCCCACGGGCACTTATCCCCGCCTAAAACTTAAACCGATCCCGCAAGCACTTATCCCCGCATGAAACATAAACCCACCTACGGGCACTTTCCCCGCCTAAAACATAAACCGACCCCACAGGCACTTATCCCCGCCTAAAACATAAACCCATTCCACGGGCACTTATCCCCGCCTAAAACATAAAACCACCCCACAGGCACTTATCCCCGCCTAAAACATAAACCCACCTCACAGGCACTTATCCCCGCCTAAAACATAAACAGACATCATAGGCACTTATCCCCGCCTAAAACATAAACCCACCCCACGGGCACTTACCTGCTTAAAACATTAACCAACCCCACAGGCACTTATCCCCGCCTGAAACATAACCAATCCCACGGGCACTTATCCCCACCTAAAACATAAACCGACCCAACAGGCACTTATCCCCGCCTAAAACATAAACCCACCCACGGGCACTTACCCCGCCTAAAACATAAACCGACCCCACAGGCACTTATCCCCGCCTAAAACATAAACCCATCCCACGGGCACTTATCCCCGCCTAAAACATAAACCGATCCCGCAAGCACTTATCCCCGCCTGAAACATAAACCCACCCACGGGCACTTACCCCGCCTGAAACAATAACCGACCCCACAGGCACTTATCCCCGCCTAAAACATAAACCCACCCCACGGGCACTTAGCCCCGCCTAAAACATAAACCCACCCACAGGCACTTATCCCCGCCTAAAACATAAACCCACCTCACTGGCACTTATCCCCGCCGAAAACATAAACCCACCCCACAGGCACTCATCCCCGCCTAAAACATAATTCCAACGCGCAGGCACTTATCCCCCCCTAAAACATAAACCCATCCCACGGGCACGTATCCCCGCCTAAAACATAAACCCTACCCATCGGTTCGTCTCCCTAACACAGCACTGAGCGAACCTCGCCCTCCTCAGACGATAGATTCACCTCCCTTACGTGTGCCTGCACCCGCAATTGAATTTGCTCCCATGTGTGAAGAGAACAGTGTTCCGAAACCTAACGGACATGATTTCGGTCTGCAATTGGGAGTCCTACCATTATGTGATTGAAAATCTAAAGCTGAGGTTAATTTTGCAAACAATCGAGCAATAATGAAGTGAATTACAGCTTAATGAAATTATCCAATATGTTGCACATGCAAAAAAAAATGCATAATGCAACATGTGCCTATAGTGTCGTAATTCAAGCCTTTCATCCGACAATTGATTACACTGTGCTATTGAACATGGAGTAAAATCGTGCTGTTCAAAATTTTGAGTGTGTGTGATGAACCAGTACAACTGTATGGGCTTCTAAAAACTGTATACTTTATTTTGCCTCTGGGTATATTTATATATCATTTTCCTGCATAGTTTTTTGTTTGATTTGAGGTTTAACGTCCCCGTCAACACTGTATAGGTCATTTTGGAGACGTTGCTTCCAATTTTTGTGGGACTTTTACCCGACATTGAGATGAAATGACATCTCAAGCCCTGCCGCCCAATGAAACCAAAAGGGTTTATAAGCATGGGCGGTCCGACTCGCACCGCTTTACCTGGGCAGGCTTAGGTCCTCTAAGCTGTTTACCAGTACTCGTGTGCGGTCGGATTTTAGCTCTGCGTGGAAGCATCATGCAGCCTATATTTTTCTTCAAGCCCTGATGGGCGGGGGGGCTTTCCTGCACAGAGCTGAAACTAAGTATGTGCGAGTAAAAGTCGGACAGCAGCGGTTTTAGGCGGTAATTTCAGCTCCATGTCAGATAAAAGGCCCACAAAATCCGAAGCAACTACTCCGAAATGACCTATATAGTGTTTAAGAGGACGTAAAATTTCAACACAAACAAACAAAAAGAGTATTTACCTAATTGTGCCCAACTATTATCTATGGGTAAGAAATCTCCACGCATGTAACTTTGATGACTTGAGCACTTTTGGAACCATGCTTTACGATAAAACACCCGTGCGACATAGTGCATTTTTCAAATCTCAAAAATGGCTACTTGTCTATTTAAAATTCGTGATATTTTTCTTATTTTTATTGCAAACATAGGTTGTGAGTGCTCGTGAGAACCGCTTAATTCAGACGGTTCTAACGAATACATGTATCCACAACCTAAGTCTTGAGTCACAAAATAAAAAAAATATATACATGTATATCCCTCGTAAACCCCATGTTTTCTCTATATCATTAGAACGACCGATCTTTGTGAAATCGTGAATGAAATCGGGATAGGGGAGATCATTTCACCCTTGAACCAGCTGGCCTTATTTATAGCAGAGTAAATGTTCTCTTCGGTATGGTAAAAACATTTTTGTGATGACTTTATGGTGCATGGGTCACACTGTGCTAAAATATGCCACGGGCTTCTTTTTTTTCTTTTTTTCTTCGTTTTTGTCTGCCTATTTTTTCCCTTTGCCCCTTATTAAATCTTTTCCCTCCTGTACTTTCGTCTCTCTTTCCTCTATTTTCGGAGTATCTTCATTTGTGGCCGCACTTGCTTTGTATAGAGTGTACGCCGCCTCAAAAGAAGCAGATGAAAATGGAAATTTCAGAGACTTCTTTTTTCGTGTTTTCTATACGATAACACACCCGTGCGACATAGTGCATTTTTTTCACACCTTCAAAATGGCCATTTTTTTTTCTGATAAAGTCCGTGATATTTTTATTATAAATACTGCAAACATAGGCTGTGGGTGCTCGTAAGAACCGCCTCATTGAGGCGGTTCTAACGAGTACCCACAACATATGTCTTGAAGCAAAAATAAGAAAAAAATGATGTATACCCCCGTAAACCCCAGTTTTTCTCTACATAAAGTGGGGTATACGGGGGTCTTCATTTCACGAACGTTCAAAAAGTTGAGAAGCAAGGAGCAATTATTATGCAGAAATACGCTATGGATGTCGAAAGGATATAAAGTGGGGTTTAGGTGTGTGTGCGTTGGGGGTGTGGGGGGATGGGTAAGTGGAATATTGGGGCGGGGACGGGGGCGGGGTTTTAATTTCACCGACTTGTTCACATTAAGGATATTTGTCCGAGGCAGGGGTAGTTAGAATTATTGTTAATCAAAGCACCATGTATGCAGGAAATACTACTACTACTACTACTACTACTACTACTACTACTACTACTACTACTACTACTACTACTAATATTACTACTACTACTACTACGACTAATAATAACAATAATAATAATAATAATAATAATAATAATAATAATCGACTTTATTAAAAGAGCGTAACACATTAAGTAAACTAGCGCTAATCTTCCACAGAAGCTCCCGTGGTGCAGTGGTTATGCTACACACCTCATAAAACATATGTCGCGGGTTCGATCTCAGGCTTCTCCAGACTTTCGGATGAGTCTTTACCGAGGTCCAGTCTCAGTATGATCTTAGCTGTTGTTGGGACTTAAAACACCCCCCCCCCCCACACACTATTCTTGGTCATCATTTTATCCTGGCCATCTTTTTTTCTTTGATAGATACCAATACTATGCAATGTGGATACAGTCTCTTGCTGTAGGAAACATTTGGTTTTACTCAGCTCACAGCGCTTGCCGCTTTGTGCATTAACAAATCAATCGAAAAAAGTGCATGCGAGATTAACTGTATTGAAAACTGTTATTTGGGAAGGTAAGTCATCGGTTTTACGGTCGCTAACGCGTCGCTGTAAAACGAAATTTCCGACCGTAAAACCTCCGATATACAGTACGATTCCGCTGTTAAGACTACCTAAAATTAAGACAAAATATGCTTTAAAAAGCATATCTAGAAGGTGGTAGGTACATTTTCTTTGTGTTTTCTGCATCCAGTGTGCTTTAGTGGCAGACCACCTTTGGGACTGTTCAAAAGTGGTCTTTAAGACCACTTTTGAACAGTCCCAAAGGAGGTCTTAATATAGGAATTTTACTGTACCTGCACAAATGACGATTTTCAATATAGTTACATGTATGCACTAAATAATTCGTATACCTTCGGGACCCTGAAAGTTTGTTCGAGATAAGGATATTTCGAACTACTGAGGGTCAATCATAGTTTTCGGTCATTAGACACAATGGGGGTGACGAGGTTCGTGTCAACTGATATCAAGTTTATCAGGCAAGGCTTCGAGAACGCTTGTAGAATCGCGAGACTTGCCGAGCGATTCTACATGCGTTCTCGAAGCCAAGCCGGATAAACTTGATATCAAATGACACGAGTGAGTGAGTGTTTAAGTTTTACGTTCTACCAACAGCTAAGGTCATACGGAGACGGGACCTCGGTTTAAAGACTCATTCGAAATTCTGGAGAAGCCCAGGATCGATCCTGCAACCCCTGGTTAACAAGGCGAGTAGCGTAACCACTCGACCACGGAGGCTTCTATCAAATAACACGAATCTAGTAGAATAGAATATTTATTTGGCATACCATCTACAAAGAGGGTGTTCACCACATGTAACAAACAACAATACATAACAATATATAACAATATAATATAATAATTTAGAAGGCATGTATATCGGCAAAAGAACTATTTGAGAGCATTCTATTAATCAGTTAATTCCCTTGTAAATTTCGGCCCCCGCCCATCGGGGCTTGAAGAAATATATGGACTGTATGATGCTTCCACGCAGAGCTGAAACCGACCGGCACACGAGTACTGGTAAGCCGCTTAGGGGATCTAAGCCTGCCCAGGCAGAGCGGTGCGAGCCGGCCAGTCCATGCTTAAAAACCCTTTTGGTTTCATTGGGCGGCAGGGCTTGAGATGTCATTTCATCTCAATGTCGGGTAAAAGTCCCACAAAATTGGAAGCAACGTCTCCAAAATGACCTTTACAGTGTTGACGGGGACGTTAAACCTCAAATCAAACAAATTCCCTTGTAAATCCATGCAGTTTTGCCAAATTTTGCAGTAGTTCAGTTCATAGAAGTGCAATGTCAGGTTGACCTGATAAAGCTCACTTGTCCTGAGACGGCATATCTTTATCAGGTCAAGATGTTACAATGCAATTAATATAGGGCGTAACTGATAAACGGGTATCTTTCCGATTTTCTATGAAATAAAGGTAAATCGTGTGTTCTTATTAATTAGAATCGCCTCATTGAGAAGTTTCTAATGAGAACACGTACCATACCTATTATTGATAAAAACAGCAAAACCTAAAACGAAAGGATACCTGCAGCTATTAGATGTATTCTCTGGGGATTTAAGAACAAATTCGAATAAGCCATCGTTAATGAGCAATTCGTGTTCGAGATATCAAGACTTCACTGCAATACATGTAGAAAAGAAGCTTCTTGCACACCAGACAAGGAAATCCGTGATTTTACCCTGGGATAGAAATTTATGTTCTAACCCTGGTGTTCCGATCCAAAATCGAATATCATCGCGTGCTTGATAAATACACTGGTTGATTACGACCTCGTATGTGCCGTCGTTAAGGTTGACGTCACAGCACGTGACGTGACGTCACTAAACATTCCTGCAATGTTATCACAATGTGGCGGACGTCGGTAACCGAAGTGACTGCAGCATTAAAAACCCGCTCTAAGAAATGGAAGGTATGCAAGAAAAAGAATCCTATATGGGTGGGAGGGGTGGATAGTAAAATCCCTCCCTCGGGATCACTGTCCGGCATCACTCGGCAAGCCTCGTGATGCCGGACAGTGTCCCTCTGGACGGATTTTTCCATCCTCCCCTCACACCCATATAAGATTCTTATATTCCCTGCGATTGTCTAGGCGATTACCATTGCCCATTAAAGTTACACTGCGTGCTAATCGAAGGTTTTGCTTAAAGGGAATGGGAACACCAGGCAGATTTACCGCCATTTTTCAAGGTATACAATTATCCGGACTTCCTGTTAGCCTTCCATTAAGATCTGTCTCACGGAAAAGGGGGTCTACTCTTACAGGAAAGAATTTTCTCCTCAGGAGCAATTCTTCCCTTTAGGAGTTGACCCCTAATGACATGGGAGACAAAAATTCTTTTGCAGGAATAGCCTTCCATGAAGGTGTTCCCATTCCCTTTAAATTGAGCGCACTGAAGAGCGTGGCATCTCAATGGTTAATGCACTTGCCTCTAAGGCTGGAGATCCCGGGTTCGATTCCCGGCAGCGGTAATAAAATTCAATGATTGAACATGCTCTATTGGTATTATTTGTAAGAATGAATGCCAAAAAGTCCACCGTCCTTGGGATCGGGGCGTTAACTGGAGGCCCTCGATGCAGGGAGACTCATCCCCTGAGTAGGTTAAAGATCCCTACCGTAATTACATTTCTGCACATGTTTACCGGGTATGCTTTCATTCTGCAAACCTGGAGTGTTTTATAATGTACACATGCGACCAATAGTCAATGTGAACGATCGCAGTGGAAAGAAAACAAGAGTAACCCCATATGTGACTAGGGTACTCAAAAGGGACAGGGGCAAACAGTGTAGGCACAAGTGCGAAGTCTGATCAGGATCTACACCATTTGCTTAAAGTACAGATATTCTATCTTCATATACTTACTCGGTCATACTTGGCCATTACTTCAGTTAGGTAGAGCGCAAAATTTAGTTTGGCAAAAAAAAAAAAAAAAAAAAATGGATGAGATCTTACTTAAAACTATTATTTACAGTCTGCTTTCAGAGGTGTCCTAAAACGCACACCTCTGGGTCCCAATCTACACCATGCGGGCTTTGAACTTCTCTGCAGTTTTGGCATTTACCACAGAGGCGGGAAGACTATTCCACTAAGGAATTCCACTGAGGAATAGTTCTAGGGAAGAAAAAAATCTTCAGGGAATCACTATAGGTCTGATACCTACGATATTGACTGTTGTTTAATTTTTGATGCCCTTGTTTGAGTTGAAGTAGTCACAGGGGTCAAGTATTTATCTTTATTAAGAGACATAACTGTATCAGAGTGTATCTTATAAAAGAAGGTTAAAGAGGACTGCGCACGAAGGGTCTCCGACGATGGCCTTTCCAGCTCATCAAGCATATCGCCAACACTACTTCTGTTCCGCAACCGCCTGCATGTCCATCGGGCAGCTGTCCTCTGAACCTTTCCAACCTGTTGAATCTGAGTTTTAACATGGGGCTGTCAAACAGGTGATGCATACTCGAGTTGAGGTCGAACCAATGTTTTGTATGCAACATCCTTTGTCTGTCTATTAAATGTTTAAACGAAAGGGATAACGTTCCGGACCATTTTATAAACCATATTCAGGGCGAATCAACCAATCAGTGCTTTGATTTCTGTTTTCAGACTGCCCTATCCATCTTACGCTGGAGGTACCATTTCTTTTAAAGCCGATTATTATTCCAAGATGAATGGTTTTAGCAATGTTTTCTTCGGCTGGGGAGGCGAGGACGATGATGTACATATGAGGTATCAGCTGTAACTATTGCATTAGAGGCACATCAGGAAAACATGCCTAATATGATTTTGACCCCCTTAAACCCCACTTTTATATGGTAAAACTGGAGTTTACAGGGGTAAACCTTACTCAAAAAATAGAGTGTGGGTACTTGTTAAAACCGCCTCAGTGAGGCGGTTCTAACGAGTACCCACAATCTATGTTTTTTAGCCTCGGAGAGGCGGTTCTAACGAGTACCCACAATCTATGTTTTTGAGCAGAAATAAGAAAAATACCGAGGCGGTTCTAACGAGTACCCACAATCTATGTTTTTGAGCAGAAATAAGAAAAATAAACCGAGGCGGTTCTAACGAGTACCCACAATCTATGTTTTTGAGCAGAAATAAGAAAAATATCATAATTTTTCATCTGAAAATTTTCATTTTTTCGGTGGTAAAATTTACAATGTATTCGTAACGGCGTGATTTCGTATGAGTACATGTACGATTAAATCATTTGCATGTGCGCCTAGCGAAGAATCAGATCAACCTGCGCATCTATGTAGTTTGACCATAGACTTCTCTTGCTGTTCGTATAAGCACTGGACCCTTAGCTGTCTTCAGATACCACAACGAAGACTCTGATCAGACTGCACTGTTGCTCAGGCTGATCTGAGTCTTCGCTGGACGCACTTGTAAATCGTAGGAAAATTAATGCTGTGTCCCGGTTCAACCGATCGAAATCTTTTTTGTCATCTTTCATCTGTCTGTGATCAGACAAATCAGTCGCGCTTCGTACTCGCGCTTTAATACTTTAAATACAAGACTTGTTACATTACAAGTTTTTTTACGCTCTGCATGCTGGGCATTTTTTCGCAGTAGATGACATTTGAAATATTTTCCTAATTTTCCAAGAAAACAGGATTTGACATCTCATGCGAATTGTCTCCGACAATTTGCATGAGATGTCAAGTTCCGTTTTCTGGTAAAATAAGAAAAATATCAACTATATGTCGTCCTCTGAATTAGCCTAGTACATGCACGAGTGATAAAGGTTACATACATTATAAACCATCGAGGTGATTCAAATGAATACACACAGCTTAACTTTTCATTATAAATACTAGTAAAAAAACCCGCGCAAGCGCGGGTATACTTGAAGCCAAGTTTATAGCAAACAATACTTTGGTGGTTTAATGTTGAGAGGTGGTGATATCAAGATATTCATTTTGAAGTTTACACACGAGACTTCAAGATGACCCGCCTATGTAATGAATACTCCTGCAAACCCCACTTTATATAGGAAAAAGTGGGGTTTGTAGGGGTATTCATTATTTCCTCATATCTGCTCTAAAACATAGACAGAACAAAGTGGAAAAAGATTGGGCCTCAAAAATAAAAATAGCTGTGTTTCCGCTAACCCGACAGACCCTGATTTTTTTTTGTGCCGACCCTGCAGTTTTTATGGCCATCCAGAAAAAAAAATATTTTCTTACCTACCGACTTTAATATTTTCTAGCACTTTTTAATAAAATATCATTAAACTGTCAAAAAGCAAAACTAATACATGTATATTACACCCAGCGTCGCAGTTAACTTTACCCTACTGACGCCGGGAAAAACTACATCTGAAAATGTCGTCTGCGTAAGTCGTCTGCTGAATCATTTTGCGAACTTTTTACAAATATTTTTGAATACAGGCAAACAGAGGAGCAGTCTGATCAGGGTCCACACTGTTTTCTAAAATTCACAGCAGACGACAAAGCAGACGACAATTGTCGTGATTGGCTTTTTATGGGTTAATCCGTATAAATATTCAATATCAATCATCACGCGAACAAGTCTAAACATGTATAAGAAAATCGAGGTTTACAAGAGAAGACACATCTTCGCAAGCCAAGGGTACTAATAAAAATCAAAAAATGAGTTCCTTTAAGAGCAATGAAAACATTCATAAGAAAGAAAATGGGTCATATTCCGTAGTTTCGGCTAATAAAGCCTCATCAGTGACCCTGTAATGAACCGGCAAAGAAAGCCAGAGGAAACATACTGCAGTTTCGCGAATTTCGAAGAGGCAGTCGATTCAAAGACTGATATAAATCAAAATGGGGCCCAAATAATTAAAAGCCTGTCTAGAATATGAGTCTAAACCAATAATTTATTTCTGATTTCTCAGAATATTCACGCTGATCTCAAAGGACCAAAAGTAAAATATAAACTGCACTATGGTTGATGTACGGGGAGACGTTTTACGGCCGCCACACGGCACAACACCAGCTGCAGTGAAGGCAAATAAAAATCAAAAATGAAATCTTTTAAGTGCGTAAGGAACGTAGTGGACTTAGTACCCTTGGCTTGCGAAGATGGAGAAGACATCATTTTCCTTAATTTTGATCATAAACATGGATAGAGAAAATTTGTTTAATGTAGAACCGCCGCGTGGATGCGGTTCTGGCGAGCAACCACAATCTATGTTCAGAATATGAATATTTTCTTAAGAAATGCGAAACCTTAGAGACACGAAAAAAAGCTTATCTCCATCATGAATACGCGCCAATATAATTCTGACCGCCTTGAACCCCACTTATATATAGCAAAACTGGGGTTTACAGGGGTAAACCTTATTTTTCTTGTTTCTGCTTTAAAATATAGATTGTGGGTACTCGTTAGAACCGCCTCGGTCAGGCGGTTCTAACGAGTACCAACCATCTATATTTTTAGCAGAAATAAGAAAAATATCACATTTTCTTCTCTTAAAACTTTCGTGTTTTTTTTTTCGGTGGAAAAAGTAACAGTGTATTTATGTAGTCGTGATTTCGTAATGTCAAGCGATGACTTTGTTTGCACTAATGTACACATATCCGCATGACAACAGATTTCAGGTTGAAAGCCACAGAAGTATGATTCCAAGGCAATCCACAACACTAGGAAGGTACATTGCACTACCACACAAAAGGGACACACTTAACCCAACTAACAGACTAAAGTAAGTAGTTCATCCTGCCTTTTAACCAATTTTGTACCGACCCCCCCCCCCCAACGGATATTTGGAAACAGTGAGGCCGCAGAACGCGGCGTCTGATCAGGGCCTATACTGTTTGCAAAACAAAAACTTCACCCATTTTCCAAATACATGTAAATATAGAAGAAAACACAACCTGTCAGCCCTAAATTTTTAAATGGGCTCCTGCTATATATAAACGGAGGAAGATTCCATTTGGTACAAAAAGGGTTAACACATGTATTACAAAATGTGTCCTGCCACGAGAAAACAGGTTTTCGGGGTTTGAGGCCAGGCCCCGAGGTTATTAAACTTCATTCATGCTCAACTGGGTTGAGCATGAAATTTATCCTGCTGATAATTTTAAACTGCCAATTTTTTCGAAGAATCTTTGACAGGAAATTAAAATTACTAATTATGCCAAGGAAAATTGTAGAGCAGATGACAATCTTTTTTATCCATCTTCAGCATTTTGAGAAATTTCTACAAATGGCTCAGGTTTTAAGATGTCGGCACAAAAAATAGATTGGCAAAAGAAATGGTGAAAACAAAATCTTAGCGCGAACTTAAATGTTTTAACAAAGAAAAAAGTGATAATATGAAGTCTAGCGCTATTTGTAATCAGTACATGCAAAAAAAAAAAAAAAAATATCATAAACTTTCAATCATACTCAAGTTTTTTCACTTAGTCAGCCTCATCTGCATCTCGAAAGTAAGGAAAGAAAAACAGAAAATAAATACTAAAACGGTAAATGCCTTTCCCTCGTTGAGGCGGTTCTAACGAGTACTCACATCAGTGTTTTTGAGCAGAAATAAGAAAATAATACTGTATACCCCTGTAAACCCAGTTTTACCCATACATGCATAAAGTACCGAATAAGATCATTGGCAAACAGTGTAGTACCAAATCAGTTGCCACAGATCGCGGCGGTGGATCAGGGAATACTCTTGTTTCAATGTACAGATATTTAAGGGTTAAACGAAAGTGTCTAGGTTCGGCCCACACTTAGAGGTTTTAGGCCCACCAGTCCTATGAAGGCATTGATTAATAGACTATGAGAATCTTACATGGATATAATGGGTTGATAGAAAAATCCGTCCTGTGGGTCACTGTCCAGCACCACGAGGCTTGCCGAGTGATGCCGGACAGTGATCCTGAGGGATTGATTTTTTTATTTACCCCTCACAGCCATGTAACAGTCTTTTTCTGGCATACCTTTCATTTCTGAGAGTGGATTTTATTTTATCATAAAACGTCGCGTCTGAGAGTGTAAAAACGCCATGTAATAAATTCGATAATCCACTAGTGGATTAAATATGCAAATTAGTTAGATACGCACCGTAGCGTTACATTTACGACGTCGTTAACGACGTCGCGTTTACAAGTGACGGAATATTGACGTTTTCGTTAAACAATCGTGAATAAAATGCGTTTTAAATGTCATATGATAAATAGAATCTGCATTCGTGCTCATGTATTATTGAATTTATTAAATTCGTGGAGGAAAATGGATAAAATGCTCGACAAAGCCTCGCATTTTATCCATTTACCTAAACTTGTTTAATAAATTAAATAATACATGGGCGCTCACGTAAGATCCTCTATGTCAAGAATTTATTAAACTCGTTGAAGAAAAGGGATAAAATGCTCGGCAAAGCGTCGCATTTTATCCCTTTTCCTCAACTCGTTTACTAAATTCAGTAATACATGAACACTCTTGTAAGATCCTCTATGACAATAATGCGGCGTTTTGACGTCACTATATAGGTGCAGTGATATTTAACTTAACGACGGCGTACGTTACGTCCTATTTAACCAGTACACATCAAACTCGTGAAAACTCCCGATTTATAAATATCCCTAGGTAGGATAATCTAGGTAGGATAAGAATTTCTATCCAAGAATTATGTCAAGGATTTCCATATCATTTATTAATTTATTCTGGCGTTTCAAGGCGGTTTTTCTGTCGCAGTTTATTTTAATTTATTTTTTGTTATTGTTCGTCTTTGCATGTCTGTATTGCTTATATCTCATCACGTGAACAAGTCCGTGAAATGAACACCCCCTTACACCCCACTTTATATAGAGAAAACTGGGGTTTACAGGGGTAAACATTACAATTCTTATTTTTTATCCAATACATAGGTTGTGGGTACTCGTTAGAACCGCCACAATGAGGCGGTTCTAACGAGCACCCACAATCTATGTTTGCAGTATAAATAAGAAAGATATCATGGATTTTCATCCGAAAAGTAGCCATTTTGGGGATGTGAAAAAATGCACTATGTTTTACGGGTGTGTTATCGTAATGTTTTCTTTTTTGGATAGCCGTTTGGCCATTATCACGAAAACACGCCTATATAATTTTGACCCCCTTGAACCCCACTGGGTTTACATGGGTATTTTTTTTTCTTATTTCTGCTCTAAAATATAGATTGTGGATACTCGTTAGAACCGCCTCGATGCGCAGGTTCTAACGAGTACCCACAATCTATATTTTGTGCAGAAATACGAAAATTATCACAATTTAATCATCTTAAAAAATTTCATTTTTTCGGCGATGAAGGTTACAATGTATTCGTATAGGCGTGTTTTCGTACTGATTTTGTGGGAAAGTAATTGTCATTTTGGATTTCCGCTTGTGACGCTTTCATTATGGTTTTATTTCATGTTTCATGTCCGTGTTTCTTTCCGTTTGGTTTCTTTGATGAGGGGGGTGGGGGTATTAAGCAATTATATAGATTTCTGATCATTGCCTTCACTTCGCACAGGGGTACTAGTAAACCGCATAGAGGATCTAAGCCTGTCCAGGCAATGCGGTGCGAGTCGGCCCGTCCATGCTTATAAACCATATTGGTTTCATTGGGCGGCAGGGCTTGAGATGTCATTTCATCTCAATGTTGGGTAAAAATCCCACAAAATTGGAAGTAACGTCTCCAAAATGACCTTTACCGTGTTGATGGGAACGTTAAACCTCAAATCAAATAAAAAAAAAAACTTTCGCTTTGGTGTCTCTGATGGGAGCTATAAAGCAATTGTATAGATTTCTGATCATTACCTTCACTTCAATATTGCAAGAATAATCAATTTATCCTGAATTCAAAATGAATATTTTACAGGGGCAAACTTTATAAAACTTCTAAGAAACGATACAAGAAGGAAGGACTAAACACCCTTGAATACACGCTCCTAGCTATCGAACAAAGACCGCTTTATACATGGATCTATGTTAGTTATAATGAGACAGCAATAATGAAGGTAAGGCATTGGGTTTTCAATTCTGGTACATGTAACATGTCCATGCAATGAACACCCACTCTGCTTTTCAAATAGCAGATATTTTTATCTGAATAATGAAAGTTTTGTAGGTTGGGAAAAAATGTATTTTATTACATTTTCAGTAGTGATTTACTGAGATTTCTCAGTGAATTATAAATCTGTAATCAGTGAATTATAAATCTGTAATTATTTCATTTGGAACGTTTTGACGTCATAATCGCTAGCCGACGTTGCTGACGTCGTTTGTGACAATAATAACAATAGTTGACGTATGGCGGGAAGTCTGAAAAGATCATAGAAATCAGACTTCAATTTTCGCGTCCGTTTGACGTATTTGAGGAAAGATCTGCAACACGAAGATAAAAGTATGATTTTCTTGAAAACACAGTTCTACTTTCAGGACATTATTGCATCTGCATTTCAAGCACAGGATGATTTTTGCATTAAAATGAAAACAAGATGGCGACCGATTTTCAAATTAAACCACTCCCCACGAAATCCATGCCCTGGCTGCTATTTAGGTTGCAAAGCAGAACGGTTGAATTTGAAAATGCGAACGTAAAATATAAATGGAAATGTAATCAACAGTTTATTTTGTTGTTTCGATTGATTACTGAGAAATATTGCACTCGTGTTCTTATTATAGGCTTTCGTGTAAAAAAAAATCGTTCGCTATCGCTCACACGGTTTTTTACTCGGGAGTTTTAGAACACTTGGTGGGTGTTCATTTCACGGACTTGTTCACATGATGTACTGTATTTGTCTCAGAAACTCTTATCTGACCATCACGGTAACTCACCTTTGCGGCATAGTGCCTTTTTCACACCTCCAAAACGGCTACTTTTCTGATGAAAATCCGTGATATTTTTTTAACTTAGATTATGGGTGCTCGTTATAGCTAATGTATACTCCCGTAAATGTATACTCCCGTAAACCACACTTTTCCCATAAAAAGTGGGGTTTAAAGGGGTATTCTTGTCACTAACTTGTTAACCTGTCGCAAGGAAATGCGACAGTATGTGATGACGTCGTTTTTTTTTCGATAGTATATCGCAGAATAATCTGTCGCAAATGTTTGGCGTTACCAAATCAGACGTCACGAACTCATTAGAATGAAGTTTTACTGTACACATCTAGCAGACCCATATCTGTCACAGGTCTCATTTTGTTTCAGTCTCAGAATTAATCAGACCAATTGATTGTGTTGTTGTTTAACGACACCTAAGCCCTTGTCATCTACCAGTAAAAAATAGCCATCGGAAGAGATGGCAAATCCCCCGACCAAAAGCCAATATGGCCTTTAGAAGATTGTTCACCAATAGAAAGTGCACCAGAATAAAACCAATAATATATCACAAAAGTATTGCAGTTATGACCATCACAAGATTATACTGTCACGGGAGATAACTAAAAGACCAGGGCACTCAGAATTGTGTTTCTTGCGCATGACATGCCTGCTTAAGCTCCTGTATTTCTGTACAAAGTACCATCGTTATGTCTCAAACGGTATTGGAGATAAGGTGATCACAAGCTGGTCATACTGTTATATTGAAAGGGTAGATAACTCAAATACCACAGCACCAACAGTTGTGGTTCTTGCACATGACACCCATTCTGTAGCTTGTATACAATTGCGCCAAGTTCCTTCAATATATCTCAAAGGGTGTTGGAGTTATGGCCATCACAAGTTTATATTGTCAGGGGAGATAACTCCAAATCCAGAGCACCTTGAGTTGTAATTCTTGAGCATGACACACCTGCTTAACCTCATGTACATCTGCATCAAGTACCACCGATATTTCTCAAAGGGTATTGGAGGTACGGTGATCACAAAGTGGTCATACTGTTATATTGGAAGGGGTGATAACTCAAATATCATAGCACCCAGAGTTGTGATTTTTAGGCATCAAGCGCCGTCTTAACCTTGCATACAATTGTGCCAAGTACCATCAGTATATATCAAAGGGTATTGGAGTTATGGCCATCACAAGGTTTTATTGTTAGGGGAGATAACTAAAAAACCAGGGCACCCAGAGTTGTGGTTCTTGCAAATGACACACCTGCTTAACGTGATGTACAACTGTACCAAGTACCATCAATATATCTCAAAGAGTATTTGAGATGTGGCCATCACAAGGTACATGTAGTAATTCTATATTAGTGGAAGGGGAGGTAACTAAAAAACCAGGGCACCCAGAGTTGTCGTTCTTGTGCATGACACACCGTCTTGGCATTGTGAATAACTGTGCTACGTATCATCAATATATCTTAAAGGGTATTGGAGTTATGGCAATCACAAGGTAGTCACTCTTTTTATTGGAAGGGGAGATAACTAAAAAACCATGGCAACCAGAGTTGTGTTTCTTGTGCATGGCACGCTGTCTTAGCCTTGTGAAAAACTGTGCAAGGTACCATCAATATATCGCAAAGGGTATTGTGGTTATAGCCATCACAAAGTAGTCATTCTATTTGATTAAAAGGGGAGATAACTAAAAAATATGGCATCCAGAGTTCTGGTTCTTGCGCATGACACGCCGTCTTAGCCTTGTGAACAATTGTGCCAAACACCAACAATGGATCTCAAAGCTATAGGAGGTATGGCAATCACAAGGTTGGACGGACGGACGGACAGACGGACGGACGCCAGGCTGATCGCTATACCCCGCCCCCCCCCCCGAACCTATTCGGTCGGGGGATAAAAGGGAGAAGACAGTTATAGTTTACCGTAGATAACTTAAGAGGACAATGAATGAAAGTTAATAAAGAGAAGAAATAACAACAGTCCCCTCTACTCTTGTCTACTTCGCGGACGACAGGTCTTGGCCATCTGTAAGCCAATACCATTTTGCATGTCACCCCAAATGCACAAGATAAAGACACCATCGCCTCATCAAACCAGCCCCTTCCCCCGCCCTCATTATTTGTTCTTAACCCATTGAAAGCTGGAAACCACTAAAGGGGTACCTTGGCAAATAGCGCAGGCCGCAGAACGATCAGGGTCAGCACTATTTGCAGACAGAACTTTCCGTTAAAATGGAATGAAAACGAACAACAAAAGGTCTACCACCCCTTAAATACAAATGAACTTGTCCAACATATTGCAATAGAAGAGTCCACTAGTATACAATGGGTTAAACTCATGAACAATAGCAAGAAGTTATATGTTTTAAAACTTTTCATTTCTTTCTGTTGCAGGAATTTAATAGCGTTTGGAACAAAACGACACAATAAAAGAGACAAAAGTAAATATTCACAGTTTTCTTAGTCTTACATTACGCAAACACGCCTATACAAATACATCGCCACCTTCATCGCCGAAAAAATGAAATTTTATGATGAAAAATTGTGATATTTTTCTTATTTCTGCTCAAGATATAGATTGTGGGCACTCGTTAGAACCGCCTCATCGAGGCGGTTCTTACGAGTACCAACACTCTATATTTTAGAGCAGAAATAAGAAAAATAAGGTATACCCCCGGAAACCCCAGTTTTACTATATAAAAGTGGGGTTCAAAGGGGTCAATATTATATAGGCATGTTTTCTTGATGGAATTCATGCAACATGTGAAATTGACACCGTTTTGTAATTTTGTATTTAAATTCAAAAGATAAGTGAAAACCAAATCAAATTCCCAGTACCTCATCATGAAAGCACGCCTACATAATTTAACCCCCCCCCAAGCCCTTCTTTTCTATAATAGGGGTATACATCATTTGTTTTATTTCTGCTCAAAACATAGATTGTGGGTGTTCGTCGTAACCGCCTTGACGGTTCTAACGAGTTCCAACAGTCTATGTTTCTAGCAGAAATATGGAGAATATAAGGAGTTTATAATTGGGAAGAATTCTCCTATTTGAATAGGCCTGTTTTCGTACATGTGATATGTACAAAGGCGTTCCGAACTGTCCAAAAAATGCACTGATTACTAAGGCATATCTGAGTCTTTACTGATCACCCAGGCTGGTTTTGTCGAGCCCGACTCCTAAACAAAATATGCAGTAATCAATGAAGATATGGAGAACCCTCACCATATTAACGAGACTATATGCTGCTAGTCATAGATGGCATATCGCAGTACTCGCGGTTTTACGAACGACCATACATTAAGGTAAAACATCCGTGAGACATAGTGCATTTTTCATATCCCGAAAACGTTTTTTTTCGACCAATATATGTGAAATTTTCCATATGTATACTCCAAGCATAGTTTGTAGGTGCTCGTTAGAACCGCCTCAATGAGGCGGTTCTAACGAGTACCAACAACCTATGTCTTGGAACAGAAATAAAAAAAAATAATGTATACCCCTGTAAACCCCAATGTTTTCTATATGAAGTGGGGTTCAGAGGTGTGTTTATTGCAGGGACTTATTAACATAATGTTAATAACAATAACAATCTATGTCGTCACTTTCTTCCTGTCCTCGGAATAAACAGAAATGATTATAATGACATGCATGACAAGTAGGCGTGGTTTCATTAAACGAGATAATCTATGTCACCTTCTCGAAGCCTCCGTGGTGCAGTGCTTACGCTACTCGCCTTGTAAACCAGGGATCGCAGGATCGACCCCGGGCTTCACCAGACTTTCGGATGAGTCTTTAAACCGAGGTCCAGTCTCAGTATGACCTAAGCTGTTGGTGGGACGTAAAACTCGAACACTCACTCATGTCACCTTCTCGACAGATAAATGCACACTTACAACATATGCACGATATATGAGCTCAAATTTAGTCGTGGCATATAAGTAAGTTCTGAATAGTTGTATCCTTTGGAAGCAAAGAATACACCAAATAAACGAAAATAGCAGACTCGGTTTTATTGAGTCTGTTCATGACCAGTTCTGAAATGTGCAACACCGACCACGCCCTCTAGCACCGGCTTAAACATAACTCTATCTTCAAAATGATTCTAAAAGCAATCTCAATGATTCTAAAGAACCAGAAAATATAATCTGCACTAAGATGATGTACGCGGAGACTTTTTACGGCCGCCACGCGGCACAATACCAGCTGCAGTGAAGATTGGTAAGTTCTGAATAGTTGGGTCCTTTGGAAGCAAAGAATACACCAAATAAACGAAAATAGCAGGCTCGGTTTTACTGAGTCTGTTCATGACTAGTACTGAAATGTGTAACACTGGCCATATCCTCTAGATTGCTATGGCGGAGCAGTTCAGGTGTTGTTAATATGGTCAAATTCGCAGTTTGGGTAGATTACCTTTTTTGCATACATATCAAGTGACACTATTATCCTACAGCTTTGTTTTTGTTATAGTTGAATTATTTAATTGTGTGTCTGTTAAAAAGGATTATCTGCAAACGATAGCCTCGCCCTTCTAGTCTTATCTGCGACTACGACATAACGAGGACGGAGTCGTTTAAACATTCATAATGCATTATGCTGACCAAATGTGAATGGCTTTTGCGAAAGCAAAATCTACTCACATTTTTTCCAGCATACATAACAGCGTATAAAATATTGTACTTGATAGAAATGTTAACATTTTGACCACTAACGAGTTCATTAAGCAAACAATGCTTTAAATAACTGGGCCACAGCATCATGTTTAGAAGTCGATGCATTGAGCTCCCCCATAAGTCCTACTTTATATAGAATAAACTGAGTTGTATAGGGGTATACATTATTTGTTTTATTTTTCTCCAAGACATGGGTTGTGGGTATTTTTGGAACCGCCTAACGACCACACATAATCTATGTTTGGGGTAAAAAATATCACACATTTTCATAAAAATAACCGCTTTGGAGATATAAAGGATGCTCAATGTCACATGGAGTTTGTTATCATAACTGTGTCCATTGTTACAAACATGCGTATTAAACGATAAAAGAAAACGCAGAGAAGCGCTCGAATCACAAGTTAGACGGATTCCATCTTTAACATGGTTTCCAGTCATTTCGTACCCAAGTCATTTCGTACCCTAGTCATTTCATACCGTTTTGGTCATTTCGTACCTGTTTTTTTTTTGTCATTTCGTACCCACTAACAACCATTTCGTATCCAAGTTATTTCGCAACAATATTGGTCATTTCGAACCCAGGTACGAATTGACCAAGTAGTTACGAAATCACTTTAGCATAGTCATTTCGTTCATTTTGGTCATTTCGTACTATTTTGTCGGTACTTATGTTCATGTAGACGGACGGATGGGCAGTCGCATGGCTGGTTGGGTTGACGTACGGACGCCCACTCCAGGGACAACTTTTTATGTTTTGATTTTGCGGCCCTTACAATATAATTTCACTTATTTCGGGCTCATCGTTATACGGAGCTGGGCAAAAACCGTAGTGCCCGAAAAAAACACACCTGACCTTCCGTTGCAGAATATGACCCGAGCCAGTCTCAAAGTAGAAGTAAAACAAAGATCAGGAATCGATACAAACCCACTGCGGAGAGAGACCTAATGGTTAAGAGTTATAGCTCTTTCCTACAGGGGCACAGAGGCCCTAAGAAAATACATTACTGAAAAGAGACTGACCCTTACCGTCATATGTGCTAATCAATTTTCAACGAACTGGCCCAACTGGACCTCTTACCTCATATGTCGTCCTGAGCAAACAACATATGGATGGGCGGAAGGACGGACGATGTGCGGACGAATGAATGGAGGGAGGGATGGATGGATTATAGTGGCTCTTTTAAACTGGATAATTGTCTGACCCCACTTTAATTTGTTTATTGTTCACATCTTTAATTGTTATTCTATCATTTGAATAACTCAACTTGCAGTACAACAGAGCCTTAATGTTTAAGCTGTTTTATGCCGGCGGTCAGATGAATGAATGAATGAATGAAGCAGACGGCCAAGAATCATGTAAAAAGGCTCCCTCAATAGAATTTAAAATAAACATTCATGCAAGTACGTAAACATTCATGCAAGTACGTCCCCTCATTGTACATACAAATGTCACCGAGTTCGTTTAGGCGCCAGGACCTTGCGAAAAATGGAAAGCATCGGGAATCAGACGAAAAGTTTCAAGCTGTAGTTTACTTGGCCGTAGAATTTTTCCAGAAACTGATATTCTGTGTCATATTTATTGCTGATAAGAATAAGATGGAAAAGTCCTTGTCTACCGATGTAGTGTTTGAGAGCAGCGTAAAGAAGTATAAGATGTGTATATATTTTTGGCGTACATGAATTATGAACAAATGTTCATATTTTATAAACGACGTTTCAGATGCAGCGTTCCTAGAAAATGTAGTCTTAAAGCACGGTTTATTGCAAATTCTAGCTCTGGCACTACCACTGAACTTTCTAAATTATTAACTTCCTGTCTTACTGCTATTAAAACGCATGTGATCAAATATTGTGATAAAGTCCTTGAAAGATCAGGAAGAAATCTGTTTTGGTCTATAAAAAATTCGAATGAGGTGTCTTTTATGGATGGAGTAAGTTAATTGTATCAATTCCTGATCTTTGTTTTACTTCTACTTTAAATAAATTGAAATCCAGACATTTTCGTGCTTCAAGACTGTCTACTTACGATTTTCCACTCTTTACACTAGACTTCCTCATAATCTTATAAAAGAAAAGCTTAATGATTTAATTGAATGGGCAGAGAAGATTCTGTCTATCTTGCATGTAATGTCAGAAATGCATTTTTCACTTCTAAAGAGCATAAGAATTATACACTTTGGTCATGTCAGAAAGTGTGTGATGCCCTCACCTTTCTACTTGACAACATTTATATAAGTTCAGTACTAAGTTATTTAGACAAATTGTGGGCATTCCGATGGATACGAATTGCGCACCTCTTGTGGCTGATCTATTCTTGTATTGTTATGAAAGAGACTTCATGTTGTCGCTTTCCATTGATAACCAATCTGAAATTATTGAAGCTTTTAGCTCCACTTCTAGATATTTAGATGATTTATTAAATATTGATAATACCTATTTCGATGGTTTGAAGTCAGATTTACCCCCCAGAACTTCAGTTAAATAAAGCAAATTCTTCTGATACCGAGGCCCCGTTTTTGGATTTACATCTGTCTATTGTAGATGGATTTGTTTCATGTAAAATTTATGATAAACGCGATGACTTTGATTTTGAGATTGTAAATTTTCCTTTTTGGATGGTGATGTTCCTCGTGCGCCATCCTATGGCATTTATATTTCGTAATTAATTCGATTTACTAGAGTGTGTAGTCATGTAACTGACTTCAACACTTGTAATAAATTATTAACGGCTAAACTTCTTAATCAGGGTTATCGGTACCATAAACTACGCAAAGCCTTATCAAAATTTTATAGACGCCATTCTGATTTAATTTCAAAATTCAATATTGGACTTAAATCTCTTCTGCAACAAGGTCTATCGGAACCCGAATTTTATGGTGACTTAGTATATGAACTCAGAAAAATATATAACCGCAATGACTTTAGCACCCAATTTCGTAAAATCATTCTTCGATATAAAAAGATTTGGTACAACATGGATATTATACGACAGACTGCATGCATGGTAGTTAACCCAATCACGGTTGGTAACTTTGCTTCCCTCTTTAATTGCACGCCGGTGGGTTAGGCCTCAGATTCTATGACGGTATCGACGTAAAGGCTTATTGAGAATTAGAGAGATCTAATTCTTGGTAATGTTGGTTGGTGCCTGATGCTCTGTCTCTGGTCGGGCCTATCGGAGTCTAACTGTTGGTTTTCTTTTGCTCCAGCATTTCATAGTTTCTTGCTGTCGACTCCTCACCGTTGTCTTACCTCTGTGTTTTTTTTTATTATTTGTGTTCACGAAGATGTTGCACTGATGAGTTAGGAGGCCTTCATGCGGACTGAACAACTTATTTGTCTAAATCGCGGCGGAAGTAAGGGCGAGGATTGTGGCCACGTAAAATCGATTTAAGCCCCCCCCCCCACTCCCCAGTGGAAATCTTTCCACTGTCCGTTCCAAGGCGGTTCTTCTGTGGCGATTTATTTATGTTGTTGTTTGTTACTACTTACTGTGTTTATCACTTGTGTCTTTTAATTTTGGCTGGCCATATGGCCATTTTGTGGGAAAGTAACTGTCCTTATGGCCTTCCTTTGTTTAGATTTCCATTATGGTCTGGTCGCTTAATGTTTGTGTTTCTTTCCCTTTGGTGTCTTTGTTGGGTGGAGTAAGTTAATTGTATCGATTCCTGATCTTTGTTTGACTTCTACTTTAGATCCTCTAAGCGGTTTACCAGTACTTGAGTGCAGGTCGGTTTCAGCTCTGGTTGGAAGCATCATACAGCCCATATATTTCTGCAAGCCCCTATTGGCGGGGGGCGCGACACAATGAAACATCACCCCAAGCATGTGATACTATTCGAAACAATACTCTGTCATTATTACAACTGAATGTATAAAGGGGTAGCTCATGTCATTCAACTTATAACATTTTATGCTAGCCGTCATGAGGCGGTGATTTGCAGTGCCTTATTTATTTATTGTATGTGTGTTGGCTCAAGTTTTTTTTCTTTGTGTTTGTGTGTGTGTGTGTGTGTGTGTGTGTGTGTGTGTGTGTGTGTGTGTGTGTGTGTGCCTACATGTCAAAAATTCTTTCTTAATTTTCTGTGGCACGATATATGTTTTTTCAGTGATCCTTGTTTTTTTCTGAGAAATTTCTATTATCAGTAGAAACTCTATGGCTACATTTAATGAACACAAGTGTTATCTTGTCTGATAGTAGTTAAAAACAAAATGCTCAATATGGACAACCGATAATTATAGCTGCGGATTGACCCGCTTTTGCAGCACATTCCTGAATATATTGGTCTCGAAGGTTTTGTTTAGTGTATAAATATTCATTCAGCTTTAATAAATGTTCGTATTTCACAATTACAGGACCATAAATAAATAAGAGTTTAACATGGCATAAAGATTGATCTCTTCGCATTGCAGTAAATGGGAACGGAAATCGGCAAAATAGCTATCCTTAGTGTTTGGTGCTGCGTGAAGCGTTAATATAAATCAAAGGGAACCTCCACCAATAATATCGAATTCCGAAATGACGGTCTATAGACCAGTTGGGCATTCTAGTAACCTAACGCTGCACGCTATAATCGGTAATAATATATAATAGGCCGGTGGGTCAGGTCTCAGATTCTATTATGGTTTCAGCGTAAAGGCTTACTGAGAATTTGAGAGAATTTCCTTTTATGTAATGTTGGTTATGTCTGAAGCTCTGTCTCTGGTTGGGCCCATCTGAGTCTAACTGTTGGTTTTCGTTTGCTCCAGCATTTTAGTAGTTTCTTGCTGTCGAGTCCACACTGTTGTATCATCTCTACGGTTGTTTGATTTTTGTTTTCTCGGAGTTTTTGCACTGAGGAGTGAGGAGGCCTCTTTGCGGACTGAACAAATTAATTGTCTAAATCGCGACGGAAGTAAGGGCGAGTATTGCGGCCGCGTAAAATCGAATAAAGCCTCCCAGTGGAATTCTTTTCACTGACCATTCCAAGGCGGTTCTTCTGTCGTGGGTTATTGTTATGGTGTGTGTATCACATGTATGTTTTTGTTGTGGATAGCCAATTGGCCATTTTGTGGGAAACTGTCCTTTTGGCTTTCCGCTGTTGGTGTTTCCATTAGGGTCTAGTTATTTCATGTTTGTGTTACTTTCCCTTTGGTGTCTCTGAGTGGAGCAGTGGGTTAATTGTATCGATTCCTGATCATTGCCTTCACTTCTATTTTGTCTACGTTTATAGACAGGACCTACTTTTCAGGTGCCTATAATTGGAAGTGTAAACAATAGCATGTAACCTTGTATACCCGGGAAAACAACCAAACTGCAAGTTATAATCTTTGCTACATTTATTTAAATAGATTTTCATTTATCATACGTATGACGACGCGTCTGAGAGTCTTATAACGCCATGTTATACATTCGATAATCCACTAGTGGATTAAATATGCAAAAAAGTTAGATACGCCTCGTAAATTTACATGTGAGACGTCCTTAACGACGTCGCGTTTACTAATGGTGGACTAGTGACATTTTTTTTTATAAAACTTTCGTGAATAAAATGCGTTTTAAGTGGCATGATAAATAGAACCTTGCATTCGTGTTCATGTATTATTGAATTTATTAAACTCGTTGAAGAAAAGGGATAAAATGCTCGGCACAGCCTCGCATTTATCCCTTTTCCTCAACTCGTTTAATAAATTCAATAATACATGAACACTCATGTGAGATCCTGTATTTAAATATATTTTCATAAATTTCAGCTAGATTCTCACCTTCTCGAGCTTTTCTGGTTGAATGGTCCGTTGCAATAATTGCGTCTTTACTTCGAAAATAATTTCTAAAGCTAAATTAAACTATCTATTTGCAGATTTTCATACAGAATATATAGCGTTGAGGAAATATTTTCGGGAGTGCGTGTTGTTTCTGACGTCAAGCTGCACTTCGTGTGCACGCCATGGCATTAGATATCGTTTAATATGCCTTTTTGATTAAGTTTGCTAAATCATTGCAAGTCTTCTTAAGGTTTTGGATTACAAACAAAGTACATGATTAGTGTCTTTAATAATAGAATAGAATCGTTTCGCAAACACAATTTTATAGGGGCGAGCTGAAGCTCCAGCTCACCCCTATTAAATTGTCTAAGGCTCACCTATTATATTTTACTATTCAAGACACTAAGCATGTATTTACTATATATGCGAGCAGGTGTCCACTAATTTGATTTAAGAACCAACCATCAAAGTTAATACCTCAGACTTGTGCGACAAGAAGGGACTCAGATCTAACTGCAGATCCGCGCAGTCTGATCAAAGTATTTAATGATCGAATGAAGCATGTACAGACACGGTGCTATCCAAAGAGAGAAAAATGAAAAATGAAGGTTCTTGCCATATTGGGTGGATGAATAAACTTAACTAAATATCTATTGGTCGCTTGGTCGCTTATAGCAGGCTTCGTGCGCTAGCTCACTCTTTTTGACACTACTTAGGGAAATTTCGGGAATCCACCACGACAAAATACTTTTTTTAACCTAACAATTATCATGTAAGCAAGTCCGCATAATTGTCATGACTGTTGTGGTACTTGTTCGTATTAGCTCATCAAAAACAAAGCTCTAGATCAACATCACGAAAACACGCCTATACAAATCTTACCAACGAAAAGTTAAAGTTTTCGGATAAAAATTGTGATGTGTTTCTTATTCCTGCTTTAAACAAAGATTGTAGGTATGACGATTCAGAATTGCTGTTATTATTCAGTTCTGATATACCGCCATCATGTCGGTCATCTAGGCATTCTTTAAACAAGAACTCCTCTCAAATGGAAAGTTGGCCTGAGCGGAAACTCAATAGGAGGCATCAGAGCAACTGGGAGATTCAGAATTGCTAAAACCATTCCGTTTCTATCTTCATTTGGAACGTAATCGGAGTCATAATCTAATCAATGGTGAGTCAAAATTGCTGAAATTGTACTGTTTCAATATCCAAGATGGCCGCCACCAAAACCGAAAGTTGGATTGCTGAAACTTGATTTGAGACATCGGAGCGACATGGAATTTCTTCAGACCCCATCTACTCCAAGGCCGCAAGTTGGAACTGAAACGGCAGTGGAGCAACATGGAGATTCAGAGTTACTGAACTTGTTCCGTCCTGATATCCAAAATGGCTGCAAAACCACATCTTATCCCAAATCGTATTGAGTCGAAATTTTGTTGACATTGGGAGTCAGACTCTCAAAACTCGTTACATGCAGATACACAAGAAATTCTTCACTGGACATCTACATCTCCATTCTGCACTATCAGTCATCACCTCCTGAATCCTTTATCGGACTCCTATTCACAGTCATCAAGTTAATATGCAGATTCAGAGTTAGGGACTCATAGTCTACCCAGACTTAAGACTTACTGAAACTTTGTGGTAATGTTGGTTTGTGCCTAATGCCTCTGGACTGGCCCACCGGAGTCTAACTGCTGGTTTCCTTTTGCTTCAACATTTCAGTTATTGCTTGCTGTCCAGTCATCATCTTTGTTTCATCTATGTAGTTATTTGCATGTTGTGTTATCATTGATACTGCACCGATGCGTTAGGGCTCCTTCTCACTGAGTGAACAAATTATTTGTCTTAACCACGACTGAACCAAGGGCGATGATTGTGACCACATCATCACGTAAACGCCTGTATAATTTTGACCCCCTTGAACCCCACTTTTATATAGTAAAACTGGGGTTTCCGGGGGTAAACCTTATTTTTCTTATTTCTGCTAAAAATATAGATTGTTGGTACTCGTTAGAACCGCCTCGATGAGGCGGTTCTAACGAGTGCCCACAATCTATATTTTGAGCAGAAATAAGAAAAATATCACAATTTTTCATCTTAAAAGTTTCATTTTTTAGATGATAAAGGTGGCAATATATTTGTATAGGCGTGTTTGCGTAATGTAATATAGAGTTGTTTTCGTAGTTTATTATTGTTATAGGTCGTCTTTGCAGGTATGTGTTTCTAATACCTTTTTTATTTTGGATAGCATTTTGACCATTTTGTTAGCAAGTAACTTCTTTTTGGATTTCTGCTTGTAGCATTTTCATTATGGCGAAGTTACTTTACATTCATGTTTCTTTTCCTTATAAGTTTTGGATGGGAGGTGTGAGGTAATTATATCGATTGCTGATCACTGTCTCACATCACGAAAACACGCCTATATAGTAATGACCCCCTTGAATCCCCACTTTTATATAGTAAAACTGGGGTTTGAAAGGGTGAGCCTTACTTTTTTATTTCTGCTCTAAAATAAAGATTGAGGGTACTCGTTAGAATCGCCTCGATGAGGCAGTTCTAACGAGTATCCACAATCTATATTTTGAGCAGAAATAAGAAAATATCACAATTTTTCATCTTAAAATTTTCATTTTTAGCTGATAAAGGTGGAAATGTATTTGTATAGGCGTTTTTGCGTAATTTATATAGATCTTTTTTTTTCGTAGTTTATTATTGTTATAGTTCGTTTTTGCATGTATGTACGGAACCCGGGAAGGGACATGATTTTTTTTTATTTTATAAGTTGTGCGCACAAGATAATATCTTGTGCGGACAAGATATTATCTTGTGCGGACAACATATTATCTTGTGCGGACAAGATATTATCTTGTGCGGACAACATATTATCTTGTTCGCACAACATAATATCTTGTCCGCACAAGATATTATCTTGTGCGGACAACATATTATCTTGTGCAGACAAGATAATATCTTGTCCGCACAAGATATTAAGTTGTGCGAACAAGATATTATCTTGTCCGCACAAGATAATATCTTGTCTGCACAACATAGATCTTGTGCGGACAAGATATTATCTTGTCCGCACAAGATACTATCTTGTCCGCACAAGATAATATCTTGTCCGCACAACTTCCCAAGATCTATGTTGTGCAAACAAGATAATATGTTGTGCGAACAAGATAATATCTTGTGCACATAAGATATTATGTTGTGCGAACAAGATCATATCTTGTCCGCACAAGATAATATCTTGTCCGCACAAGATAATATGTTGTCCGAACAAGATAATATCTTGTCCGCTCAAGATATTATCTTGTTCGCACAACATAATAAAAATAAAAAAATCATGTCCCTTCCCGGGTTCCGTATGTATGAGTTGCTAATATCTTTTTATTTTGGATAGCATTTTGATCATTTAGTGGGCGAGTAACTTCCTTTCCTTTAGGGTTTCTGCTTGTGGCATTTTCATTATGACGGTGTTACTTCATGTTCATGATTCTTTCCCTTATAAGTTTTGGGAGGTGTGAGGTAATTATATTGATTCCTGATCACTACCTTTACATCACGAAAACACGCCTATATAGTTGTGACCCCCTTGATACCATTTTTATATAGTAAAACTGGGGATTCCGGGGGTAAACCTTATTTTTCTTATTTCTGCTCAAAAATATAGATTGTGGGTACTCGTTAGAATCGCCTCGATGAGGCAGTTCTAACGAGTACACACAATCTATATTTTGAGCAGAAATAAGAAAAATATCACAATTTCTCATATGAGAATTTGCATTTTTTCGGCGATAAAGGTTACAATGCATTTGTATAGGCGCGATTTCGTAATGACTTCTGTTTTGCTAAAGTAAGTCAAGTTTTGGTAGCCTAGATGGGCATTACTCTTACATTGTCGGGTCATTCTTATCCCTAAAGGTACCTTTTCATATGGAAATGTTTGAACCTTTTCATTTTTAGTCCAAATATAGATTGTTGTTACTTGTTAGAACTGCCTCAATGAGGAAGTTTTAACGAGTATCCACAATCTATGTATTGAGCAAAAATAAGGAACATACTGAATGTCCCCATTAACCCATTTAGTACAAGAAACCCCAAAACGGATAGTTTTGCAAACCGTGCAGGCCTAGATCAGATGCCACAGAAAGTGGCGTCTGATCAGGGCCTACATTGTTTGCTTAATGTTCAGCTATTTTCCAAATACATTTTGAAGAAAACACATCCCGGCACCCCTATATTTTGAGATGGACTCCTGGTATATATAAGGAGGAAGATTCCATTTGGTGCAAAAAGGGTTAACCAATGTTTTCTCCTCGTATAGTAGGATTCAAAGTGGTGTTCATTTCATGGACTTCTTTACCTGATGGACATCATGGCACAATGTACTTTGTCATGATCAATCATATCATAGCGATTTCAGGCGCACTTTGTCCTCTAGTTTCTGTTCTCATTCATATATTGTGATTATTCATTAATTTTCCATCTGGAAAATGTTATTTTAAGCGATGAAAGAACTATCATGACATATGGGTTTGTGACCACGTAAAATCGATTTAAGCCTCCCAGTGGAATTCGTTTTCGCTGACCGTTTCAAGGCGGTTCTTCTGTCGCGGTTTATTTTTGTTATGGTTTGTCTTTGGGTGCTTGTGTTGTTTTGTTTTGGATAGCCTATGAAGGTGACTGTCCTTTTGGCTTTCCGCTGTTGGTGTTTCCGTTGGGGTCTGTTGTTTCATGTTTGTGTTTCTTTCACTTAGGTGTCTCTGATGGGAAAGGTGGGTTAATTGGATCGATTCCTGGTCATTGCCTCCACTTCTAGTTTGCTATCTGAATGATGGCCCATACAGGAGGAACAATACAGCATATTACCTATATGAGCCCCGCCAAGCGAATTTGTGTCTTCGAGCATTCCGTCATGACAAATTTTAACTGCGCATACCCAGTCATTCTGAGGGGCCAGGGATATGGCTTTTTGTCTGAAGGTTCCTCTTGATTCACTGCTTGTATGAGCGAGCATTGAAGGTTCTGGCGAGACTGCGCGGATGCGTAGGCTCGCCTGAACCTTCAATGTTCGCATAGGCGATAAGTACCAAAATCGCTTGACGGGGCCCATATGACAGTTGCATATAAACACAGGGTTGCAATATCACACACATGTCATAAAAACATACTTCCATATCTTGAAAGAAAATATTTTTCGGGAAATCTGTTTTTTTTTTCTTAAACACCAGGGGCCAGTTGTTCAAAGCATCGTTAGCTTAACGAGCTCGTTAGTGGTCATATTGTTAACTGTTCTAGCAAGTACAATATCTAAAATTTTGGATTTTATGCTGAAAAAATGTGATCAGCTTTTGCATTTGCAAAAGCTGCTCAATTTTTTCAGCAAAAATATTTGTATATTTGCCATATTTAAAGATCAAAGTTTTAACGATTCGTTAACAAACGACGTCGTTAGTTTTGAACAACGGGCCCCTGATAAGGAAATCCATAGTTTTAGCTTGGGATATAATTTTTTTTTTCTTACCCTGGTGTTCTTACCTGAAATCGAAATTTCTCGCGTGTTTGATAAATGCACTTGTTGAATACGACCTCATATGCGCCGCTGTTAAGGTTGGCGTCATAGCACGTTGCGTGACGTCACTAAACATCACTGTAGTCTCATCACAATATGGCGAACGTCGAGAACCGGAGTGACTGCAGTATTACAAGTCGACTCTCAGAAATGGAAGGTTTGCAAGAAAAAGAATCCTACATGGCTGTGAGAGATGGATAGAATAGTCCTTCCTTCGGGATCACTGTCTGGCATCACTCGGCAAGCCTCGTGATCCCGTACAGTTGCCGGACAGTGACCCTCGGGACGGATTTTTCCATCCCCTCACACCCATGTAAGATTCTTATATTCTTTATAGGTGCTTGTTAGATCCACATTTATAACATTAAGATAAGAACATTGTGCGCTAAAACATCGTCTATCCTATTTCTGAGAAGAAAATGCTTGATATTGTTCCTTATTTTAGTCCAAATATAGATTGCGAATGCTCGTTAGAACCGTTATAATAATTCGTTTTTAATGAGTACATCAAAATTTTATTGAGCAAACATAAGGTGAATCAGGAATACCGCATAACCACGACTTTTGTCTGTATAAAAGGGTTTTGGGGTTGGGGGTCCACTTGTCATGTACTAGATAATCCGATGGATGGTCCTGACGATTACCAACAATCACTGGATGGGAACAGCAATTTAAAGAAAAACATCTATCCCTGTAAACCCCAATTTTCTATATAAAATAGGATGTTCCATAAAAATTACCTAAGCTTCATAAAATACCATACAAAGCACGATTCATATCAAATTCAAGCTCTTGTACCTACACTGAACTCTTCAATTATTAACTTCATGTTTTACTGCCATCATAAAACATGTGATTAAATATTGCGACAAAGTCTTTGAAAGGTCAAGGGGAAATCTGTTCTGTGCCACGTAAAATCAATTTAAGCCCCCCACTGGAATTTGTTTCGCTGACCGTTCCAAGGCGGTTCTTCTGTCATGGTTTATTTTTGTGATGGTTTGTCTTTGAGTGTTTGTATCACTTATATTATTTTGTTTTGGATAGCCAATTGGCCATTTTGTGGGAAAGGAACAGCCCTTTTGGCTTTGCGCTATTGATGTTTCCATTAGGGTTTGTTGTTTCATGTTTGTGTTTCTTCCCCTTTGGTGTCTCTGATGGGAGCTTAGGGTTAATTGTATCGATTCCTGATCATTGTCTTCACTTCTATTTTGGCCTATAAAAATTCTAATGAAATTTTTACTAAAATGAAATCCAGACGTTTTCGTGTTTCAAGTCTGTCTACTTATGATTTTTCCACCCTTTATACTACAATTCCTCATAATCTTATAAAAGATAAACTTAATGATTTAACTGAATGGACATTTCATATGGAAGACTCCATTTATCTATCCATCTATAAAAGAAATGCTTTTTCACTTCTGAATAGCATAAAACGTATACTTTATGGTCATGTCAGAAAGTGTGGGAAACTCTCACCTTTCTACTTGACAATATTTACTTCAGATTTGGTACTAAGTTATTTATACAAGTTGTGGGTATTCCGATGGGTACAAATTGCGCACCACTTGTGGCTGATTTGTTCTTGTTTTGTTATGAAAGAGATTTCATTATGTCCCTTTCCGTTGAAAACCAATCTGAAATCATTGAAGCCTTTAGTTCGACTTCTCGACTTTGGATGATTTATTAAATATTGACAAAACATAGTTCGATGGTTGGATCAGTCAAATTTACCCCCCCCCCCCCCCCCGAACTTCAGTTAACTAAAGAAACTGCTTTTGATACCGAGGCCTCATTTTTTGGATATACACCTATCTATTGTAGATGAATTTGTTTTTTTCCAAAATGTATGATAAATGGGATGATTTTGATTTTTCCTTTTTTGGATGGTGATGTCCATCATGTGGCATCCTACGGCGTTTATATTTCGCAATTAATTCGATTTGCCAGAGTGTCTAGTCATAGAACTGCCTTCAACACTCGTAATAAATTGTTGCTAAACTTCTTAAACTACGCAATATTGATGTCATTCCGATTTAATTTCAAAATTCAGTGTTGGACTTAAATCTCTTCTGCAACAATGTCTATCGGAGACCCGAATTTTATGATGACTTAGTATATAAGTTCAGAAAAATATAGAATTGCAATGACTTCAGTACCAAATTTCGTAAAATCATTTGTTCAATATAAAAAGATTGGATACAACATAAATGTTATACGACAGACTGCATGCATGGTAATTAACCCAATCACGGTTGACAACTTTGCTTCCTTTGCCCTAGATTCTATGACAGTTCCAGCGTAAACGCTTACTGAGAATTATAGAGATTTGGTTGATTTGAGGTTTAACGTCCCCGTCAACACTGTAAAGGTCATTTTGGAGTTGTTGCTTCCAATTGTGTGGGACTTAAACCCGACACTGAGATGAAATGACATCTCAAGCCCTGTCGCCCAATAATACCAATTGGGTTTATAAGCATGGACGGTCCGTCTCGCACCGCGGTTCCTGCTCTGTCTCTGGTCGGGCCCATCGGAGTCTAACTGTTGGTTTTCTTTTGCTCCAGCATTTCAGTGGTTCATTGGTGTCGAGTCCTCACAGTTGTCTCACCTCTGTGGTTCTTTGATTATTTGTGTTCACGGAGATGTTGCACTGATGAGTTAGGAGGCCTTCATACGGACTGAACTATTTGTCTAAATCGCGACGGAGGTAAGGGCGAGGATTGTGGCCACGTAAAATCGATTTAAGCCCCCCAGTGGTAATCCTTCCACTGACCGTTCCCAGGCGGAGCCGAGCGATGGTCTCCACATTCACCGGCAACGTAACGTGGAATGGGGATAGCACCGAACGGCTACGGTGTAGTGCCAGAATGGATTCGTTCCCTGGGACCCCACCAGCTGACGACCCGCGACACGGGGAAACTGGAAACAACAAAACAAGGCGGTTCTTCTGTGGCGATTTATTTATGTTGTTGTTTTTTACTTACTGTGTGTAGCACTTGTGTCTTTTTATTTTGGATGGCCATATGGCCATTTTGTGGGAAAGTAACTGTCCTTATGGCCTTCCTTGTTCCTTTGTTTAGGTTTGCATTATGGTCTGGTCGCTTAATGTTTGTGTTTCTTTCCCTTTGGTGTCTTTGATGGGTGGAGTAAGTTAATTGTATCGATTCCTGATCTTTGTTTTACTTCTACTTTTTAGATCCTCTAAGCGGTTTACCAGTACTAGTGTGCGGGCCGGATTCAGTTCTGTGTGGAAGCATCATGCAGCCCATATATTTCTTCAAGCACCTATAGGCGGGGGCTTTCTAATTTTATGTAATATTGGTTGGTGCCTGATGCTCTGTCTCTGGTTGGGACTGTTGGTTTTCTTTTGCTCCAGCATATCAGTGGATTCTTGCTGTCGCGCCCTCACCGTTGTTTAATCCCTGTGGTTGATTGATTTTTGTTTTCACGGAGATGTTGCACTGATGAGTTAGGAAGCCTTCATGCAGACTGATCATTGCTTCACTTCTATTTTTTATTAAAAGGACTAGATGAGGTGACAATAGGCAAAGTAAATAACCCCCACTTCCTCCCAAAAGGTAATTACAATACTTAAGATAATTATGTTCTATAAAAGGGTTATCCTTTGGAAGCAAGGAATACACCACAGAACTGAACAATATGGAGTGTACATGTTTTCTGGGCCATACTAGCTAGTTTCGGCCAATTAGGCAAACTACAAAGTACATAATAGCCAAACACAACCAGTTAACATATGATGACCGGTTTCATAAACTCCATACGCATATTTCAAAACACTCGGTTTTACTACATGAACACATTTGCGTAAGAGGAGCATATTTTGTACTCCATTTCGAGTAATATCCTGCTAAAGCTTCGGTAACCAGTTTTTCTGTCGATAGGTGTTCATAATAAAAGTGAAGGCAATGATTATGTACTTATAGGAAAGCTCATTCGTAACTTCTGTTATTGCGTCTAGGCTGCATTTTTCATACTGTTTTTCCAAGCTGCGACAACTGCACTTTGTCTAACTAAATTTTTCCGCACGTCCGGGGACCACTTCATCATGGCAGCTGCAGTGTCACTATTGACCCCCTCATCTCTGTTCTCATCTTCTGTGTGGATTTCCATTTTCTGAACAACAAGTCGTAGAAGATCATATTGTTTCGACATGTTGTTGGATAACTCTTTCATTCTGAAAGTTGAAAAGGAACTACATTAGCCTTTTGCTACCACATCATGTTAACAAAATAGAAATGAAGGCAATGATTAGGAATCGATCAATTAACCCACAGCTCCCATCAGAGACACCAAATACATGGAATACCTAGACCTAATGGAAACATCAATAGCGGAAAGCCAAATGGGCAGTTACTTTCCAACAAAATGGCCGATTGGCGATCCAAAACAAAAATATAAGCGATACACACACTCAAAGACAACCCATAACAAAAGTAAACCGTGACAGTAGAACCACCTTGAAACGGTCAGAGAAACATGGCCGTGGTATTACTTCTCCTCTAAACCCAACATTATACAGAGAAAACTGGGGTACACAGGGGTATATATTATTTTGCTCATTTCTTGTCCAAGACATAAATTGTGGGTACTCGTTAGACCCGCTTCAATGGTTCTAATGAGCACCAAGACCCTATGTTCGTTGAAAAATTAACCCTTATCTTGCTGTTCACGACAACCCCTATCTTTGCAAACAGTGTAGTTCCAGATCAGATGCCAATCTGATCAGGATGTACACTGTTTGAAATTCAGTTTATGAATTTGTAGCAATAAATTACATCAAGTAATTTGATAGGTTGATAGATAGAAATGGGTGTGGCTTAAATAGATATTCAGCAAGATAAGGATTAAGAAAATATCACAAGTTTTAATAGGAAAAGTAGACAAAGAATGCACACACGGGCGTGTTATCGTATGACAAACCCGTAAACGGACTAGTGGCATCACGTGAACACGTCCGTGAAATGAAGACACCCTAAACTCCACTTCATAGAGAGAAAACTGGAGTTTACAGGAGTATACTTTATTTTTCTTATTTCTGCTCCAAGACATAGGCTTAATGAGGCGGTTCTAACGAGCACCCACAACCTATGTTTTGAGCATTTATAAGAAAAATATCACTGATTTTCATCAGAAAAGTAGCCATTTTGGAGATATGAAAAATGCGCTATGTCGCACGGGTGAGTTATCATAATGCAAATGGCGTCCTATTAGGACCTACACTATGTGCAAAACATTCAGCACTTTTTCCAAATCAGTTTTACAGATAACACAGCCTGACATATTGAACTTTTGAAACTGAATTCTGCTTTGTAAAAGACAGAATATTTCGTTCAATACAAAGGGTTAGGATCACATCCGTGTGACACACTGAATTCTTTTGTGGCTTCTCAGGTGGCATTTTGATAAATAGAGTATCTCACACGAATGGATATTTAAAATAATATTTATGAATGTTTACGAGCCTCCGGTGAGTTTTATAAATTTCGAATGAAATGACCACGTTTCTAAGAATCTGTTTATCTTATAACGATTTTAACCAAATTTCGTTTCCAATGAGAAAAAGCAAACAGTTGTCATGGTTCACATCATAAAATTAGGCGCCGTAATATCATTTTTATTACATGCCGTTATAAACTAAATGACAGCAAGAAGATTTGAAATACTTCTTCGTTTTGCTTCATATTCAAATTGTTGGTGTTCATTAGAACCGCCACAATCCATTTTTGTGTATAGTAAGTAAACGAATGTATATGTATGCCCTTTTTGTATCGTACCTTTCTCTGTACAAACTGGATACAACACGTGTATTCACTACTTTGACTAGCGTCCAGCCTATCCAGGCGAAATGCAACGTTGCTGCATGATGCTTCCGAGCAGAGAAGAAACGGACTGAACTAAAGTACCGGAAACCCCTTAGATGGTCAAAATATTTTATTTGGAAGCAAGGACGATGATATCACGAAAAGATACCTATATAGTTTTGACCCCCTGGAACCACCTTTATATTGCAAAACAGAGGTTTACAGGGGTAAACCTTATTTTTGTTATTTCTGCTCTAAAATATAGATTGTGGGTACTCGTTAGAACCGCCTCGATGAGGCGGTTCTAACGAGCACACACAATCTATATTTTGAGCAGAATTTGTTATATCTGCTCTAAAATATAGATTGTGGGTACTCGTTAGAACCGCCTCGATGAGGCGGTTCTAACGAGCACACGCAATCTATATTTTGAGCAGAAATAAGAAAAATATCACTATTTTTCATATAAAAATTTTCGTTTTTCCCCAGGTAAAATTTACAATGTATAAGTATAGGCGTGTTTTCGGAATGACATAGAAATGAAAACTGTCGAATGGACAAGTTTTTATGCCCCATACTTCGAAGAGGTTGGAGAGGCATACTGCTTCTGGGGGCGTGTGTTTGCGTCCGTCCATGATGCTCTTTGGTGCAAAGCATAACCTCTGAAACGTGCCTGCTATGGTTTTGAAATTTCATATATTGATTCCATATGAAAAATAACTGACATGTGTTTTCCAGTCAGGATAATTCTCCTTTCCTGAGGTATGGACCTTTGAAAAAATATGGATGAAATCTTGCAGGCAAAATTTCTCAAAACTATTGAGGTTAGTGTCCTAATGCCTAGTGGATAGATTGGTATTGATGCGTATATGACCTGACAAGCTTTCAATTAAATTCTTAAAAAAAAAAAAAAAAAAAAAAAAAAAAAATCATGAATTGCGGCCCATTGTAACTTTGGCAATTTGTAAATCGCATGTTTTTATGCATAGCATAGCTTTTGAACCGTACATGCTATGGGTTTGAAAGTTCATACGAGTATATGGAATCATTATGCAAAAACAAAAACTCCCAGGTATTTTTCTAATAAGGATTATGTCTCGTTTCGTGAGCTATGGCCCTTTGAAAAATTTGGATTGAATCTTGTCAGCAAAATATCTCAAAAACTATTAAAGCTAGAGCCCTAAAAGTTGATAAGTGGATTGCTAGTGATGGGTAGATGACTTGTTGAACTGTTGAAGAAATTCTTAAAAAAACTTCATAAGAAATTGTCGTTTATAAACTTGTGCATTTGTACATTGCATGCTTTGTGATGATGCATAGCATAACCTTAGACCATGTACGCTAGGGTTTTGAAATTTCACATACAGAAAAGGATTTCCTATGAAAAAAAAACAACAACAACAACAAAAAAATACAGCTGACACATATTTTTCTCGTCAGGATTATGCTTTTTTCTGAGTAATGGCCCTTTGAAAAAAAATGAAATCTTGTTCTTCAGTTGTGGCCTTTTGAAAATGTTGGTATTTAAGTATGTGATTGTGGGGTGTAGTGTTTCACAAACACCATTTTAGGTATTTCTTGGTCAGCCTAGATAATTTCGACCAAAAAGGCTTCATCAGTGACACTCAGATATTTTCAAAATTCCGCAGTGAAATAAATGATCCAAAAGGACTAGAAACAGAAGTTAAGGCAATGATCAGAAATCGATAAATTAGCCCACACCTCCCATCAGAGACACCAAAGGGAAAAATAAACATGAAATAACTATACCCTAATGCAAACAAATGGACAGTTACTTTGCAACAAAATGGCCATAGCCTGTCCAAAACAAAATGATATAAGCGATACATACATTCAAAGACGAACTATAACAAAATTAAAACCCCGACAGAAGAACCGCCGTGGAACGAACAGTGGAAAGTATTTCACTGGGGGCTCCAATCGATTTTACGCGGCCTTACTTCCGTCGCGATTTAGACAAATAATTTGTTCAGTCGGCATGAAAGCTTCCTAACTCATCAGTGCAACAACTCCGACAAAAATAAAAATCAAAGAACCACCGAGATGAAACAACGGTGAGGATTCGACAACAAGAAATTACTGAAATGCTAGAGCAAAAGAAAACCAAAAGTTAGAATCCGATAGGCACCACCAGAAACAGAGCATCAGGTACTAACTAACATTACACAAAATTAAATGTTAATTTTAAGTAAGCCTTTTCGCTGAAAACGTCATAGAATCTGAAGCTTGTCATGACAGGTGTTGCGTGGCTGACTGCGTCTTTAACCCTAGAATTATGTATAATCAACTCTAACTGAACACAAACTGGCCTATAATGCGTAACGAAACCAAGTTACTCCAAAAGAAGATCACCGGTTGTGTTGCGTTTTCATTTAATATTATAAATATGTTCTATAAAAGAGTTGTCCTTTGAAAGCAAGGAATACACCATAGAACTGGAAAATATGAAGTGTACATGTATTCTGGGCCAGACTAGCTAGTTTCGGCCAGTTAGGCCTCATCAGTGACATGCATATCAAAGCAATTGGATTCTTTTCTAAGGCTTTTGGAAAATCCCCCACGGTGTCTCTGACAAAAAACATGATATTTTTAATTTGTATTGCAAAAATGATGTTTTCTAACTACACCAATGTTAGTTCAGGCTGTTATTTATTTTTTTTCCATTAGGGTCTGTTGTTTCATGCTTGTGTTTCTTTCCCTTTGGTGTTTCTGATGGGAGCTGTGGGTTAATTGAATTGATTCCTGATCATTGCCTCCACTTCTATTTTGTTAGGAGGTCTTCATGCGGACTGAACAAATTAATTGTCTCAATCGCGACGGAAGTAAGGGCGAGGATTGTGGCCACGTAAAATCGATTAAAGCCCCAAGTGGAATCCGTATCCACTGAGCGTTCCAAGGCGGTCCTTCTGTCGTGGTTGCTGTTTGTTATGGTTTGTCTTTGGGTGTTGTGTCGCCTATTTTATTTTGGAAAGCCTATTGGCCATTTTGTGGGAAAGTAATTGTCCTTTTGGCTTTCTGCTATTGATGTTTCCATTAGTGTCTGTCGTTTCATGTTTGTGTTTCTTTTCCTTTGGTGTCTCTGATGGGAGCTGTGGGTTAATTGTATCGATTCCTGATCATTGCCTCCACTTCTATTTTACCCCTGTAAACCCAGTTTTGCCATATAAAAGTGGGGGTTTGAGGGGGTCAGAATTATATAGGTGTGTTTTTTTTTGATAAATATACCTTCTTCAGATATGCATTCACAGTCAACAAATAAGGCTGGACATATGACACGGTGAAATCAACATTGTCGAACAATATAAGAACGAAGAGGTCACCTTTGTTTCTGTTTATACATTTCCTCAAAAAGATGTTCTTGGTGTTTGAGCGCCGCATTACCGTCGTAGTCAAATGTATCTCCCGAGAATGAAAGCTTCGACCAAAACTGAAAATGATCAAATAGTCAGTTAAAACTTGTAAAAGTGTTATTTTTGCTGCATTTTTATTTGGCAAACGCTCCAATCTAATACACAAACGTATGCACAAACAATATGAAGAGTCCCGTCGGAAAATCCGACAAAGATACATTTAAAACAAACAACATTAGAACCACAGCCTTAGGACGGTCAGTAGTGAGAACCAAGGGGAATTTACATCGATTCTTATGGCCCAACCTTCACGCTAGGTTCTCGTCACGAAAACACGCCTATATAATTTTGACCCCCTTGAACCCCACTTTTATATAGTAAAACCGGGGTTTCCGGGGGTACACCTTATTTTTCTTATTTCTGCTCTAAAATATAGATTGTGGGTACTCGTTAGAACCGCCTCGATGAGGCGGTTCTAACGACTGCCCACAATCTATATTTTGAGCAGAAATAAGAAAAACATCACAATTTTTCATCATAAAATTTTCATTTTTTCGGCGATAAAGGTGGCAATGTATTTGTATAGGCGTGTTTGCATAATGTAATATTATTTACAACACAAAACACAGTTGGTCCACCTAAAGAACCTAACTAAAGAGATTGTCTTATTTCCTTTTTATTTTATAAATGGCCTTGCAGAGGCAAATTTGAAACCGCTTCGAATATACTTCTGGCATGCAGATAGATGATGACAAGATCTAACCAATGTGATTGTCTAATACCTAATTTCTTTATGCATAGCATCGTCGCGTACAAAAGTTTACCTCACTGACACCGGCTTATAACATTCAAACCGGTGGTAATATTTCGATAATTTTGGCCTGCTCTTGTATATTGACAAGACCTAGCCAATGATTTTGTCTACAGGCTATATCCATATTTCCTTATAAATGGCCTGGACGAGACTGTTTTTTTTTAACAAAATGATTACAGGTATATATAAATATAACTTTCATATCCCAAGGAACAGTTTGATAATGTTTGGCGTGCATATATATATTGAGAAGAAGTAAACAATGAGGTTGTCTAGCACCAGATAGCTTAATTAATAGCCTCACAGAGGCTAAATTGTCAACGACACGGGCAATAACTTTCAAACTGGTAGGACTATTTAGATAATTTTGGCCTGTAAATGTATATTGACATGATCTAATCAATGACTTTGTCTAAAGCCATACTTCTTCATAATTATCCTCGCCGAGGCAAAGTTTTTATACATTGATTACAGACATATAATTTTTAAACCACACGGAATACAGTCGAACTTCAATGGCTCGAACACCTTTGGGTCCTCGAAAATCTGTTCGAGACAGGGGTAGTTCGAGCCACTGAGGTTACTGTAAGGAGGCATAACGAGATACTTTTAGACATCTTTTCGGTGTTTTATAATGAAAAAGTATGCTGTGTGTACTCATTAGAATCGCCTCATCGAGGCGATTCTAATGAGTACACACATCATACATTTGCGAGATAAAAGACTAAAATCTCCTTAATTATGCCCCACTATTTCTTATGTAGAGGATTTCACTAGGGGCTCAAGAATGGGTTCGACACATCCATGGTAAACGAGCCATCGGTGTTCGAGCCATCGACGTTTAACTGTAGTTTGATAATTTTGGCATACAAATCTTTATTGGCAGGCTCTAGCCAATGAGATTTGTAATGCCAGATATCTTGCATAATAGCCTCGCCCGGGCAAAATGTTCACAAACCTAAACGGATGTATAACTTGTAATCTTTTGATAATCTTTCGCATGAAGGTAAATATCGACAAGACGTAACCAAGGTGGTTTGTCTAATGCAAGATTAATTTTTCAAAAACTGATTACACATAATAACGTTAAAGCCACCGAAAATTGCACGACCCGCAGCTAAGTCTGTCGTTGTAGTTCCCCCGAAATTAACCTGAACTCCAAGGCCGTTTCTTTCCTATTTGACATAGCATCTGCAGAATACTACTTATATCTAAATGCCATGCTCTTTCTGCAGTTAAATCCTCACAAAATCATGCTACATTCCTTTCAAGAACGCAATTAATGATAAAATGACATCACTGCCAAATCTAGGAATTGGACAATAACTAAATACCTGCTGAACATAACCAGCGCATTTGTTTGGGTAGTATTTGAACTCTATTTTATCAACCATATCAATTATCTTTGCTGGCAGCTTCCTTTCAAGATCAGTGTGAAGTTCAACCTGCAAAACAATAGTTTCACAGAATAACACACTCATGCAATTATGCAATACAATAATGGTTTTTGGAGCGTAGCTGTTGCAGCGTAGCTCCAGTGAGATGACAAGTGATTTCGGCACTACTTTCGGTGTTACTGCATATGACCCAATTACCAGTGAGAACATAGTACCCCGTGTTAACGTAGTAGTTTTTACGCCATGCGGTATCTTCTTATAGACTGCTTCAAAGACCGCCTATTTCAAACGGAATAGATGAATATTTTTAATAGATGACCTGTGTAGCAGTCTAATCTATTTATAGTTCAGTTCATATAACCCAGTTTACAGCCCATTTGTACCATACAATCCCAAACCTGGCAACTGGCAAACAGGACAAACCCAGATCAGATACCACAGAACGCGGAGCCTCATTATGCCCTTCACTGCATACTTACAAAAAGGTTCAGCCATTTTTGGACGGGTTTTTAAAAAAACTCCGTCCTTTAAAGTAGCGATGTCCGGGCGGGCGGGCGGGCGTCCTGCGGGCGGGCGGGCGGGCGTCGTCCCAGGTTTACCTTTTGGTAAACTTTTTTTTCAAAAACCCGTCCATAATGCCTTTTGGCGTTTTTCTTGTTTGCCCAATATTTCGTGGAAGCCACAACCTGACATCCCTGATTTTAAAATGAACTCATCCCATACTGATATAAGGTGTTGAGGATTCCATTCGTTTAAAATGGGTTAAAAGTACGCAGTGTTGGTCGATAATGTATTACCAAAATAAGACAGTTGGAATGAGTTTGGGCAGGTGCACGTCAAGACTTATATTGAAAGGAGTAAATTTTGCAGTTTAAACACAGATGAGACGCCACTTGTTGTAGCGTCTGATTTGGGTCTGCTATGTTTGTCCCTAAAAAGGCTGCTATACATATACTCAAGAGTATGGGTTAATGTGTGTGTGTGTGTGTGTGGTGGGGGGGGGTAGGGGTGGGGATGTTACTTTATTTAAAGCGACCTGTCTGCGTCATAGGCACGTGACCATAAATAAAGCAAATTTTCAGCTCAGACGCAAGTTCGATACCTGCCGGGTTCGTCAACATTCTTTCCAGGAGATTGATCGTGAAATCTGTTCCACGGTGATTCTATCCTTTTCGCTGATCCAAGAAGGGCAGTTGTTGGTTTCCGGTAAAAGACTGTGTACTGTGCTGTATTGACAATATCTAACCAAAGAAATTGCCTTAATGCCAGATCATTTCATAAATGGCCTCGTCGAGGCAATTTATTTTTATATAATAATAACGGAGTATAATGTCTAAACCTCTTCAAATATTCCTATGGATTGATATTGACAATAACTAACCCAAGAAACTGTCGTATGCAAGATCTCTTCATAAATGGCCTCACCGATGCAATATATATTTAGAAAAATGTTAACAGAGTATAATGTTCAAACCTCTCTGAATATTCCGATCATTTTTGGCATTCGGGTTGATATTGACAATACCTAACCCATGAGGCTGTTTTATGAAAGATAACTTTATGAATGGCCTCGCCGAGGCAAAATAATATAAAAAAGTAATACAGAGTATAACATCTAAACCCGGCTTTGATCATTTTCGGCATACAGGTTGATATTGACAATACATAACCTGCAAAATTGTCTTATGCCAAATTACTTTACAAATGGCCTCGCCTAGGCAAACTGAAAAATTATTTCGAAGTGTAACTTCTAATCTACTTGGAATATTTTTGACAACTGTTAGCATACAGATAGATAATGTACAGATCTAACCAACGCGATTCCTGAATGCCCAATTTCTTTATTTTAGCCTCGGCAAGGTAAAAAATTCACCCACTGACACGGTCTTATAACTTTCAACCCGACGGGTATATTTTTATAATATTTTGCATGCAGATGTAAATTGACAAGATCAAGCTTATGGTATTGTCTAATGCCAGATAGCTTTATAAACAGCCTCACCGAGGCAATTTTTAAAGACTGATTACGGATGTATAACTTATAAACTGCTGGGAAAAGTATGATAATTTTTCACATGAAGATAAACATCATCAAATGCAAGATAAATAACCTCCCAAAGGTAATTTTTTAAAAAACTGATTCCATAAAATAACTTTAAAGCCGCCAAACAATTGCGCAAGCCGCAGTTATTGCACGAACTATAGCTCAGCAGAAATCTTCAAGTAAACTGTAGAACTGCATGGTTGCTGTATTGCTCAAAAACATTGATTGTGGGTTCTTGATAAAACTGCCTCGTCAAGGCGGTTCAATCAAGTCCCCGCAATCAATGTTTTGAGCAGAGATAAGAAAATATCACAATTTTGTATCTTAAAATTTCCATTTTTTTGACAAAAAAAAAAGACAATGTATTTGTACTGGCGTGTTTTCGTGATGGTTATTGCGGGGTCTACACCTTAGCGTGAGTTAATTTCAATATAGGTCTTGTTGCTTTATCACAACTTCTGGCCCAGAATAGCTTCAAACAGCTATGTTCATTGGATCAATATGAGCCTGAATTAAAATACCAACCAGACGCTAAATCAAATTATCAAAGCTACGCTCCATCAGCACTCTCAGTGCTTTGATTATTATATAGTCGCCTACTAAATATACTTCTGTCCACTACACGTTGTCAGACATAAAAGTTCGGCCACCGCCCATCGAGGCTTGAAGAAAGAGATGGCACGCATGATGCTTCCACGCAGAGCTGAAACCGACCGCACACGAGTACTGGTAAACCGCTTAGAGGACATATGCCTGCCAAGTCAAAGCGGTGCGAGTTGGTCCATGCTTATAAATCCTATTGGTATCATTGGGCGACATGGCTTGAGATATCATTTCATCTCAATGTCGGGTAAAAGTCCAACAAAATTGGAAGCAACGTCTCGAAAATGACCTCTAAAGTCTTGACGGGGACGTTAAACCTTAAATCAAACAAACAAACAAATCAGACACAAAAGCATCACGAAAAGACGGCTATATTATTCCGACCCCCTTTATCCCCACATTTACATAGTAAAACTGCAGTTTACAGGGGTGAAAGTTATTTTACTTATTTTTGATCTAAATATAGATTGTGGGAACTCGTTAGGACCGCTTCGATTGGACGGCTCTAACGTGTACCTACAATCTATATATTTTGAGCAGAAATATGAAAAAAAAAATCATCTTAAAATATTCGATTTTCGGCAGTAAAATTTACAATGTATTTGCATATGCGTGTGTTTCAAAATGGTACAGAATGCCATATCACCTTATTCGCGTTGACCCATCCCGTATCACCATCCTTGCTAGTTCTGAGTCCCGACATTTGTTGCGAGGTTAGAAAGCATCCATGTGTAATGCGGAATCGGACGTGTGAAAACAATGACCTCACTTACACGCAGAGTGTATCGTAATATCTGCCCCATTATTTACGTTTAATAAAAATGACTTTACTGGAACAAAAAATGTTATCAAATTGCAACATATTATCAAATTGAAGTAACTTTCTCTGCCCAAAGTATCTCGTTTCTTTGATGTTTCCAGATCAAATTCATTACGAAAACGCGCCTATACAAATACATTGACACATTTATCGCCGAAAAAAAAAAAGACAATTCTCAGATGAAAAATTGTGATAGTTTTCTTATTTTTGCTCAAACTTTAGATTGTGGGTACTCGTTAGAACCGCCTCGTCGAGGCGGTTCTAACGAGTACCAACAATCTATATATCAGAGCATTAATAATAAAAATAAGGTTTAACCCCGCACACCCCAGTTTTATTATATAAAAGTGGGGTTCGAGGGGGTCAAAATTGTATAGGCATGTTTTCGCGATGAATGTCGTGTAATTTATGGCCGTGTGAAGGGTATGTAAGCAAGTTAGTTTTATCTATTTCCAAATAATGCTCCTCCAACTGTTGGCTTTCTTTTTCTCCAAAATTTAAGTAATTTCACGTTGTCGAGTTTATCTCTATACAATGTGTTTATTTGTATGTTCTCGGAGATGTTGCACTGATGAGTTAGAATTCTTTCATGCGGACTGAGCGACTTATCAGTCTAAACCACGACAGACCCAAGGGCGACGATTGTGGCCGGGGAAATTCGATTATAGCCCCCCACCCTCGCCCCAAAATCGTTTTGCAAACCGTTACAAGGTGTTATTTTCTGTTATGGGTTTTATTGTTATAGTTTGTCCGAACATGTATGTATTGCTAATATCTCATTACGTAAACACCCCTTTACAAATACATTGCCACCTTTATCGCCGTAAGAATGAAAATTTTAAGATGAAAAATTGTGATATTGTTCTTATTTCTGCTCAAAATATAGATGCGGTTCTAACAAGTACCAACAATCTTTATATTAGAGAAGAAATAAGAAAAATAAGGTTTACTCCTGCAAACCCAAGTTTTACTATATAAAAGTGGGGTTCGAGGGGGTCAAAATTATATAGGCATGTTTTTGTGATGAATGTCTGGTAATTATGGCTGCGTGAAGGGTATTTACGTAAGTTTTTGTATCTATTTCAAAATAATGCTCCTCCAACTATTGGTTTTCTTTTTCTCCAAAATTTTAGTTTTTTCACGCTGTCGAGTTTATCTCTATATTTTGTATATTTGTATGTTCTCGGAGATGTTGCGCTGATGAGTTAGAATTCTTTCATGCGGACTGAGCGACTTATTAGTCTAAACCACGACAGAACCAAGGGCGACGATTGTGGCCGGGGAAATTCGATTATAGCCCCCCACCCTCGCCCCAAAATCGTTTTGCAAACCGTTAAAAGGTGTTTGTTTCTGTTGTGGGTTTTATTGTTACAGTTTGTCCGAGCATGTATGTATTGCTAATATCTCATTACCTTAACACCCCTTTACAAATACATTGCCACCTTTATCGCCGCAAAAAAAATGAAAATTTTCAGATGAAAAATTGTGATATTTTTTCTTATTTCTGCTCAAACTATAGATTGTGGGTACTAGTTAGAACCGCCTCGTCGAGGCGGTTCTAACGAGTACCAACAATCTATATATCAGAGAAGAAATAAGAAAAATAAGGTTTACCCCTGCAAACCCAAGTTTTACTATATAAAAGTGGGGTTCGAGGGGGTCAAAATTATATAGGCATGTTTTCGTGATGAATGTCGTGTAATTATGCCTGCGTGAAGGGTATTTTTCGTAAGTTATTGTATCTATTTCCAAACAATGCTCATCCAACTGTTGGTTTTCTTTTTCTCCAAAATTTTAGTTATTTCACGCTGTCGAGTTTATCTCTATACACTGTGTTTATTTGTATGTTCTCGGAGATGTTGCACTGATGAGTTAGAATTCTTTCATGCGGACTGAGCGAATTATTAGTCTAAACCACGACGGAACCAAGGGAACCAAGGGCGACGATTGTGGCCGGGTAAAATCGATTTAAGCCCCCCACCCTCCCCCAAAATCGTTTTGCAAACCGTTGCAAGTTGTTTTTTTTCTGTTGTGGGTTTTTCATTGCTTTCATTTCTATTTTATTTTTATTGTTTGCCGGAGCATGTATGTATTGCTAGTATCTTTTTATTTTGGATAGTCATTTGGCCATTTTGTTGGAAAGTACATCACGAAAACACACCTATATAATTTCGACCCACTTGTACCCCACTTTTATATAGTAAAACTGGGGTTTCCAGGGGTATACCTTATTTTACTAATTTCTGCTCTAAAATGTAGATTGCAGGTACTTGTAAGAACCGCCCCGATGAGGTGGTTCTAACGAGTGCCCACAATCTATATTTTGAGCAGAAATAAGAACAATATCACAATTTTTCATCTTCAAATTTTCATTTTTTCGGCGATAAAGGTGGCAATGTATTTGTATAGGCGTGTTTGCGTTATGACTGTTATTTTGGCTTTCCGCTTGTGACATTTTCATGATAATGAGGTTGTTTTATGTTGGTCTTTCTTTCCCTTTGGTGTCTTGTATGGGTGACGTGAGGTCATTGTATCGCTTCTTGATCATTACCTTCAACACTATGTTTCCTATCATAGAGTGAGAGATTATGTTCGAACCAAAAATAGTTCTAATAAGTAATCATACTTTATATTTTTGATACAAACACACCTGTGCATACCTCGCTTTTATGAATGTTGCGCTTGGTGTTTTATGGACGTATGAACGTGACGATTTTGTTTTTGATTCCGGTATTTTCTAACTGGCAAATACAAGTGGTTTAAAATCTAATTACCAACGGATTTCTCCTTTGTTTTTAACACTTTCGAGCAGAAATAATGAATGAATCTATATTTATATGCAATTTTATCTATTTTTTTTTGCTTTCTGTCGCTTCTTGATTGTAAGTGAAAGAGATTTAACACGTCAATGCGTTGATTATTCTGTAGTCAAAATGCTTTGTCAGATTAGACATACCTGCATAGCCAGCCTTTTAAGAGTGGCATGATCTTGTACAGAGTTTATGTCTCCAACTGCTAGACCGATCTGGAAAAGATATAGAGGATCTTACATGAGTGTCCATGTATTACTGAATCTATTAAACGAGTTGAGGAAAAGGGATAAAATGCGAGGCTTTGCCGAGCATTTTATCCCTTTTTCTTAACGGGTTTAATAAATTCAATAATACATGAGCAAGAATGCAAGATTCTATTTATCACAGGGTGACAGTAAAATTATCACCCACAGACATACAGAAATTGTGTATGGGGAAGTCATATGAGGAAGAATAAATATAAAGTAACAATGCCGCCAAGATGCGAAAACATTCTGGCCACAGCAGGACTCGAACCCGCGACCTTCTACACCCTAGCGGGGCACTCTGACCAACTGAGCTATACGGCCACACGTTCGTACCCAGCAAGTTTTAGCATCTAGCAAGAGCGAAATCAGATCGGTGATTCTCATGTTTAGGTTATTTGACAACAACTATCGCTTTCGGGCTGCACTTGATCAGAAGATGCAATTTATATTCAAATTTAATTATGTTTTGGGGTATGATATAAATTAACTATGCCGCCTAGATGCGAAACTATGCTTGCCGATTCTGGCAATATATGGCAAAGTAAATATCAATATTCATAAATAATTTTGGCAGAAAGGTGATTTTCTCCACTGAGCTGTGATGCGGCTGTCTAAGTTCCGTACAGGTGATTGAATGTCGCCTTGAATGAGATCCATTTCTTATAACTTTCTTATGATATAACCTTAAAAAACGCGTCTTACTGCCTAAAAGCGGTCATGGTTTCAACAACAGCGGCAGTGTCACGGCGTCATGTGCCGGTAACCAAGTGTAAAGCAATACGTTGTCAATATATTTAATTACAGTACATTACGCCACTGAATGCCATCGACGTCATGTGTTACATAAAGTTAGGTGTTCGGCACGTTTCGTCGTGGTGCAGTCAATTTTGTTAAAACCTGGATGAGCTGTAATTTAGTGGCGAAGTGTAAAATCATAAAAAATATTATGATCACGAGATACATAATTCTCAATACGTACTCAACAAATCTACTTGTCAAGAAAAATGATTTTTACTAACAAATACAGGAGAGCTGACACGAGACTTTTGACGTCATGACGTTCCAAAATATCGGATAACGTCGGCTGTTTTAATACGCGACGTTAGCCTGTGAAACAGAAATTCAGATGTTCGAGCGTCTGTTTCTGAATAAGACCCTAAAGTGTGGGTATGCCTTCTCTTAATTAAATCAAAAGAAAGTTCGCTTCTTTGTTACAATTATTGGTTTAAACTCTTCTATCCACCTTCACTGAAGAACCCAACCTTTCGCGCACCCTATTCCGCGTATTTGATAGTCGAAATTACTGCAGGGTGAAAGTGAAAATATCACCCTCAGGCCTATGGGTGTTTTGTATGGGAACGTCACGTGAGGTATAATAATACAATGTACTTTATGACTTTATATTATGCATCTGCCTAACAGCTACGTCATGTCGTCAACATTATCGACAGCCTCACTTTTTTGTTTGTGACATTATATTATGCCACCGAACAACCCCTAATAACGGTTTCAAGCAGATTGTTATGTGACGCGTTGTCATAACATTTTACGTCATATTATAAGAAAGACCCGTCACGAGAAAACGGTCATTGCCTTCACTTCTATTTTAGACTCGACTCGCAATTATCTTGACATATTTGAAATAGGAACTGCAAGCATTGTTTTTTTTTTTCAAAGCTGCGATCTCAAATGTAGTGATAAGACTGCAACTTAGTTGTTCTCAAATATTAAGTAGAATTGAAGGCAATGATCAGGAATCGATACAATTAACCCGCAGCTCCCATCAGAGACACCAAAGGGGGAAATAACACAGACATGAAACAACCAGACCCTAATGGAAAGCATGACTAGCGGAAAGCCAAAAGGACAGTTACTTTCCCATAAAATGGCCAATTGGCTATCCAAAGCATAAAAATATATGCGATACATACACTAAAAGACAAGCCATAACAAAAATAAACCACGACAGAAGAACCGCCTTGGAAGGCCCAACCAGAGACAGAGCATCAACCGCCAACCAAAATTACATAAAATTAGATTCTCTCTAATTCTCAGTAAGCCTTTACGCTGGAACCGTCATAGAATATGAGGCCTGATCCACCGGCGTGCAATTAAAGAGAGGAGCAAAGTTGCCAACCGTGATTGGGTTAACTGCCATGCATACAGACTGTCCTACAACATTTATGTTGTATCCAATCTTTTAATATCGAAGAATGATTTTACAAAATTGGGCAGTGAAGTCATTGCAATCATATATTTTTTTTGAACTTATATACCTAGTCACCAAAAACAGATTTACTGTCCGTTTCAGGGCGGTTCTTCTGTCGTGGTTTATTTTTGTTATGGTTTGTCTTTGAGAGTGTGTGTATTGTTTTGGATAGACAATTGGCCGTTTTGTGGAAAATTAACTGTCCTTTTGGCTTTCCGCTATTGATGTTTCCATTAGAGCCTAGTTGTTTCGTGTTTGTGCTTCATTCCCTTTGGGGTCTCTAATTGTATCGATTCCTGATCATTGCCTTCACTTCTATTTTACAACTTTTTATGTGTGTTGCTTTTTATGTCTGATGCTTGCTCAAATGGGGTTCAACTGTTGTTTTTCATTTGCTTTAGTGTTTCTGTGACGTTGTGTGAAGCACCGGATGTCTCATCGCGTTTAACTCGCGCGTCCTTATTCTTGGGTCTACTTTACTTTAAATTTTAATTTCTTTTATTAACCAAGTTGATTGACTGATGAGTAAGATACCTTCAAGCGGACCGAAACCACACATGTTTGAACTACAACGAAAGTGAGGGCGAGGTTTGTAATCTTCTAAAGTATACTTAAAATTGAAGTGATGGCAAAGATCAGGAACCGATCCAATTAACCGACACCACCTACTAGAGCCCCAAAGGGAAAGAAACATCAACAATTAAATAACTAGACTCTAATGGAAACATCGTTAGCGGTAAGCCAAAAGGACAGTTACTTTCCCAGAAATTGGCCATTTGGCTACCTAAAACAAAACGAATTAGCGACACACACCACTCAAAAGACAAACTATAACAATTATAAACCGCGACAGAAGAACCGCTTTTGAATGGTCAGTGAAAAGAATATCTCGGGGTTGGATGGGGGTGGGCTCAATCGGTTTTACGCCTCCCAGTAATTTACTGACCGTTCAAAGTCAGTGCCTTTGCAGTGGTTCATCCCGTTTTTTACTGGTTGTTCTGATGTTATCCCTAATTATGTATGTTTTTATGTAAGTGATTGTGATTATTCCCGTGTTTTAGTTGTTCATGTTCAGTTACGTTTGTCCATCCAATGTAATGTTTGTTATGTTGGTGATTCCGATTTATTTCTCCATTATAATTGTTGTTTCTTTCTAATTCGTTTGGATTATCTGAGTCAATACCTGTTTGGGAAAGAGCTGCTGACTCGGTTTGCCAGTAGTCTGTTTTGTTTACAGTCAGCAATCCATGTTTCGAATTATTCTTTCCCTGGTCATATTGTGGGGAGGATTTTTTGGATCTGATTGTGGCAGTTACTGATCCTTTTCCGTTTCAATTTAAAATTGAAGTGGCTTATAATTAATTTTCAACTTTTTCATTTTTTCCTATTCGTTTAATCATTGCTATCTGACAAGTCGTAGACGCGACATAGGCAAAAAGTCAGATGCAGCATACTGTTGTGTCTGGCCAGAGTCTACACTGTCCGCTAATCGGTTTGTCTAACAAAATTTAAAAAAAGAATAAAGCCACAAAATAGACCCGGCAATCCTTAAAAAAGGACTCGTCAAACATTTAACAATGGAAAAGAGTCCACCAGTAATTAACGACAGATTTGCTACTGTCAAAGAAAAGGGAAGACATAATACCATACCAAAAGATTCATAAGAAGAATTGGCATCAGAATCACAAAGGACACAAGGAGAAAAATAACTGTTCCTCCAAAGTAAAGAGATGATGGATCGGAATCTGTATATGGTTCATTAAATGACACCATGTAGTCTAGCTCTATCATCATCATTGCTGTGCGGAGGAGGGAGAGACCAACAGTAGAGTAGGCTGCAGACTCCTGAAAACAAAAGAATGAAAACCTAATTAAAACAAAAATCTCATATTGGATAAAAAATATCAACCGTGGGCTGTTCCAAAAATAATTATACGTTCATTGTTTCTTCTTTACTGCAATGGTTAAAATCTTTTTGACTTGCACTGTCCTTCAAAATTCTCTCTACGATATACCTGAATACACCTCATCATAAACACACTATATAATTTTGAACGCCCTGAAACCCCACTTTTATACAGTAAAACTGGGGTTTACAGTGGTTTAATTTATTGTTTTTATTTCTGCAAAGAAACATAGGTTATGGGTACTCGTTAGAACCGTCTAGTTGAGGCGGTTCCAATGGGTGCACATATCATATGTTTGGAGCAGAATTATGAAAAAAATCAATTTTTATCAGAAAAGTATCACAGTTGGTGGTTCAATTTTCAACGTACATGTATTTATGTAATGTTTTAAGTCAGTCAATCCACTTTTTGAAGGAAGCAGTTGACATGCTATTCGATAGGAACACCCATCAGATACCGATAAATGCAGATCCAAGGGGATTTCACGTATTGTATTATTGTATTTCTTTCCTGATAGATGATTTTGTTAGTTTTTGAAGCAGACCATAGTCGCTGGGGCCCAGTTCTAGCGAAAATGTAAGATGCGGTAGGACGGTAACCTCTGACTCCAAAACCTCGGTGACAAGGTGTGGCTTGTGAGCAGATGCATTATCAAGCAAGTTGCTTAAGTCCTGTTTTGGGACTGCGGATCTCGAATCATCTCTTCAATTTCCTTAGTACAACATTTTTATAGAACTTTTATGTGACTGTTCTGCCTTTTGGCATCGGAAAGTGTTCGTCTGGTCCCTTATTATATAAACAAGAGGCCCATGGACCACTATGCTCACAAGAGCTCAGGGGGGCACTGCCCACTAGCAGCAACGTATTTTAATAAACAATGGAATCCCTGCGCACAAGGATGCTACAGATAAAATTGTGTTGTTGCAGAACAACAGATGGCAGTTGACAATTTCCCATCTGTGGCTATCAAAAGGCCTGAAAGAACATTGTTTAAGGAACATTTCTATGAAAGTTTGGCAAAATATCTTGAAAGGCATTAATGCCATTTTTCAAGTTTTCCCATTACAAGTCTATGGACACTCTTAACTTGCCATAGCAAACAAACTAAAGAGCCAAATTTGATAAAAAAAGAACAAAAAACAAAAATACACAAAACTTGTAAAGGCAAATATGGTGAATATTTCCATTAAGTATATCAGCCTGATAGAGCAAATGGTTTCTGAGATGAATTCTTTTTTAAAGTTTGGTTGCCAATTGCAACAAAAATGAACGGTAGGCCTAAATTCATATGGCTGATAGAAGATTGCTCATAGAATATTTCTATGGCATGTTTGCCAAAATATCTGCCGATACTTGGCAGTAAATACAAATTTTCCACTTTACAAGTCTATGGAATCTCTAGGTTGCCATGGCATTCAAACTAAAAAGCCGAAATTCATAAAGAAACCGATGCTTTCCGCTGTTGGTGTTTCCATTAGGGTCTGTTGTTTAATGTTTTTGTTTCTTTCCCTTTGGTGTCTCTGGTGGGAGCTGTGGGTTAATTGTTTCGTTTCCTGATCAATGGCTCCACTTCTATTTTGGAAGTAAATGCCAATTTTCAATTGTCCCCATTATAAGTCAATGGAAACTATAAGTTGAAAAAGCAACCAAACTAAAGAGCCGAATTTCATAAAAAACAAACAAAAAAACACAAAACCTGTTCAGGCAAATGTGGTGAATTTTTTCATAAAGTCTCAGCCTCATAGAGCATTTGGTTTCTGAGGAGATGGTTTTTTTATTATTTGTTTTTTCTTTTTTTTGGCATTTTGGTTTAAATAGCAATCATACTGCAGATATCAGATTGCTTAAGAAACATTTCAAAAAAAATATTTGTCAAGATATCTGCAAAGCCTTAGCATTAACTGGCAATTTTCAATTTTTCTCATAATAAGTCAATGGAAACTCTAAATTGCCATAGCAACCAACCTAAAGAGCAGAATTTCCCAAAAAACATAAAAGCTGTTGAGGCAAATATTGTGAATATTTTTTTTAAGTCTCAGTCTCATAGAACATCTGGTATCTGAGGAGATGATTTTTAAAGCACTTTATTTCCTTTTTTTTTGCATCATAAGGCAGATAGTAAATTTCTTAGGGAACATTTCTATGAATGTTTTGTCAAAATATCTGCAAAGGCCTGGCAGTACATGACATTTTTCAATTTTCTCCATTATAAGTCCATGGAAACTCTAAGTTGCCATAGCAACCAAACTGAAGAGCCGATTTTATATACAACTTTCAATCCCCCACCCCAAGTATGCTACATATCAAATGCGGGCACAAGTGGCCCAGTGGCAATTAAGGCGTAACTATACAAAATTTAGTGACAAAGAGGCCTTTCTGATATTTCTGAGCACATCCCCCTCCGAGCACACACCGACCGACGTAGCCTATGAGACAGGTCAGCTGGAGGCATCAGGCAAGAGAACCTTACCGCGGACTTATAGGCGTCTCCCACCGAGCCAACATCAGCAAACATGACCCACACTCCACGGAAGTCCCGGGCATCAGGAAGGAAATGTCCAAAGTAGCGAGACTTGCAAAATTTAAAATATAACAAAAAGTGTAAACCAAATCCGCTAAGATACATGTCTCACCTGATAAGTCAGTCTTAAAGGGCAACAGAGAAGATTTCCTTTGAAATGTTGACGTCAGACAGACGACAACGATAACGACGGACAACTGTCTATCCTATAAGCTCCCCCGAAGCCTTCGGCTCTGGCGAGTTAAAATACAGAGACAGCAAAGATCACTTTTGAAAAATCCCGAACGTGAACTGTATATTGGAATGTTTCTGTAGAATATTTTATTTAATAATTTCTGTCAATTTTAACTAAAATAACGTTGAGTGTGTGAGTGTGTATATGTCTGTGTGTGTGTGTGAATTCGGGTTTAACATCGCTTTCAACAATTTTTCAGTCATAGCACGACGGTGTCTGGTTGCGACAAGGGGGCTCAATGCTCACTTTTATAGTGCTGCCTCACTGAAGTATCATGTCCCAGACACATTACATGATACCACACCCAGTCACATTATCCTGACTCTGGGTCGACCAGTCCTAGCTCTACCCCGTAAATCTGAGTGCCAAGCGAGGAGCAGCTAGTACCATTTTTAACGACTTTTATAAATTCAGAAAAATATATAACCGCAATGACTTCAGCACCCAATTTCGTAAAATCATTCTTCGATATAAAAAGATTGGGTACAACATAGATATTATACGACAGACTGCATGCATGGTAGTTAACCCAATCACGGTTGGCAACTTTGCTTCCCTCTTTAATTGCACGCCGGTGGGTCAGGCCTCAGATTCTATGACGGCTCCAACGTAAAGGCTTATTGAGAATTAGAGAGATAATGTCGGTTGGTGCCTGATGCTCTGTCTCTGGTTGGGCTCATCGGAGTCTAACTGTTGGTTTTCTTTTGCTCCAGCATTTCTGTGGTTTCTTGCTGTCGAGTCCTCACCGTTGTCTCACCTCTGTGGTTCTTTGATTTTTGTGTTCACGGAGATGTTGCACTGATGAGTTAGGAGGCCTTCATGCGGACTGAACAAATTATTTGTCTAAATCGCGACAGAAGTAAGGGCGAGGATTGTGGCCATGTCAAATCGATTTAAGCCCCCCAGTGGAAATCTTCCACTGACCGTTCCAAGGCAGCTCTTCTGTGGCGATATATTTAATTTGTTGTTTGTTACTTACTGTGTGTATCACTTGTGTCTTTTAATTTTGGATGCCCATATGGCCATTTTGTGGGAAAGTAACTGTCCTTATGGCCTTCCTTTGTTTAGGTTTCCATTATGGTATGGTCGCTTAATGTTTGTATTTTTTCCCTTTGGTGTCTTTTATGGGTGGAGTAAGTTAATTGTATCAATTCCTGATCTTTGTTTTACTTCTACTTTGATATGTCGCGGCCCGGGATCGAACCCGTGACCTCCAGTTCCCCGAAGCGGACACTCTAAACATAATGTTGAAAGCATGAAACAATTTACAAACCAAAAAAATAATAATAATAATAAACAGTTTTCTTGGTTTTAAATCGTTGTTGCAACAACGTTTAAAATAGAAAGTAACACAATGATCAGGAATCGTTTCAATTAACCCACGCTGGCCTCGGTAGCTCAGTCGGATGGGCGTCTGATTGGTGATCGGGAGGACGCGGGTTCGAAACCTTCCGGGGTAGGCAACATTATTTCGTGGAGAATGATGATGAAATCTTTTATAAGGTCATTCTCTCCCTTCCGCTGATTCAAGAAGGGCAGTTTTCATTTTCTGGCGGAAGAATGTGCATTGTACTGGTTAACCGCTCACGTATAAGCCTGCCTAGGAAAAGTGTGTTAATCATATCGATTGCTTATCATTGCCGTCACTCTTCTATTTTAAGTCGTCTTAAAGATCAATTTGAACAGTCCCAAAGATGGTTTCCTGGTAGAGGACAATATATTCTTTAAAAACTCGAAGAAAAATACCATTAATTTTGTAATTATTATCATCACGAAGACACGCCTTTATAATTTCAATCCCCGTAAGCCCCATATTTACAAAGGAAAACTGTGGTTAACAGGGGTAAAACTTATTTTTCTTATTTCTGCTCTACAATAAAGATGTTGGGTACTCGTTAGAACCGCCTCGAGTAGGCGGCTGTGTTTGCCGGGTCTTGTTCATCAGCAGTTTTGGTTTCAAAACTTTGTGGTTTAGACACACTGATGAAGATTAAATATCAGAAAGGACTCTGTGTCACTGAATTTGGTATAGTTACACCTTAATGTACACACAGTCTACGTTTAAAGCAGAATCTATGTTTTAAGCAGACATATGAAAAATATCAGAATTTTCAGTTTTTGGTGGCAAAATTGTTAAGTATATTTGAATAGGAATGTTTTCGAATGGTTTTTAATTCTTGTCGAATTTTACTCTAATTGCATGATTAGTCGGTTTATTTCTTGCTTTAGTGATCTTCTATAGGATACAGTCCAACGAACTCTAATGAACACATTTTTGCAAGTAAAACAAATAGTAGAATTTATTATTGAAAAACTAGTTACCGTATATGACCCACATATTTGACTCCAAAAACAGGAACATAATACATGTGTAGACACTATGTAGTTTGAGATAAGAAAGCGTAGTGTATGTAATGCAATCTATGTTTAAAGCAGAATCTATGGTTTGAACAGACATATAAAAAATATCAGAATTTTCAGTTTTTTGGTGGCAAAATGTTCAATATATTTGAATAGGAATGTTTTCGAATGGTTTTTATTCTTGTGGAATTTTACTACAATTGCATGATTAGTCGGTTTATTTCTTGCTTTAGGGATCTTCTATAGGATACAGTCCAACGAACTTTTATGAACACGTTTTTGCAAGTAAAACAAATAGTAGAATTTATTATTGAAAAACTAGTTACCGTATGTTACCCACATATTTGACTCCAAAAAACAGGAACATAATACATGGGGAGACACCATGTAGCTTGAGATTAGAAAGCGTAGTTTATGTAATCCAATAAACTTTTCACTTATTTATAAAATTTATGTTTATATTTCTCTTGTACAAAAATGTACAATTTGGCAGACGGGAGTGTGAAATGACTTTGGAACACTTGTGCATTACATTACAACATTCTTCTTCTAATAAATGATGTTTTTGGGTTGTTTCAATATCAGTATTTGCGTTATTTCTATCCCAAGCATGAAGTGAGATTCTTTGTTAATATTGTCTAATTGGGACGGATTATTGAGCACCCATAATCTTTTGAAAAAAAAAAGATAAAAATAATGAATACACTCGTAAAATAGAAGTGAAGGCAATGACGTAACCCGATGTTTCTTATCATTGCACGAACTTGATAACATCTGCCTATTCGAAATTCGCAAAATTGCAGTATGTTTCCTCTGGCTTTCTTTGCCGCATCATTACAGGGTCACTGATGAGGCTTAATTAGCCGAAACTACGTAGTATGACCCAACTTCTTTCTTATGAATGTTTTCATTGTTCTTAAAGGAGCTCATTTTTGATTTTTATTTGATTAATTTGTATTGGAGTTTTACGGCCCAGTCAACACTATTTAGGTCATTTTTGAGCCGGTCAGTTTACCTATCAACACTTTCCTGGGCAGGCTTATTCGTAAGCGGTTAGAGGATCTAAGCCTGTCCAGGAACCGCGGTGCGAGGCGGACCGTCCATGCTAATAATCCCCTATTGGTTTCATTGGGCGACAGGGCTTGAGATGTTATTTCATCTCAATGTCGGGTAAAAGTCCCACAAAATTGGAAGCAACGTCTCCAAAATGACCTTTACAGTGTTGACGGGGACGTTAAACCTCAAATCAAACAAAACGTAAGCGGTAAACCAGTACAGTGCACATTCTTTCGCCAGAAACTGACAACTGCCCTTCTTGAATCAGCGGAAGGGAGAGAATGACCGTAGAAAAGATTTCATGATCAATCTCCACGAAAGAATGTTGCCGACCCCGGCGGGAGTCGAACCCGCGTCCTCCTGATCACCAGTCAGACGCGCATCCGACTGAAACATCTGATTAATGTATGGTTTAGCTTCAGTTAAAGAAAATATGGAGATGTATGGTATGGGACACGTTTTTTTATGTTCGAGTAATACCCATGTCGAAAACAAACCTATTCAATTACATTCTAAATTTTTTCGCCGATAAAACGTCAATTTTCAGATGGACGAGGCGGTTCTTACGAGTACCCACAATCTATATTTTAGAGAAGAAATAGATATAATAATGTTAACTCCTGTAAATCCGAGTTTTGGGGTTGAAGTGGGTCATAATTATACAGGCGTATTTACGTGATGTGTAGCCTTAAATTGTTATTGCTGAGTAAATATGTGATTCTCTCATGTAAAAAAAAAAATAGTAAAATTGCTATTCACCTCTTTATTCATCAACATGAAAAATGCCATTCCGAAAGCTATCAGAAGAATTGAGAAAACACAGAGGACCTGTAGAAGGGTGTGAAGAATCTCAAGGAACATCACCACGTAGATACCAAAAAAGTCGAATCTAAAAAAAACAAAAACAACAAAACAAAAACATATACAAAAAAGGAAGTGAAGGCAATGATCAGGAATCGTTACAATTAACCCACAGCTCAATCAGTGACACCAAAATCAATTCGGTATAACCTTTGACTACATAGTCATGACTCAACCGACAATAATTATGCACTTTTTATATATTCTGTATTCTTTTTATATTTTTTATATATATTCGATATTTTGAAGCCAGTTGGTATTGTCTAACTTTTAATTTTTCACTTGTTTCTATCGTTACAGCGTCGTCATAAACAAGAAAGCCAGACCGTATTAAGTTTTCGAACTGTCAAGTTGATTATGACAAAGAGTCTTAGTTGCTGCCAGGCTGATAATATCTTTTTATTTGAAAAGTCGTTTGGCCATTTTGTGGGAAAGTAACTGTCCTTTTGGTTTTATGCTTGTGACGTTTTCATTTTGGTGAAGTAAATTTCTGTTTGTTTTTCTGGTCTTTTGGTGTCTTGATTGGGAGGTGAGAGGTTATTTCATCGATTCCCGATCAGTACCTTCACTTCTTTTTTATGATACCGACATTACTAAGTTGGTATGGATTGGATATTTACATTTTTTTACATTTGGCATGCGTCAAGCGCAACTGTTTGTTCGGACATTTGCGCTCAGCGAATAATTTCATTGAGATATATTTCAATGAAATTGGTATATATTTAATCTTTTTATAACTATAGTATGACTTGGTTCGGGATGAAAAAGTGTAACAAAAAACCCCCAAAAACTTCTGCTCTGGTGCATCAATTATGTATGTTTCGGAGCATAAACAACGATATTAATGTATAGCCCTATAATCCCCCTTTACTCAATATAATTTGGGGTTTACAGGTGTATACATTTCACATGCATGTTATCGTGATGTGACCTGCGAATTCATTCATTTAAGGTACGGCCTTCCTTGTCTGTATGAACAATCCACCACCTGAATAAGTCCGTGAAATGAACACCCCCTTAACACAATCTTATAAAGGGAAACCCGAGGGTTTAAGGGGGAATACAATATTTTCCTTATTTCTGCTTCAAGGCATAGGCTGTGGGTGCTCGTTAGAACAGCCATGAGGCGGTTCTAACGAGCACCTATAACGTATGTTTGCAGTATATACAAGCAATATATCCCGGGATTTCATCTGAAAAGTAGCCATTTTGAGGTGTGAAAAAGGCACTATGCCCACTATAGTGTTATCGTAATGTTTGGGCCAATGGTCAGATAAGTAACGGTAACGAAAAGCAAAGACTGATCAGACTGTGCAGATGCTGAGACATAATTGGTTGTTGCAGACAATCAATTGTTTACCTTCTTAGGAAAAGAAGACAATTGAACCAAGCCAGAAATACCGCTATTGCTCCAGCTCGCCACTGCCATGGTGGGGTATCTTCACATAGAAATGGTACGACAAACAACACAGTGGATACGTAAAGTACCAATTCAAGATAGTTGGTCATGTCTGTGAAGTATTTCATACGCTGAAAATAAGAAAATTATCTGTGAGTCGTACTTGGTTAATACACACATGGTGTGTAGCCACTAGATATGCCTGAAGAAACATTTTTCTGAAGTAAAAATATATGTTTTCTACGTTACCTTTCCAATATAAATTGTTGTTTTTAGTTTCCTTCCCTTTAATTATCTGGTTTTAACGAGTACCCACATTCTATGTTTCTGATAAGTTTTGTTAGCTTGATTTGTGGTTTAACATCCCCGTGAACACTGTATAGGTCATTATGGAGACGTTGCGTCCAATTTTTTTTTACCCGACATTGAGATGGAATGACATCTCAAACCCTGTCGCCCAATGGAACCAATAGGGTTTATAAGCATGGACGGGCTGACTCGCACCGCATTGCCTGGGCAGGCTTGAAGGCCTTCATGCGGACTGAAAAAAATATTTGTCTAAATCGCGACTGAAGTAAGGGCGAGGATTGTGGCCACGTAAATCGATTTAAGCCCCTCCCCCGGTGGATTTCGTTTCTGCTGACCGTTCCAAGGTGGTTTTTCTGTCGCGGTTTATTTTTTTATGCTTTGTCTTTGGGTGTTTGTGACGCTTGTGCTGTTTTATTTTGGATAGCCTATTGGCCATTTTGTGGGAAAGTAAATGTCCTTTTGGCTTTCCGCTATTGATGTTTCCATTAGGGTCTGTTGTTTCATGTTTGTGATTCTTTCCCTTTGGTGGCCAGACTGATGGGAGCTGTGGGTTAATTGCATCGATTCCTGATCATTGCCTTCACTTCTATTTTTTATTTACTGCGCTGACGGAGAACAGGGAGAACCATTTTTCTACGGTTAGTTTATAGTTATTTATTTTAGATGGATTGCGATGAAAGCTTCAAGTTTATTTTAATCGCTCTCAAACACACATTCCGTTAGTTATCACGAGCGCGAGAAAGAGGCAATGGCTTTAACACCACTGCTACCCATTTAAACCTAGGTGCAGGGGGAAGTGGCATTACGTGTCTTGCCTAAGGACACACTTCGCCTCCGTTGGCCGGATTCGAACCAACAACCTTTCAATCAGAAGTCGGACGCGCTAACGACAGTGCTATCGAGACTGCCAATATATACTGTAGGTGTTACATTGCATTTTTTACACAATACATCAACTAGCAAGTCCGTGTAATTAATACTCCACTAGTTTGTTCTTTATTTAGCGAAATGTGGGTCTTATAATGGCATGCAACAAGTTTCTAGTTAAGTTCCTAAACACACGTTGTTAGTACCTACAATATATATTTAGTAGCAGAAAAAAAAACTTTGTGACCCTTGTCCAGCTGCACATGAAAGCCAGTACCATTGCAATCAATGTAGATCCAGATCAGATGGTTCTAAAGAAGGTATCTGATCAGGATACACATTTCCTGTCATTCACGTTTGTAAATTTGAATGAATACATTATGTCAAGTAATTTGATTGGTTGATAGTTAGAAACTGGTGTAGAAAAACGAATTCAGCAGGACAAGGGTAAACACTTTCATACATTGATACATAAAAGAAAGCATTATATCACATTGATCCTTTAAAGGTATTTAATCTGTAACAGTAGGACACACCGTGTGTTCATCATTGTTTTATTGCCCATGTGATATTCTGCCTGTAGCAGATCAAAGGCGGCCCTTAATGGGATGATTAGTAGCTCTTGCTGAATCCCCTGCATGAGGCACTTAAGGGGAAAATCAATAATGTACACTCTAGTAAACTATTGAGTTTTCCCAAGGTGGCCCCTTACCTGTTGAAGACAGAGGGGATCTCTTCAGTCAGCACTGAGGGCTACATATTATTATGTAATGAAATGATAGTCCTCAATGATCAAGAATAAATGCCTTTAACGTGATATACAGAGAGATTATCATATGGCACATTTCATATCAATCCCCAGACCAGACTGGGACTTCCCAAAACCCCGAGGGCTAGGGAACAGAGAGCTTTTATGAGTCGAGGGCAAATGTTGGATTTGATATGAAAAAAGCCATATCATAATCTATTTATATATTTCCCATCCGTTTTCCTTATAGATATGGTATAATGTTTCTTATGTTTAAATGTTTAAAGCTCTGCTAAACGCAAAGCAAATTTATAGGCGAAAGACAAAGCAAAATTTGGTATTGTTTATACTTTTCTTAATAACAATATATTAAACTACTATGAACCAACTATGAGATAGGTAATTTATAATTGGCATTGTTGATACGTTCATTAATGACAATATATTTCTATGAAAATAGGTTATTTATAAATTTCAAATAATGAAAACATACATTTAACAGTGTATCTAACTGATAATAATTTTCCATATTTATTACGACTTTTTATGTCAGCAAAATATGACAGGTAGGTCACATGCTGCAGGATGTGATATTAGGTCATCCCCCCCACCCCCCTGGGATGTGGTATTGCGTGTTCTCCGAATATTGTAACATCAGAGGTATGATGTGGCTTGATGAGTGTGATATGGGCGCATGATATGGTTTTTGCTGTGTGATAATGGGTATGTGAGATAGAATCACGTGCTTTGCGCCTCAGTTAACGTGATACGTGCATGGATTCCATGCTCGTATCGCATATTCAAATACAAAGTGGGCCCCGTCAAGAGATTTTGATAGTTATCGCCTATGCGAGCAGCGAAGGTTCAGGCGAGCCTGCGCATCTGCGCAGTCTCGCCAGAACCTTCGCTGCTCGCAAAAACAAGCAGTGAATCAAGAGGGCCCTTCAGACAGAAAGCCATATCCCTGGCCCCTCTGAATGGCTGGGCATGCGCAGTTAAAATCTGTCATGACGGAATGCTCGAAGACACAATTTCGCTTGGCGGGGCTCAAGTTTTTTACAGAAAAAACGTAATAAATACCTGTTGTATCATCTGCAGTACTTCTTTGACCATGTTCAGACAGCAGAATATCAAAACCACAAACACGCACATACGATGTACCATTGTCGTCTGCAAGTGAAATGTATAAACTCGTTTTTGTTTCTTCTAAGCACAATGAAATCACGCATATACCAATACACTGTCAATATTACCGCCGAATAAAGGAAAAAAGAAGATATAAAAAATGTGATTTTTTTCTCATTTCTGCTAAAATATAGATTGTGTGTACACGTTAGAACCGCCTCATCCAGGCGGTTCTAACGAGTACCCACAATCTATATTTTAAATCAGAAATAAGAAAAAAAGGTTTACCACTGTAAACCCCAGTTTTACAATATAAAAAAGCTGGTTCAAGGGGGTCAAAATTATATATTTGTGTTTTTGTGATGGGCAGTAAAATGTTGCTAATTTCTCCACTGCCGTTTGCCATCAAGTTCTTACGTGCAATGAAAACACTTTCAAACTAGAACTGGTGGCAATGATCAGGAAACGATACAATTAACCCAACGCTGCCATCAGAGACACCAAAGGAAAAGAAACACACACATGAAATAAGTAGACCCTAATGGAAACACCAATAGCGGAAAGCCAAAAGGACAGTCCCTTTCTCACAAAATGGCCAATTGGCTATCTAAAACAAGAAATATAAGCGATACACACACTTAAAAGACAAACCATAACAAAAATAAACCGCGACAAAGGAACCGACATGGAACGGCAGGTGAAACGAATTCCACTGGGTGGGGGGCGGTACTTAAATCGATTTTGCGCGGCCGCAAAGCCCCCGCCCATCGGGGCGTGAAGAAATAGATGGGCTGCATGATGCTTCCACTCAGAACTGAAACCGACCGCACACGAATACTGGTAAACCACTTAGAGGACGTAAAGTAGAAGTAAAACAAAGATCAGGAATTGATACAATTAACTTACTCCACCCATAAAAGACACCAAAGGGAAAGAAATACAAACATTAAGCGACCAGACCATAATGGAAACCTAAACAAATGAAGGCCATAAGGACAGTTACTTTCCCACAAAATGGCCATATGGCCATCCAAAACCAAAAGACACAAGTGATACACACAGCAAGCAACAAACAACAACATAAATAAAATAATTCGCAACCCGAAGAGCCGCCTTGGAACGGTCAGTGGAAGATTTCCACTGGGGGGCTTAAATCGATTTTACGTGGCCACAATCCTCGCCCTTACTTCCGTCGCGATTTAGACAAATAATTTGTTCAGTCCGCATGAAGGCCTCCTAACCCATCAGTGCAACATCTCCGTGAACACAAAAATCAAAGAACCACAGAGGTGAAACAACGGTGAGGACTCGACAACAAGAAACCACTGAAATGCTGGAGCAAAAGAAAACCAACAGTTAGACTCCGATGAGCCCGACCAGAGACAGAGCATCAGGCACCAACCAACATTATCTCTCTAATTTTCAATAAGCCTTTACGTTGGAGCCGTCATAGAATCTGGGGCCTGACCCACCGGCGTGCAATTAAAGAGGGAAGCAAAGTTGCCAACCGTGATTGGGTTAACTACCATGCATGCAGTCTGTCGTATAATATCCATGTTGTACCCAATCTTTTTATATCGAAGAATGATTTTACGAAATTGGGTGCTGAAGTCATTGCGGTTATATATTTTTCTGAATTTATATGCTAAGTCACCATAAAATTCGGGTTCCGATATACCTTGTTGCAGAAGAGATTTAAGTCCAATATTGAATTTTGAAATTAAATCAGAATGGCGTCTATAAAATTTTGAAAAGGCTTTGCGAAGTTTATGGTACCGATAACCCTGATTCAGGAGTTTAGCCGTTAATAATTTATTACAAGTGTTGAAGTCAGTTACATGACTACACACTCTAGCAAATCGAATTAATTGCGAAATATAAACGCCATAGGATGGCGCACGAGGAACATCACCATCCAAAAAAGGAAAATTTACGATCTCAAAATCAAAGTCATGGCGTTTATCATAAATTTTGCACGAAACAAATCCATCTACAATAGATAGATGTAAATCCAAAAACGGGGCCTCGGTATCAGAAGAATTTGCTTTATTTAACTGAAGTTCTAGGGGGTAAATCTGACTGATCAAACCATCAAAATAGGTATTATCAATATTTAATAAATCATCTAAATATCTAGAAGTAGAGCTAAAAGCTTCAATAATTTCAGATTGGTTATCAATGGAAAGCGACAAAATGAAGTCTCTTTCATAACAATACAAGAACAGATCAGCCACAAGAGGTGCGCAATTAGTACCCATCGGAATACCCACAATTTGTCTAAATAACTTATTACCGAATCTAATATAAATATTGTCAAGTAGAAAGGTGAGGGCATCACACACTTTCTGACATGACCAAAGTGTATAATTCTTATGCTCTTTAGAAGTGAAAAATGCATTTCTGACATTACATGCAAGATAGAGAGAATCTTCTCTGTGAAAAGCCCATTCAATTAAATCATTAAGCTTATCTTTTATAAGATTATGAGGAAGGGTAGTGTAAAGAGTGGAAAAATCGTAGGTAGACAAACTAGAAGCACGAAAATGTCTAGATTTCAATTTATTTAAAACCTCATTCGAATTTTTTATAGACCAAAACAGATTTCTTCCTGATCTTTCAAAGACTTTATCACAATATTTAATTACATGCGTTTTAATAGCAGTAAGACAGGAAGTTAATAATTTAGAAAGTTCAGTGGTAGTGCAAGAGCTAGAATTTGCTATAAACCGTGCTTTGTAAGGTTTTTTATGAAGTTTTGGTAACCAGTATAGCGTAGGAAGCTTGTCTTGGCCTTCGTTAACACACACAGCAAACTTGGTGGCTGAAAGACAAACATGTTTATCTACTATAGCTCTCTCTTCAGCTAAAGGCTGAAGTTCATAAGTAGAAGTAAAACAAAGATCAGGAATTGATACAATTAACTTACTCCATCCATAAAAGACACCAAAGGGAAAGAAATACAAACATTAAGCGACCAGACCATAAAAAAGCCTTAGTACCACCAAGCTCCTGCTTAAGCGTGTTAACATAGTGGGGCCGTCACACAACGACGACGTTGTTAGCGGCCTTGTCTGCAGGGGCCAAAACAAACTTCTTATGAAATTCTTGAATACCTAGTTTAAGATGACGTAAAGACGTCTTGGGCTTAGGAGGTAATAAGTTAGTATTTTGAGAATAGAAAGAAATGCGTTTATTCACTAGTTTTAAAATGCTAAGTTTCCAGTCCTTAAGGGCTTTATGCTCAACATACTCTCGCTTACACCATCGATTACCGAATTCATTCAAGGAAGCAGCGATTTCATCTCTACATTTACTGAAATCAATTTTAGAAGCAAACCGATATTTCAGTTCATTAGAAATTATATTCCTTATCCTAGAATCAGGAATAATTTTCAAATTGCCAGTAATTACATGACCAGCAGCAGGATAGCAATACTTTGAGTTTTTACAATCACATGAATCAGGAGTATTAGTATCAATATCAAGATCTGAAACAAGTTTATTGAAATTAAAAATGATAGATCTAACAGGTTTGTTATATTTATAGCAAATTATAGGTGTTTCAGTATTTTGAAAATAAGCAGGAATGGAAGAAAGCACCGATCTCTCAAGGAAGATACTGGGCAAATCTATAAAATCCATACCCTTATTAATGAAGGATATTTTGAAGAAATGGCGTTTATGATTAATTTCAGAATCAATGTAAGGACGGAGCGTATGCTGAGTATAGCCTCTAGTTAAGAGAGCCGCATCATATAACTGATGAGAACTATCGTAGAATTTATTCGCCTCGGTGTCCAGAAGACGTAAAACAGAAATGGGTAATGAACTTAAAAATGAAAGCATAGAGTGGCGTCCATGATTTAATAATATAATTGACAGTCAGTTCAGTCTAGTATTGTTTCGTTTAAACGCACGTGATTTACGTTTAAAGTTACCATTTTTCCTGGTGCCGTGAGATCTAGTTCTGCGTTTTCGACATTCCAGGAGTGAGAAAATATCAAAGTCCGGCATTCTGGAAATATTACCCTCATGATAAATGATCTAATTGACAATATTTTCGTGGAGTTCAGTGGCCTATTATTTCAGCAAACAATTGGCATACCAATGGGTACTAACTGTGCACCGTTGCTTGCCGACTTGTTCTTGTACTCGTATGAGGCGGAGTTTATACAAAGTCTCCTCAAAGCAGGCAAGAAACGCCTTGCACAACAATTCAATTTCACCTACAGATATATAGATGATTTATTGTCTCTGAAAAATGCTAAATTTGCAGAGTACTTGGAATTCATCTATCCACATGAACTTGAAATTAAGGAAACAACAGAGACTGCAACCTCCTCCTCATACTTGGATTGTTATCTCTATATTGACAACGGGAAGCTTTCTACTAGACTGTACGATAAACGAGATGACTTCAATTTTCCCATTGTTAACTTTCCCTTCCTGAGCAGTAATATCCCGTCTGCACCAGCATATGGAGTTTACGTTTCACAGTTAATCCGTTATGCTAGAGCCTGTTCAAAGTATCAGGACTTTATGGAACGTGGGAAGGTGCTCACTACCAGGTTGTTATGCCAGGGGTATCAAAAAACCAAACTGGTATTCAACACTAAAGAAGTTTTATGGGAGGCACCATGATCTTGTGGATCCGTACAATGTGGCCATTTCCAGAATTATTTCTGATATGTTTGCCAATGGAAAGCCATAGGAAGACTTCCAAAAATCTCGGACATACCCTTCCCGGCATTTACACCTTTTCTTCGTTCGGGTCGATGGGCATGGTGGGCGAAGCTTGCTTACCAAGTAATGCTTACTATCCGCGGACGCCTGATTATACTCTTCTGGGGTCCATGTCTGTTGATCCGAACATTGATATTTGCTATTTTGTCTATGGATTATCGATTTTGGATTAACGCTTTGGTACTACGACCTAAACTACTTGTCATTAAATCCCAGTGGAAAAGGGGTCTGTAAAAATTTAATCCATTTCAGTTCAGCTTCATGTCTTTTGATTATTTTGAATCTAGATGTAGAATTTGCATCGTAATAAAGTTTTTCCACTGGTTGTATAACAATGTTATTTACAGAATGACCTGTACGCCGAAAGTGACGGTACAAGAAAGTGTCAGTTTTCTTAGGCTTACTCATTCTACGATAATGCTCGTTCAATCTAGTTTTAAGCATGCGGTTAGTTTGACCGACGTACTGCATATTACAGTTTGCAGCACGTCAAGTAATTAGATAAATTAAATCTGTAGACTGGCATGTCAAATCAGACATGTTAACTACAGAGAAGCGTCTACCGTTTACAGATGAAGTAAGGGTAGACGCAGTGCTTAAATGCGAACAACATCTGCACCTCTTGGCATTGCACTTAGAAATACTAGGATACATTCCACTTCTTTTCCACGGATTAGTATATTTTCGAAGGATGGGCGATTTGAGAGGAGATAGTCTTATACTAAGCCTGCCCAGGTAAAGCGGTGCGAGTCGGACCGTCCATGCTTATTAACCCTGTCGGTTTCATTGGGCGACAGGGCTTGAGATGTCTTTTCATCTCAATGTCGCGTATAAGTCCCCCAAAATTGGAAACAACGTCTCCAAAATGACCTATTCTGTGTTGAGGCGCGTTAAACCTCAAATCAAACAAGCAAAACAACTGCGCGGTCGCAATCCTGCAATTTAGACAAATACTCTTACTTTAGACTGTGACAGGTGACAGTTACGCTTTATTCAACAGGGAGACATACTGGTTTTGCTGCGTTTATTTTTCTTTTTCTTATCTCATTATTATTATTATTATTATTTTATTATTTATTTTATATTTCGTGTATCGTCTAAGCGTGAAAGTCACAGTGCTTCTATTTGTAGAGATTGGCTGAAACCTAATTTCTCAGCATGATTTCCAGGATGTTACGCTTTTCAAAAGTCTCCGATTGCGGGAAAATATGAAAATCAATACATGCCCCCAGAGACTTAGATAATTTGACAAAGATTGTAAGGAGGCATGATAACCTCAGACTACACGAGTTATGTGAAGCAGAAATTCATGTAGTATCATAATACAACACCCGTAGAACAAAATCATATATGAGAAGAAATAAGCTATTAAACTATTCATGTGAAAGCTGAAGAAATAACACACGCACGCACGCACACAAACGCACACACACACACACGCGCGAGACTGGCACATGTACGCAAAGAGATTCTGTGGCCAACGCAAGGTTTCTTTCTTCAGCCGAACAAGCTATGGTCCTTATCATTTGTAACGAATCATGTGCGAGTGAACGAAACCGGGAGTATTCTACGTAATCATCTCCCCCGTTCTTGTCGACGTGTTACCTGTTGTATATCCGATAACAGCAAAGCCTTTTATTTGACACAAAAGTATCAAACAACACAAAATAGAAGTGAAGGCAATGATTAAGAATCGATGCAATTAAGCCAAATCTCCTACCAGAGACACGAACGGGAAAGAAACACAAACATGAAAAGCTAGACCCTGATGGAACACCAATGGCAGAAAGCCTAAAGGACAGTCACTTTCCCACAAAATGACCGATTGGCTATCCAAAACAAAAAAATATAAGCGATACACACACTTAAAGGCCAGGGGCCAAGTATAAATACCAAGGGGTCTGAAAAATGGCTAGTGTGTTCCCTAGTTTACATACAGTCAACAAGTAGCTTTTAATCACAGAAAATCCGAAAATTCAAAGCACTTACCACATTAAAAATTATGAAACTTGGCACATTACTTTTTTTAAGACAAAGTCATTAATTTAATATAAGAATTGAAATGAAAATCCATTCCATAGTTTGCTTTTCAGAAAATCTTTTTTGCTGGCTGCTACAAAAAATTCAAATTTACTACCAGGTATAATTGACAGCAAGTGGAAGGGCTTATCAGAGCTCATAACCTCTACTGCAGCAGCTGAGAAGTGTAGCTCCTTACACAAACACACACACAGAAATCCAATAAAAATTACCGGTTACAAAGCCAAGAGATTGAAACTGAACGGTGAGAAAATAAGCACACCCCACTTGCCATATAGGCTTAATTGCTCACCGGTAGGATAATTTGCTGTTTGAAAAGTAGAAGTAAAACAAAGATCAGGAATTGATACAATTAACTTACTCCACCCATAAAAGACACCAAAGGGAAAGAAATACAAACATTAAGCGACCAGACCATAATGGAAACCTAAACAAAGGAAGGCCATAAGGACAGTTACTTTCCCACAAAATGGCCATATGGCCATCCAAAACCAAAAGACACAAGCGACACACACAGTAAGCAACAAACAACAACACAAACAAATCGCCACAGAAGAGCCGCCCTGGAACGGTCAGTGGAAGATTTCCACTGGGGGGCTTAAATCGATTTTACGCGGCCACAATCCCCGCCCCCACCTCCGTCGCGACTCAGACAAACAACCTGTTCAGTCCCTTTAAAGATAAACCATATCAAAAGTTACCCGCGACAGAAGAAATAAGATTCTTAAAAGTTTTCTCCTTTGCAATATAAAGATATTTTCTTGGGTTATTTCAAAAACAGAAACGTAGAAAGTAAAGGTGAGCGCACTTTTGTAAATGTTAAATTGCAAGATTCCCCAAGCTCCTCAAAGAAAGACTGCTGTTTGGGTTTTTCTCAGTTTATCATATTAGAAGATGCAGTCATTTTAAAATTATAAAACAAAATATGAAAGCAACGCATCGCAGCTAATCAAATTGCAGCCGATGCATTAGTTCACGCTTATGCATGTCAATAGATTATATTCTTGCACACCAGACGAGGAAATCCGTGATTTTACCCTGGGATAGAAATATATGTTCTGACCCTGGTGTTCCGACCCCAAATCGAATATAATCGCGTGTTTGACAAATGCACTTGTTGAATACGAGCTTGTATGCGCCGTCGTTAAGGTTGATGTCACAGCACGTTACGTGACGTCGCTAAACATTCTTGTAGTGTCATCACAATATGGCAGACGTCGGTAGCCGAAGTGATCCGAGCTAGGAATTGGAAGGTGTGCAAGAAAAATAATAATATATGGGTGTGAGGGTGGATAGAAAAATCCGTCCCTCGGGATCACTGTCCGGAAACACTCGGCTGTGACCCTTGGGACGGATTTTTCAATCCACCCCTCACACCCATATAAGATTCTTATATTCTTCAGAGTCTTCCAGAGCAGACATGAATGAGACAAGAATAAGCATTTATTTATTTAATAACCGGTATGAACATCGCTTTAGTTTTGACGGTATCACAACCTTATTAACCAAAATGACTATTACAAATACATTTAAAATATCAATATCACCCCTTAGGTTACACTCTGCTTCTTCTGTACGGAATCCCCATTCTATTAAGAACTTTAATACTATGTTGCCTTCGGTATTGGTTAGACCCTTAAATTTGTCTTCTGTAACTTCAGTTAATCTCAAAGGAGCAGGCAATACCAATGTTTTTGGGAGTAGTCTTCGTATAAAAAGTAGAAGTAAAACAAAGATCAGGAATTGATACAATTAACTTACTCCATCCATAAAAGACATCAAAGGGAAAGAAATACAAACATTAAGCGACCAGACCATAATGGAAACCTAAACAAAGGAAGGCCATATGGACAGTTACTTTCCCACAAAATGGCCATATGGCCATCCAAAATTAAAAGACACAAGTGATACACACAGTAAGTAACAAACAACAACATAAATAAATCGCCACAGAAGAGCCGCCTTGGAACGGTCAGTGGAAGATTTCCACTGGGGGGCTTAAATCGATTTTACGTGGCCACAATCCTCGCCCTTACTTCCGTCGCGATTTAGACAAATAATTTGTTCAGTCTGCATGAAGGCCTCCTAACTCATCAGTGCAACATCTCCGTGAACACAGAAATCAAAGAACCACAGAGGTGAGAAGACTATCTCCTCTCAAATCGCATATCCTTCGAAAATATACTAATCCGTGGAAAAGAAGTGGAATGTATCCTAGTATTTCTAAGTGCAATGCCAAGAGGTGCTGATGTTGTTCGGATTTGTGCACTGCGTCTACCGTTACTTCATCTGTAAACGGTAGACGCTTCTCTGTAGTTAACATGTCTGATTTGACATGACAGTCTACAGATTTAATTTATCTAATTACTTGACGTGCTGCAAACTGTAATATGCAGTACGTCGGTCAAACTAACCGCATGCTTAAAACTAGATTGAACGAGCATTATCGTAGAATGAGTAAGCCTAAGAAAACTGACACTTTCTTGTACCGTCACTTTCGACGTACAGGTCATTCTGTAAATAACATTGTTATACAACCAGTGGAAAAACTTTATTACGATGCAAATTCTACATCTAGATTCAAAATAATCAAAAGACATGAGACTGAACTGAAATGGATTAAATTTTTACAGACCCCTTTTCCACTGGGATTTAATGACAACATTTATCATGAGGGTAATATTTCCAGAATGCCGGACTTTGATATTTTCTCACTCCTGGAATGTCGAAAACGCAGAACTAGATCTCACGGCACCAGGAAAAATGGTAACTTTAAACGTACATCACGTGCGTTTAAACGAAACAATACTAGACTGAATTGACTGTCAATTATATTATTAAATCATGGACGCCACTCGATGCTTTCATTTTTAAGTTCATTACCCGTTTCTGTTTTACGTCTTCTGGACACCGAAGCGAATAAATTCTACGATAGTTCTCATCAGTTATATGATGCGGCTCTCTTAACTAGAGGCTATACTCAGCATACTCTCCGTCCTTACATTGATTCTGAAATTAATCATAAACGCCATTTCTTCAAAATATCCTTCATTAATAAGGGTATGGATTTTATAGATTTGCCCAGTATCTTCGGTGAGAGATCGGTGCTTTCTTTCATTCCTGCTTATTTTCAAAATACTGAAACACCTATAATTTGCTATAAATATAACAAACCTGTTGGATCTATCATTTTTAATTTCAATAAACTTGTTTCAGACCTTGATATTGATACTAATACTCCTGATTCATGTGATTGTAAAAACTCAAAGTATTGCTATCCTGCTGCTGGTCATGTAATTACTGGCAATTTGAAAATTATTCCTGATTCTAGGATAAGGAATATAATTTCTAAAGGACCGAAATATCGGTTTCCTTCTAAAATTAATTTCAGTAAATGTAGAGATGAAATCGCTGCTTCCTTGAATGAATTCGGTAATCGATGGTGTAAGCGAGAGTATGTTGAGCATAAAGCCCTTAAGGACTGAAAACTTAGCATTTTAAAACTAGTGAATAAACGCATTTCTTTCTATTCTCAAAATACTAACTTATTACCTCCTAAGCCCAAGACGTCTTTACGTCATCTTAAACTAGGTATTCAAGAATTTCATATGTAGTTTGTTTTGGCCCCTGCAGACAAGGCCGCTAACAACGTCTTCGTTGTGTGACGGGTCCATTATGTTAACACGCTTAAGCAGTGGTACTAAGGCCTATGAACTTCAGCCTTTAGCTGAAGAGAGTGCTATAGTAGATAAACATGTTTGTCTTTCAGCCACCAAGTTTGCTGTGTGTGTTAACGAAGGCCAAGACAAGCTTCCTACGCTATACTGGTTACCAAAACTTCATAAAAAAACTTACAAAGCACGGTTTATTGCAAATTCTAGCTCTTGCACTACCACTGAACTTTCTAAATTATTAACTTCCTTTCTTACTGCTATTAAAACGCATGTAATTAAATATTGTGATAAAGTCTTTGAAAGATCAGGAAGAAATCTGTTTTGGTCTATAAAAAATTCGAATGAGGTTTTAAATAAATTGAAATCTAGACATTTTCGTGCTTCTAGTCTGTCTACCTACGATTTTTCCACTCTTTACACTACACTTCCTCATAATCTTATAAAAGAAAAGCTTAATGATTTAATTGAATTGGCTTTTCACAGAGAAGATTCTCTCTATCTTGCATGTAATGTCAGAAATGCATTTTTCACTTCTAAAGAGCATAATAATTGTACACTTTGGTCATGTCAGAAAGTGTGTGATGCCCTCACCTTTCTACTTGACAATATTTATATTAGATTCGGTAATAAGTTATTTAGACAAATTGTGGGTATTCCGATGGGTACTAATTGCGCATCTCTTGTGGCTGATCTGTTCTTGTATTGTTATGAAAGAGACTTCATTTTGTCGCTTTCCATTGATAACCAATCTGAAATTATTGAAGCTTTTAGCTCTACTTCTAGATATTTAGATGATTTATTAAATATTGATAATACCTATTTTGATGGTTTGATCAGTCAGATTTACCCCCTAGAACTTCAATTAAATAAAGCAAATTCTTCTGAAACCGAGGCCCCGTTTTTGGATTTACATCTATCTATTGTAGATGGATTTGTTTCGTGCAAAATTTATGATAAACGCGATGACTTTGATTTTGAGATTGTAAATTTTCCTTTTTTGGATGGTGATGTTCCTCGTGCGCCATCCTATGGCTTTTATATTTCGCAATTAATTCGATTTGCTAGAGTGTGTAGTCATGTAACTGACTTCAACACTCGTAATAAATTATTAACGGCTAAACTCCTTAATCAGGGTTATCGGTACCATAAACTACGCAAAGCCTTTTCAAAATTTTATAGACGCCATTCTGATTTAATTTCAAAATTCAATATTGGACTTAAATCTCTTCTGCAACAAGGTCTATCGGAACCCGAATTTTATGGTGACTTAGTATATAAATTCAGAAAAAATATATAACCGCAATGACTTCTGCACCCAATTTCGTAAAATCATTCTTCGATATAAAAAGATTGGGTACAACATGGATATTATACGACAGACTGCATGCATGGTGGTTAACCCAATCACGGTTGGCAACTTTGCTTCCCTCTTTAATTGCACGCCGGTGGGTCAGGCCTCAGATTCTATGACGGCTCCAACGTAAAGGCTTATTGAATATAAGAGAGATAAAGTTGGTTGGTGCCTGATGTTCTGTCTCTGGTCGGGCTCATCGGAGTCTAACTGTTGGTTTTCTTTTGCTCCAGCATTTCAGTGGTTTCTTGCTGTCGAGTCCTCACCGTTGTCTCACCTCTGTGGTTCTTTGATTTTTGTGTTCACGGCGATGTTGCACTGATGAGTAAGGAGGCCTTCATGCGGACTGAACAAATTATTTGTCTAAATCGCGACGGAAGTAAGGGCGAGGATTGTGGCCACGTAAAATCGATTTAAGCCCCCCAGTGGAAAAATCCACTGACCGTTCCAAGGCGGCTCTTCTGTGGCGATTTATTTATGTTGTTGTTTATTACTTACTGTGTGTATCACTTGTGTCTTTTAATTTTGGATGGTCATATGGCCATTTTGTGGGAAAGTAACTGTCCTTATGGCCTTCCTTTGTTTAGGTTTCCATTATGGTCTAGTCGCTTAATGTTTGTATTTCTTTCCCTTTGGTGTCTTTTATGGGTGGAGTAAGCTAATTGTATCAATTCCTAATGTTTGTTTTACTTCTACTTTACAAATAGCTTGAGTCTACTCCTGCCTGGGTATTAGGTTCAGCGTAACCTTACAACTGATATACAATGTGCTTAAATTAAAAACTACAAGAAACGCAAAAAACGATCTTTTTGTGTGTATGAAGGAAATTTAATAGGAAAGATGCCATCATATAGCGCATATACAACTCCTCATTTTGAATTAAAATAAAATTGTTATGATGATCATGTTCTTTCCATATGATATTTTTATAGTTACTAATATGTATATATTTCTGACAGTGTCTTACAGAGAATGCTATCGATCGACTTTATTATAGGACTTTTTACCTCACAACGCTCAACAGTCAGTTGTTTACTTGAAGAATTTGACGTTATTAGTGAAACGGAGCTGTTGTTATCGACTGGGGTAGGCAGCACTCTTTCGACAAAACGGAATTGGCACGTGGTCACCAGGACTGTCAGGACGGCTAGGAATATGGCGTAAATTACCAGGTTCAGTATATGAATCCATGCACCGTACGCTCGCCTAAAAAGACAAAAAAGACTTTGTTAGATAATATTTAGAAGGAATAGTTAGGTCAAAGCAGCAAAGATGGTTAGTCTTTAATCTAAATGATGTATTTTTCATATAAGAATTATTTCTGTTCTTTATTCAACTACAACTATCAAAGTATCTGACTCCTGCTACAGTGCTTTACACGAAATGTTTTTTATAAAACGTTCTAAATCCACTCACGTAATGTAGATATTATACATATTGAGTTTACAGGAGATCATCACGAAAACACGCCAATATAATTTTGACCCTCCCCCCCTGAACCCCATATTTTTATAGTAAAACTTTGGTTTAAAGGGGTATACTTTACTTGCCTTATTTCTGCTCTAAAATATAGGTTGTGGGTACTTGTTAGAACCGCCTCGATGAGGCGATTCTACCGGGTACCTACCGGCTACCCACAATCTATATTGTGGGTACCCGGTAGCAGAAATAAGCAGAAATAAGATAAAAATAGCAAAATTTTTCAGCTTATTTTTTTTTTTCGGCTGTTATGTTTACAATGTATTTGTATAGGTGTGTCTTCGTAATATGACAACTATAAGCTGCTAGCTTACTCTCAAATCAAAGCATACTGCTATAATTGTTGTCAAAAGTTAGTTTGTTCTGACAAAGTAATAAATATGGTTTAAACCAAACCAAAACATTCTTAATGTGAAGTGTCCACTACGCAGAGTAAAAATCAGACCAGAGATGAAATCACCGAACCCCATCATTATTAAGGCCTTTAAAAACGGTACAAAGGGGTCTTTTTGTATACAATTATAATACTAATGTCAATAAAATAGTCCGTTTTAACCACAGGAGCTTGAAGTTCTGTCCATAAGTAGTTCAATTCATAAGGTTCAAAATCAAAAGTGACACTAAGCCATTTCGTAAGAAATGGCCAGGAGTGAAACGGTTTTTGCTGCACCTTTGAAATACTTCAGCGACAGATTCTCGGCAAGTGCCGTGCCGTGAAAATACGTATCAAATTATAATTCGAGGAATGGATAACTTTTTCTGACACATTACGCTGACGCAATAAACAACGATTAAATTGTTGTCAAAATTAACGACAGCCATACCAAGTCCAGTTTCCGGTACACTCGGGTAGAAAAATATCTTCGTACGGCTTTGGTAAAATCGATTTTAGCAAATATACTCAGTCAAAAAAGTTCCTATACCTAAAATTGCTTCTGTTGCTATAGCTACTACAGATAAAAACTACACAAAGTCTGTTATGTTTTGATAAGAAGACTCATTTTTTTCCGTGCAAAAGCACCATTCGTTTTTGTTTTCGTAAACACATCATCGCAGACTATTGCTTTAAACACCCAAAGGGTCACTGTGTCATTTTCGCAGATAAAATCATTAAAATATGCTATGATTTAACATCACAAAATTTCCCTGTACCCTACATTTCTAAAATTTGATACATATGACATTTATTTAGATACCATTTGAGTTAATTCACAAAAGATTTGGAACTTTAGTTGCATCAGCTACGAGAAACAGGCTATCACATATTGACCTCCAATTCTTAGAAGTTGTGTGCAAATGCTGCTTTCAATGGGAACTCCATAGAAAATGAAACGATAGTGCTACATGCTACATGAATTTTCTGTATTTTTTACCATCATGATGAACAGCAATGGTAGACACAAAGCGTTTTTTGAAAAAATGGCAAAAATTGATTGACAGGAATAAAAATTTCAGCAGTTCAAAAATTGCTATATTTTTAATTGCAAGGGAGATAATTTGAGAATTTCACAAATTGAAACCTCGCTTATAATTCGAGATCATGAGATATTGTAAAAGTAAAGTGTTATCCGATGTTCAGAGAATATTGTCTTCCATCTTAGACAAAAAGAGCTTTCTGCGCATGCGCAATGTTCATTTTCTACCAAAATCTTTCTAGGCACATATTGCAAGACAACTCTGGAGCAGAAAGGTATGGGCAAATGCAAGTTTGAGCATTCTCTAGCTAAACGTCTGATTTAAATGTCTACAGCTAAATTTAGCTCAATAGCTGTCGGATATCTAGTGAGTTTCACCCGAAAGTTGGTATAGTTTCTTTTTCGACTAAGTATACTTGAAACTGATTAGATAAATGAAATAGGTCATTTTTATGTGTTCGTCGGATTATTTAAATGCAATCCTTATCCGGGAACATGTTTTGAAAAATGAAATTCAAAACACAATACGGTTTTCCTGAGTCGTTGTTTTCCAGTGCACCGGCTACATCATAATGACGTTTGCACAATGATGACGTTTTGTAATCCACCGTGCACAACCGTTACTTATGCGATACCGGAGTCTTTTGCTCCAGCATTTTAGTTATTTCAGCGAGTCCTCACCGTTGTTTCATCTCCGTAATCGTTTGATTTTTGTGTTAACGGAGAAGAAGCGACATGCTGAACGAGCTAGGATGGCCGCCCCTAGGGACCCGTCGTGAGCAGACCTCTTACTTTTCTTTCTTTCTTGCTTTCTTTCTTTCTATACTGCCATACGCCAACGCGGACATGCTAGGCAGGTGTGTATATTACATACACTCCAGTTTTGCAGGATGAAAGCATACCTTTAACTTGCACAGGGGACGGTTCTCCCGGCACAGGGGGCCTCCAGTTAACGTCTTGACCGACTCAGGAGATAATTACAAAAAAGCACCCCCTACCTCACCCCATATTTCCGTGTATTAAGTAAGATAGTCCTTTCATAGAACATATTTAACGTCATGCCTTCATGCGGATCAATTTGTTATTGTTGTTTGATACTGTACTGGAACTGAGGGCGAGGGTTGAAATTTCATAAACTACGTAGATGAAGCCCCACCCCCTTCCCCAGTAGTTTTACTGCTGACCGTCCCAAGGCGGTCGTTCTTTTGCAGTGTCTTATTTGTTATTTGGTTTTGTGCCGTTGGTTCATATTTTGTCTGTTTTTGTGTGTGTCTCCGTGTCACTTTCTATACGTGACTTGAGATGGCTGTATTGATGCCCTGAACAACTATTTCTTCTCTAGAACTATTCCTTCTTCGAATAGCCTTCTCTCTTCTGTGGTAGATGCCAACACTGCAGAGGAGGTCAATGCCTATATTGTATAGATTGGGGCTCGGGGGAAGGCGTTTTAGCTTTCTGATCTCATCCAGAGATTTTTGTGCGTTAAATTCTAGATTTAGCGGCCCACCTAACAGGGGTAATGGGCCAAATAAAACCGGCTCAGTATAAGTGTATAGATAGATAGAACGGGAAAAAATATCTTCGCAAATATGTTTCAATGCATAAATCGGTTCATATTTTGTAACTAATGTCGTTAACTGATATTCGGCATACATTGTGTGTCGCCTATAATGTACGATTATACATCGTGATACCTTTGACGTCATAATTTGATCATAGATACACACTATTTAGATACACACTATTTTTCCTACCACGTATGTTTTATTCGGAATTCGGATGAACCGTAATACTGTTTTTCAAGCAACCGGATGCAACGCGGTCCGTCCTGGTGAAGGATTGTCTAAGGACGTGTCCCCAGTAAACATAATTCTGGTAATATAAACACTTTATAACAGCATCACGTTATTATTAGGTGAGGGTTGTGGGGACGGTGTGCGATTTTAGTAGCTCTCCTTTCTAGTGTTGTTCTGTCCCTCTGCATCACCACCATTAGCCAAAGTTTAGAGCATTTTAGTGCATTTTAGTGCATTAGGCCTATCACATTACCCTCTTAGTATATGCCCCCTCCCACCGCCCATCGGGACTTGAAAAAAAAATAAATAAGGCAGCATGTTGCTTCAACGCAGAGCTGAAACGACCGCACATGAGTAGGCATACTGGTGTAAACCTTTTTGAGGATCTAAGCCTGCCCCGGCAAAGCGGTGCCAGTCGGACCGCCCATGCTCATAAACCCTATAGGTTTCATTGGGCGACACCGCTTGAGCTGTCAATTCATGTCAATGTCGGGTAAAAGTCCCACAAAATTGGGAGCAAAGTGTTGACGGGGACCTATAAGCTCAAATCAAACAAAACAAAACTGTCAGTCAGAATGGCCGGATAAATTGCAAGGTGCTTTAAGACACTGTACCCTTAGATAAGCCACCTCGACGAGTGAAAACCTGGAAAGGGGCAACTTGTATTGGTATCAGCGTATTAAAAGCTGTTTCCCATTACACAACGTGCAAAGACACGTAGGTTTTGCCTCATCAGCGCTAGTTATGAGCCTTTCTGCTTAACCTCCATTTTCATTTTACGCCAAGTTTACATAGAATATTTTGACGTTCATGACGTTGCCGTGCAACAATCGCTGCGGCGTTGCGGAAGTCAGACTCGGTATGGCTCCTTCACCGTCGTTTCACTCCTGGCCATTTCTTACGAAATGGCTTAGTCAAAGTTAGTGTCACTTTTGATTTTGAACCTTATGAATAACTTATGGACGTAACTTCAAACTCCTGTGATTTATTACAAATTATTTGTCTAAATCGCGACGGAAGTAAGGGCGAGGATTGTGGCCACGTAAAATCGATTTAAGCCCCCCAGTGGAAATCTTTCCACTGACCGTTCCAAGGCGGTTCTTCTGTGGCGGTTTATTCATGTTATTGTTTGTTACTTACTGTGTGTAACACTTGTGTCTTTTTATTTTGGATGGCCATATGGCCATTTTGTGGGACAGTAACTGTCTTTATGGCCTTCCTTTGTTTAGGTTTCCATTATGGTCTGGTCGCTTAATGTTTGTGTTTCTTTCCCTTTGGTGTCTTTGATGGGTGGAGTTAGTTAATTGTATCGATTCCTGATCTTTGTTTTACTTCTACTTTTAACAAGAGTGATAAGAAATGTTTGTACATGCACTAGATATTATTTATTGATAGCACATGAAAACAAAATTGATATTCCAGATTATATGAGTGCCAAACGCAATTATCGTGAGTTTTTTTAGTAATTGTTGCAGACCTCAGGGAGTTCCTATTTTAGGCCCTTTTCCAAACGTGTGTTCTCCTTTTGAAAAAATAATTCCTAAAGTTATATTCTTAAATAAGCGATTTTCGACAAATCAGGTATTACATAAGACGACTCGACATTGGAAAAGAGAAGTGAAGACAATGATCAGGAATCGATAAATTAACCCACAGCTCCCATCAGAGACACTAAAGGGAAAGAAACACAAACATGAAACATGGAACGGTCAGTGAAACGAATTCCACTGGGGGGCAGGGGAGCTTAAATCGATTTTACGTGCCATAATCCTCGTCCGTGGATACTCAAGTAAGGGCGAGGATTGTTAACCCTTTTCATGCTATTTCAGAATCCTGAATGCAAAAGCTGTTTTTACTATTCTCGTGGACGATAATCATGGGTTATGGAAATAACAAATGAACAACTAATACAAAAAAGTCCTTTGTCTCTTTCATACAAGTCATCGTGATTGTATACTCTGTCACATTTTAGGCTCACAGTTCATATGGAATTTCCGAGGGTGTTCCTTACACAGACCTGTAAACGTGATGAGATGTCATCTTGCAGCTATTATCCTGACAAAATTCTAAACAAACAGGATGTATTTGTGAAACACGAACATGACCCTACGCCAAGGTCATTTCTTTCCTTTGGGCCACAGGTCAAGGTCAGGAACCGACGTCAATTTTTGTATGAGTGCGAAGACCTTGTCAAAAATAACCTACAGGCTCAATCTGAAACGGTTCACAAATTATAAAGTGTAAAAGTTGTAATCAACCAACAAACAAACCAACAAACAGAAAGGGCAAAACAATATGTCTCTGTTATTGCTACCGTGGACAAAAAACCCTACAAAATCCAATAAATCCGCTAATATTGCAGAAAGAGCTATGACCCTTGTCTATTGCACTTCTGCGCAGGGTCTTTTACAAGTGTTCGAAATTTCATTTGGAGATCTCAAGCGGTATTCGAATTAATGCCCCCCGAGAATCGTTGATTCGGGGGGCATATAGTATTTGCCCTGTCTGTCTGTTTGTTTGTCTGTCTGTCCATCACAAAAACTTTAACGTTGATCATAACTTCAAAAATGTTTGACCTAGCCATATGAAACTTCACACACTTATTCACTTTCTGAAGGGCTACATTCTGACCAAGGGCCATAACTCTATTGTCATTTTTGGCTGAATTATCTCCCCTTGAAATTTTGCAAAATCTCATAAATTGGCTCCAACGGGGGGCACTGGTCACGTATAGTGACAGCTCTTGTTTGTTTTTTGTTTTGGATAGCCGATTGACCATTATGTGGGTAAGTAACTGTCCTCTGGGCTTTCCGCTTTTGGAGTTTCCATTTGGGTTTTGTTATTTCATGTTTGTGTTTCTTTCCCTTTGGTGTTTCTGATGGGAGCTGTGGGCTAATTGTATCGATTCCTGTTAATTGCCCTCACTTCTGTTTTGAGGGGCTTTCATCGCACGGACTTATTAGCATAATGAGCGACTCATAAACCAGGAATCCTGGTTCGATTTCCGGTTTTCTGTCTTTCCGATGAGTTGTTGAACCAAGGTCTCGTCTCCTTATGACTTATATAGTTGACAGGATGTAACACACACACACAATCACAATCCTCTCCCTTGATCAATATTTTATGAAAAAGGAAGACCTTTGAAAGCAAGGACTACAGTACTGAACTTGTAACGTGTAGTGTACAAGTGTTTTTTTTATTCTGGACCAGACTATATAGTTTCGGACAAACAGGCCTTATAAGTTACCCTCAAATATTTTCAAAATTCCGCGGTAAAATCGGTAATCTTAAAGGCCTATAAAATATAACCAGTACTATGATGAAGGCTTTGGACACATATGAAAAATAGAAGTGAAGGCAATGATCAGGAATCGATACCATTGACCCACAGCTCCTATCAGAGACAACAAGGGAAAGAAACACAAACATCAAACAACAAGACCCTAATGGAAACATTTCTAGCGGAAAGCCAAATGGACAGTTACTTTCTCACAAAATGGCCAATTGGCTATACAAAACAAAATGTACAAGCGACAAACACACTCAAAGACAAGCAATAAAAATAAACAACGACAGAAGAACCACATTGGAAGTCAGTGAAACGAATTCCACTGGTGGGGCTTAGATTTTACGTGGCCAGAATCCTCGCCCTCATTTCCGTCGCGATTTAGACAAATAATTTGTTCAGTCCGCATGAAGGCCTCCTAGCTCGAACGCCGCTGCACTCTTTTTACACCAGCATCAACCCCACTTTATATGTGAAATAAATGCGACTCAAAAGAACAAAGAAAAAAGAACAAACAAACATGAATTTCGCTTTTTGCTCAAAACATCGAGTCTGAGCCACCTCATTCAGGTGGTCCTTACGTTTATCTACAATTGATATTAATTAGCAAATTAAATCACAAATTTGGATCATAAAAATATCAAGTTTTTAGCAAATAATGCATTGTGTAACAACGTTCTTTAAACATTACCATTTCATATTCAGGTAAGCTTCGCTAAGCGAATGAGACAAACATTGAACCCGGCCGTGTCGAACCATCGTCTGAAATAAAAACAAAAAACAAATATACATATGTTTGTATTATTTGTTATTTTGATTTTCGGCGGGGAACATGGAATCACCAAATCCGCCATTTGCCTTAATTGTTGGGAGATGGAAAATATCGCTTTCTTTCCCTTTGGTGTCTCTGATGGGATCTAATTCAAGGTAATGTTGGTTGGTGTCTGATGCTCTGTCTCTGGTCGGGCCCATCGGAGTCTAACTGTTGGTTTTCTTTTGCTCCAGCATTTCAGTGGTTTCTTGCTGTCGAGTCCTCAACGTTGTCTCACCTCTGTGGTTCTTTGATTATTTGTGTTCACGGAGATGTTGCACTGATGAGTTAGGAGGCCTTCATGCGGACTGAACAAATTATTTGTCTAAATCGCGACGGAAGTAAGGGCGAGGATTGTGGCCACGTAAAATCGATTTAAGCCCCCCAGTGGAAATCTTTCCACTGGCCGTTCCAAGGCGGTTCTTCTGTGGCGATTTATTAATGTTGTTGTTTGTTACTTACTGTGTGTATCACTTGTGTCTTTTTATTTTGGATGGCCATATGGCCATTTTGTGGGAAAGTAACTGTCTTTATGGCCTTCCTTTGTTTAGGTTTCCATTATGGTCTGGTCGCTTAATATTTGTGTTTCTTTCCCTTCGGTGTCTTTGGTGGGTGCAGTAAGTTAATTGTATCGATTCCTGATCTTTGTTTTACTTCTACTTTTCATGTGGGAAATGTGATCCCATTTTTCGGCAACTGTTACATTGATGCAATGCATTCACAAAGTTTGTTTTTGCAGCGGGCGTCGAGAGATTTAATGTTCACATGTTAAGTCACCAAAATGAGTCCATTTGCACGCTCTACCTTTATCGCAGTATTAAATGGTAAAACCATGACAGAATGAGAATTTAATAAAAGAGCTAACAATAGGGCCATGATGGCCCTGGATCGCTCACCTGATCCATAGAGTAACAAGTGGGCCCCGGGGAGGTCCATTATTGACCCCAGGGTTATAATGTGCATAATGTTGAGGGAGGTCTAAAAAGGTGAAGCTTCATACCAAATATCAACAAAGGCTATAATTTGAACAATCTTGGCAAAAGTCTACTAGTTGAAGCTACACACCAAATATCAAAGACCTGGGCCATGCTATTTCAGAGAAGAAGATTTTCAAAGATTATATCTATACAAGTCTATGTAAAACCAAAGTGCCCCAGGGCGGGGGCATTTGTTGCCGCGAGGGCTATAATTTGAACAATCTTGGAAGAGGTCCATTAGATTAAGCTCCATACCAAATATTAAAGACCATGGCCTGCAGTTTCAGAGAAGAATATTTTTAAAGATTTCCCCATATAAGTCAATGTAAAACCAAAGGGTCTCCGGCGGGGGCTTTTTTGGCCCCAGCACTAAAATTTGAACAATCTTGATAGAGGTCCACTAGATGAAATTTCACACCAAATATTAAAGACCTAGGCCTTGCTGTTTCAGAGAAGAAGATTTTAAAGATTTTCCCTATATATGCCTATGTAAATCCAAAGGGCCCAGAGGCGGGGGCTTATTTAGCCCCAGCACTATAATTTGAACAATCTTGGTGGGGGACCACTAGATGAAGATTCATACCAAATAGCAAAGACCTGGGCCTTTTGGTTTCAGACAAGAAGATTTTTAAAGATTTTCCCTATAATTTTATAAGTCTATGTAAAACCAAAGGGCCACATGGCGGGGGCATTTTTGGTCTCAGGGCTATAATTTGAACAATCTTGGTAGAGGTTCACTAGCTGAAGATTCAAAACAAATATCAAAGACCTAAGCCTTGTGGTTTCAGAGAAGAAGATTTTTCAAGAATTTCATTACATTAGTCTATGTAAAACTAAAGGGCCCTGGAGCGGGGTCATTTTTGGCCCCAGGGCTATAATTTGAATAATCTTGGTAGAGGTCAACTAGCTGAAACTTCATAACAAATATCAAAGACCTAAGCCTTGTGGTTTCAGAGAAGAAGATTTTTAAAGATTTTCCCTATATAAGTATATGTAAAACCAAAGGGCCACATGGCGGGGCATTTTTCTTATCAGGGCTATAATTTGAACAATCTTGGTAGAGGTCCACTATCTGAAGCTTCATAACAAATATCAAAGACCTAAGCTTTGAGGTTTCAGAGAAGAAGATTTTTCAAGATTTTCCCCATATAACCAAAGGGCCCGGAGCAGGGGAATTTTTGGCCCCAGCACTATAATTTGAACAATCTTGGTAGGGTCCACTAGATGAAGCTTCATACCAAATAGCAAAGACCTGGGCCTTGCAGTTTCAGAAAAGAAGATTTTTAAAGATTTTCCCTATATAAGCCCATGTGAAACAAAAGGGCCCCGGGCGGGGGCATTTTTGGCCCCAGCACTATTTTTTGAACAATCTTGGTAGGGGTCCACTAGATGAAGCTTCATACCAAATATCAAAGAACTGGGCCATGTGGTTTCAGAGAAGAAGATTTTTAAAGATTTTCCCTATATAAGCCCATGTAAAGTAGAAGTAAAACAAAGATCAGGAATTGATACAATTAACTTACTCCATCCATAAAAGACACCAAAGGGAAAGAAATACAAACATTAAGCGACCAGACCATAATGGAAACCTAAACAAAGGAAGTAAAACCAAAATGCCCTGGGTCTGGGGCATTTTTGGCCCCAGCACTATAATTTGAATAATCTTGGTAGGGGTCCACTAGATGAAGCTACATACCAAATATCAAAGACCTGGGCTTTGCGGTTTCAGAGAAAAAGATTTTTAAATATTTTCCCTATATAAACCCATGTAAAACCAAAGGGCCCCGGTGCGGGGGCATTTTTGGCCCCAGCACTATAATTTGAACAATCTTGGTAGGGGTCCACTAGATGAAGCTTCATACCAAATATTAAAGTCCTGGGCCTTGCGGTTTCAGAGAAAAAGATTTTTTAAGTTTTCGGTGAAATAAAAACTATTTTGGCTCCTGTGACCTATATGTGCAACGGACTGGAACCATTTTAACAACTTTAAAAGGGGACCATCTAAGGATCATTCCTGTGAAGTTTGGTCAAAATCCTAGTGGTTTAGAAGGAGATGTCGTTTGAAGAAATTGTTTACGCACGGACGGACGCACGACGGACGAAAACTAATCCCAAAAGCTCACCTCGTCACTACAGGACAGGTAAGCTAATAAAATAAAGAGCCGAATGAATTTAAAACAATCATTTTTATTAGGCGGAAATTATTGTAATGCATGAAATTATTTATTTTTTTTTTGTTGTTTTTTGTTTTTTTGACTGTGCAGTAAATCCGGTAATGCGGATATCGCAAATCAGTGAAGGCGAGCGCAAGAGGGCATTTTTTATGACAGGTTTTATTAAAATAATTACCCGTGCGCTGTCCAAATTTCGTTGCAGTATAACAAGTTCTTATGTATTGTAACAAGTATGTAGATAAGGTAGGTAAGTGGGAAGGTAACCAGGGTGTGTGTTGGGGTGGGGTTTGGGGAGGGAGGTAATCAGGTAGAAACCACGCCATAACAAAAATCCTACCATTAGTAAATACACAGATTAGTCTTTGCATCTCCAGATACTTGTATGAAGGAAAGACGGGATGCATTTAATCTCCGTGTGGACAAAAGAAAAACACTTTTCAGATTCGCAGGCAAACCTGAACATGCTATAGGGCATATTTTCTCTTGATATGTTTAATAAAATTTGTATCTTTCAATATGTTTTGTACTTGTCTTTTTTCCTTCATTTTTGGACATATTCCACAACATATTCCTTTGTGGCATGGAAGAAATAAAACAAATTATTTTAAAATGCTGATGTATCGAATATTCATATACAGCTTAACAGATTTAAAGAAACCAAAACGGGTAATTGGCAAACAGTGCAGGCCCAGATTAGACGCACAGAACAAAACTTCTTGCACACCAGACAAGGAAATCCGTAATTTTACCCTGGGATAGAAATTTAAGTTCTGACCCTGGTGTTCCGACCCGAAATCGAATATAATCGCGTGTGTGATAAATGCACTGGTTAATTACGACCTCGTATGCGCCGTCGTTAAGGTTGACGTCCCAGCAACGTCACTAAACATTCCTGCAGCGTCAACACAATATGGCGGACGTTGTTAACCGAAGTGACTGCAGCATTAAAAATCCGCTTTAAGAAATGGAAGGTATGCAAGAAAAAGAATCCAATATGAGTGTGAAGGGTGGATAGAAAAATCCGTCCCTCGGGATCACTGTCCGGCATCACTCGGCAAGCCTCGTGATGCCGGACAGTATCCCTCGGGACGGATTTTTCCATCCACCCCTCACACCCATATAAGATTCTTATAGTCTGATTAGGGCACTGTTTACAGAATTACAGAAAGTTCAACCATTTTCTAAATAAACTTGCGAAAATAACTGAACCTGAAAAGCCTAAAATTCGAAATGCACTCTTTACCTATACGAGTGTGTGTGAGCGTGGGATAGGGGGGTGGGGTGTGACTACATTTAATGCAAAATGAGTTAAAACAATATCCTGACAGCAGATGGACAAGAACTTGTTAATCATTCTTTTACAAACATGAAGAAAGTAAAATGATAAAACTGATGACATAAAATTAGTTTATGACAAACAAACTAAATTTCCAGCATATGTAATAGGCTGAATTAACTATGTGTGAATCTTAGAAACTATGCTTTATTTTGGCAATTTCATTTCCTTTAAGTTTGTCTTACAAGCAGGAACAAAGTGAATGTATACTTACATTCAACACCAACATTGGTATCTCATTTTTTCTGTCTTTTCCTCTCTTGAAACGACAAGGACACTGAAGGTACTTAAAATTGTAACGTATCTGAAATGGAAGACATATTTATTTCGTAGTTAAATTATGCATTGTGACCCATTGTTTATGCGTGTTCATTTGGAACGTTTAAGTGCAAAATATAAAACATAACATTACATGAAAAACAACACTTAGACAAATTCCTCCTTAGAAACAATACAATTATAAAAGGTTTCAGGTATTCGTTTTCTATTCCCAGTGTCCTCCAGAAAATTACGGATGTTGCACTGATGAGTCAGGAGGCCTCCATGCGGATTGAACAAACTGTGCGACTAAATCGCGATCAAAGTAAGTGCGAGGATTGCGGCCGCGTAAAATCGATTTAAGCCCGCCAATGCAGCTATTTTCACTGACCTGCTAGGCGGTTCTTCTGTTGCGGTTTGTTTTGGTTGTGGCTTGTCTTTGAGACTGTATATCGCTTATAACTTTTATATCTATTCTATTTTGCCAAGCTGTATGTAAGCCAATATCAGTTGGGCGCCCTAGTGACGCAACTAAAAAGTCACCTTTGCTCATCCAACCACCACCGCTGTATAATAGAAGTAAAGGCATAATCAGGAACGGATACAATTAACCCACAGCTCCCATCAGGGACACCAAAGGGAAAGAAACACAAACATGAAATAACTAGCCAAAAGGACAGTTACTTTCCCATAAAATGACAAATTGGCTACCCAAAACACAAAGATATAAGCGAAACACACATTCAAATTGGAAGTATAACAAAAATAAACACCGACAGAAGAGCTGTCGCGGTTTATTTTTGTTATGGCTTTTCTTTGCGTGTTTGTATCGCTTATTTTATTTTGTTTTGGATTTCATTTTGCCATTTTGTTGAAAAGTAACTGTCCTTTTGGTTCTCCACTGTTGATGTTTCCATTAGGGTCTAGTTTTTTCGTGTTTGTGCATCGTTCCATTTGGTGTCTCTGATGGGAGCTGTGGGTTAGTTGTATCGAATCCTGATCATTGCCTTCACTTCTCTTTTCGAAAGCTAAATGAAAAGTATTTGAACTGGGGTGCGGGGTAGGCTTAAATCGATCTCATGCGGCAGCAACCCTCGTCTTTACATCCATCGCGAGTCAGACAAATAATTTGTTCAGTCCACATGAAGCCGGCCTCTGTAGCTCAGTCGGATGCGCGTCTGACTGGTGATCAGGAGGACGCGGGTTCGAATCCCGCAGGGGTCTGCAAAATTCTTTCGTGGAGTTTGATCATGAAATCTTTTGTACGGTCATTCTCTGCCTTCCGCTGATTCGAGAAGGACAGTTGTCAGTTTCTGGGGAAAGAATTCCGCTGTATTTGTTAATCGCTTACGTATAAGCCTGCCGGGAAAGTGTGGTAAGGTAAACTGACCGGCTCTAAATGACCTCAATAGTATTGCCTGGGCCGTTAAACTCCAAAATAAACAAAATCAGTCCACATGAAGGCTTCCTAAATCATCAGATCAACATATCTGAGAACGCAAAAATCAAACAACCACAGAGAAGAAACAACGGTGAGGACTCGTCAGCAAGAAATAACTGAAATGGCGGAAAAAAGAAAAACAACAGTTAGACTCCGATGGGCCCGACCAGAGACAGAGCACCAGGTACCAACCAACATTACATAAAATTAAATTTTAACTCTAAGTAAAGTAGAAGTAAAACAAAGATCAGGAATCGATACAATTAACTTACTCCACCCATCAAAGACACCAAAGGGAAAGAAACACCAACATTAAGCGACCAGATCATAATGGAAACCTAAACAAAGGATGGCCATAAGGACAGTTACTTTCCCACAAAATGGCCATATGGCCGTCCAAAATAAAAAGACACTAGTGATACACACAGTAAGTAACACACAACGACATAAATAAACCGCCACAGAAGAACCGCCTTGGAACGGTCAGTGGAAAGATTTCCACTGGGGGGCTTAAATCGATTTTACGTGGCCACAATCCTCGCCCTTACTTCCGTCGCGATTTAGACAAAGAATTTGTTCAGTCCGCATGAAGGCCTCCTTACTCATCAGTGCAACATCTCCGTGAACACAAAAAATCAAAGAACCACATAGGTGAGACAACGGTGAGGACTCGACAGCAAGAAACCACTGAAATGCTGGAGCAAGTGAAAACCAACAGTTAGACTCCGATGGGCCCGACAGAGTATCTGGCACCAACCAACATTACCTTGAATTAGATCTCTCTAATTCTCAATAAGCCTTTACGTTGGAACCGTCATAGAATCTAAGGCCTGACCCACCGGCGTGCAATTAAAGAGGGAAGCAAAGTTGCCAACCATGATTGGGTTAACTACCATGCATGCAGTCTGTCGTCGTATAACATCCATGTTGTACCCAATCTTTTTATATCGAAGAATGATTTTACGAAATTGGGTGCTGAAGTCATTGCGGTTATATATTTTTCTGAATTTATATACTAAGCCACCATAAAATTCTGGTTCCAATAGACCTTGTTGCAGAAGAGATTTAAGTCCAATATTGAATTTTGAAATTAAATCAGAATGGCGTCTATAAAATTTTGAAAAGGCTTTGCGTAGTTTATGGTACCGATAACCCTGATTAAGGAGTTTAGCCGTTAATAATGAACGCTGGAACCGTCATAGAATCCGAGGCCGGATCCACCGGCATGCAATTAAACAGGGAAACAAAGTTATCAACCACGATTGGGATAAGTACTATGCATGCAGTCTGCCGTATAACATTTATGTTGCACCCAATCGTTACATATCGAAGAACGATTTTTCGAAAATTGATACTGAAGTCATTGCAAGTATATTTTTTTCTAAATTATATACTAAGTCACCATAAAATTGGGATCCCGATGAATCTAGTTGCAGAAGAAATGACGACTATGATGAAATACGGAGAGGTGCTGTAGCACCATAGAACGGGCCTAAATACAAATTGGGAAACAGAAGTATGGATGTATAAAATATCTCTTGGACAATTTAAATAAGATTGTCACTTTTGCTTCGACTTATGTGTCTGGTCAGTGTTATTCTAACGACTTCCTGTACAGATGTTTGAGGTGCATTGTTGTTATTTCTGAATAATTTATTTGAAAAAGGCTGAACTTATTGAAAACATTGAATGACCTGATCACAAGCGTCTTATCTGGCCCTGCACTGTTTGCCAATATCTCGGATTAGGGTTTCCGGTACAAATTGGGTTAACCTGGGAATGAGAAGCTGCATGTGTGGTTGCACTGTTTGATTTAGCAGGCATGCGAGGTCAACCTATTTTTGCAATCAATAAACATTGTATTTGATTTATTCATTGATTTGAGGTTTAACGTCCCCGTCAACACTGTATACGTAGGTCATTTTTGAGACGTTGCTTCAAATTTTGTGGGACTTTTACCCGCCATTAAGATGAAATGACATCTCAAGTTCTGTCGAGTGAGTGAGTGAGTTTTAGTTTTACGTCCCACCAACAGCTAAGGTCATACGGAGACGGGACCTCGGTTTAAAGACTCATCCGAAAGTCTGGAGAAGCCCGGGATCGATCCTGCGATCCCTGGTTTACAAGGCGAGTAGCGTAACCACTGCACCACGGAGGCTTCTCAAGTTCTGTCGACCAATGAAAATAAAAGGGTTTATAAGCATGGACGGTACGACTCGCACCGCTTTGCCTGGGCAGGCTTGGATCCTCTAAGTGATTTACAAGCACTCGTGTGCGGTCGGTTTCAGCTCTGTATGGAAGCATCATGCAGTCCATCTATTTCATCAAGCACCGAGTGGCGGGGGCCCGCGATAAACATTGTAAACATACACTCTAGATTGGGCTGCATATGTTTCCAGGCGGAGCTGAAACCGATCGAACATGAGTACTGGTAAGCCGCTTCGAAGGTCTAAGCAAGCCCAGGCAAAGTGTTGCGAGTCAGACCCACCGTCTTTGCATATAAAACTTGTTGTTTTGGAGGCAGTGGCGCTTGGGATCTCATTTCATCTCAATGTCGGTAAAAGTGACACAACATTGAAAGCAACGCCTCCAAAATCAAGGGGACGGGACACAAAAGTTCAACCCAAACAAACAAAAAACAAACAAACAAACAAAATGTTTTTTAACTGTTTCAAATCCGTTTGGCAATGATGTATGTATTCACAACTCTTTTCATAAATATCGTCCTCTGAGTGCCAGGCGATGCTATCTGCATTATATTCCGTTGCAAAGTTATAACTTACGTTTAATTTCGAACGTTTTTTTTTTTCATATTTTTATACATGTATGTCTCAAATTATGTATTAAATCTAGCAGTTAACATAGTTAACAGGTCCTTAAATTATTGTGAATAGTATACTGGATTTTAAAAAGTTCCATATCTGTCACCTTAAGTAACGTTGACTTACAAAGAAATCTTTGCTCTTGTTATCCATTTTAGCCGCTGTGATACATCGGTCCAGAACTGCCTGAAAAATAAAATGATATGAATCAAATTCTAGCATACACATCCAGTTTTAGCGATCTGTGATTTCTTTTGCTGTTGACGTTCGTTGCTTTGGAAGCTTCTTGTGTGTTACATAACTTCGTGTAGTTGGTTTATGTGTTGCTTGTGTGTTGTTTTGTGTTTGTATGTGTAATTAATCATCTCGTCAAGATCTGGAAATTAAAACCCCTGTAAACCACACCCCATACAGAGAAAAATGGGAGTTTACAGGGATTTACATTATTATTTTTATTTCTCGTTTTTAACGGACCTCCGTGGCCTAGTGGATAAGAGCGTTGACTCTGAATCATAAGGTCTCTCACCGCTTTGGGTTCCAGCCCGGCTCGGGTCATGTGAGAAGCAAAGTTCTGCAACGGAAGGTCATGTGTTTTTCTCGGAGTATTCCGGCTTTAGCCAGCCTCTATTAAAAAATCGAATCGATATGAATGAAATAATTTTGAAAGGGCCGTAAAACCAAACCTCCAAACTATTTTGCTCTAAATCATAGGTTGTTGGTACGTGTTTGAACGGTTATAAAGAGCACCTACATTCTATTATTGGAGCAGAAAGAAAGAAAAGTCTTGCAAATTATCTACAGAAAAACATCGGTTTTCAAGTAATGAAAGAATGTACCCTATCACACAGGTTTGATTTCCTAATGTGTAACAGGTCTCTCCTTTCTATCCTTTCGGTTAAGACGGCTCTGTTCTTTCTTCTTATTCTGCGCAACCTTTCTTTCCATCTTTCCATCACGAAAACACGCCTATATAATTTTGACCCCCTCGAACCCCGATTTTATATAGTTAAACTGGGGTTTACAGGGTTAAACCTTATTTTTCTTATTTTTGCTCTAAAATATAGGGTGTGGGTACTCGTCAGAACCGCCTCCTCGAGGCGGTTCTAACGAGTAACCACAACCTATATTTTCAGCAGAAATAAGAAAAAGATCACAATTTTTCATCATAAAATTTTCATTTTTTCGGCGATAACGGTGGCAATGTATTTGCATAGGCGTGTTTGCGTAATGAAATGTAATAATTTTAACATTCGCAGCCTGATCATGGCCTTTGCTATTCGCCGTGTTCTGTATTGATGACAATCGACCCAAAGATTCATTATACAGACTAGGAAAGGTTGTAGAATGACTAAACAATCTGCATGCTGGGAATTTTACTTTTATTTTCGGCAGACGACATTTTTTTTTTAATTTTTCCAGAAAACAGGTTTTGACATTTCATGCAAATTGTCTCTCAGTAGACAATTTGCATGAAATTTCTTTGTTTGATCTGATGTTTAACGTCCCCATCAACACTATTAAGTCGTTTTGAAGATTTTGTTTCCAATTCTGTGGGAATTTTACCTGACGTTGAGATGAAATGACATCTCAAGCTGACATCTCCGCGTAGACTCAGACCAAATTGCATGGATCTACGCAGTTTACAAGAACTCATGTTTGGCCAGTTTCAGATCTGCGCGGAAGCACCATGCAACCCAATCTATATCTCCTAGCCGGAAGCGAGCATGACATGTCAAGTCCTGTTTCCTGTGTAGGAAAATAAGCAAACATGTCAACAAATTGTCGTCTGCCAAATTAGTTCAGAGTCTCCGTGGCGTAGTGGTTATATGCTTCTCGCCTTGTAAACCAGGGGTCGCAGGATAGTTTGGTTTGTTTAATTTCAGGTTTAACGTCCCCGTCAACACTGTAAAGGTCATTTTGGAAACGTTGCTTCCAATTTTGTGGGACTTTTATCCGACGTTGAGATGAAATAACATATCAAGCCTTGCCGCCCAATGAAACCAGCAGGGTTTGTAAGCATGGACGGGCCGACTCGCACCGCTTTGCCTGGGCAGCTGGGCAGGCTTACATCCTCTTAGCGGTTAACCAGTACTCGTGTGCGGGTCGGTTTCAGCTGAGGGTCGCAAGATAGATCCCGGGCTTCTCCAGACTTTCGGATCAGTCTTTAAACCGAGGTCCCGTCTCAAGATGACCATAGTTGTTGGTGATGCACTGCCGAATGTATCGCGCCGTTAGATTAGATAACGTCAAAGCTTTGCGACAGTATACATATCCTGCGATATACTGTGGGAAACTCGACGTCATCATGTAACGTCGATTTTCATTGGTTGGTATTTGAGCCAGCAAACAACAAAACCTACAATAAGACATATGCGACCAGCGAAGACTCAGATCAGCCTGCGCATACGCGTTTTCTGATCAGAGTCTTCACTGCTCGCATAAGCCTTCTACAGCATCTAGGCGACCCCAAGAGACATAAGCGAAAACTCTTGCCCTACTGTAGATGTGCGAACGGATCTATGTCTTTACTGATTGCACAGGCTTTATTGTAGATTTTGCCATGCTCCAGCTCAATTTTAAATTTACGCAGCTCGCAGCTCTTGCCGTTTTGTGCAAGTAGGATTATGAGAATGGAGATAAATGTATCAAAAATTGTCATTTTGGGAGGTATCGTCGGTTTTACGGTTGTAAATTCCGTTTTAAGGCTTCGATCACGCGTTTCATATTCTGTTTGAATTTTACCTGACGTTGAGATGAAATGAAATCTCAAGCTGACATCTCCGCGTAGACTCAGACCAAATTGCATGGATCTACGCGGTTTACCAGTACTCATGTTTGGCCAGTTTCAGATCTGTCGTCTGCCAAATTAGTTCAGAGTCTCCTAGGCGTAGTGGTTATATGCTTCTCGCCTTGTAAACCAGGGGTCGCAGGATAGTTCGTTTTGTTTGAGTTCAGGTAATAATGTAAAGGTCATTTTCGAGACGTTGCTTCAAATTCTGTGGGACTTTAACACGACATTGAGATGAAATAAAATCTCAAGCCTTGCCACCCAATGAAACCAATAGGGTTTGTAAGCATGGACGGGCCGACTCGCACCGCTTTGCCAGGGCAGGCTTAGATCCTCTAAGCGGTTTACCAGTACTCGTGTGCGGGTCGGTTTCAGCTGAGGGTCCCAGGATAGATCCCGGGCTTCTCCAGACTTTCGGATCAGTTAGGAAGCCTTCATGCGGACTAAACAAAGTTAGTGTATACCGCGATAGAGGTAAGGGCGAGGATTATGGTCATGTAAAATCGATTTAAGCCCCCCCCCCAGTGGAATTCTTTCCACTGATCGTTCCAAAGCGGTTCTTCTGTGGCGGTTTATTTATGTTGTTGTTTGTTACTTACTGTGTGTATCACTTGTGTCTTTTTATTTTGGTTGGTCATTTGGCCATTTTGTGGAAAAGTAACTGTCCTTATGGCCTTCCTTTGTTTAGGTTTCCATTATGGTCTGGTCGCTTCATGTTTGTGTTTCTTTCCCTTTGGTGTCTTTGATGGGTGGAGTAAGTTAATTGTATCGATTCCTGATCTTTGTTTTTCTTCTACTTTTAAACCGAGGTCCCGTCTCCGTATGACCATAGTTGTTGGTGATGCAATGTCGAATGTTACGCGCCGTTAGATTAGATAACGTCAAACCTTTGCGACAGTATACATATCCTGTGATATACTGTGGGAAACTCGACGTCATCATGTAACGTCGCTTTTCATTGGTTGTTATTTGAGCCAGCAAACAACAAAACCTACAATAAGACATATGCGACCAGCGAAGACTCAGATCAGCCTGCGCATCCACGTAGTCTGATCAGACTTTGCCATGCTCCGGCTCAATTTTAGTTTTACGCAGCTCGCAGCGCTTGCCGTTTTGTGCAAGTAGGAGTATGAGAATGGGGATAACTGTATTGAAAATTGTCATTTTGGGAGGTAAATCGTCATTTTTAAGGTTGCAAATTCCGTTTTAAGGCCTCGATCACGCGTCGCCGTAATACGAAATTTTCGGCCATAAAACCACCTAATAAGGTTTGCAAAAATGTATGTTCTTTCAGCAAACAGTGTAGACTCGGGTCTTCACTGTTTGCCATTGTCCTAAAACAGGGCCGCAAGGCATATATGGGCTAATACAATAGTGTTAATAAACACTTAGACATGACGTCATTGATAAAGCACAGATTAGGGATAAAATCTGAAGCCAATCAACATTTTAATATTGAAATAGATTACTAATCCTATGTCAGACACTGATATATATTTCGAGTCGCTAAATAGCTTTCAGATCTGTTTTCGGCTTGAACGGTTATCAAATAATTATCTACGGGCATCAAATCATAGGAACTGTTAGGTTAGGTACTGTTGTCGGAGGATAAGTTGACAGTGACGTCAGCGAATGTTTTTGTCATTGGGCATAGTCTACTGTTGTCAACAGGTAAGCAAGCTTCGGTAATATTCAATATAATGTGAATTTATTGAAGACCTTGTAGACATTCGACTTGGCGCAGTGGAAAGAGTACTAGTCAATCAAACATTTTGCACTTTATAGTTGTGGGTTCGAGTCTCACTATTATATTTCCTTTTTTTCCGTTGTTAAAATATTTAATTATACTTTTCATTGTTTAAAATATTACACTGCCCTTTTCTGTGTTTTATTAGTTAAGAAGCAGAAACACGGAGCAATGTCGAGAAGCTGGCAGTCTTTGCAAATTAGTCTGAATGTTCCATTCTCTAGAGGAGAGAGATTGGCAGTTTTGCATGCTGGCTCAAGGGTTGGATGTATCAAGGGGGCAGAAGAAATCTGGAAGGCCAACACAAGTACTGTAGACTACCATGACGAGATAAATGGGGACAATTTCTCCAAACGGGTAAAAAGCAAGCTTATTCTGCATTTGTCAGCAGAGCCGGTTGTCATCATTAATAATGCTCCGTACCACAACCTCCAGGTAGACAGGTGCCCTACACAGGCTTCCAGAAAGGCAGATGGCTCGGCATAAGATACACTTTAATTCTACAATGTTAAAGGCAAAGCTGCTCCAGATATGCAAATGGCAGAAACCCGCCCCGTCATTTGTACTAGACAGTCTGTTAAAGGAACATGTACATGACTGCCTGAGACTTCCTGCCTACCACGCAGACCATAACGCCATTGAACTTATCTGGGCAACGATGAAAAGTAGAAGTAAAACAAAGATCAGGAATCGATACAATTAACTTACTCCAACCATCAAAGACAGCAAAGGGAAAGACACACAAAAAAGAAGCGACCAGACCATAATGGAAACCTAAACAAAGGATGGCCATAAGGACAGTTACTTTCCCACAAAATGGCCAAATGGTCATCCAAAATAAAAAAAAACACAAGTGATACACACAGTGAGTAGTAACAAACAACAACATAAATAAACCGCCACAGGCTACATCACTAGGCATAACCTGCCTTCAAGATGGCTGACGTGATAAAGCTCACGTGAGAAGAAATCTATGCTGTGACGGAAGATGAGTGGCTCTCTTGCTGCAAACATGTAGAAGATATTGAGAAGGTTTACAGGAAAGCGGATATAGCAGTTGAAGACGAGGTAGGTAAGATTATGATCGAGGTGGCCTCCAGTGGCGAAGATACCGACACGGCAAACGAGTGCTCCAATTATTCGGACACAGTATCTGGAGAAGAATTTTAAACTTGTAAAATCAGATTGGATGTCTGTTTTAGTGCTGAATGTATATTTTGTATTCAGTATGTTTGTATTGGAGTTTAATGGCCCATCCAACAATATTTAGGTCATTTTGAGCTGGTCAGTTTATACGTAAGCATATACGTAAATACGTAAATTATATGTCAAAAATTTAAATTTCAATTTAAAAGAACATAAAAGAAGAATCTATTCACGATAAAAAATGTTGGGGGTATCACTTGTAGGAATCGAACCACAAATGGTCATGTTCAACCCCAACACTAACCAGTTCAGCCATTTCAACTTGGTCTGTATATGATCCAAATTGTTCTCACTTTATCGGACGGTTACTAGATTTTATCGATAATAACGGTCAAACCCTGCGTTACCTATCAATGATGGTATAGTCTTAAACGTCACTTTCAACTTATCCTCCGACAACAGTTATAAGTAAATATCACAACATACCATTGCGACTTCCGGCAAAAACTGAACCAGACCATTCATCGGTGTATGAAATACACTAGAACAAGTGTTGAGAACTTCTTCCCACCTAAACAAGATAAAAGTATAAACGAATAATGCATATTTCGAACAAACCTTAAATATGTTCTAGAAATGGAATTAAGACGCTTTTTAGATGCCCCCGCCGATCGAAAAGACATCTTTGACCATATCCGCCTAGCATTACGAGAATATAGCTATACAAATGTCGTATTTTAATCAGTTATCCACTATGCCAAACCTTGTCGAAAGCCTTCGAGATACATTGTAAATTTTACCGCTAAAATACTAAAATTTTAAGATGAAAAATTCTGATATTTTTCTCATTTCTGCGCAAAATATATATTGTGGGTCCACGATAGAACCGCCTCGCCGGGTACCCTAAATCTATATTTTAGAGCAGAAAAAAATAAGTTTTACACCTGTAAACCCCCAGTTCTTCTATATAAAATTGGGTTCAATGAGGTCCATATTTTGTAGGCGTATTTTCGTGGCCGCAAAGCCTCGGAACAGCCTTTCGCCTCTAGCTGAGCAGAAGTAAGCCAAAAATGTCTTTGGTTATGCATGAAGAATGAAGGAGTAACAGCCACGCTCAATAAGAGCACAACAATACAAATGCAAACCAGTGCACATTCGAGAATCTTTGCAACTATGCAGTCTGAATAAGCATGTATGCTGACCGTTCCAGGGCGGTTCTTCTGTCGTGGTTTATTGTTACATTGTTACTTTTCGCGGATGAATTATGGAATAAAATAAGTGTTGAATATTGGACGGGCTGTGATGTTAGATGCAGTATACTATTATTTACGTCATCAACTGGCTTCGTTTAACATTTGTAGTCTCCTGTAGACATCACACCAATGGCTCATTGGTCAATAATTTAAAAGTGTAACATGGGTGTGTTATCCTGACAATCTGTGGCCAGTTGCTCAAAACTAACGATGTCGTAAGCTGACATATCTTTAAATATTTGATGGTTAATATGTTAAATATACTCATATTTCTGCTGAATAAAATGTGAGTAGCAGAAGCTACTCACATTTTTTTCAGCAAAAATAGCAGAGTATTAAATATCAGGCTTGTAAGAATAGTTAACAATTTGACCACTTACGAGCTCATTTAACTAAAGATGTTTTGAACTTCAAGGCCATAGTATCAACAAAAGAATTCAAACACATGGAAAATAAAAATAATGATAAAAAGTGGGTGTGTAATCCTAGTTAGCTGTGCTATATCAGCACAAGAGTCTAAATACTTGAAATAACAATGTGGGTGAATTATCTTAATAAGCAATTCAAACACTTGGAATTATCAATGTGGCCATTACTGCATATTTTGTTTCGTTTATTATTTTTAATTTTAACACTATTTTGGTCATATCGAACCGGTCAGTTAATATATCCACATTTTACCTGGGCATACATATACGAAAGTAGTTAATCAGTACAGAAATTAACAACTGCTCTTCTGAATCAACGGACCACAGAAAAGATTTCACGATCAATCTCTATGACCCAGGCAGGTATCCAAACCTACAGTCATACGCGCTAAAAGGGCCGGCTCAAAGCAAAGAATATGTTACATTACTCGGCTAAGATGGCGTCCCAACTAGCAGTTTTCAGATTCAAATGTTTGATATTTTTTTCTCATTTCTAGTCCAAATTTATTTTTTTGTGCTTGTTATTACCGCCCCAGTAAGGCGGTATTTACGACTACCTACAGTTTATGTTTCTGAACAAAAATCAGAAAAATAATGAATATCCCCGTAAACCCCACTTTTTTCGACATAACGTGTTGTTAAGCCCCATATTTATATTTACGTTCAACGGCCCAGTCAACACTATTTTAGGTCATCTTTGAGTCGGTCAGTTTACCTATCCACACTTTTCCTGCATAGGCTTATCGGGCCCATCGGAGTCTAACGGCTGGTTTTCCTTTGCTCCAGCATTTCAGTGGTTTCTTGCCGTCGAGTCATCACCGTTGTTTCATCTCTGTGGTTGTTTGATTTTTTTGTGTTCACGGAGATGTTGCACTGATGAGTTAGGAGGCCTTCATGCGGACTGAATAAATTATTTGTCTAAATCGCGACGGAAGTAAGGGCGAGGATTGTGGCCACGTAAAATCGATTTAAGCCCCCCCCCCCCCCCAGTGGAATTCGTTTCACTGACCGTTCCAAGGCGGTTATTCTGTCTTGGTTTATTGTTTGTTACAATTTGTCCTTGCATGTATTATTGCCTATATATATTTTTTGTATTTTTGATAGCCGTTTGGTAATTTAGTGGGAAGATGATTGTCCTTTCGGCTATCCGCTAGTGATGTTTTTGTTAGGGTTTAGTTACTACATGTTCGTATTTCTTTCCCTCTGATGTCTGCGATGGGAGGTGTGATGTAAGTTTCTCGATTCCCGATCATTGCCTGTACTTGTATTTTGAGTCGTTGTCGATTGCGCATTGTTACTTTTCGCGGATGAATCATGAAATAAAACAAATGTTGAATATTGGACATGCTGTGGTGTTAGATGCAGTATACTATTATCGACGCCATCAACTGGCTTCGTTTAACATTTATATTGTCCTGTAGACATCATACCAATGGCTCATTGGTCAATAACTGAAAACTGTAACATGGGTGTGTTATTCTGACAATCTGTGGCCAGTTGCTCAAAACTAACGATGTCGTAAGCTGACATATCTTTTAATATTTTATGGTTAATATGTCAAATATACTCATATTTCTGCTGAACAAAAATGTGAGTAGCTAAGCTACTCACATTTTTGTTCAGCAAAATTAGCAGAGTATTAGATATAATGCTTGTTAGAATAGTTAACAATTTGACCACTTACGAGCTTATTAATTTAACGACGTTTTGAACTTCAAGGCCCTAGTAACAACAAATGAATTCAAACACATGGAAAATAAAAATAATGATAAAAAGTGGGTGTGTTATCCTAGTTAGCTGTGCTATATCATCACAAGAGTCTAAATACTTGAAATAACAATGCGGGTGAATTATCTTAATACGCAATTCAAACACTAGGAATTATCAATGTGGCCATCACTGCATATTTTGTTTTGTTTATTATTTTTGATTTTAACGGCCCAGTCAACACTATTTTGGTCATATCGAACCGGTCAGTTTACCTATCCACATTTTACCTGGGCATACATATACGAGAGCAGTTAGTCAGTACAGAAATTAACAACTGCCTTTCTGAATTAGCGGTCCATAGAAAAGATTTCACGATCAATCTCTATTACCCAGGCAGGTATCCAAACCTACAGTTATACGCGCTTAAAAGGCCATCTCAAAGCATAGTGTATGTTACATTACTCTGCTAAGATGGCGTCCAACTAGCAGTTTTCAGAAAAAAAATGTTTGATATTTTTCTCATTTCTAGTCCAAATTTAGTTTGCTGTGCTCGTTAGTACCGCCCCAGTAGACGGTTTTTACGACACCCTACAGTCTATGTTTCTGAACAAAAATCAGAAAAATAATGAATATCCCCGTAAACCCCACTTTTTTCGACATAACGTGGTGTTAAGCCGCATATTCGTATTTAAGTTTAACGGCCCACTTAACACTATTTTAGGTCATCTTTCAGCCGGTCAGTTTACCTATCTACACTTTTCCTGGACAGGCTTATCAGGCCCATTGGAGTCTAATGGCTGGATTTCCTTTGCTCGCTCTAGCATTTCAGTGGTTTCTTGCTGTCGAGTTCCCACCGTTGTTTCATCTCTGTGGTTGTTTGATTTTTTTGGGTTCACGGAGATGTTGCACTGATGAGTTAGGAGGCCTTTATGCGGACTGAACAAATTATTTGTCTAAATCGTGACGGAAGTAAGGGCGAGGATTGTGGCCACGTTAAATCGATTTAAGCTCCCCAGTGGAATTCGTTTCACTGACCGTTCCAATGCGGTTCTTCTGTCGCGGTTTTTTTTTGTTTTGGTTTGTCTTTGGGTGTTTGTGTCGCTTATATTATTTTGTTTTGGATAGCTAATTGGCCATTTTGTGGGAAAGTAACTGTTCTTTTGGCTTTTCGCTATTGATGTTTCCATTAGGGTCTGTTGTTTCATGTTTGTGTTTCTTTCCCTTTGGTGTCTCAGATGGGAGCTGTGGGTTAATTGATTTCTGATCATTGCCGTCACTTCTATTTTTTATACGTAAGCGGTTAACCAGTACAGTGCACATTCTTTCGCCAGTAACTGACAACCGCCCTACTTGAATCAGCGGAAGGGAGAGAATGACCGTAGTAAAGATTTCATGATCAATGAAAGAATGTTGCCGACAGCGGCTGAAGCCCCACAGTGAAATACCTTTTGCTGAGCGCTTCAATACGGTTTTTCTGTCACGAGTTATTATTTGTTGCAGTTTGGTTTTGCATGAATGTACTGCTTATATTTTTCTTATTTTGGATATCCATTTGCCCACTTTTGGTAACTGTCCTTTCGGTTATCCGCTAGTGATGTTTTCATTAGGGTTTAGTTACTGTATGTTCGTTTTTCTTTCCCTTTGGTGTCTCTGATGAGTGGAACTTGTATCGATTTCTGATCATTGCCTTTACTGTATTTTTCAGATAACTGCTGTATGTCTAACTATTAAAGACAACAACAACTACATGGTTTAATGTGCTAGTCATAGGCACAATATCCTGGGATATGGGTACCAATTTTCGAATACACGATGGCAATAATGCAATAAATATGTATGCAAACTGCTCCTTTAAGCGCCAATTGCCAAAACAGTCTTTAGTGTATTCTTGTCAGAAAAAAAATATTACAGTTTTACTTTATAAACTGTTGTAAGTTGATGTGTTTTAACATTAAGAAGATCTCGCGAGGACTCACGCATCACACGTCCCTTAAACCAGATTTCAGCTACGTTTACGGATATCACTTTACGAAAAAAAAAAACCTTTACAAATACATTGGAAATTTTACCACCAGAAAAATGAAAATTAAACAAGAGGGCCATGATGGCCCTGAATCGCTCACCTGAATCCAAGATGTTTCAAAGCTTATGGAAATGAAGGATCCACTGCTTTAAGGAGATGTGGACCAAAGATTTTTCTTTGGAGGTTATTTTTCATTGTAGTGGAATTTGAAGGTTTTTCTATTTTTAGCTCTGGTGTCCACTTTGTTTAACAGAGCGGAACAGTTTAGGCAATTTTGAAAGAGGGTCACTCAAGGAACATTCCTGTGAAATTATTTTCAAATCGGGCTCTTTGCCTAGGAGAAGATGTCATTTAAAGGTTTTTCTATATTTAGCTCTGGTGGCCATTTTGTTTAACGAGCGAAACGATTTAGACAATTTTGAAAAAGGGTCACTCGACGAACGTTCCTGTGAAATTATTTCCTAATCGTGCCATTTGCCTTGGAGGAGATGTCATTTAAATGTTTTTTTCTATTTTTAGCTCTGGTGGCCATTTTGTTTAACAGAGTGGAACAATTTTGGCAATTTTGAAAGAGGGTCACTCAAGGAACATTCCTGTGAAGTTATTTTCAAATCGGGCCATTTGCATAGGAGATGTCATTTGAAGGTTTTTCTATTTTTATCTCTGGTGGCCATTTTGTTTAACGGAGCAGAACGATTTAGGCAATTTTGAAAGAGGGTCACTCAAGCAACATTCCTGTGAAATTATTTTCAAATCGGGCCATTTGCCTAGGAGGAGATGTCATTTAAAGGTTTTTCTATTTTTGGCTCTGGTGGCCATTTTGTTTAACGGAGCAGAATGATTAAGGCAATATTGAAAGAGGCTCACTCAAGGAACGTTCCTGTGAAATTATTTTCAAATTGGGCAATTTGCCTAGGAGGAGATGTCATTTAAAGGTTTTTCTATTTTTAGCTCTGGCGGCCATTTTGTTTAACGGAGCAGAACGATTTAGGCAATTTTGAAAGAGGGTCACTCAAGGAACATTCCTGTTAAGTTATTTTCAAATCAAGCCATTTGCCTAGAAGAAAATGTCATTTTAAGGTTTTTCTATTTTTAGCTCTGGCGGCCATTTTGTTTAACGGAGCGGAACGATTTAGGCAATTTTGAAAGAGGGTCACTCAAGGAACGTTCCTGTGAAGTTATTTTAAAATTGAGCCATTTGCCTAGAAGAAGATGTCATTTAAAGGTTTTTCTATTTTTAGCTCTGGCGGCCATTTTGTTTAACGGAGCGGAATGATTTAGGCAATTTTGAAAGAGGGTCACTCAAGGAACGTTCCTGTGAAATTATTTTCAAATCGGGCCATTTGCCTAGGAAGAGATGTCATTTAAAGGTTTTTCTATTTTTAGCTCTGGCGGCCATTTTGTTTAACGGAGCGGAACGATTTAGGTAATTTTGAAAGAGGGTCACTCAAGCAACATTCCTGTGAAATTATTTTCAAATCCAGCCATTTGCCTAGGAGGAGATGTCATTTAAAGGTTTTCTATTTTTAGCTCTGGCAGCCATTTTGTTTAACGGAGCGGAACGATTTAGGCAATTTTGAAAGAGGGTCACTCAAGGAACATTCCTGTGAAGTTATTTTAAAATTGAGCCATTTGCCTAGAAGAAGATGTCATTTAAAGGTTTTTCTATTTTTAGCTCTGACGGCCATTTTGTTTAACGGAGCGGAATGATTTAGGCAATTTTGAAAGAGGGTCACTCAAGGAACGTTCCTGTGAAATTATTTTCAAATCGGGCCATTTGCCTAGGAAGAGATGTCATTTAAAGGTTTTTCTATTTTTAGCTCTGGCGGCCATTTTGTTTAACGGAGCGGAACGATTTAGGTAATTTTGAAAGAGGGTCACTCAAGCAACATTCCTGTGAAATTATTTTCAAATCCAGCCATTTGCCTAGGAGGAGATGTCATTTAAAGGTTTTTCTATTTTTAGCTCTGGCAGCCATTTTGTTTAACGGAGCGGAACGATTTAGGCAATTTTGAAAGAGGGTCACTCAAGGAACGTTCCTGTGAAATTATTTTCAAATCAGGCCATTTGCCTAGGAATGGGTTATGTCATTTAAAGGTTTTTCTATTTTTAGCTCTGGTGGCCATTTTTTTTTAACGGAGCGGAACGATTTAGGCAATTTTGAAAGAGGGTCACTCAAGCAACATTCCTGTGAAATTATTTTCAAATCAGGCCATTTGCCTAGGAGGAGATGTCATTTAAAGGTTTTTCTATTTTTAGCTCTGGTGGCCATTTTGTGTAACGGAGCAGAATGATTAAGGCATTTTTGAAAGAGGCTCACTCAAGGAACGTTCCTGTGAAATTATTTTCAAATTGGGCCATTTGCCTTGGAGGAGATGTCATTTAAAGGTTTTTCTATTTTTAGCTCTGGCGGCCATTTTGTTTAACGGAGCGGAACGATTTAGGCAATTTTGAAAGAGGGTCACCCAAGGAACATTCCTATGAAATTATTTTCAAATCGAGCCATTTGCCTAGAAGATGTCATTTAAAGGTTTTCTTTTTTTGGCTCTGGCGGCCATTTTGTTTAACGGAGCAGAATGATTAAGGCAATTTTGAAAGAGGCTCACTCAAGGAACGTTCCTGTGAAATTATTTTCAAATTGGGCCATTTGCCTAGGAGGAGATGTCATTTAAAGGTTTTTCAATTTTTAGCTCTGGCGGCCATTTTGTTTAACGGAGCGGGACGATTTAGGCAATTTTGAAAGAGGGTCACTCAAGGAACGTTCCAGTGAAATTATTTTCAAATCTGGCCATTTGCCTAGGAAGAGATGTCATTTAACGGTTTTTCTATTTTTAGCTCTGGCGGCCATTTTGTTTAACGGAGCAGAACGATTTAGGTAATTTTGAAAGAGGGTCACTCAAGCAACATTCCTGTGAAATTATTTTCAAATCGGGCCATTTGCCAAGGAGGAGATGTCATTTAAAGGTTTTCTTTTTTTGGCTCTGGCGGCCATTTTGTTTAACGGAGCAGAATGATTAAGGCAATTTTGAAAGAGGCTCACTCAAGGAACGTTCCTGTGAAATTATTTTCAAATTGGGCCATTTGCCTAGGAGGAGATGTCATTTAAAGGTTTTTCTATTTTTAGCTCTGGCGGCCATTTTGTTTAACGGAGCGGAACGATTTAGGCAATTTTGAAAGAGGGTCACTCAAGGAACGTTCCTGTGAAATTATTTTCAAATCGGGCCATTTGCCTAGGAAGAGATGTCATTTAAAGGTTTTTCTATTTTTAGCTCTGGCGGCCATTTTGTTTAACGGAGCGGAACGATTTAGGTAATTTTGAAAGAGGGTCACTAAAGCAACATTCCTGTGAAATTATATCAAAATCCATTCACTGGTTTAGGAGGAGATGTCATTTAAGTAAATTGTTGACAGACGCACGACGCACGACACACAACGCACGACGCACGACACACGACGGACGACGGACATTGACCGATCACAATAGCTCACCTTGAGTCTCGGCTCAGGTGAGCTAAAAAAAAATATAATATTTTTCGTATTTCTGCTCAAAAGATAGATTGCAATTAATCGATAGAACCGCCTCGAAGAGACGGTTCTAACGAGTTCTTCCCTCTATCCATGTTTTTAGCATTAATAAGATAAATAATATATACCCCTGTAAATCCCAGTTGAACTATATAAAAGTGGAATTTAAGGGGGTCAAAACTACATGGGTATGTTTTCGTGATGAATTTTCTATTGGCTGATTTAATAAGAACCACTGTCTTGACTACTCAAGCAACAAAGTAACTGTTGTCGTACATCGTAACGTATTAGACAATAATGCAGTATGCTGCATGTTGAACATAGATCCGTCACCCTACCTGTCATGTCGCACAACAGCAAAACCCACTTCTGTGTTTTTCTCTTGGATGGCTATGTCAAAGAAAGTAAAGTTATCGGCGTTGCTCGTTAGGTCTGCACCGTAACACAACAGTAGTTCTACAGCAGCTGCATGTCCGGCACGTGATGCAACATGGAGGGCAGTATCCTAAAATAAAAAATCTTACTTTATTTAAGAAAGAAAATGTGTTTTGTACCATTGTGTTATTTACAGAAAGGTAATCGTTTTGAAGAGGAATGAAAAATGTGAAGTGTTTAAGCTCCTTAGGCCAGACTGGCTAGCTCCTGCCTATTAGAAGGCGCTGTACTTTGTGTTTTTTTCCTGTAGGTTTCCATAAATGATACGACTAAGCAATCTCGCTATCTTTCATAACCTCTCTCTCTCTCTCTCTTTTCTCTCTCTATATCTATCTCTCTCTCACTCTCTCTTATCCTTATACTCATATTACTTACACCTGCTTTGTTTCTCTGGTCTAGCAAATTAGGATAGACTTGAAGTAAGAGCCGCATACTTTTAGTATAACCGTTGGCAGCCGCGAGGTGCAGTGGTGAGTTGTCTCTGTCATCCCTGAATAAACAAAAATAGCACTGAAGATTATCGAGCGTCTCTTTTCATTATATACTGAAGAAAATGTAGATTCAAGCTTTATATGGATAGTTTTTTCAGCTAACCATTCACATGATATTTTATTTTTTAAGAACCACAACAGGGGAATTAACAAAATGAAAAAGTAAACCATAAACAGTATTAACTACCATAACATACTACAATTATTCATATTATTTAAAGTAGAAGTAAAACAAAGATCAGGAATCGACACAATTAACTTACTCCACCCATCAAAGACACCAAAGGGAAAGAAACACAAACATGAAGCGACCAGACCATAATGGAAACCTAAACAAAGGAAGGCCATAAGGACAGTTACTTTCCCACAAAATGGCCAAATGGCCATCCAAAATAAAAAGACACAAGTGATACACACAGTAAGTAACAAAAAACAACATAAATAAACCACCAAAGAAGAACCGCCTTGGAACGGTCAGTGGAAAGAATTCCACTGGGGGGGGTGGGGCTTAAATCGATTTTACATGGCCATAATCATCGCCCTTACCTCTGTCGGGGTATACAATAATTTTGTTTAGTCCGCATGAAGACTTCCTAACTCATCAGTGTTACATCTCCGAGAACATACAAATGAAAAATTACAGAGATGAAACAAGGTTGAGGACTCAACGGCATACAACAACAGAATAGCTGGAGCAAAGGAAAACCAACAGTTAGACTCCGAGGGGCCCGACCAAAGACGGAGCATCAGGCGCCAACCAACATAAAGAATACTAAAATAAAATAAAATTCCATTTATGCTTTCACGCTGGAACCGTCATATAATCTTGAACCCGACCCACTCGTGTCCAATCAAACAGGGAAGCAAAGTTGCCAACCGTTATTGGGTTAACCACCATGCATGCAGTCTGTGTTATAACATTTATGTTGTACCCAATCTTTATATATCGACGAACGATTTTACGAAATTGGGTACTAAAGTCATTACAGGCATGTATGTTGCTTAATTTATATACTAAGTCACCATAGAATTCGGGTTCCGATAGGCCATGTTGCAGAAGTGTTTTAAGTCCAACATTGAATTTTGAAACCAAATCAGAATGACGTCTATAAAACTTAGAAAAGGCTTTACGTAGTTTATGATACCGAAACCCCTGATTAAGAAGTTTAGCGGTTAATAATTTATTACGAGTGTTGAAGTCGGATACATGACTAGACACTCTAGCGAATCGAATTAACTGCGAAATATAAACCCCGTACGATGTCGCACGAGGAACATCACCGTCCAAAAAGGAAAATTTACAATCTCGAAATCAAAATCATCACGTTTATCATAAATTTTGCAAGAAACAAATCCATCTACAATAGATAAATGTAAATCCAAAAAGGGGGCCTCGGTATCAGAGGAATTTGCCTTGTTTAACTGAAGTTCTAGGGGATAAATCTGACTGATCAAACCATCAAAGTAAGTGTTGTCAATATTTAATAAATCATCTAAATATCTAGAAGTAGAACTAAAAGCTTCAATAATTTCAGATTGGTTATCAATGGAAAGCGACAGCATGAAGCGACAACATGAAGTCGTTCAAAATCAAAGATTGTGGTCACTCGTTAGAAATGCTCAGGGTCAATAATGCATTTCTTATGAACGCAACGTAATCGGTCAGGAAAAAGATAATAACACAAGTATTACATATTTGCATCTGAAATATTAATACCTGTCATAGAAACATATCAACAACTCTAAGGACTGCGTATCCCTAACACACAAAATGTACGTTTACACAATTAGTTTCGCTTAAGTCAAAACACTGTTCGTGTATCACAGGAATATATAACACACTGTAATAAATTCGCTAATGTTTATTCCCTAATAGTCAATCAAACATTGAGCATGAACGTAAAAATGTTGACAAGTCAGTCACCGGCCCTGGTGGCTTACTGGTGGCTGCCTTCCTCTGGTGCCAAGGTTTGGTTACGTCTGTAATGTAGGCTATCCCTAGTTTTTTTCTTTTAAATTTAAACAAAGGTATTCAGATATTTCCATCTTATATAAACTATGTGTATTGTTATTAGAATCGCCTAAATGAGGCACCACAAACTATGTTTAAAACCGAAGTAGGTAAACAGTTTATACCAGTTTTACTTGAAAACGCCGTTTTAAGTCACTGAGAACAAGAACATGAAAGGTAGAGATCAGCATGCACATCCGCAAACTTCAAGACTTTTGCTAGTGTATCTAATCAGACTGGTTTGTGTCTTACTGTGCCCTTTTCCTCGAATACAGTTGTTCTAGTGACAATATGAGCCCCGCCAAGCGAATTTGTGTCTTCGAGCATTCCGTCATGACAAATTTTAATTAAGCATGCCCAGCCATTCAAAGGGGCCAGGGATATGGCTTTCTGTGTGAAGGTTCCTCTTGATTCACCGCTTGTATGAGCGAGCAGCGAAGGTTCAGGCGAGCCTGCGCATCCGCGCAGTCTCGCCAGAACCTTCGCTGCTCGCACAGGCGATAAGTACCAAAATCGCTTGACGGGGCCCATATGATGTGAGTGTGCCAGTAAAAAATCGCATGTATTACCTTGTTACATATGCTCCTTTTTGCATTAGCAGCGTGATGATTTTTATTTGTCCATTCTCTGCTGCAATATGAAGGGCTGAAGATCCGTCACAATCAGTTTCATTGATAATGTTGGGTCCCATAACACTTTCGAGTAGGCGCTTGCATGTGTTATATCGGCCATATCTAGGATAATATTAAGAAACATTGTAAACGAGCATGCGTCATGATATGCGCTGCAATCTCAGTGCGCATGTCTTCAAACTGATAAGTCATCATTTCCCACATTGGACAATCCCTGCAGGCACATGACGTAATTGTGACGTCACACCAACGTCGGGGCAACGTCATGGCGTTTATGCAACGTCACAGCAAAGTCGGTGCAACGTCGTGTCGTTCATTTGACGTTGCCCTTACGACGAGTGCCTGCTGGGATGTTACCAACAAAATGTTTCCATCGAAATACACCTAAAGGGTTATATGCAGTCGTTTAATTGTTCATCAAGATGACACCACACTGGATAAGTGACATAGTGTATACGTTCACTGAACAGACTTTATAATAAATACGCGTGTTATCGCAACGACATATATGAAAAATTCTTTCAGTTACACTACATTAGTCGGCCTACCCTTATTTGCACAGTAATTGATTGGATTAGCGAAATCTGAACAAACATTATGCACTCGTTGCCCGTGGCAGCATAAAACGAACTAAACGTTAGTCGTAATGCCTCTTGATCACGGCATTTAGTTTTCGGATAACCCACGTCATATTGGCGCTTCTGTGATAAACACTCATAACGACCGGTTTCCCAGCAAGATCTTCATTGAAAGTATAGATTAATCGCGCATTTTCCTTTAATATTCCAGCATTCCAACGTTCACAGCTTCCGTGCACCCCAGCATCACCTCATAATGCCGAATAAATACTGGCGTTGAAATCATTTGAAATATCAATGCGCTCTGCATTTGATCCGACATACTGATTATTTCGTGTAGCATGACAGAGACTGGTGTGTGAGGTTTGGTTGCAGCATGCCATTGGCTACTTGGTCGCATTTTAGATTTGTTTTAAAACAAATACCCACTTAACTCGAACATTCTTTATGTTTGGTGCCAAAAAACATGTTCGCAAAGTATTTATTTCAAGGACTTGTGTAAACGACGGTAGAACTAATCGGGCGAGGGTTGTGGCGACGTAAAATCGGTTTAACCGCGCCTCCTCCCCTTGTAAAAAGTTTTAACTGATCGTCCCAGAGCAATGTGTCTGTTGTTTTATTGCTAAATATTGTCATTGTATGTCTTTTGCATGTTTATCATTGTCCCCGTTGATTTTGGTTCTAAATTCTACTTTTGTATCTTTACTCATTTAATTTATATAGCCTTTTTATCATATTTGGCAAAGAAATTGTCATTTTTGGCTTTCAATTTGTAATGTTTTAGTCATCAGGTGAACATGTCCGAGAAATGAACAACTCTCTAAACCCGACTTTATGTTGAGAAGACTTGGGTTTACAGGGTATACATTATTTTTCTGATTGCTGCTCCAAGACATAGGTTGTTGGTGCTCGTTAGAACCGCCTGAATGAGACGGTTTTAACGAGTATCCACAACCTTTGTCTCGGATATAAATAAGTGGAATATCACAAATTTTCCTCAGAAAAATGTCCATGTTGAGGATATGAAAGCATGCACTATGACAAACGGATGTGCTGTCGTAATTTATAAAGTCGTTGCTATTATGTGTTCTTTTTTTCTATTCGTATCCTAGACGGAAGATGTATGGTAATTCTATCTATGTTTGTTCATTACCTTCCTTCTAGTTTGTTACCTTTATATATGTTTATGCTCCACTTACTTGGCGGCAAAGTGTAAAGGCGATTTCTTTTCATTGTCTTTTGGGTTGATTTTGGCGCCCATTCTTAAGAGGTCATCAATAGCATTTAGACGCCCTTCCCTTGACGCGTAATGTAGTGGTGTACAGCCAAAGTCATCTCGTTCATTCAAACAGTCCTTCACTTCCTAAAAATAAATATCTTTTGGTTAATATTAGTATGGTTTCAGACAGAACTTATCTGTATGACTGACACAACGCAACGGCGATTGAGCAAATTGTAGTCTTAATTTTAACTTAGATATTGCGTCTAAATTTATACCTTATGCGAAATCGTTGCAACAAGGGCTGTCGGGGAATTTTAAACTTGATAGATGGTGGAACACAATGTTTTTTTCTTGTGTTACATGTAGTACTTTGAAATAACAGGTGGTTTCTTTAGCTCTGACTATTTCACTCCGTATGCTGCTACTATAACTCGTTTAGCTACGATTTCTTCATGATTGTTATTACTACGTATGAACCTTATAACAACAGATAATTTGGGTATTTGTTGGTAACTGAAGAATCATTTTCCTTCTTTCTCCATTTAAACTGAGTGTGTTCTTATGGAGAACGGACAAAAATTACCATTCAATTATTACCCAATAATCAATTGAACCTGGTGAGGGTTTAATAGTTATGTTCAGCGGCGTTGAAGACTCGTGCCTCAGTGTGTTATATACGGCCATTTCAAACCAGTCGTTTAATTGCGGTTTCGTATATTAATGTTCATTCGATTAGTGTGATGGTGTATTTTTATTTTGTGGTTTATGCTTGTTCCTTCATCTCATTTATTCATCTGTGTTTTCGGTAGATAAAATACTGCAGTTTGTGAAAATGCGAACCAAAAACACGTGCTCTTTATAACAAATGTGATTGTAATAGGTGTGATAGTCTCGAGTGTGGTTTCTTCTCAGTAGCGGGTTTCGGCGAGTTCAATAAATGTCATATGAAATGACTACGAGTGTAAGATTCTGTTTATAATATAATAATTTAAATCGGATTTTATTGCCGATATTTTCAGTAGAAAACGTTGTCATGACGTTACACACCAGTAACCATGTGTTGTTTTGATGTACTTGCATGTGTGACGCGACGTCTGATTGGATAACGTCAAAAAGTGCGACAGTATATTCTACGATATACTGTCGGAAACCCGACGCAATCATGTAACGTCGCTTTCCATTGGCTGGTATTTTGTTTTATGAAGCTCGCAGTGCTTGCCGCTTTGAGCAAAATACCACACTTTTTAAGAAAACACCCGAATAAATGCATTAGAATGGGGATAACTGTATTGAAAATTGTCAGGTGGGGGAGGTAAATCGTCGGTTTTAAGATCGCAAAATCGGTTTTACGGCTCCGCTGACGCGTCGCCATTAAACGAAATTTCCGATCGTAAAACCTTCGATTTACCTTCCCCAAATGACAATTTTGAATACAGTTATCCCCTAATTATACATGTGGTCATATGACTTTTAGGACATGGCGTTATCAACTAAATAACAGCGACGCCAAACGATAAAGCTTTTTTCGCGACTAAGGTTAATCAGTAAATGATTGCACATAAGTATCACCTTTGTAAATACACTGCCGAATTTTCCCATGTCTCCATCATGTCGTATTAAAATATGAAGAAAATTCGCATTGTTTTTGTCCTTAATTGAGATATCCGCTCCTTTTCGTAACAGCATATCCACGGTCCGCCAGCCACCTTTCGAAGAAGCTAATATTAATGGCGTCCGCGCGTCAACATCTTGCGCATTGACATCCGCATTCTGAAAAACAAGAGGGCCCAGAGGGCCCTGATTCGCTCACCTGAGTGTCACTGTCTCTAGTATTTTCTATATTTGGCTCTGGTGGCCATTTTGTTCGTCAGAGCGGAACGATGTTAGCAATTTTGAAAGGGAGTCAAGTAGGCAACATCCCAGCGTAGTTTGAATCAAATTGGCCCAAGGGTCAGGAGGAGTTCGGGTTTGAAGCAAATTTACAATGTATTTTGCAATTTTTAGCTTGGGTGGCCATTGTGTTCACCGATCGGGATCATTTAAACTATTTTGGTAGAGGGTCATCTATATTCCTACGAAGTTTTTATGAAATTGGCCAAAGTGTACAGGAGATGTTGTTTGAAGATTTTTTCTATTTTTAGCTCGGGCGACATCTTGTTTGTCAGAGCAAAACGATTTTAGTTATTTTGGTAGTGAGTCACCAAGGCAAAATTCCTGTGAAGTTTGAATCCCATTGGCCCAAGTAATTAGGAGGAGTTCGCGTTTGAAGCAAATTTACGATGTTTATCTTTATTTAGCTCTGTCAGCTATTTTGTTCATCCGAGCAATATCGCTTTAGCTATTTCGCTAAAAGGTCATCTAAGCATTATTCCTATGCAGCTTGAATGAAACTGGCCCAAGGGTACGGGAAAAGTTGTCGTTTCAAGATTTTTTTTTCTATCCACAGCTCTGGTGGCCATCTTGTTTGTCAGAGCGGAACGATTTTAGCTATTTTTGTAGGGAGTCACCTAGGCAACAATACTGTGAAGTTTGAATCATATTGGCCCAAGGCTTTAGGAGGAGTTCACGTTTGAAGCAAATTTACGATGTTTTTTTTTTTTTTTTTTTTTAGCTCCAGCGGCCATTTTGTTCATCGGATCGGGATCGTTTAAACTATTTTGGTTAGGAGTCACCTGAGCAACATTTCTATGAATTTTGAATGAAATTGGCCCTAGTGTACAGGAGGAGTTATCGTTTGAAGATGTTTCTATTTTAGCTCTGGTGGCCATCTTGTTTTTCAGAGCGGAACGATTTTAGCTATGTCACCTAACCTTTTGCGTGGTGACATAGCTATGTTCGTAGGGGGCCACCAGACAACATTCATGTGAAGTTTGAAACAAATTGGCCCAAGGGTTAGGAGGAGTTCGCATTTGAAGCAAATTGTTGACAACGCAAGACGCACGGTCGACGCATGACGGACGACGCACGACGGACATACAGTGATCACAATACCTCACCATGAACACTTCGTGCTCAAGATGAGCTCAGAAAAGTACATCATGATTGACAGTTTTGGCGTCGAATATCTGTCGATCGATCCAACGTTACAAAGCACAGTAGTTTTACTTGGTTGTGCCCACGTAACTATCACTTTTTTTGACAGTCACATTATTCTTGTCGTTATGACAGCAGACTAATGGTCAAGACAGTTTTGTTGTAAAACATTGACTCGGCTTATGTGCTGGGACACTGGCAAATAGTGTAGATCCAGATCATCACGAAAACACACCTATAATTTTGACCCCTTGAACCCCACTTTTATTTAGTAAAACTGGGGTATACAGGAGTAAACCTTATTTTTCTTATTTCTGCTCTAAAATATCGATTGTGGGTACTCGTTAGAACCGCCTCATCAAAGCGGTTCTAACGAGTACCCATAATCTACATTTTGAGCAGAAATAAGAAGATTATCACAATTTTTCATCTTAAAATTTTCGTTTTTTCGGCGGTAAAGTTTACAATGTATTTGTATAGGCATGTTTTCGTTAGACACCACAGAATGCAGCATTTGATCATTTGCTGTAAGTAGAGGAATTTAAAGGGTGAACGAAACAGCCAAAATTCCCGTCTAGTGCCATTTTTCCAGCTTACACGCAAAGACAATCGACCCATTAGTGCTGTCAGTGATTCATCCTAAATCAGCCTGTAATTTACATAAACATTTTTATTCTGCATTTGATTTTTTTCTGAGATTTTTTCCGCAATAAATTGTTGACCCTTATTGAAGGTGTTAATGAAGACGATGCAATGTTTTCATATCTATTTATGTAAATTTGATAAACTTTGTCAATCAATGTTTGAATAACTTCTTTTGGCGTCAGGTCGCATTACGCTAACATACCCGTGCGACATAGTGCATTATTCTAATCTCCAAAATAGCTACTTTTCCGATGAAAATCTGTGGTATTTTTGTGATTTTTGTCTCAAACATAGGTTTTGGGTGCTCGTTAGAACCGCCTCATTGGTGCGGTTCTAACGAGTACCCACAACCTATGTCTTGGAGAAGAAATGAGAAAAATAATGTATACCCCCGTAAACCCCAGTTTTCTCTATATAAGGTGAGGTTTAAGGGGGTGTTCATTTCACGGACTTGTTCACGTGATGGACACATATTTTTTAATATTCTCGGCCTTTACAGACCAGACAGCCAGCGGTCTTGCTGTGCACAGTTCCAACGCAATGGAAACGCTAGGGGAATGACGCGATATGAGACTGAATGCGAATCATCTTTATTAACATACCGTTCCTAAAGTCGAACTGCAATCTCGGATGAAGCACCTTTGAAACCATAAAAGTTTGTTCGAGACAAGTCATCGAGACAGGTGTAATTCGAGACAATTAGCTCTTATCATGCTGTTCACGACAACCCTTTGCTTTGGATTTACACTGTTTGACATTCAATTTATGAATTTGTAGGAATAAATTACATCAAGTAATCTGATTGCTTCAAAGTCAGAAATGGGTGTGGCTAAACTGAATATTCAGCAAGAGAGGTGTTGGGTTACCTAGGAAGCCTAATAGCAACACTTTAGGGATATCTTTCCACAACGATAAGACACCCTTGTGACAAAGTCCATTTTTCACATCTCCAAATTAATCGATTTTACACAGTTGCAATCCTCGCCCTTACTTCCGTCGCGATTTAGACGCAACAGTTAGACTCACATGTGAGACACCAAGTTCTGCAACGGAGGGTCAGGGGGTTTTTTCTCCGGTACTCCGGTTTTCGCCCACCTCTGATTAACGATCGGCTCGATATGAGTGAAATAATCTTGCAAGAGCCGAGAAACCAAAACAACAACAAAAAAATAAATAAATAAAAACAAATAAATAAAATAAAAATTTGTGATTGATTGATTTATTGATTGTTTTTGGGTTTAACAACCCGTCAACCTTTGTGGCTCATTTTGTGCCGATTCCCACAGTAAAGTAGAAAAGAGATAGGAGAGATGGCAGCGGACATGAAAATGCAGGACAGGGGGGAAAACAGACATTTATTTTGAAGAAAACTGAAAAGAAGTTTATGCTATGCTCCCTGACCTGGCTCAAATATGAACCCTCGGTGGCTCGAACTACCCCTGTCTTGAACATTTTTATGGCCCCATCACGTGAACAAGTTCGTGAAATGAACACCCCTCTAAACCCCACTTTATATAGAGAAAACTGGGGTTTACGGGGGTATTCATAATTTTTCTTACTTCTGTTCCAAGACATAGGATGTGGGTACTCGTTAGAACCGCCTCACCGAGGCGGTTCTAACGAGCACACACAGCCTATGTTTTGAGCATTAATAGGAAAAATATCAAGGATTTTCATCAGAAAAGTAGCCATTTTGGAGATGTGAAAAATGCACTATGTCGTACAGGTGTGTTATAGTAATGCCAAAGGTGTTCCAACAGTCCTAATTAACACAACGAACATACCAGCTGAATTAGATATTGCACGACCGCTACATGCTCGAACAACGCTGCTCTATGCAAGGGCGTCATATGGCTCGAACTGCCCCTGTATTGAACAATTTTTTATGGCCCCAAAGGTGTTCAAACTGTCCTAATTAACAAAATGAACATACCAGCTGAATTAGATATTGCACGACCGCTACATGATCGAACAACGCTGCTCTATGCAAGGGCGTCATCTTCAGTACATCTTCGGTTTGCGTAGCAATCTCGAACCGTTCTGGCTGCATCTCGTGCATCAGTTTCACCATGTCCACACTTCCCTGTGCGCATGCGAAGTGCAGGGGTGTCGATTTATCTTCTTGCGTTGCATCAACCGGTGCACCTGCATTCAGGCAAACTTGCACAGCCTGTAATATAAACCCATGTTCTGCTAAAAAGTTAACTATGACACACCCATTTCTGACTATAAACCAAGCAGATTACCCGATATTCTGTATTCACTAAAATTCACAAACTAAGTGCCAATCAGTAAAGCTGCTGGTCAGATGGCCTGAGAAGACATCTGATTCAAGAATTAATCTGATCTGGATCTACACTGTTTGCAAACATCACTAAAAGTATAATTTTGACCCCTTGAACCCCGCTTTTATATAGTAAAACTGGTGTTTACAGGGGGTAACCTTATTTTTCTTATTTCTGCTCTAAAATATAGATTGTGGATACTCGTTAGAACCGCCTCCATGAAGCGGTACTAACGAGTACCCACAATCTATATTTTGTAGCTGAAATAAGAAAAAATTACAATTTTTTCATCTTAAACGTTTCCCTTTTTCGGCGATAAAGGTAACAATATATTTGTATAGGCGTGTTTTCGTAATTGGTATAGATATAGAGCCCCCCCCCCCCCCCCCCCCTGTGCAGGGAGAGCCATCCAGAACCCTACCGTAATTACATGATTACTGTGTAGGCCTTCATCCTGCAAAACCTTGAGTGTATGTAATGTACACCTGCGAGTAATGGCCAAATGTGACCGATCTCAGTATCAGAAGAAAGAAAGAAAGAAAGAAAGAAAGAAAGAAAGAAAGAAAGAAAGAAAGAAAGCAGGACAAGGTATACAGACTTACCCAAATTGCCCTTTTCACAGAAAAACATGCCCTTGGCCTTTGTGACCTGGTATAACGCAAATGGCATAAATGGCATACACAAACAAGCAAGAGCCGTTAGACTTTAGCTATTGCGATAACACAACCGTGTGTGTAGAAACCTCCGTGGTGTAGTAGTTATGCTACTCTCCTCACGAATCGGGGGCCGTGGGTTCGATCCCGGGTTTCTCCACATTTTCGGATGAGTCTTTAAACAGAGGTCCCGTCTCCATATGACCTTTGTTGTTAGTTGGACGTAAACCTCTCTCTCACACACACAACACAACCGTGTAATATAGTAGTGAAATGGTCCAGTTAACAAAAGCTCCGAAATGGTCCATTTTCGGGTGAAATGTGCGATATTTTTTCTTATAGGTTGTCGGTACTAATTCAGGCGGTGCTAACGAGTACCCACTAACACAGTTTGTCGGTACTTGTTTGAATTACTCGTTATGTCTTGGAGCAGAAATAAGAAAAATCTTGTATACCCCTGTAATACCTTTTTTCCTATCCACTGTGGGGTTTATTGTTGAAAGCGACGTTAAACCCGAATTCACACACACACACACACACACACACACACACACACACACACACACACACACACACACACACACACACACACACACACACACACACACACACACACATATACACACACACACACACACACACATACACACACACACACACACTGTGGGCTTAAGAGGGGTGTTCATTACATGGACTTGATAACGTGATGATATAGAAACAATAAGTATTATTAACTAGCCATCAATCACCTAGGCGCTGATAAGAAAATGTTTCCTCACGACACTAAATTCTCAAGAGCTTATATTAGCATTTTACATCACGAAAACAGGCCTATATAATATTGACCCCCTTGAAGCCCACTTCTATATAGTAAAAATGGGGTTTATAGGGGTATACATTATTTTTCTTATTTCTGCTCTAAAACATAGATTGTGGGTACTCGTTATAACCGTCTAAATGAGGCGGTTCTAACGAGTGCCCACAATCTATGTTTTGAGGAACACATAGCATTTTTTTATTTTAAATTTATTGTTTTTAGGCGGAAAAATATACACTGTATTTGTTAAGGCGTGTTTTCGTAATGGACAAATATGCCCGTACAGCGGTAGAGACCATCATTAATTTGCTTTTAATGCAGCAATTCAGAAATGACAAAAACAGATCTGGCAATCGTTTTTGATGATAGATTTTAGAATTTGTACATTCGACAAAAATGATTTGCACATGGACAAAAAGAAACAATTACAATGTTAAAGTTTGGCCTAAATATAGCTGTGTTTCCGCTAACCTGACCGACCCTGCTTCAGACCCACAAACTCTACTACTTTTATCAGTAAAATAACAAAATAAAAATTCAAACACCGACCCTACTATTTTCAATTTCCGACCCTACCCAGTGTCGACATTGCATTTTCCCATAGTAATTTCTCATTTTAAGTACATTTTTGTAGTTTTTGGCATTTAGTACCTTCCAAATAACAGAGCTATCCTTCTAAACAGAGCTTTAACAAGGCGCTGTTGTTGCATGGATTATGTTCTACCCTTTCAGTCTATGAATCAGTTAATTGCACAAAAGGCCTTATTTAAAATGGCTTTTGATGTGCCTGTTTGCATGAGACTAACAAGATATAAAGCTATTGTTTCAGTTGAAGCTGGCATGTGAAACTGATTTGTGGCCTTGCTCCAATTTACAAACATTTTGAAAGCACACTCATAAGCTTGTATTGTATTTTCTGTCGACTAGCTTTCATCACTGTATTAAGAGGGTTCCACAAAGTCTCCAGCAAACTGTTAGCTTGACATTTCTGTTTAACACTGTCCGTCAAAGTTGATGAATTCCCATATAGAATAAAGAACAATATTTCACACTATTAACAGATCTCCCAAACAAACAAATTGCAAGTTAATTGAATTTATATTCCTTTTCAGGATATGAAAACAATATCCTTGTTGTAACAACAAATCAATCAACATATTTAAATTACATACAAACAATCCCATTGGAACCTTTAATCCTGTCTCAATCTGTTGTTCCATTTGTCAAAAATGTGCCAGCTCCTCATATTACAGCATGCCTCTTAATTAATCAACGGAAAATACCATAGAAACTTTTAGTACCTTGCTATCCACTGTGTCACATTATGCTGTTCTGACCAACCTGATCAGATATCATACCTTTCCGACTTCCATCCAATTAAGCGAGCGACACAAACTTTACATTTTCTCCCCAAAAAGAGTCTCTCTTCGAAGAGCCATCAACAAATATACCTCCCGAATTTTTTATCAATCGGTAGTCTTTAATAAAAGCTACCCGTTTCCCCATTTCTGAAAATAAAAACGGTCAATAAGCCACAGAAAGCCATGTAGGCGCAATAAGAACTCCTCTGCTTCACAATGAAGTAAATGCATAAGACACCTTGACACTAAATTGATTGGTGGAACTAAATAATTCTTTTCATGAGGCCATTATATCGAGAAACAGTTAACAGCCTCTGAAACTGGATTCAAAAACTTAGAATTGAATCGAGGTAACTTGGTGCTCTGACAGTTTGCAAATCGGTCAACAGTTATTGAACCCCATAAATAATTCACATAATGAAAAAAACATGTTTGAAATTCTCCAGTCCTCAAAATCTACAATCCTACTGAGATAATCAGATTGCTGATTCATTTCCCGTGGAATCTATTCGCCATGTAGCTGAATGTTGTGCTTAAACGAACGGAAAACACACTCGCGGCCAATGCATGTAAATGTTCCTTTGTGTTACCTTTTGGAAAAATGGAAAAGAGGCAATGAGACTGCGTTTTGAGAATCGGACAAATTTTGTATTGCTTTGTTGCTAAATTCTGTGCAAAAAGACTTAACTGCCAAATCAATAGCCATCAATTCTCTGGCTGTTGATGACTGCATTTTCTCAGACTCAGAAAACATTATATGACAAACCATTTCATTACGATCTCCACAAATGCTGCCCCTGCAACACTGCTGCTGTCTGAATATACCTTAATATGGTAAATACGGCTCTCTTTCTCAAAAATACAATACCATTTTAACTTCCGCAAATTAGTTTGCCAATAAGTTAGCTCCTGGAGTAAACCTAAGCATTTAGAAACATTTAATGGAGCATCCCAATTAAATCTACCATTTATCAGAAAATACATGTGGCGTATCATTAATTGAGTAACATGACCAAAGACGGGGTAAGAGAAATTAACATACCTGCAAGATGAGCAAGTGTACGAGCTGAGACTCCATAAAGCCTATCCAGAATGAGGCTAATTGTAGATTCCACCTTAAGACTTCTGGAATATCTAACACCCCTTTGACAAGGTTCCAAAACAGCCCTAACCAAACTAAACCTTGACAAGGCACCCAGACTCCAAATCATATTTAACCTGTTTTGCCTGTTTAGTACATCTTTCAAATGTATCACAAACGCCAGCCCCATCATCAAGGTAAACAACCGTCTTAATACCCCTTCCTAGTCAGTGCTTAACAAGAGGCCGTAAAAGTTTAAAGTAAAAGTACGGACCAGTGCACACCCCGAATATTAACACAGTAAAATAAAAATAACGAATCTTCCTTTTCTTTTCAGAAGCATTAACAGATACTGTAAGTGGGTTGATAATCGTGCAAGGAGAAAATGTCTCTGAAACACGTCCTGTAATTAAAAGATCTAAAATTGCCTCGCGCATAAATTCTGAATGATTTATTATATTTGAAATAGTTTGATGGCGGAGTTTCTATAAAAGGGATTTTATATCCGTTTTCTATAACATCTAAAACGCTATCATAAGCGTTAATCGAATGCCAAAATGCAATATGTCGCCGCAAACTGCCTTTTACTTATATTTCTTTGTCACAGTACTATCTCCTGTACTGATCGTAACTACTAGGCCTTCACAACATACATCAGTCAAGGAGCTAAAATTGTACTTATCTTCAGTTATTCTTTCTTATGCCTCCTGTCTGTGGCGTAGGTATCGCGGCCGATCCCCAGGCAATCGACTGTGGGTACTGAAACAACTGAGGTCCTGCTGACTCCCGTGGAAGTCCGAGGGCGATTTGCGCCCTGCTGTCCGTTCGAAAGTGACCCACAAGACCGCACCGGAAACAGATGTCGAATGGCCCTTCTGCCCTAGCTCTAAGTTGACCACGAAAAAGATTATTACCCCTGTTATTATCATAAGAAGGCACCGTCGCTGATCTTCGCAGCTGAAGACGGCGCCTTTTCTGCAAAGCTCGTGAATTAGCCTGACGAATCTTTTTGTTATCGTCAGAATCATCAGCATAGTCACATTTTTGATATTCCTCAACCGTCGTCCACCCACCCTTTGTTCTCTCAGCAATCTTTATTAATTTATTTCGTTCTCTAATATCAGAAACAACTTTGTCAATTTCTGATTCAATGTCCTCAATCGATGAAACTTCCAAAATACTTTTCACATCCTCCAACTTTTGAATAATTGAACAATTAAAATCAAACTGTCTCTGATTACCATTGTATTTAAATGCACCACTTTTGTCCTCTTATAATTGGCTCTTCAATATATCTGTGGGTTTTTCAAGAAGTTGCTTCTTTAGATTACTAGACGCACGATGTCCTCCTGTCTAAGCGACGAACTGTCTTGTGTAGAACCGCTTGCCGAAGCAATATTATCCCTCATTTATCGTCAAATAATTATACTGAGACACCTAGGATTTTTACTACTAAAACAGTTTTTTTCAAACACTGTGTATATAATTTAAGTGCATGCCAATAAAACAATTTCTAATTGTTATATAATATTTTGTCCAGAACATAAATTATATAAAAAATATTTCTACTGCATGCACTTGTCACCTAAAACCAACTGATCTAAACACCTGCCACAGAAATCTATATACTCTCAGGTGCCAATTACAATTAAAGGGGGGAGGGACTTAAACTGTCTTTTCCAACCCTTTGTATATACATTTCTTTTGGGACCGGATATTTACCGCGCGCACATTGTGTCTATACGAAGTCCAGGTAGTGTTGTCTTCTTGTCGATGTGTTTTTGTTGTGGTTTAATGTCCCCTTTAACATTATTTAGGTCGGAGACAATGTGCTGTGTAAAAAGGGTTACCTGTAAAAACTGGACTGAGCTAATGGACTTATTCGCTGGCAAACAATGTATACCCAGACCAGACGCCGCGTTTCCGGGTCTACACTGCTTGCTTAAAATACGAAGTGATTTTAGTGTTCAATGAAATAGTCGGAGTCCCCGTTTAGGACCACTTCAGAGACCACCTGACCCAACAGCTCTGACAGTGCTTTCATTAGAATCCTAATCCGTTATGCAAAACTTAATATGTCTACCCTTACGCTAACAAACCCTTTCGACGAAACCCTTAGAAATTCCATTTTATAAACGACAAACCGGGGTTTAGAAGTGTTATTTTATCTTAGCTTTAAATACAGGTTGATGGGGTTCCTTCGAAACGCCTCATTACAACCATAATCTATATTATTTCAGTGCGAATCATTTCGCTTTTTCTGGTGGAATGTGTAAATCATACGGACATGATCTTACACAAGTGGTCATTTCATATGAAATTTATGAAAATAATTTAGGCTTATTTGGATTGACTGAGTATTCTAGCTGCCAGTCGAATTCGGCTTCTACGGTTTTATAAAGAATATACCCTGTACGTTCTGTTATAACTTCACATCACGTGAACAAGTCCGTGAAATAAACACACCATTTAACCCTGCTTTATAGAGAGAAAACTGGGGTTTACGTGATATACATTATTTTCCTTATTTCTCTTGAAGACATAGGTTGTGAGTTGTTAGATCCGCCTGAAAACCTATGTTTACAGTATAAATAAGAAAAATATTACGGATTTTCGTCATTTTGGAGATGTGAAAAATTGCACTATGTTGCACGCGTGTGTTATCGTAATGGGTGTAAAAGGTTTACTGCCGTGTGTACAAGATTTATGCGCCAGAATACCTGCTTTCGATCAATGAATCCCCATGAAATCAGTGCCCGTCATTTTTTTTCTCCAAATTCCACAATTTAATCAACTGTCCCAAATGACTTGAAAATAAAATCTACATTATGGTGAAAAGCAGGGATACTTATAAGGTGACCAAACAGCCCCTTTACGCCAGCTGCATGTGTCCTATAAAGGTTTATTCTTTGGAATCAAGGAATACACCCAGGAACTGAAAACTATCGAGTGTAAAAAGATTTTTGGCCAGACTAGCTTGTATCGGCCAATTAGGCTTCGGATTTAATTTCAAAATTCAATATTGCACTTAAATCTGTTCTGCAACAAGGTCTATCGGAAGCCGAATTTTATGGTGACTTAGTATACAAATTCAGAAAAATATAACCGCAATGACTTCAGCACCCAATTTCGTAAAATCATTCTTCGATATAAAAAGATTGAGTCAACATAAATGTTATACGACAGACTGCATGCATGATAGTTAACCCAATCACGGTTGACAACTTTGCTTCCCTCTTTAATTGCACGCCGGTGGGTCAGGCCTCAGATTCTATGACGGTTCCAGTGTAAAGACTTATTGAGAATTAGAGAGCTCTAATTCAAGGTAATGTTGGCTGGTGCCTGATGCTCTATCTCTGGTCGGACCCATCGGAGTTTAACTGTTGGTTTTCTTTTGCTCCAGCATTTCAGTGGTTACTTGCTGTCGGGTCCTCACCCTTGTTTCATCTCTGTGGTTGTTTGATTATTTGTGTTCACGGAGATGTTGCACTGATGAGTTAGGAGGCCTTCATGCGGACTGAACAAATTATTTGTCTAAATCGCGACGGAAGTAAGGGCGAGGATTCTGGCCACGTAAAATCAGTTCAAGCCCCACCCCCGCCCCCACCTATGGAATTCGTTTCACTGACTGTTCCAAGGCGGTTCTTCTGTCGCGGTATATTTTTGATATGGTTTGTCTGAAGTTTGGAGGCCTTCATGCAGACGGAACAAATTATTTGTCTCAATCGCAACGGAAGTAAGGGCGAGAATTGTGGCCACGTAAAATCGATTTAAGCACCCCTGTGGAATTCGTTTCCGCTGACCGTTCCAAGGCGGTTCTTCTGTCGGGGTGTATTTTTGTTATGGTTTGTCTTTGTGTGTTTGTGTCGCTTATATTATTTTATTTTGGATAGCCTTTTGGCCATTTTTGGAAAGTAACTGTCCTTTTGGCTTTCCGCTATTGATGTTTCCATTCGGTCTGTCGTTTCATGTTTGTGCTTCTTTCCCTTTGGTGTCTCTGATGGGAGCTGTGGGTTGATTGTATCGATTCCTGATGATTGCCTTCACTTCTATTTTTCATCAGTGTATCGCCAACATGTTCAAAATAGAAGTGGAGGCAATGATCAGGAATCGATACAATTATCCTACAGCTCCCATCAGAGACACCAAAGGAAAAGAAACACAAACACGAAACAACAGACCCCAATAGAAACACCATAGCGAAAAGCCAACAGGAGAGTCACTCTTCCACAAAACGGCCAACAGGCTAGCTAAAATAAAATAATATAACCGACTCATACACTCAGAAAACAAAACATAACAAAAATAAACCGCGACAGAGGTCTTAAATCAAACCACAATGAACCCAACCCCCCCCCCCTCCTATTATCAAACCCATCGTCTCCCCGCCTGCAAGAAACTTTTTTTAAAAACTGATGACAACATCGATATTAGGGGCTCCAACACACACACCACATCTATCCTGACGGTAACAGACCATCCGGTGGCAGTTCAATTATTGTTAAATCCCGCCCACCACAAAGAGAGGTCAAATGTAAAACAGAACTACAAGCTGTAGCAGTGTCGGTTTCCCTAGATAAAGAAACCAGAATTTGCTCTCTATATATTCCACCCTCATTTTCGCCAAAGCCCGGACATCTTGAATCATTGCTTGGTCAACTTCCATCGCCATATCTTTATATCTTTTAGTTGGTGACTTCAAGCCCGACTTTAACTTTGTATACTTTAAGCCTGATTTTCAACAATAAACAGATGCAAACTTTGCGTGACGCTATCCAAAGCATCACATGAACAAATAAGTAAAATGAACACCCTCTAAACCCGACTTTTATAGAGAAAACTGGAGTATACGGAGTATAAATTATGTTTCTTATTTCTGCTTCAATACATAGGTTGTTGGTACTCAATGAGGTGGTTCTAACGAGCACCAATAACCTATGTTTGCTGTGTGAATAAGTAAAATATCAGGGATTTTCTTTAAGAAAAGTAGCCATTTTGAAGATATAAAAATGCACTATGTCGCACGGATGTGTTATAGTAATGTTCACAGACAATCGTCCCACTGGTACTCTCAGTGCTTTGATTGGCTTCGCTCACGCGTCGCAGTAAAACGAAAACCGACAACGTACCTGTCCAAAATACCATTTTCAATACAAGAACACACGTTTACCTTAACCCAATGTTATCTCAACGATGAAACATGTAACATATATTGTTTTAACACTGAATCTACGTTAAATTTCATCTCTAAACATACCTCGAGTATCATCAGTACATGTAGAGACTTAAACATTAATATGCCATGAAAGACTGTATGTAGAAATGTCGTCTGTTTATGTCGTCTGCTACATCTACGAATTGCAAGCTTTCAAATCATAATTTTGCATACAGGCAAACAGTTTAGGCCCTGATCATGCTGGTCCTATAGGAGCATATTGGTCTGGGTCCACACATTTTGCAACAATGATTAATAAAAACAAAACGCTGCAGACAGCAAAACAAACAACAATTTTCGTGATGGCATCTTAAGGGTAAAATGATATGAGTTTCAACCCATATATGCCCAGCGGCCCTTTTTCTGGGACATCACATGTAGCAAACAGTACAGACCCAGATCAGACGCCGCATAACGCGGCGTCTGATCTGGGTCTACACTGTTTGCTTAAAGGAAAAACAGTTTTGTAAAATTTGCGACAAGCAGAAACAAACCTGACATCTCCATTATGATAACACACGCGTGCGAATCGGTGCATTTTTACACATCTCAAAAATTGATATTTTCTGATGAAATCGGTGATATTTTTCTTATAAATACTGCAAACATAGGTGGTGGGTGCTCGTTAGAACCGCCTCATTGAGGCGGTTCTAACGAGTACCCACAACCAATGTCTTTGAGCAAGAATAAGACAAATATTGTTTACCCCCATAAACCCCAGTTTTCTTTATATAAAGAGGGGTATAGGAAGGTCTTCATTTCACGGACTTGTTCAGAAAAATATATAACCGCAATGACTTCAGCACCCAATTTTGTAAAATCAATCTTCGATATAAAAATATTGGGTTCAACATGGATGTTATACGACAGACTGCATGCATGGTAGTTAACCCAATCACGGTTGGCAACTTTGCTTCCCTCTTTAATTGCACGCCGGTGGGTCAGGCCTCAGATTCTATGACGGTTCCAACGTAAAGGCTTAATGAGAATTAGAGAGATCTAATTCAAGGTAATGTTGGTTGGTGCCTGATGCTCTGTCTCTGGTCGGGCCCATGGGAGTCTAACTGTTGGTTTTCTTTTGCTCCAGCATTTCAGTGGTTTCTTGCTGTCGAGTCCTCACCGTTGTCTCACCTCTGTGGTTCTTTGATTATATGTGTTCAGGGAGATGTTACACTGAAGAGTTAGGAGGCCTTCATGCGGACTGAACAAATTATTTGTCTAAATCGCGACGGAAGTAAGGGCGAGGATTGTGGCCACGTATAATCGATTTAAGCCCCCCAGTGAAAATCCTTCCACTGACCGTTCCAAGGCGGTTCTTCTGTGGCGGTTTATTTATGTTGTTGTTTGGTACTTACTGTGTGCATCACTTGTGTCTTTTTATTTTGGATGGCCATATGGCCATTTTGTGGGAAAGTAACTGTCCTTATGGCCTTCCTTTGTTTTGGTTTCCATTATGGTCTGGTCGCTTAATGTTTGTGTTTCTTTCCCTTTTGTGTCTTTGATGGGTGGAGTAAGTTAATTGTATCGATTCCTGATCTTTGTTTTACTTCTACTTTGTTCACGCGATGCTATGATTGAAAACTGACTAGGTGGAAGATTCCATTGTCATATACGGGTTAAGTCAGAAGTGAAATATTTACCACAATGTCGCCGCTATTCACTGCACAGTGTAGAGGCATGTTATTCTCTTTGTCGGAAAATGTCAGTATATCTTCACGTTTATAGCCGAGCTTTTCCACTGAAAACAATACATTAATATACACAACATCAAGAGAACACGCCTATATAATTTTGATCCTGTGAACCCCACTTTTATAGAGTAAAACTGGGGCTTACAGGAATAAACCATATTTTTCTTATTTTTGCTCCAAAATAAAGCTTGAGAGCAATCTATATTTTGAGCAGAAATAAGAAAAATATCACCAATTTTCATCTTAAATTTTCGTTTAAAATTGGTGATATTTTTCTTATTTACTATCTATTTGTACAGGTGTGCTTTCGCTATGTAATGTTCTCAAAAATCGAAATTACCAAAATTCAGTGAAAAATATTTGTAAACGTTTGATTAGACTGCGATTTGGTAAGTATTTTCCAAATACCCAATGAGCACAAAAAATTGCCCTCCCGCGCTCGTTTTTGCTGAATTGCGATGTACAACAACTTGGAATTACTGCACATCAGGTGCGAAATATAAGCAAATAGTTTCAAACATCACAACGATTTTCAGGTAATAAATAAATAAATAAATAAACATACGTTTGGATTTTTGATTGTTTGAAATTAATTCGGTAATTTTTTCATTGTTTTCCAATGTAACTTTCCACTGAGCACCGTGATCAACACACGTGCAGAAAGGCGCGTTTGGCGACAACACGAGTAACCAACTACTTTTCAAGTCGTGCGCTTTAAAAAATTCTTTGAAAAAAAAAGCACTGGAACAATGTATAAAATGTCGTTTAAAAGCTCCTCACAATCTTATAAAAGAATAACTTAAAGATTTAACTGAATGGACATTTCATCGGGAAGAAATTATACTTTATGGTTATGTCGGAAAGTGTATGAAACTCTCATCTTTCTACTTGACAATATTTACAAAAAAATTAGTACTAAGTTATTTAAACAAATTGTGTGTATTTCGATGGGTACAAATTGCACACCCCTTGTGGCTGATCTGTTCTTGTTTTGTTACGAAAGAGACTCCATGATTTTCCTTTCCGTTGAAAACCAATCTGAACTCACTGAAGCCTTAAGCTCGACTTCTAGGTATTTGGATGAAAAGTGTGAATTTGTAAACTGACCAGCTCAAAAATGACCTAAATAATGTTGACTGGGCCGTTAAACTCCAATACAAACAAACAAACAAACTGGTTGTTTCATGTTTGTGCTCTTTCCATTTGGTGTCACAGCTGGGAGCTATTGGTTAATTGTATGGCCCTCACTTCTATTTCGATAAAGTATTGATGTATGCGCGTTTGATAACCCATACTTGGGACACACACAATCATTTTTACTGAAGAAAGATCTTAGTGCTACATTTTACACATTCATTATCCCGTCGGTAAAATTTAGAACGAGACGCAGCATCAAGCCATCACGAAAACACGCCTTTATAACTTTTACCCCCTTGAACCAGACTTTTTTATAGTTAAACTGGACTTTACATGGGTATACCGTATGTTTTCTTATTTCTGCCTTAAATAATATATTTTGGTTACTCGTTAGAACCGCCGGTTCTTACGAGTACCAACAATTTATATTTTGAGCAGAAATAATAAAAAACAACAACAATTTTTCATCTTAAAATTTTCATTTTTTTGGCGGAAAAGTTTGCAATGCATTTGTATAGGCGTGTTTTAGTAAGGAACGAGACGCTGCATCAAGCCATGTGTATACGGCTGAGTGATATCACTCACTTACCATGTCTTATAAGGATTTCTAGTGTTTTGGCTGCAGCACATTTTCCAGCAACATTGATAGGAAAGAAGCCATTTTCGCATTTGATACATGGACGAGCACCATTTTCAAGCTGCAAAATGAAATCTCATACAAGTAAAGTGAACATCCGAGAACAGCCGGTATTTGTCAGCCAAATAAAGTAATGTTCAGAACTTCTGATACTACGCCCTCATTTTTCATTTAGATGCGACCTGTAATTGGTATTCTGAGTCAAATATTTGAGTATGTAATGCGACCGCTGATGGATAATGTCCAACCTACGACTTCTAGGATACGTCATATAATTTCTAAAGGATTTCCTTCTAAAATTTATTTCAATGTAGAAATGAAATCGCTGCTGCCTTAAATGAATCTGGTAATCGATGGGGTAAACGAGAGTATATTGAGCATAAAGCTCTTAAAGAATGGAAACTTAGCATTCTGAAATTAGCGAACAAACGCATTTCTATATATTCGCAAACTACGAACTTATTACCTCTTAAACCTAAGACGTCTTTACATCACCTTAAACTAGGTATTCAAGAATTTAAAAGGAAGTTTGTTTTGGCTCCAGCTGATAAGACCGCTTACAATGTGGTCGTTGTTTGACGGCTTCACTGTGTTAACACTCTTCGGCAAGCTCCTGGTTGTACTAAGGCCTATGAACTGCAGCCTTTAGCTGTAGAGATGACTTTAGTTGATGACCATATTTGTCATTTAGCCACCAAGTTTGCTGTCTGTGTAACAGAAGACCAAGACAAGCTCCCTACGTTATAATGGTTACCTAAACGTCATAAAAGACCATACAAAGCACGTTGTATTGCAAACTCAAGCTCTTGTACCACCAATGAACTCTCCAAATTATTAACTTCATGTTTAACTGCCATCAAAAAACATGCGATAAAATATTAAGACAAAGTCTTCGAAAGATCAGGTAGAGATCTCTTTTGGTCTATAAAAATTTCTAATGAAGTTTTAAATAAGTTGAAATCAAGACGTTTTCGTGCTTCAGAGTAGAAGTAGAACAAAGATCAGGAATTGATACAATTAACTTACTCCACCAATAAAAGACACCAAAGGGAAAGAAATACAAACATTAAGCGACCAGACCATAATGGAAACCTAAACAAAGGAAGGCCATAAGGACAGTTACTTTCCCACAAAATGGCCATATGGCCATCCAAAACCAAAAGACACAAGTGATACACACAGTAAGTAACAAACAACAACATAAATAAATCGCCACAGAAGAGCCGCCTTGGAACGGTCAGTGGAAGATTTCCACTGGGGGACTTAAATCGATTTTACGTGGCCACAATCCTCGCCCTTACTTCCGTCGCGATTTAGACAAATAAATTGTTCAGTCCGCGTGAAGGCCTCCTAAGCCTGTATACTTATGATTTTTCCACCTTTTACACTACACTTCCTCATAATCTTATAAAAGAAAACTGAATGATTTAATTGAATGGACATTTCATAGGGAAGACTCCCTCTATTTTGCATGTAATGTAAGAAATGTTTTTTTCACTTCTGAAGAGCATAAAAATTATACTTTATGGTCATATCAGAAAGTGTGTGAAGCTCTCACCATTCTACTTGACAATATTTACCTAAGATTTGGTACTAAGTTATTTAGACAAGTTTAGGGTATTCCTATGGGTACTAATTGCGCACCCCTTGTGGCTGATCTGTTTTTGTTTTGTTAAGCAAATTCTTCTGATACCGAGGCTCCGTTTTTGGATTTACATCTATCTTTTGTAGATGGGTTTGCTTCCTGCAAAATTTATGGTGAACGCGATGATTTTGATTTTTATATTGTAAATTTTCCTTTCTTGGATGGTGATGTCCTCGTGCAGCATCCTTTGGCGTTTATATTTCGCAATTAATTCGATTTGCAAGAGTGTCTAGTCATGTAGCTGACTTCAACACTGGTAATAAATTGATATCTGCTAAACTTCTAAATCACGGTTATCGGTATCATAAACTACGCAAAGCCTTTTCAAAATTTTATAGAAGTCATTCCGATATAATTTCAAAATTTAATATTGAACTTAAATCTCTTCTGTAACAAGGTCTATCGTAACCCGAGTTTTATGGTGACTTAGTGTATAAATTGATAAAGATATATACTCGCAATGACTTCAGCACCCTATTTCGTTCTGAATTGGGATTTAAGCCGTTTAAAAAGTCAAATTATAAAGTTACTTAAATTCAGTCTCCGATTTGTTCACAATAAAGTATTAACATGTACCTATACTCAGTTAAAATTCCTAGATCAAGAAATGAAAAGTTATTTCACCCCAACAGTTAGAAATATGTCGGCATTTTGATAAATTTTGATTGTGAGAAATGAACGCTACAATCTATTTGTTCCTTACCCTCTTCTTTAACATCACAAAAATCAATAGACCGCAGTTCGCAATTACAGAAACTTACGACCGGGTTATTAAGCGGGAACAAAATTGAACATATGGTCATATATATGGCAAAGAAATGAATAACCATTTCGAATAAAATTCAGGGTTGGTTAGAGAATACAGAAAAAGAAATAGTTTTCTGAAAACATACAACTTTTGTTTTGTTTTAAGAGAAGCACTTAATACCTAGTTCACTCACGACTATTGCATTTGAACACGTATTGAGTGGTCAATAAGGAACACAAGTAAAATTACTTTAGATAAACGATCAACATAAGCTATAAGTTTATATGATTTATATGTAAAAAGTCGCGGACATTACAGTGATTTTGTTTCTATAAGTCAAGTAGTCTTCTATTGTGATTAACTGACAATATAGCTGTAAATGTCATTTTCATTCGATTTTTTGGATCTAACGAATGTAACAGTGCATGTTCAGTCATATGCTTTTAAAACATGGTGTCGCTATTACGCAAAAAAGCCTCGGTATATACTTTTATGTATAAAATGCTCTCCTGACAGATAAACTGCGTTCTTAGGGCAGCCGAAACATCAAAAGACAGATCTCTCACATATAAACACACAACAATCGCATGGCCTTGTGTTCTCAACAATCAAGTATGTAAAATTAATTATGCAACTGCGAGAATTCAGTATCGAACATTACAGTGCATTCCAGAGCAATATTTTTTCTATACAAAAGTCTTCAAAATGTAACCAATTTTGTCTACCAGCTTGAAGCAAGTAACACGCTTAGTAGAGTTTGTAAAACAGTTCTAAGAAATGTAAACATATGCATGTCTGCAAATGGCAGCTATGATGGTCTCGGACATAACCATACACGGTAAAGGGACATCCTATGCCAATTTACCATTTCTACATGTAAAATTGAAAAGGAATCTGTTATTATATTTGTTGTATCTAGTTGACATAACCAAGTGTAAACCAGCATACCCTCAAATAAACATATTTATTTTAGGTTGGGATGTTCGATACAATTTGTAATGTTCGATACCATTTTTTTAGTAACATAAACTGCACTTACAATGTTTTCTAACATTCAAAATATGCATTTGGAAATACAAATTGGAGCGTTTAAGTGCCTTCTTAACATTGCACAATTCATATTGAAATATTCATTCTGGCAAATAATATTTGGAAAAAAGATTATAAGCTGTGGGACTCAAATCCAAAATAGAAAATAAGTAATAAATTTTGAATCAACATTGTTACTGGTTGCAGCTATTGGTAGAAATGTAGCAAACATGTATATCACTAAACGTGTTTATTTTACACAAATAAGGTTGCACAACTCAAAATAGTTAATTTATTTGCAGTCATTATCTCTGGACGGTCAACATAGCAAACCTGCCATGTTCGATACCAAATGTAGCGGACATTTCATCGTATACATCCACTGCTTATTGCAATAGAATAATGATCTTGCTAGCGTGCCATTGTTGTTCATTAATAATGATTTTTGGTGGAACCAAATTAATTGAACAATATTAATGGTGGCAAATAATATTGGAAAAAGATAAAAAGTTTATATGCAAATATTTAAAAAACAAGATATGACTTCTGCTTTCCCTTAACTGTGGTATTGTCTGTCGACTCCCCCACCCATCAAACACCGGAAAAGGCAACCATGTCGTCTGCAAACACTTTCTACTATGAAATCTGGTAATGGAAGACCGTGCCTAGTGATATCAATGTGATCAAGCTGTTAGACTAACAATTTTCGATATTGAACATTACCGGTCTCGAACATTACAAAAAACTGGAAATGATGGAATTTCAACATCAAAATATTATTTTATGTCTAGATGATGTATTTGTGTTAGTCACACATTGCGGGAGTTTAATTCAATCTAGCATTTTTTGCCGATACATACGTAATAAGCCTGGTATAATGATCACGAACATTGCATGCATTTTTGCAACAAATCCATGCACGTTTTTGTATGGCAAGTATTGTTAATTTCCTATTGTACAGATAACATCAAACGACCTTATATGTTTATCATAATATAGAATCTCCATTTGGTCATGTTTCTGTGTATAAAAACCTAAACGTTGTTTTGAAATATCAAGAAGAAAAAGGTTGTCTCGTACATTACAATGCTTAATTAAATTTCGGCGACAGCCATAATCGCGGAAAAATATTAAGTTAGACTCCATGCGGTCCTACTAATGGTAGTTATTTCCCTAACCAGAATATGTAAATTTTATGGAAACCACCTAACCCTTTCCTGTCTAATGGAATTGCAAATATGTAAGTGTGCAAACAAAGAGAATTCGAAAAGCGACAGTCTCGAACATTACAAAACCAGGTTTTCCCGTGGCTCATTTTCCCTGAAAAGGTATTTTTCTACAGGAGGTTTATCATGATATCTTTGGAACCTATTGTTCTGTCATATAAACGTATGCATTGGGTAAAAATGACTGCTTGATTTCAGAAAAATATACGGCGACTGCAATATCCCAATTCATTTGAGAATGAGTCATCTTTGTGGTTGTTTGATTTTTGTTTTGTCCAGATGTTGCTATATTGAGTTAGGAGGCCTTCATGGGGACTGAACAAATTATTTGAATGTCTAAATCGCGACGGAAGAAAGGACGATGCTTGCGGCCGCGTAAGTCGCCGAATGAAAAAAAAAGTTTTCACTGACCGTTTCAAGGCGGTTCTTCTGTTGTGGATTATTGTTCTTATGTTTCGTCTGCAAGTGTTTGTTGCCCATGTATTTTCGTTTTGGATAGCCGATTTGACTTGTTCACAGAAGGCCAACCGGAGTCCGTCAGTTGGTTTATATTTCAGTTGTTTCGTGCTGTTTCTATCTAAACCGAGACGGAAGTAAGGGCAAGGATTGTGGCCGCGTCAAATCGATTTAAGACTCCCCCCACCACACACACACATACACAGGGAATTCGTTTCTCTGACCGTTCTAAGACGGTCCTTTTGTCGCGGTTTATTGTGTTTTGGTTTGTCTTTGAGTGTGTGTATCGATTTTTTATTGTTTTGGACAGCCAACTGGCCATTTTTTGGGAAAGTAACTGTTCTTTTGGCTTTCCAGTATTGATGTTTCCATTAAGGTAGACCTACTTATTTTATGTTTCGTTCCCTTTTGTGTCTTTTATTGGAGCTGTGGTTTAATTGTATCGATTCCTGATCATTGCCTTCTTTTCTATTTAATGTTTGCATGAAGAAGCTTTTTGTCGACGGCCACCATATAATGCACAGCATTGACTCGGGGCAGAGCCTGATCTGAGTCTTTCCTAGTTGTATATGCTCAAAGACACCTTTTTTTGCTCGTTGCGGACAATTTTAGTAGACCCTAATGTTCACTACTTTTTTCAGCTGAGCTCATCATGTTAACAAGTCCGTGTAATGAACACCCCTAAACCCTACTTTATATAGGGAAAACTGGGTTGCACGAGGGTCTACATTATTTTTCTTATTTCTGCTCTAACACATAGGTTGTGGGTACTCGTTAGAACCGCCTCAATGAGGCGGTACTAACGTGCACCCACAACCTATGTTTTAAGCAAAAATCAGAAAAATATCACCAATTTTCATCCGAAAATTAACCTTATTGGAGATATGAAAGAATGCCCTGTGTCGCACAGGTGTGTTAACGTAATGTTAACGTATATGTAGAAGATAAATCCGAAGGAAGTTTAAAATAATTTACCAGCATCGTAGCACACTCGTGTCTGTCCTTGGCTGCACAGTAATGGAGGGCCGTGTTGCCTTTCTCTCCTCGTAAGTTTGGGTCTATACTGTCATGCGCAAGTAACGCCTGTCAAAAATAAAAAAACGGAAATTTGCATTTTGTTTTCGCGTTTAACGGCCTAGCCCTATTAAGATCAAGTTGAGCGTTACACGTACGACATCGCGTTTACTTGTGGCGGAATATTGATATTTTCGTTAAAAAACCGTGCATCAAATGCGTTTTTAATTTTATATAGAATCTTGCATTCGTGTTCATGAATAAGTGAATGTATCAAATTCGTTGACATAAACCTCGCATTCTAACCCTTTCCCTCAACTCGTTTAAAAAATTCAATAATACATGAACACTCATGTAAGATCCTATATGATTACCGAGCTTTACAGAGGTAAGCTGACCAATCAGGAAGGGGGTACAAAAAGTTACGGTATATTCCACATATGGCCAATCAAGGAGCTAGTTTCGTCAAGGTCGGCTGTGTCAAAATGAATAGCCGACGAAGAAGCCGACAGGAAGCGAAAGAAAAATACAGAATAAACTTTCATAAAATCAAATACTCGACGCAGGAGTATAGTTCTTTTACAATACATATAAAAAGGGCTGGTGCTAGCTTCGTCAAGATGGGTTACGCCATAATTAATGGCGGACAAAGAAGCAGACAGGAAGAGAAATGAACTTACAGATTTATCTATCAAAATTAAATACTGAAAACTAGGTTTATGAGGTAGGGGTATAGTTCTTAAAATGCATATTAAAAGGCGGGTGCTAACGGCGAAGTGTGGAAAGCGAACTTCCATGGAAAGTATAAAAGTTTTATTTTGAAATTGGCGAAAAAGGTCCACTGCAGTTGCAAGGCTCACCTTATTAAAACATATGGGTATCAATTAGAACCGCAATATTTGTTGATAATCTCATCAAGGCAGATCTAATGAAAACGCATTTTTTTCTTTTCGTTTTTGAAGGAGAAAATTATCACAAGAAGCACTGATTGGTAGTTGTATACTTGGACAGCTGCTGGTGCCAGACATCTTAAGGCTAACATTTCAAGCAGATCATAGGTTCAATGCATTTTAATTGCATCTCAGCCAACTGATCCAATCAACATTACAGTTCATGAAAACGATACAATTATCAACATTTTTAAGCACTGATAACTTCAATGGAAAGTACTCACCGTTTGCAGTGGATTAATTATTCATGTTACTTTTTAATAGGATGTGTGTGTCCAGTAGCTGATCGCTTAAATAGAGGTTCTTACATAAGTGCCCATGTATTGTTGATTTTTTTATCCCTTTTCCTCAACGAGTTTAATAAATTCTATAATACATGAGCACGAGTGCAAGATTTTATTTATCATATGACATTTAAAATGCATTTTATTCACGATCTGTTTACAAAATTGCAGTATTCCGCCATAAGTAAACGCGACGTGGTTAAGGACGTCGTACATGTAACGTTATGGGACGTATCTAACTAATTTGCATATTTAATCTACCAGGGGATTATCGAATTTATTACATAGAGTTTATTTAGTTGTTTTGATTGATTACGGTGAAATAATTCACAAGTGTTCTAAGGCTTCCGAATGAAAAACGAGTGAGCGATAGCGAACGAGTTTTTTACACGAAATCCTTAGAACACGAGTGAATTATTTCTCCGTAAACAATCAAACAACAAAATGAACTATTTATTACATTTCCATACATGTTTTACCTTTGAATTTTCAAATTTAAACCATTCTGATTTGCAACAAAAATAGTTCCAGTCAGGGTATGGGGTTCAGGAGGCGTGGTTTAGTTTGAAAATCACTCGCCATCTTGTTTTCATTTCAATGCAAAAATCATCCTGTCCTTGAAATACAGATGCACAAATGTCATAAAATTGGAACTGTATTTTAAAGAAAATAATACTTTATCATCATGTTGCTGGTCTCTCCTCAAAAACGTCAAATGGACGCGAAAATTGAAGTCTGATTTATAAGATTTTATCAGATTTTCCGCCAAACGTCAACTATTGTTATTGTTGTTACCAACGACGTCAGCAATGTCGCTTAACAATTATGACGTTAAAACGTACGAAACTGAGAAATAAAATAAATCACTGTTGAACGATTATCGCATTTTCTTTCACTGAGACAAAATTGGTAATTCATTGTTAGAAATGTAATAAATGGCGTTATTACATTCTCAGACGCGACGTCATATGACAAACATACTTACTATAGCATATAGTGCATTGTTACTAATGTTTTAGAAGAAGGAATTGGGGTGACTGCACTCAGCGGGCATACATGTATGTAATGTCGTAGGAACGTCGATGCAAAGGCATGCCGTTGCATCGATGTTGGTGTGACGTTTAGAAGTCATGTGCTCGCTGGGTGCTATCTATTTTGCTTAAGTACACTCGAGCCTTGATAGTTTTTAGGGACCATAAAACATTATTTGAGACAGGGAAGGTTAGAGCCAATAAGGGTTTATCGTAGCACCAGGTCATGGGTCTTAAGGGGAATGGGAACACCTGGCAGATTTTTCCGCCATTTTTCAAAGGGATACAACATTCTTGACTTCCTGTTCACTTTTCTATACGTCCCGTCCCGGCGCAAAAGGGGTCTACTCGTAAAGGAAAGAATTTGGCTTTCCGCTATTGATATTTCCATTCGGGTCTGGTTGTTTCGTGTTTCAAGTTTGTGTATCTTTCCCTTTGGTGTCTCTGATGGGAGCTGTGGGTTAATTGGGTTAATTGTATCGATTCCTGATCATTACCTTCACTTCTACAGTAGAACTTCGATGGCTCGAACACCGATGGCTCGTTCACCATGGCTGGGTCGAACTCGTACTTGAGCCCCTAAGAAATTGTGGGGGATGATTAAGGAGATTTTAGTCTTTTATCTGGCAAATGTGTGCTGTGTGTACTCATTAGAATCGCCTCGGTGAGGCGATTCTAATGAGTACACACAGCAAACATTTTCATTATCTAACATCGAAAGATGTTCAAAAGTAACCCGTTATGCCTCTTTGCAGTGACCTTCAGTGGCTCGAACTACCGCTGTCTCGAATACAATTTCATGGTCCCGATGGGGTTCGAGCCATCGAAGTTCGACTGTATTTTGTATCCATCTTTGAATAAAAATTGTCCAAGAAAAAGCTACTTCTAGAGATAAGCAAGGTACCTTTTAACCCTTGTCCTGCTGAATATTTATATATGCCACACCCACTACCGATTATCAACCAATTAGATTACTTGATGCAAATTATTGCAACAAATTCACAATCTGAATGGCAAACAATGTAGATCCTGATCAGATGGCTTCGTCAGAAGCCATATGATCTGGATCTACATTGTTTCAAAGATAAGGCATATCCGGGATTAGCAGGACAAGGGTTAACACACGGCTGTGTTGTCTAAATGCGTCAAACTTCATAAAGAGACAGATAAACACTGTTGATACAAATGAGGTTGGTGGGGGTGCTCATTAAGAGCAATCTCATCTGGATCTCCAGTGTTTGTACAGGTGTCTGTTCTGACCTACAAGGACTAGGCGGTTTGAAAAACTTTTGTTGGACTGTGGAATAAAATTCATACATACCTGCAGAGACTCTATGGCGTTGCGTTCAACAGCCAGATGTAACGGTGCCATCTGCGCCTCATTGAGGATTGTGGTGTCCACCTTGTTTTCCAGGAGATAGCTGATCGTCTTGATCTGATTGGCTGACACAGCAAGGTGTAAAGGGGTGTTCCCATATTTGTCTTGTTTATTTAAATCTATAAATAAATTATACATGACTCAAGGCTTTACACGTAGCAGCATATGCGTATTAATTAATATCAATCATAGTCATAGGTATTAGAGAAGACAGCAATCGAGGAGTTAACGAAGGATAGCTGGTTTGTCCTTGAAAATCCTTATCATGAACACCCTTGAATCCTCGCACCCAGTTTATATAGAAATGGGGTTGACATTATGAAAACACGCCTGAACAAATACATTGTAAATTTTACCGCCGTAAAAATGAAAATTTCAGATGAAAAATTGTGATTTTTTTCTAATGTCTGCTTAAAATATAGATTGCAGGTACTCGTTAGAACCGCTTCGATGAGGCGGTTCTAACGAGTACCCACAATCTATAGTTTAGCGCATAAATAAGAAAGATAAGTTTTACCAATGTAAACCCCAGATTTACTATATAGAAGTGCGGTTCCAGGGGGTGGGGTCAATATTATATAGGTATGTTTCGTACTGATAATGGTATCCTTATTCATGCCAGATTTAGGGTATTCATTAAAACGGTTCTCACGAGTACGAAATGTTGGTCTAACTATGCATTGACCCAACCTATTCCGTAGTCACTGATATCATTACGATAACACGCCCGTGCGTCATAATGCACTTTTTTACATCTCCAAAACGGTCAATTTTCTGAAGAAAATTTTCGATATTATTCTTATTTATACTCAAAACATAGATTGTGGGTGCTCGTTAGAACCGCCTCAATGAGGCGGTTCTAACGAGTACCCACAACCTATGTCTAGGAGCAGTAATAAGGAAAATAATGTATACCCCCCTTAACCCCAGTTTTCCCTATATAAAGTGGGGTGTAAGGGGGTGTTCATTTCACGGACTTGTTAGCGTGATATTATGGTTCCCTAAATTTACATAGAACAATTCTTACACATTTTTTTGACACATGTCAAGTAGTTCTTGAAATGCTTTTAAAAAGGTTCTTACAAATACTCGTAATTGTTAAAGTAGAAGTAAAACAAAGATCAGGATTCGATAAGCCCCCGCCCATAGGGGCTTGAAGAAATATATGGGCTGCATGATGCTTCCACGCAGAGCTGAATCCGGCCCGCACACTAGTACTGGTAAACCGCTTAGAGGATCTAAGCCTGTCCAGGAACCGCGGTGCGAGGCGGACCGTCCATGCTAATAAACACTATTGGTTTCATTGGGCGACAGGGCTTGAGATGTCATTTCATCTCAATGTCGGGTAAAAGTCCCACAAAATTGGAAGCAACGTCTCCAAAATGACCTTTACAGTGTTGACGGGGACGTTAAACCTCAAATCAAACAAACAAATCAGGATTCGATACAATTAACTTACTCCACCCATCAAAGACACCAAAGGGAAAGAAACAAACATGAAGCGACCAGACCATAATGGAAAACTAAACAAAGGAAGGCCATAAGGACAGTTTCTTTCCCACAAAATGGCCATATGACCATCCAAAATAAAAAGACACAAGTGATACACACAGTAAGTAACAAACAACAACAAAAACTGATTTCGAAGAAGTGACTTATATATAGATATATTTGAATAGTTCTAGTTGCAGAAATTTATACAAATGCTACATGTTAAAAATAAAAGTATGCACTATACTTCTTGCTGGACATTGTTCAGTAAGAATATGCACGTGAATACACGAAACACCAATGCCATTTGGAATACAGAATTTTTACAGTTCAAAGAGTGCTTTTCAAGGTATTTTACAGAATTATTTTATCGATAACATATAAAATTTGGTCATAAAATGTTGTCCGGGCTGCTACTGTGAACATAACAAGGTCATGTTATTTTTCACAGTGTGAAAATATCATTTTTATTTGTTCCAGATATGCATTGATTTTACTGCAGAGTATAAAATAAAATTAATTATTATACAATTAATAATACTATTGGTATTAATAATAATAATAATAATAATGATAGTAATGACAATGTATAAACATGGCATTGTTCTTAGTGTTCAAAGGAAGGGTGCTAAGTATAAAGAATACCAGTCTCTTTGATGATTGCGCTTGACGGTTTGTAATTTCGCTAGGGCAGTGCCCACTGTTCAATTATTGTCGACTTCATTACGCAAACACGCCTATACAAATACATTGCCGCCTTTATCGCCGAAAAAATGAACATTTTATGCTGAAAAATCGTGATATTTTTCTTTTTTCTGCTCAAACATAGATTGTGGGCACTCGTTAGAACCGCCTCATTGATTGCTGTCATCGAGGCGGTTCTAACGAGTACCCACAATCTATATTTTAGAGCTAAAATAATTAAAATAAGATATACCCCCGGAAACCCCAGTTTTACTTTATAAAAGTGGGGTTCAAGGAAGTCAAAATTGTATAGGCGTGTTTTCGTGATGTCAACTCTGTCAAATTTACACTATTATATTCAACACAGTTTTCTACAAACATCAAACTGTCAATTTAGATATTCAGTCTATCGGATCAGTTTATCGGATTCAGCAAAAATGAAACAACACAAGACAACCGGTCTTGTTGGATTTCATACTGCAAATTCAGTAATCACGACGACAGTCTGACAATTCTAGGTTATATGTAAATTTTATACGGACGGTTTTAATATTGAGATATCAATGCTTATTCCTCAGTGCAATCATAATCGAGTCACTCGATCTGGTACTTTGTGTCGTATCTTGTTTTGTTACGATCATTGTTTTTAAAACGATTATGCTTTATTTCTGAAGGCGCATTGAGCCTTTTTTCGGACCTTAGGTGTTGAAGTCTCTCTTTTTGCTATCATAAATGATTTTTCAGGAACTTTGGTCTTTAAACAACTGTTCCACGTTAATAACTAAAATTAACCCATATATGACGATGGAACCTGCCACCTAATAGGTTAGGGCGGGTCAATTTTCAATTATAGGGGCGCCAGGCTTCTTTTGGTTGTGGTACATTTAAGTTGTACAAAACATACATTTACTTTTAGCAAACAGCGTATACCCAGATCAGACGCCGCGTTTTGCGGCGACTGATCTGGGTATACACTGTTTAGCATTGTCCCAAAAATGGGACGCTAAGCATATATGGGTCAATAAAGCACACTGGAAACCCCCATATGATGTTAAGAAAAGGGTATGTTACATTCATATGGTTCTAGAGAGCACCCCCAATCTATGGTCGGAGCATAGAACAACAAAACGATTTGAATAAACATTACGACATCAATCCGTTTTTCTGTTTTTTCTTCTTTAAACTCAAAACATAGGTTGTAGGTGCTCGATAGAACCGCTTGTTTTGAACGGTTCTATGAGGCGGTCTTAACGAGCACCTACAAGCTGTCTTGAAGCAGAAATAAGAAAAATAGTGTGTACCACAGTAAACCCCCGTTTTTACGGCGTAGCCGTTATGTTTTTACTTTTGTCCTACATTTTTCGTTATTTCATTGGTCAATAAAACCACATGTCCAAGGAGATGACCATTTCATTGGTCGATGATTTGCATAAATAAATCTACTAAACAAATACGACAGTTTACCGAAGTTTTATAATATCATTAATGTTATATAAATTCTGAAAAGGAATAAGTGTAATTTGAGTTTTAGTCAGGTGCACATAAGATCAAGTTTCCGTCCGTTTGTCTGCTCGTCCGTTTGTTCGTCCGTCTATGCGTTTACGTTCACCATAGCGACAACCCTAAATGTTAACCCTAGAATTTGTGTTCAAAAACAGTAAATGATAAAGTTTTCTTATTTGTTGTGCATATACTTGAGATCATATGCTCTTGAAATGAGGTCATGTTTTTAACCTTGACCTTTCACATTGACCTTAGCTCAAACAGGCGGGACACCGCCCTCTGCAAAGCTATTTTACCTCGCGTGACATCTGAATTGTTTGAATACAGTAAACCAGTTCATAGCTAGACAACTGTTGCTGTCACTATTGTAGCTCATATTTCTAAACAACCTTCCAATTAAATCTACGCCGCATATCATTTTTAAAGATATTTCTTGTTTTCTATATAAAGTTTGGTTTATATGAGTGTTCATTTCACGGACGTTTTCACGTGATGAACTATCTTATATACGTCCATCATCCAAAATGACCTTAGAGTCTTATCTTAGTTGAAATATTCAAAACTGGAAATTGATATCAAATTTACATCATCCGGGGCCCTCCTAAACCCCACTTTAGGGAAGGAAACTGGGATTTCCTAAGGTAAACACATCACGTTAACAAGTTCGTGAAATGAAGACCCCCCTAAACCCCAGTTTATATAGAGAACACTGGGGTTTACGGGGGTATTCACTATTTTTTCTATTTCTGCTCCAAGACATAGGTTGTGGGTACTCGTTAGAACCGCCTCAATGAGGCGGTTCTAACGAGCACACACAACCTAAATTATGAGCATTTATAAGATAAATACCAAGGATTTTCATCAGAAAAGTAGCCATTTTGGAGATGTGAAAAATGCACTATCGTACGGGTGAGTTAGCATAATGCTTTGTTTTTCTTCTTTCTGCTTCAAAAAATAAATTGTGGGTACTCGTCAGATCCACCTCATAGAGGCAGTTATAATGGACACTCAAAACATATGTTTGGAGTATAAATAAGAAATAGAGGATCTTACATGAGTGTTCATGTATTATCGAATTTATTAAACGAGTTGAGGAAAAGGGATAAATGCGAGGCTTTGCCAAGCATTTTATCCCTTTTCCTCAACGAGTTTAATAAATTCAATAATGCATGACCACGAATGCAAGATTCTATATATCATATTGACACGTCGTATCGCTGTCGACCGGACGTTGGCCCGTCATTCATTGCTGGCTTGGACGGGTGTGCTATCGTAATGTAACGCGGAATTGTATGGATCCCCGCACATCGGGGCTCGGAGAAATAAATTTGGCTGCATGGTGCTTCCACGCAGAGCTGACATCGACCGCACATGAGTACTGGCAAACCGCTTAGTGGGTCTTAGCCTGCCCAGGCAAAGTGGTGCGAGTCCATTCATATTTACTCCATTGGTTTCATTGGGCAGCATAGCTTGAGATGTCATTTCATCTTAATGCGGGGTAAAATTCCCACAAAATATGAAGCAACGGCTCCAAAATGGCCTATATAGTATTGATGGGGGCGTTAAATCTCAAATCAAACAAACAAACAAACCATCTCGAAAACAGACCTACATAATTTAGACCTCCTTTAACCAAACTTTAATATAGAAAAACTGGGGTTACAGGGGTATACCTGGTTTGTCTTATTTCCGCTTTAAAAATTTAGATTTTAGGTACTCGTTAGAACCGCCACGATGAGGCGGTTCTAACGAGTACCCACAATCTATATTTTGAGCAGAAATAATCACACTTTTTTACCTTAAACAAAATCGTTTTTCCGGCGGTAAAGTTTATACTGCATTTGTATAGGAGTGTTTTCGTAATGAAAAACAACTGAGTCAAATATTGACAGATGACTTGAAAATGACAATAACAAACATAAGAATTTAATCCTACCTCCGCCGCGGGAAACTATGAACTCTATAATGTTCCCTCTTCCGTTTTCTGCTGCCCTGTGAACGGCGGTCAGTCCCTTGCTGTCTTGAATATTGAGACGAGAATTGTCGGCATGGTAGAGGCGTTCAAACTCTTCCAAATTCCCTTTGGCTGCAACCTGAAACATTACGAAAACACGCCTATACAAATACATTGTAGACTTTATCGCCGAAAAAATGAAACTTTTAAGATGAAAAATTGTGATATTTTTTCTTATGTCTGCTCAAAATATAGATTGTGGGTACCCGTTAAAACCGCCTCGATGAGGTGGTTCTAACGAGTACCCACAGTCTATATTTTAGAGCAGGAATAAGAAAAATAAGGTTTACCCCTGTAAATCCCAGTTTGACTATATAAAAATGGGGTTCAAGGGGGTCAAAATTATATAGGCCGGTTGCCGTGAAATATACCTGTACGAGATGAGTGGGCATACAAGGAAAGGACATCTTTCCCGATTGTTAGATATTTCAATCAGGTTCTTATCCAATACTGACCGACTTTAAAGGGATTTTTGCCATGTTATAAACTTAAGAAAAAGGCTTCTACGAATTGCCCTCTTTGATACACTGAGCGAATTTATCGAGTACATTAATATTAAAGGTGATTAATACAATGACCAGGAATCGATAAATTAACCCACAGCTCCCATCAGAGACACCAAAGGGAAAGAAACACAAACATGAAACAACAAACCCTAATGGAAACATCAATAGCGGAAAGCCGAAAGGACAGTTACTTTCCCACAAAATGGTCAATTGGCTATCCAAAACAAAACAACACAAGCGACACAAACACCCAAAGACAAACCATAACAAAATTTATCATATGACGTCGCGTCTGAGAGTGTAATAACGCCATGTAATAAATTCGATAATCAACTAGTGGATTAAATATGCAAATTAGCTAGATACGTCCCGTAACGTTACATGTACGACGTCCTTAACGACGTCGCCGACGCCGCGTTTACTAATGGCGGAATATTGATATTTTTTTTTCAACAAATCATGAATAAAATGGGTTTTTAATGTCATATGATAAATAGAATCTTGCATTCGTGCTCATGTATTATTGAATTTATTAAACTCGTTGAGGAAAAGTGATAAAATGCTCGGCCAGCCTCGCATTTTATCTCTTTTCCTCAACTCGTTTAATAATACATGAACACTCATGTAAGATCCTCTATATAAACCGCGACAGAAGAACCGCCTTGGAACCATCAGTGAAACGAATTCCACTGGCCCCGACAGCCGCTCCATACCAAAGGCGTAGAAATGGAACTTCTTGCATAAATACCTATGCGCATGGCTGTTTGAAGGCATTGTCAAATGGACCGAAAGCCGTGCTCAAACAGCAAAAACCAGGTTCAAATCATGAAATTCGCGTGCTGTTTGAACATGGATTTTGAGCTTTTGATATCACAAGACGGGCCTTGCTTTGTTTGCGTTACGTTGAGCGACGTAACGTTATCGCCATGAACGTAGCGTTTGAGGGTTCTATGATGACGTCACTACATGACAACGTCATTGTAAACAACATTCTGAACTGGCCGCCATTTTGGTTTGCCTGTCGCATTTGAAGAGTTTATATGGAATTTATATGGCGCTTTTGGGAGTTTTCGTCAAAATTTCCTGTCGGATTCGTAAGTTATGCAAGAACAACGATCATCCATGGTTATTTCAATGCATTAACATTTGCCTGATCCCTCGGAAGATATTTGAACATTCGGCCTACCGGCCTCATGTTCAAACAGCTTCCTCGGGATCCGGCAAATGTTAATGCATGAAAAACCATGGTTGATCCCTATATTCGAGTTCCCTTGGCTGACGCTCGCATAATCAGGGATAGTACTAGTAGTCCTAGGGGGACAAACGAAGGCAGGTTTGTTTGTTTAAATTGAGGTTTAATGTTCCCGTCAACACTATTTAGATCATGTTGGAGACGTTGCTTTCATTTTTATGGGGTTTTTACCCGACACTGAGATGAAATGACACCTCAGACCCTACCGCCCAAACAAACCATGCAACAGGGCTTATTTGCAGGTACGTTCAGACTTCAAATGAAATCCGAAAACGTAGTTTTTAAAGAACACTTTGTCGCAAAAAAGCTATAGAGAGCTTATGCTGTTTCTAATATTCGACGGTAGGCCTGAATCTTCCACCTTATATATAGCAGGAGTCCATTTCAAAGTTTATGGGTGTCAGGTTGTGTTTTTTTTCAACATTTATTTGGAAAATGACTGAACTTTTTGCAGATAGTGTAGGCCCTGATCAGACGCCGTCTGATCTGGACCTGCATTGTTTGTCAGGGGATTTGGGGGTGGGTTAAATAAAGCTTCTTTATAAAGCTTCTTTATTTTCAATACAAGAAAACAAAAAATGAGACGCAAACAGCGAAAATCTATCTTCGGACAAGAAGACCTGTCTTCGTAGCATTACATGATTAACAAATGTATGAAATGATATCCATTACGATAGCACACCCGTGTGACATAGTGTATTTTTTCACATCTCCAAAATGGCCATTTTTCTGATGAAAATCCGTGATATTTTTCTTATAAATACTGCAAACATAGGTTGTGGGTGCTCGTTAGAACCGCCTCATTGAGGCGGTTCTAACGAGTACCCACAACCTATGTCTTGGAGCAAAAATAAGAAAAATAATGTATACCCCCTTAAACCCCAGTTTTCTCTATATAAAGTGGGGTATAAGGGGGGTCTTCATTTCACGGACTTGTTCACGTGATGTATACTACTAAATTAATAGATTATCCAATAAACTGCAAAAAACACCGATCATTTGGTGATTTTTTTATATCGAGTTGTCACAATTTTGATTTATGAACTCTATGATTTGCGTTTATTTGTGATTTTTGGTTTTAGACAATTGCCGAATTTAAAATTCCCCAAACCATTTTCTCAGAAAATCTGCAGCGATTGGTCGTTTTTTGTCAACAAGCGCTTACATCGTAGCGACTTCGATTGGTACTTCGATTGGTCTTAGAGCGCTAATATGCGATGTCGAGTCGTTTCGCCACTGGGTTGTTTCAGACATTTTTAGCTCACCGGAGCCGAAGGCTCCGGGGGAGCTTATAGGATAGGCAGTTGTCCGGCGTCGTCGTCGTCGTTGTCGTCGTCGTCTGACGTCAACACTTTCAAACATCTTCTTCTCTGAAGCCACTGGACCGATTCAGCCCAAATTTTATCTGTAGCATCCTTGGGCTGGGGGATTGAAAGTTTGTGTTTTTTATGAAAATTGGCCCATTAGTTTGGTTGCTATAGCAACTTAGAGCTCCCATAGACTTATAATGGGGAAAATTGAAAAATGATATTTACTGCCAAGCCACTGCAGATATTTTGACAAAACTTTCATAGAAATATTCCTTAGGTAATCTACTATCTGCCATATGATTTTAGGCCTACTGCTCATTTGTATTGGTTGCCATGGAAACCAAAATGAAAAAATAGAAAAAAAAAATACTTAAAAAATCATCTCCTCAGAAACCGTATGCTCTATGAGGCTGAAAGTTTATGGAAATATTCACCATATTTGCCTTTACAGGTTTTGTGTTTTTTATGAAATTCGGCTCTTTAGTTTGGTTGCTATGGCAACTTAGATTTTCCATAGACTTATAATGGGGAAAATTGAAAAATGGCATTAACTACAAAGCCTTTGCAGATATTTTGACAAAACTTTCATAGAAATGTTCCTTTAGTAAACTTCTCTCATCCATATGCTGTTATGTCAACCTGGGGGTCCAGTAGGTTGTGCCGGGGCCATGCCCCGCCCCCAGTACTTCATAAAATGACTTATATCTCAGAAACCTTACAGATCCCCACCCCTAAACCATATATATTCTTGTTCCTATTGATAAGACGCATTCAGTGACACCAACCTGGAGGTCCTCCGGGATGTGCTGAGGCCATGCCCCCCCCCCCTCCACTTCATAAAAGGCCCAATATCTCGGAAACCATTCAGATCCCCACCCCTGAACCCTATATACTCTTGTTCCTTATGATAAGACGCATTTAGTGACATCAAACTGGGGGTCCCCCAGGATGCGCCGGGGCCATGTCCCGCCCCTCCATTTCATAAAAGGCCCAATATCTCGGAAACCTTACAGATTCCCACCCCTAAACCATATATATTCTTGCTCCTTATGATAAGACGCATTCATTGACCCCAAATTGGGGGTCTTCCGGGGTGCGCCGGAGCCATGCCCCACCCCTTCACTTCACAAAAGGCCATATATCTCAGAAACTGTTCAGATCCCCACCCCTAAACCATATATGTTCTTGTTCATTATGATGAGACACATTCAGTGACACCAACCTGGGGGTCCCCAGGGATGTGCTGGGGCCATGCCCCACCCCCTCCATTTCATAATATCACAATATCTCGGAAACCTTACAGATCCCCATCCCTAAACCATATATATTCTTGTACCTTATGATAAGACACTTTCATTGACACCAACCTGGGGGTCTCCCTGGGCCTTGCCCCACCCCTGCACTTCACAAAAGGCCTTATATCTCAGAAACTGTTCAGAGCCCCACCCCTAAACCATATATATTCATCTTCCTTATGATAAGGCACATTCATTGACACCAGCTTGTGAGTCCCCGGGCATGCCCGGGCCTTGCTCCACCGCTTGACTTCATTAAAAGCCACATATCTCAGAAATAGTTCAGATCCCCACCCCTAAACCATATATATTCTTGTTCCTTATGATAAGACTCATTCAGTCACACCAACTTGGGGGTCTCTTTGTGCTGAGGCAATGTGCCCCGCCCTTCCACTTCATAAAAGGCCATATATTTCAGAAACCATTAAATCCCCACCCCATATTCATATATGTTCTTGTTCCTTATTATTAGCACACCTACTGTAGGTGTGTCCGCAGGGGCCAGTACTCTCCTTTCCACTTCATGAAAGGATATCTTGGAAACCGTTCAGATTCCCACCCCTAAACCACATATATACTTGGTCCTTATGATGAGACACATTTAGGGATAACAATCTTGGGCTTTCCTGGGAACGACAGGGCATGCTCCAACCCCTCCACTTATATCTCCAGCCATGCAGATCCCCACTGCTAAACCATATATATTCTTGTTCTTTGTGATAAGACACATTTAGTGATACCAACCAGGGCTCCATTGGGTCCATGCCCCACCCCCTCTACTTCATAAAAGGCCTAATGTTTCATATACTGAGTCCACATGGATGCTCATTTGAATATGGGGGTTCATTTGGCAGATTAAAATGATATCATGTTAAAATACATGGCTGCAATTTGGCAGTGCCCACCTGAGCTCTGGTGAGCATAGTGGCCCATGGGCCTCTTGTTTGAAGTACGCTTCGATTATTGGACCAAATACAGTACTGATGCCTTCACAAAACAGGTACAGGTACAAAACATGAATTCAAAGGTAAGTGCTCGCGTCTGAAAGTGGTAAACTATTTGTTGTTTCTGCTACACAATCACCGAACTGATACCAATGTAAAACGACTGGAATTTTGTTCTTTTCTGAATTACCCTTATCAAGTAGTCGAACTCAACCAGGCAAATCAAGCACGCGGTCAGCAAACATGGCTTCTCAAGAACAGGCTCATGCATCCAGAGTTGAGAAAAAATAACCGAGCAAAGAGAAAAACGACTGCGCTTTTTCCATTCCTTCTTTATTTTCTGCCGAATTCTTCATTACAAGAAAATCGACGAAACGGTCGACACCGATTGGTACTTCGATTGGTCTTAGAGCGCTAATATGCGATGTCGAGTCGTTTCACCACTGGGTTGTTTCAGACATTTTTTGAAGTACGTTTCGATTATTGGACCAAATACACCACTGATACCTTCACAAAACAGGTACAGGTACAAAACATGAATTCAAAGGTAAGTGCTCGCGTCTGAAAGAGGTAATTATTTGTTGTTGCTGCTACACAATCACAGAACTGATAAAACGACTGGAATTTTGTTCCTTCCTGAATGACCCTTATCAAGTAGTCGAACTCAACCAAGCAAATCAAGCACGCGGTCAGAAAACATGGCTTTTTAAAATTTTCGCCAAAAAAAAAAAAAAAAAAATGGAAATTTTCAGAGGAAAAAAGAGATTTTCATTATTTCGGCTTAAAACATTGATTTTGGGTACACGTTAGAACCGCCTCGACGCGGCGGTTCTAACGAATACCCACAATCTATGTTTTAGAACTGATATGAGGAAATAATGAATACCCCGGCAAACACCACTTTTTCCTATTTAAAGTGGGGTTTGCAGGAGTATTCATTACATAGGCGTATTATCTTGATGTCCCGTGCGTAAACTTCAAAATGAATATCCTGATATCACCACCCCTCAACTTTGAACCACTAAAGTATTGTTTGCTATAAACTTGGCATCAAGTATACCCGCGCTTGCGCGTTTTTTTTTTTTCTAGTATCCTGTATATCTCGGTTTATATAGAGAAAACTGGGGGTTAGAGGACTATACGTTGTTTTGCTTATTTCTGCTCCAAGATAAAGGCTGTGGGTTCTCGTTAAAGTCGCCACAACGAGGGAATCACTCACAATTCTAGCTTTGCCACTCACGATATACAGTGCCATTATATCAACTGATATAATGAAGATGTATTAGTTTTTACATCCTTCTACATTCTTCACTGACCATGTATGTTTTTTTTTTTGGTTTTGGTTTTACGGCCCTTTCAAGACTATTTCACTCATATTGAGCCGATCGTTAATCAGAGGTTGGCGAAACCGGAGTACCCGGAGAAAAACCACCTGACCTTCCGTTGCAGAACTTGGCGTCTCACATGTGACCCGAGCGAGGCTCGAACCACAGCGGTGAGAGGCCTAATGATCAAGAGTCAGCGCTCTTAACCACTAGGCCACGGAGGCCCGTTATATGTATGTATGTAAGTATGTATGTATGTATGTATGTATGTATGTATGTATGTATGTATGTATGTATGTATGTATGTATGTATGTATGTATGTATGTACGTACGTACGTACGTACGTACGTACGTATGTATGTATGTATGTATGTATGTATGTATTTTTCTCTCTCTCTTTACGATTTGTATTTGTATTGTTCTACTCTCCAACAGGAGGAAATAAGTATTTACAACAAGAAAAGACAATGGCAGTAAACAGTCATATAAAAGACTCGATTAATTTCAAAATAAGTTTGATGAACACTTTTAAAGAAACGGTATGTTTCACGTGGCGTGCTATGAAATTACTCCCAAGTTTACTAATAATATAATGCCTTCTCAAAAAGATACATATAATATACTCTGCATCACGTGAACAAGTCCGTGAAATGAAGACCCCCCTACACCCCACTTCATATACAGAAAACTGGGGTTTAAGGGGGTATACATTAGTTTACTTATTTCTGCTCCAAAACATAGGTTGTGGGTACTCGTTAGAACCGCCTCAATGAGGCGGTTCTAACGAGCACCCACAACCTATGTTTGCAATATTTGTAAGAAAAATATCACAGATTTCCATCAGAAAATTAGCCATTTTGGAGATGTGAAAAGTGCACAATGTCACACGGATGTGTTATCGTAATGGTGCATACAAGTCTATTCCTTTTATCTGCAATGTCAAAGACCGAAACACAGACTAATTCTGTGAAGTATTCACATAATACATTTTATAATCAAGCTTTATCTAGTTAATTTACGCTCTGGTCCTAGTATATATGGTATCTCAGATGTTATAAGCCTTGCCATAAGGATGTTCTGTGCATTTTATAATTCCGCATTATTTCATGTGATTTCCGATTACAATGCATTACATATGTCTGAAAAGGAGTAGAACTTAGCAAAGAGAAGTCAGACGAAAGAAGAAAAAGAAGAAAACAAAAAGTATTTTAATGCATTTAGGTTTCAAGCATCAAACTTTCTTTTTTTCTTTTCTTTTTCTTTTTTTTTTCAGAATTTACTACCAGGCAGGATATTACCGTTTCATTATGCAAACACAATAATATGAGAATGTTTTAATGACATTTATTAAGACATTTTTCATAGAAAATTTGTGATATTTGTCATCAACCTGCTCCTTGGAACGTGGGTGTTAGTTTCCATACATGAGATTAAATTTCTGAAGCAAACACTAAATACATACAGTAAAATTTCTATATTAAGACCACCATTGGGACTGTTCAAAAGTGGTCTTTAAGACCACTTTTGAACAGTCCCAAAGGTGAACACTGTATGCAGTAAAGACAAAGAAAGAATAGCTGGACCCTTCTAAATAAGCTTCGGAAAGCAGATTTAGTCTTAATTTTAGGTGGTCGTAATAGCGGAGTTTTACTGTACATCAGCGGCCCACGCCTATCGGGGCTTGAAGAAATATATGGGCTGCATGATGCTTCCACGCAGAGCTGAATCCGACCCGCACACGAGTACTGGTAAACCGCTTAGAGGATCTAAACGTGCCCAGGCAAAACGGTGCGCACAAGTCGTACCGTCCATGCTTATAAACCCTACTGGTTTCATTGGGCGACAGGGCTTGAGATGTCATTTCATCTCAATACCGGGTAAAAGTCCCACAAAATTGGAAGCAACGTCTCCAAAATGAGTTTTACAGTGTTGACGGGGACGTTATACCCCAAATCAATCAATTACTGTATATCACACAATAGTCTTGCCTGGGTCGGCAACATTCTTTCTGGGAGATGAATGATCATCAATAGAATAAGTCCGTAAAATAAAAACCCACGCATACCCCCACTTTATGTAGAGAAAACGAAGGTTTTACAGCGGTACATATTATTATTATTATTATATATTATTTGTTTTGTTTTCTTCAAGATATAGGGACTGGTACTCGTTAGCGAGCACCTTCAACGAACCTCCATGCATTTGTCTTGCAAAATGAAAACGCACAACAACAATGCCAAGTGATACAATTTAAAACATCACGAAAACACGCCTATATAATTTTGACCCCCTTGAACCACACTTTTATATAGTTAAACTGGGGTTTGCAGTATTTTTCTTATTTCTGCTCTTAAATATAGATGGTGGGCACTCGTTAGAACCGCCTCGATAAGGCGGTGCGGTTCTAACGAGTACCCACAATCTATATTTTGAGCAGAAATAAGAAAAATATCACAATTTTTCATCTTAAAAGTTCGATTTTTAGGCGGTAAAGTTAACAATGCATTTGTAAAGGCGTATTTTCATAAAGACATAATAAAAGTGAAGGCAATAATCAGGAATCAACACAGCTACCGCACAGCTCCCATCAGTGACACCATCACGAAGACGCGCCATTATAATGTTGACCCCCTTGAACCCCACTTTTATATAGTAAAACTGGGAATTACAGGGGTAAACCTTATTTTTCTTACTTCTGCTCTAAAATAACTATATTTTTAGCAGAAATAAGAAAAAAAACACAATTTTACCGTTTAAACTGTTCGTGTTTTTTTCGCCGGTAAAGTGTACATTGTATTTGTATAGTCGTGTTTTCGTAATGCCACAGGGAAAGAAACACGAAAATGAAGTGACTAACCCCTAATGAAATCATCACTAGCGAATAGCCGAAATGGGAGTTACTTTCCCACCGTGACAAAATGACGAAACGGTATACCTTGCAGCCATTTGTTCACGTGTAGTGTCATATTTGTTGGACGATTCCGCTACTAAATATATACAGTTCTCCATAGCATTTCACAGCAAACAATATTAGTGACCTATGCAGAAGTTGAAGCTATGCAACGTTAGTTGAGTCCCAAAACCTTCTGTAATACAGTTCTATATTCAGAATGGTTATCAAAATATCATATTTACATGCGGTTCTTTCGGTTACCATGACAATCAATGAAAATGAGCACTGGGCATGAAAACCATCTGCCTGCTATGCAACAACTCAAGATTTTGGTCAAAATTTCTGCATTGTCTTGACAATAAATGCCTTCTGCTACTTTTATAAGTCTATGGCAGCTTTGAATGACAACATGTTGTTGCGACAGAACCCAAAATGGATTGATTGCTCAAAACAACTACCTACTTTCGCCAGTAGAAGGAAACTGATAAGATAACATTTGTTTTCAATTCCCCGTGTCTTTTGCAAGTGCTATCGACGATAATGATCATGACGTACACGTGATAAATGGCCAATTACCAGCAAGATCTCTTGCTTTTTGCTCTGTTAACATGGTAAAGTTAAAACTGAAATCCTTACCTCAAGCAAACACAAACTAGTTACTTTTCCTCTGGCTCGAAACATACATTTATCCAATGGACAACCAAAGAGTTTAGTACGTTTTGTATCAGATGAATGAATCTTAACTTTTAACTGGTCCCAAAAATTATTTTTCGGCTTTTCGGAAACGGGTTCTAATGGACTTCTACTCTTCATTGTTGAATTTCGATTTTGCTGTGAAAACATCGTTAAAATTAATCACGTGAACAAAACCGTGAAATAAACACCCCACTAAACCCAACTTTATACAAATAAAAAATGGGGTTTAAAAGGAATATACATTATTTTTCTTATTTCTGCTCTAAGACATAAGTTGTGGGCACTCATTAGAACCGCCATAATGTGGCGGCTCTACGAGCACCCACAACCTACGTTTGCAGTATAAATAAGGAGAATACATGTATCATGGATTTTCATCAGAAAAAAAAGATATATTAGAGATGTGAAAAATGCACTAAGTCGCACTGGTGTGTTATCGAAATGTCCAGATAGGCATCACGTGACGAAGTCCGTGCATTGAACATATTTGCGATCCTGACTTTGTACAGAAATGGGGTTTGCAAGTTTGTTCAGTGAATTCCTTATTTTTGTTCAAAACAAGTGTAAGGCAAACATTAGAACCGTCTCAATGCGGCTGCTCTAATGGGTACCAAAAGTTTTAATTAAGAAAACATATCACAAATTTTAATCCGAAAAAAAAAAAAAAAAAAAAAAACAGAATGAAAAGAACCACCAACATCACGTAAACACGCCTATATAATTTTGACCCCCTTAAACCCCACTTTCATATAGTAAAACTTGGGTTTGCAGGGTTAAACCTTATTTTTCTTATTTCTGCTCTAAAATATAGATTGTGGGTACTCGTTAGAACCGCCTCATCGAGCCGGTTCTAACGAGTACCCACAATCTATATTTTAAAGCAGAAATAAGAAAAAGATCACAAATTTTCATCTTAAAATTTTCATTTTTTCGCCGATAAAGGTTACAATGTATTTGTATAGGCATGTTTTCGTAACGGTCGCAAAGGTGTGCTCCAAGCAGCAGAGTACAGCAGGCCAACACCGAGCAAACATCGATACGACGTTTCTATGTCCGTTTCTACGTCGTACGGATGTCAGCTGAACGTTGGCCCTGCATTCCATGCTTGCTGGGGCTATCCCTATCTACTTCAGGCCTGTATCCAAACTCATTAACGTAGATCTCCCTGATCCTTTTATGCGTTTGAAATGATCTGAATTCTGACTCGAAAGGTCTTATTCCCTTATGATTCAGAAGCAAACCATTCAGTTTCAAAGAGATGTTTTAATCTATTAGACCCAATGCTTAACAACATTGAACAGTAATTCTATGTGTGCATTACATCATTTTCTCTTATGTTTTATCAGCAATTAACAATTCTTCCTCAAGAGATTAATAACTTTAGATGACAACAATTAGAGTATATAATAATGGTCTCATTAATGGGAATTTAATGTACACCCATTAGGAGTTCTAATTGTAAACCATCACGAAAATACTGCTATATAATTCGGACCACTTATTTTTATAGTAAAACTGGGGTTTACAGGGGTAAAACTTATATTATATTTCTTATTTCTGCTCTAAAATATAGATTGTGGGTACTCGTTAGAACCGCCTCGATATATTGTGGATAATCGTTAGAATCGCCTCGATGAGGCGGTTCTAACGAGTTCCCACAATCTATATTTTGAGTAGAAATAAGAAAAATATCACAATTTTTAAGCCTAAAATTTTCCTTTTTACAATGTACTGATAAAGGCGTGTTTTCGTAATGCAAAATCAATTTATTTATCGTTGCTATGCTCTCTCTCTCTATCGTTGCAATGCTTTCCCATCTTTCCCAGTAACCATGGTAACTTTCAAACATATTTTATTGAAGCAGTTCTAATACATGTGCATGTTGAAATTTGACTCAGTATAAATTTTAATATAATGTTATTAATCAAGTAATTTCGTATTGGCTCAGTTACAGGTCCGAGTTCTGCTGTATTGGCATTGGCCTTCGGCCTCGGGCCAATACAGTAGACCTAGGACCTGTAACTGGGTCAATACGGAATTACTTGATTAATTACAATTTTATAAATTGACACCATTAACAGCATAAGTATTGATTTTGACCTTAGTGTTAACACGGATGACCTCCGAACAATACAGCATAGTCAATTTATAATATAATGTTATTAATATAATAGTAATATTCCGTATTGGACCTGTAACTAGACCAATACGAAATTAATTAATTATAAATGACTGATTAATGACAATTTTATAATTGACACCATTTAAAGCATAATTATTTTGACCTTATTGTTAATACGGATGTCCTCCGAACAATACAGGATAGCCAATTTATCATTTTTGCAACACACCTTTTTTCTGATGTACAGGTGTAAATAATGCTGGCATTCGTTTAAATGGGTACAGTCAGCTGAACGATAGCATGCCCGTGTGCTAAAATGGCGTTTTTCATATCTCCAGAACAGGCATTTTGTAGATGAAAACGTATTTTCTTATCCAAAAATAGATTGTGAGTGCTCGTTAGAACCGCCTCAATGAGGCGGTTCTAACGAATACTCGCAATCTTTGTTTTTGAGCAAAAAAGTCAGATTAATGACTACCCTTGTAAAACTGAAGTGAAGGCAATGATCAGGAATCGATACAAGTAACCCAAAGCTCCCAGCACTGACGCCAAAGGGCAAGCAACACAAACATGAAATAACTAGACCCTAATGGAAACATCAATAGCGGAGAGGGCCAAAAGGACTGTTACTTTCCAACAAAATGGCCCTATCCAAAACAAAATAATATAAAAAAATAGAAGTGGATGCAATGATCAGGAATCGATAGAATCAACCAACAGCTCCCATCAGAGACCCCAAATGGAAAGACACACTAACATGAAACAACAGACCCCAATGGAAACACCTACAGCGGAAAGCCAAAAGGACAGCTACTTTCCCACAAAGTGGCCAAAAGGCTATCCAAAATAAAAGAACAAAAGCGACACAAACACCCAAAGACAAACCATAACAAAAATACACCGCGACAGAAGAGCCGCCCTGGAACGGCCAGCGGAAACGAACTCCACCGGGGGGGGGGGGGGGGGGGGGGCTTAAATCAATTTTACGTGGCCACAATCCTCGCCCTTACTTCCGTCGCGATTTTTCCAGTCCGCATGAAGGCCTCCTAACTCTTCAGTGCAACATCCCCGTGAACACAAATATAATTAAACAACCACAGAGAGGAAACAACGGTGAGGACTCGACAGCAAGAAACCACTGAAATGCTGGAGCAAAAGAAAACCAACAGTTAGACCCCCTGTAAACCCCACTGTTCTCTATATAAAGTGGTGTTAAGGGGGGTGTTCATTGCACCGACTTGTTGACCTGATAGCACGAAGAACACATGCTTGAAAACACATTTTCGCTTGTCGCGTAGCAAATGACACGTGTTAAGGGGAATGGGATCACCTAGCAGATTTTTCCGCCATTTTCTAAAGGGAGACAACTTTCGGGACTTCCGTTTTATTTTTCTATAGGCTCAGTCCCACTGAAAAAGGGGTATACTCACCCCTCTTAAAGGAAAGAATTTGCTCCTTAGGAGGAAAGAATTTGCTCCTTAGGAGCAAATTCTTTCCTTTAAGAGTTGAGCCCTATTGACATGGGAGACAAAACTACCTTTGCAGGAGTTACCTCCCATGAATGTGTTCCCATTCCCCTGAAAGGTAACTAGTTGGTAATTTTCATAATATGGGCATGGGTTTTAGTGAGAACCGCCTTATTTAGGCGATTCTAACGAACACCAACAATCTATGTTTTTAATCTTGGATAAGGATCTATTCATAATGTCTGTCCTTGTTGACCAAGTTATTCCATATATGAAGTGGGGATTACAAGGCAATACATTACACTGGCTTGTCCGTTCCTCACATATAAGGCCTATTTGAATTTAAAAACTGAAATTTCGAAACCATACACCCGCGGACACAAAACTGTTCAAACTCCTATGAAATACTTTTCAATAAATCTCTTTGCATCAAGTTAATCAGCAAATGTCATACATCGAAAAATTCGAAAACTGGATCAAGCAATATGCATTAACTGGTATAAGTTTGGCTCAAATTTCCTTTTTAAGTCTGACTGGCATTGGAATTGTATTTTGATAGGAGAGTACGGGAGTCTACAATGAAATATACACCATTTTGAAGGTATTCCGGGCCGGCAGTTGAATGACAGGATGTTCATGTATATGTAACAGGTATACCATCAAAGAATCTATAAAATATAATTTAAAGCCACATATATGATTACGTAAAATCATAATGACACGTGTGGGTAAAATATTCAAATACTAGAGGGTAACGTGGATCTCAAAAACGTAGGTGGCCAAATATTGCACAGACAAAGTATATGAAATGACGAACGAATTGCATTTTCTAGTCCCACCTGTAGGGACTATCCAGGCTAATAAGCCCCTCACTTTGTTAAGACTTAGAGTATGTTGTTTCATGTTTGTGTTTCTTTCCCTTTGATGTCTCTGATGGGAGCTGTGGGCAAATTGTATCGATTCCTGATCATTGTCTTCACTTCTATGTTGCCCTTGATGACAGTCATCAATGTAATCAACATTGTTTACTATGCGTTGCAGAAATTTCTAGCGAATAGAGTGGTCCAACGCGTTACATATTTTCTGTCATTTTGTCAAGTAGACCGTTTGTTATTGAAGTTATTTCGGGCAGAGATGTCATTATAGCCTGTTTCATAAAATCGATGGCTGAGAACGAACATAAGTAGCAGCAGTAGGATATGTACCAATTTCCGTGAGGCATCCTTCTCTTTCATTTTTCGGATGATGAATTCCCGGAAGTCCAAGGTAAGGGTTGTTCTCTTGCATCTGGGCAGTTTATCTATGACGTTTGGATTTAGCGAGCGATTAATAAAAATATAGACATGGATCATAGGTAATCATTAACAAATCTGCTTCTGACTGTTTAATATTCCTGGATAGTATGACGCAGTTAAGGACAAACTGTAATTACGCATGCCGAAAGGTATCCAAGCTGTCCATCTGATTTGCTTAACATTACGAAAACCAGCCTATAAAAATATATTGTAAACTGTACCGCCGAAAAGACGAAAATTGTGATAATTTTCTTATTTCTGCTCAAAATATAGATTGTGGGTTTCTCGTTAGAACCGCCTCATCGAGGCGGTTCTAACAAGTACCCACACTATAGTTTAGAGCAGAAATAATAAAAACAAGGTATACCCTTGAAAACCCCATTTTTGTATAAAAGTGGGGTTCCATGGGGTCAAAATTATAGTGGCGTGTTTTCGTGCAAAACATAATTATGTGGTACATTGGCCAGAACATCCCATCCACTCCCAACACACATACATTAAAATCAGGCTCCATAAATTGGCACTTTAAATACGTTTCACAACTGCATGCGTGCATTCTTCAATCTAAAGAGCCTAAACATTATAGAGTCTAGACCGTTCAGCCATTATCCTGCTGAACACACAAAAACCTACCTAACCTAGATCAGATGGTCTGTGCCATGTGATCATGATCTTCATTTTTGTAATGCAGTTTGTGAATTGAACGTACACGTTCTATTGGGTAATTTGATTAGTTGATAGTTAGTAATGGGTGTGGCTATTATATTTTTTCAGCAGGATAAGTGTTAAACTGTTCCCCTATGTTTCTTGCCTTATAATCCCCAGTTTAGACGTAGTCTTCTTATAATCTCAATTATGATCCATTTTTTCTATGGATATCAATTCATATCATAACAACACACGATTTCCGCTAATTGTTATGATTTGTTGGTTTGATTTAATTTGAGGTTTAACGTTCCCGTCAACACTGTAAAGGTCATTTTGGAGACGGTGCTTCCAATTTTGTGGGACTTTTACCCGACATTGAGATGAAATAACATCTCAAGCCCTGTCGCCCAATGAAACCAATAGTGTTTATTAGCATGGACGGTCCGACACTCGCACCACTTTGCCTGGGCAGGCTTAGATCCTCTAAGCGGTTTACCAGTACTCGTGTGCGGTCGGATTCAACACTTCGTGGAAGCATCATGCAGCCCATCTATTTCTTCAAGCCCCGACGGGCGGGGGCCGTGTTAGAATTTGTTAGAAATAAGGAACAGTATTTAGGTAAAAACTCAATTATGCAGTGTGTTATCACAATATCACAATATGAATTGTTGAAGCCACACTTTACATTGTTGAGCCCGCACTTTGCATTATGAACCTTTCCGTATCTAACTACGTTATTCGAATATGCAGCATGCACAGTCTTATTTGAGCCCTTTGTATTTTAATATGGCATTTGAACGATCTATTTTACATTATTCAGTTTCGATTTTGCTGTGGTTAGACGAGGTACAAGTCATTGAGGTGCCGTTAACACTCGGTAATATCTGTGAATTTGCCGTATTTTTTCCGATGGCAAGCGTCCGTCTGAGAAGATCGGATTCGCTTTTCGAGGGGCCAAATTCAAGCCAGCAGCGATAGCTTTTGTCCAGCTATAATGATTTGGCTATTTACAACAATGTGCGCGTTTGCATCTTAAATAAATTTAACAGCGCGGTTCCTTATTTATATATTTATGAGAGGCAGGACTTATATTTAGAAGTTAATACTTGTTTGACAGGGGTTTCACAAAGGGGAAAATACTCTACATTTGAACATCTACTAAAATAAATTACCAAGAGGGATTAGTTTGTTTTAAATCCGTGGATTTGAAATAAGCGATTTTTGTTAAAATTGATTAATTTATACACAGTTTATAAATCTGATCGTTCTAACGTGTTACTTATAAAGATATTAGGTACTTATTGCAACCCCACAAGTTTAATTCTGTGCTGAGTGAGTGAGTGAGTTTTAGTTTTACGTCCCACCAACAGCTAAGGTCATACGGAGACGGGACCTCGGTTTAAAGACTCATCCGAAAGTCTGGAGAAGCCCGGGATCGATCCTGCGATCCCTGGTTTTCAAGGCGAGTAGCGTAACCACTGCACCACGGAGGCTTCTAATTCTGTGCTGAATACTTCATGTCCATTAAATAATGAAATGGTACTTTCTCATTTTTTCAGGCACCACATCCATAGAAACGGGTCTAGGATCACAATGAAACCCATCCTACTCCATATGTCCGTCTGACTAACTTGACATAGAAGCAAATTCTTTTCTTCATAAGTTAGACTGGGACATGATAGCTGTCATTTCATCCAAAAGAATCACAACGCGAAAATATGAGCTGGTCGTCTCTCCGTCTGTCAGTTTGTCCGTCCGTCACCTCTTCAGCCAGCGAAACCTTGCTGAACTGGTGTCTTAACAAGCCCGAACACTCCGGCCTACTCCATATTCCTTCAAGTTCTACATGTACCGTTTAGGCAAATGGAGTGGCTGAACCCATACCTTTTTTCCATGTTTTATTAGGTAGACCGCGTACAGCGTACCCAGGTTTACCTGGCAGATCTTAACGGATGAGTCTTTAAACCGAGGTCTCGTCTCCGTATGACCTGAGCTGTTGGTGGGACGTAAAACTCAAACACTCACTCACTCACTCTTCCGTGTCACCAATGCGCTTGCAGATCTTTTAGGGTAACTGCCGAATACAGGCGGACGTTTACGGGAAAGAACGAAGATAACCACAGCGCCACCGAACGAGAATAATGGAAAATTGAAGAAGCAGAAGAGGAAAGCATGCGAAAGGCACTCTACCGAATCTTCTGGTGGACTCAGAGAATTTGACATTATTGACAACACCTAAATAGCCCCCCCCCCCCCCCAGTCAATTTCATGTGCGACTACTATACCATAACAGAATATCCAAACTGCAAATGCCAGTGACATGATATTAAATTGCAATCTCAATGTTGCATAATTGAGTTTTTACTTAATCCTGTTCCATATAGAAAACTGAAAGAATTGTCAATGGACTATGCCTCAAACATTAGATTTTGCATAACAAGGGACAGTAACATTATAAGACCTTACGATCTGACAAAATGATGTTTTAGTCTTGTCCAGAAAAATGTATTTCATGAGCAATCTACCATAGGTAAGTAATGGGTAAAGCGCAAGTGTTCGCCATCTGATAACACCACCTTCCTATCAGTAGTGATTGGCAAACGGATGGCCCATAATCATTATCTCCCACCGATTGGTCCGCCGGCAATAACTAGTCACGTGTGTAATGTGTAATAGAATTTGGAAACAGGCAGGGGCCCAGATATTTTGCTTCGAAAATGTTTACCTGGAAAGTAGGACAGTTTTTGATGATTTACCTTTGAAGTTGAATCTATTCTGCATATGAAACCACTGTATGGACAACTTCTCTGAATTGCATAACGTCGCAACAGATAATAAAGTATGGTAGCCCGTTAATGCAATATTCTTGTATGAGGCTAAACATTCCGATATTATCTCAATTATGCGCTAACATATTGAAACAAAAACAGCGTTCTGGGGTTGAAATATGTCCGTTCTATTGATTAATCATATCCCTCTATAATTTTGATGACATATGTTTTAGCCTGATGCAATCAAAATTGTGTACTCTACGTAACAAGAAAAAAATAAAGTTTTCTTTTGTCTCATTTGTACATCAGATGACTAAACAAGATCATTTCCCCACACACGATTGATAACTGTTCTAAGATCATATTATCGCCAAACGCGGTGAGATTTTTTTTCCAATATGGCTGCCATTTAGATAGGGCAATTCATCATATTTTTGTGAACAATTCCGTAAACTTTTAAATGGCCGTGCTAATTGCGTATGTATACAGTGACACGTACGTTCGTCAACGTCAAAAAGAGTTTTTAAATTCCCGTGCAAAATAGAGACTTTAAGAGGCATTGAATTTGACTTGACTGGCTAAAAATGAATTCGCTTGAAAAGAGTCGGATTCAGATTTGTAATAAGAACCAATGGCATAGAAATATTTATGCAGTGTAGGGTTTTACCAAAAGACCAAATTCAATGTAAATTCTGTAAACAATAAAACGTGAGCAAGAGGTATTATAAAAAGCAGAGTCCCGCAGGGATCTATTTTAGGACAATTGCATTTTTTATATTTATAAATGATTCACCACCGCCATTTTTCCCATGAATACGTTTCATTTGTTTATACCCATATTTTGTTTGTTGGTAGTTATTGATATTGTATGATAAATGGAGGGTCTCGTGGAAGATTGGTCTAACTAAACAAGAAACCCCCTCTAAATAAAAATGCGTTAGATTATTGAATTAAGATTAAGGAACTTACGTATTACTCACTCATTCACTCACTCACTCACTCACTAACTCACTCACTTAAATTGTTTTCATTAAAACTTCATGACACCTAGTTTCAGGTATCTATTCATACAAAACAATACTATGGTTATGTCAAATTTCTGTAATCCGGTTTCCACGTTGCTTAGAAGATATTGGATTAGATGTCTTTCTATCAAAATAACGATGCCTTTCGTAATGAAGTTCTAACACAAAACTTTTTTTCTTCAAAATAACTCATTTAATAGTTTCACTTACTCACAGTCATTGTTTTTCGAACCAGGATTGCAAATAGATCTAAAATATGTTGATATCTCTTAAACAGATTCTTGTGTATTGTAAATATGACGAACAGCCTATAGCTAGGATAGAAATATAATTGGATGACAGTTTTGTGTTACAGCACATGGGTATTTGGCGTTAAAATCGTGCAGTTGTTGTACTTCTTATCCTCCAAGGAGGACTTTCAGAAGGGGTTCCAGTATACCAAGTACTGAAGGGGGTTAATTGAAATAAAAGATAAGTATAGGAGATGAAAGGAGTTTGTACAGTGCGAGGAGAGTGTTAGTATAGTTTAAAGTAAAAACAGAGGCCAGTGACTAGGGGGACACATGCACCACCCGGCACACAGCATCACTAAACTGTGCCAGGGTGGGGAGCAAAACTATTTGGCGGGGTAGAGCATTCCAATGAAAAATGGTTCTGGGAAAGAAAGAAAATTTGTAGTACTTTGTCGGGGTAGTGATGAGTCTGTATGCCAATTGGTGGTTTTGTCTAGAGTCCCTCCTGATATGTGGAATGAGGTATTCTGTTGCAGGAATGGCAACAAGGTCATATGTGACCTTGTATAGCATAGTGAGCCGGCTGTCTACGCGTCTCTGATCTAATGGAAGCCACTGAAGTTTGTTTAGCATATCGGTAACACTAGATGTATACCTGTAGTCACGAGAGACCCATCTGGCTGCTCTGCGCTGCACAGATTCTAATTTGTAAATGTCAGTGGCTGTGTGTGGTGACCAAACAGTGGAGGCTTATTCCAACTGTTGTCTAAGGAGTGTCTTGTAAGCTGTTGATTTTAGTGTCTGGTAATGCGCTCTGATGTTCCGTTTTAGAAACCCCAGTGTTTGGTTGCCTTTCTTTGCGATGCTATCTATGTGGGTACCCCAGCTGAGGTCATCCGCGATGGTGACCCCGAGGTACTTGGCAGCAGAAACACTTTCCAGCTATAGACAAGTAAACCTAAACGGTTGGCTGATTTCAAAGTGAACTGAAGTGGGCAGTCGTGTATATTGCAGTACAACAAATTTTATATCTATCCAGGTTGAAGTTTGTAAAATAACTTAAATACTATTGTGGATGAGAATGTTTCCTCTATTTTTTCTGGATGTTTATATCACAATTGACTGTTATGTTTTAGGTTAAAACATTACTATCTTTGAAGTGTACTTCTTTCCTCTCTAATTTGGTGAAACAACCAAGACCAAATAAACCATTTAAACATGTAAGCTGAACAAAAAGTATATATAAAAAAGAATAAAAAAACCAAACAAACAAACATGTTACATGTTACAGCAGAATAGCATACTGAAAAGAAAAATATGAAAAATTATCCCTTAACTTCATTTTTCTATTCATGAAATCTGCAATCACCACCTTGGGCCAGTTGTTCAAAGCATCGTTAGCTTAACGAGCTCGTAAGTGGTCATATTGTTAACTGTTCTTGCAAGTTTAATATTTAAATTTTGGGCATTTTTGCTGAAAAAACGTTAGCAGTTTTTGCGTCCGCAAAAGCTGCTTACATTTTTTCAGCAAAAATTTCAGCATATTTGCCATATTTAATGATTAAAGTTTTAACGATACGTTAACTAACGACGTCGTTAGTTTTGAACAACTGGCCCCTGATGATCACTCGAAGAGGAGTCGAAATAGTTTTTAATGCCAAAAATCGATGAAATGTTTTCTGCTTTTTGTCTTATATTGAATACGTGACTCGTTCAAATGACATTAGAGCCCCGCCAAGCGAATTTGGGTCTTCGAGCATTCCTTCACGACAAATTTTAACTGCGCATGCCCAGCCATTCAGAGGGGCCAGGGATATAGCTTTCTGTCTGAAGGTTCCTCTTGATTCACTGCTTGTATGAGCGAGAAGCGAAGGTTCTGGCGAGACTGCGCGGATGCGAAGGCTCGCCTGAACCTTCGCTGCTCGCATAGGCGATAAGTACCAAAATCGCTTGACGCGGCCCATTAATACAATGCTTTGCAAGGCTAATTTAAAACACCCAAAACGGTAAAAGATATTACCAGACATTGATTCAATGGGTCCGGAGCCTATTGAACATAGTGTTATTCACCCCGGGGCAAATGTTTTGCTTAACTGCTATATGCTCAATGGGTTTGTTGGTGTTGGTATTAAAACTGGTGTTATAATATGTATTACTTATTTCTTTTTTATTTTCAGCCGCGATGTTTAATACTTTCACAACAAACTGTGCTCTTCTCTTGGCAGAACATACAACAGTATATATTAAGCAGAATAAATGACATTTAAAATCATGTTTGCGTAATTTACAACATTTACAACACGTTGAAGTCACTTTAGTAATTGGGGCTTGAAGAACTAAATGAGCTGCATGATGCTTCCACGCAGAGCTGAAACCGACCACACACGAGTACTGGTAAACCGCATAGAGGATCTAAGCCTGTCCAGGTAAAGCGGTGCGAGTCGGTCCGCCCATGCTTATAAACCCTTTGGTTTCATTGGGCGACAGGGCATGCGCTGTCATTTTTCATCTCAATGTCGGGTAAAAGTCCCACAAAATTGGAAGCAACGTCTCCAAAATGACCTTTACAGTGTTGACAGGGACGTTAAATCAAACACACAAACAAATCACTTTTGTAATTCTAATAACAAAACAGCTTTCCATAAAAAAGCATTTTAATGCCAATTCGCAATCCGCAACGGATGTCCATACAGTAGTTTTGAATTACCTATAGTTTAAGCATTTAATATGCAAAAAATCAGCTGTCCTACTTTCCAGGTAAGAGTCGATGGCTTTTTATCGAGATAGGCAAAATGGGGCTACAACCTAAAGGTGTTTATTTACTTGTTTGCACTGATCAAATGGTGGTGGCTTTTATGTCAATTGTTTCGGCGTGTGTATTATAAGAAGACGCTGCTGTAACCCGCTGCTTATTAACTAATTGACGATTTTCCCATTGAACACAATGGAAAAGTCAGCGTGATCAAATTGTAATAATACAAGTTACGTACGTGCTTTGGAGCGCTGTCGTGCTGAAAGAAGGATGAAATACAAACAGAAGAATAAAGAGGGGGTAGTGAGAGGATAAGAGATGATAGGGTTAAAAAACAGTAAGTGGTGTTGGAGGGATGTACAAGGGTTTAAAAAATGAAACATCACTTTCAGGACCTAGAGGCGGGATTGGTGCAGTTTACTAACTACTTCCTTGAACGCATCAAGGTTTGGCAAGCAAACACCTAGCTCAACGTGGGCATTCAACTGAACTATGGCTAGTAGAAAAAAATAGGTACTTATAGAAATTCTTGTGGGTATGGATCTTACGAAAGGTCAGTTAGTGGCAATTTTAGAGGGCCAAGTTTTTAGTTTATGTAGTCTTGGATAGGAGTTGCCACATGGGGTAAAATAAGTATAATCGGGCATCAGATCTTCTTTGTTGGACGGTCAACCATCCTATATTATCCAGCATTGCTGTCAGTCATAGTTACTCGAGGCCCCTCTTGCAGCTCGGCGCTGTACTTTCTCTATCTGGGAAGACTTTTCCTCAGTGTGTGGGTTCCATATGGGAGAGGCATATTCAAATTTGGAGCATACTAATTCCTTGTAATCTGTCTCACACTTTAGGGAGTTTAGTCTGCGTATTCCGTTTGAGGACGCCAAGCGTTTTGTTTGCATTTGAAGTTACTCTATGTGGGAGTACCACGACAGGCCAGAAGAGATGTCAACCCCGAAATACCTAGCGCTTGTCACAGCCTCAAGGACCTGCCCATGTAAATAATACAGAGTATTAATAGGTCTACTAGAGGTTGTCACCCTCACCACCTGGCATTCGTGGGGTAAAACTCCATGGACCACCTGGACTCATCATGGTCCCTTTGGAACACATGGCTATCATTTGGGCCCTCCACTGTTAGGTAAAAGGCTGTGTCATCAGCAAACACACGAACTGTCGAAGAGATGTGGTCTAGCAAACTAAAAGTGGAGGCTATAATCAGGAATCGATACAATTAACCCACAGCTGCCATCAGAGACGCCAAAGGGAAAGAAAAACAAACATGAAACAACAGACCCCAATGGGAACATCAACAGCGGAAAGCCAACAGGACAGTTACTTTCCCACAAAATGGCGAACAGGCTATCCAAAATATAATAATATAAGCGACACAAACACCCAAAGACAAACCATAACAAAAATAAACCGCAACAGAAGAACTGCCTTGGAACGGTCAGCGGAAACGAATTCCACTGGGGGGCTAAGATCGATTTTACGTGGCCACAATCCTCGCCCTTACTTTCGTCGCGATTTATACAAATAATTTGTTCAGTCCGCATGAAGACCTCCTAACTCATCAGTGCAACATCTCCGTGAATACGAAAAATCAATCAACCCCAGAGATGAAACAACGGTGAGGACTCGACAGCAAGAAACCACTGAAATGCTGGAGCCAAAGAAAACCAATAGTTAGACTCCGATTGGCCAAGTCATCAATGTAGATGAGGAACAAAATCCATCACAAAAACGCGCCTATATAATTTTGACCCCCTTGAAACCCACGTTTATATAGTAAAACTCGGTTTTACAGGGGTAAGACTTATTTTTCTTATTTCTGCTCTAAACTATAGATTGTGGGTACTCATTAGAACCGCCTTATCGAGGCGGTTCTAACAAGTATCCACAATCTATAGTTTGAGCAGAAATAAGAAAAATATCACAAAAGTTCATTTTTAAATTTCGTTTTCTCGGCGGTAAAGTTTGCAATGTATTTGTATTGGCGTGTTTTGTAATGCGGACCCAGCACAGAACCCTGAGACACACCCAGTGTGACTGTGACTGAGTCTGGCTCCTCACGATCAAGAACAAATGACTAATACCGGTTACCATGAAGCCCTTATCATCACAAAAACACGCCTATTTAATTTTGAACCCCTTGAACCCCACTTTTATATAGTAAAACTGGGGTTTACAGGGCTCGACCTTATTTTTTTTTTATTTCTGCTATAAAATATATTGTTGGTAATCGTTAGAACCGCCACGATGAGGCGGTTCTAACGAGTACCCGCAATCTATATTTTGAACATAAATAAGAAAAATATCACAACAGTTCATCTTAAAATTTTCGTTTTTTCGGCGGTTAAGTTTACAATGCATTTGTATAGGCGTGTTTTCGTAATGTCAAGCCAGGTGTTGTCCCTCTGATCCCATACCGGTGGAGTTTCTAAAGAGGAGTTTTGCATGATTCACTTTGTCAGAGGGCTTCGAAAAGTCCAACACTACAAGATCAGTTTGTTTACCCGCACTTGTATTCCGAGCAAGCTCCTCGACCAACATGGCGAGCTGGGTTTCATGTGATCGTTTTCTCCGAATCCATGCTGCAGGTCATACAAAAGACCATGTGAATCCATATGCTCAACCACCTTCGATGCCATGATAAGCTCGAGAACCTTAAACAGTATGCATGTGAGGGAAATCGTTCTTAAGTTAGCAGCCGATGATTTGTCCCCCTTTTTAAAGATCGGTGTAACCATTGCGTGGCACCTGCTGGAAGACTGCCTGTCTGAAGGGACTGCTCAAACAATATTTGCGGTATTGGTGCTACCTCTTCTGCAAGCTCCTTCAGCAAAAGTGTTTTAATTTGTCAGGACCAGCTGCTTTCCCTGGTTTGAACCTTTTAGGAGTGTTATGATGTCAGCCATTGAAATATTAAATTCATCCATAGTTGGAGATGGATCCAGCAGGCACAGATTTAGGGTTAAATAATCCTTCATCAACCATATTTTGGATTTTCATACAGAGGACCCGCGTTATAACGGCAGTATCTGTTCTCTGTTATTGTGCCGTTATAATGAATTTGCCGTTCTAAAGAATCCCAGTTAAGAGTATGATAGATTATAAATGGTCTTTTCCACATCATTACTCCAAGAAACAAATGTTATAGACTTTTGTTATAGGCGCTTCTAACAAATATCTATAACATTTGTTTCTTGGGTAATTAAGTTACAAGAGTCTTTCATGCCTATGGATTCGATCTGGGCATTTCCAAACCGAGGGAAGCCCACGCCGCTCGGAACCGAGACTAAGCCTTTAGCTTAGTAGCCAGTCCATTCAAATTGCCGTTATAACGAGTTTTGCCGTTATAACGAATGTCGATATCTGGTCGGACCCATCGGAGTCTAACTGTTGTTTTCTTTGTTTTGCTCCAGCATTTCGGTGGTTTCTTGTTGCCGAGTCCTCACCGCTGTCCCATCTCTGTTTTTGTTTGATTTTTGTGTTCACGGAGATGTTGCACTGATGAGTTAGGATGCCTTCATGATCACAATAGCTCACTTTCTGCTCAGGTGACTAAACGTATTTCAAAAAGCCATCTGCTGAAAAAACACCCAGTATGCAGAGCGTTAAACGGACTTGTTCGCATACTGACATCAATGCTATTCTCGGCATTAAGATAGTGGGGGAACTTGCACTTACCTGAATGAAATATGGTCCTCTGTCTCGAAATAAAGGCGACTTCTTATCGGGTGGATATGCAAAGCGTTTTGCTTGTTTTGCCATTACTTTTCATTTTCTCCAAAAAATAATATGTCTGTTTCACAGAATTCTTTTTGTTTCCAATGATGACATCGGCCTGACAACATTCTGTCAAGTTATGGCAAAAAGGGACAGCAGTACACATGTTGTCAGTTTTTACATTTCTGGATATGTCACTTTTCCTGATTTTGTTTTCTTGCTGATACTCAACAAGTGATCACAACCTATCTCAGGCGAATGCGCAGGCTGATATGAGTCTTCACCATGCGTTACATGAATGTCCCTTGCCCCAGAGCTGCTTTATGCAAACAGGGATGTCTATATTCTGATTGTGTGGGATAACAGGCTGAGGTTTGAATTCGCCTTGAGCGCATGCCCCGAGACAAATTTTCGCCTTTACGCTCGACTGGTGCAGCTAAAGTACTTTGTCAACTAACGATGACACAGTCACTAATTATGTACTTGATTTGACGAGTAATTAAAACTCATTCTCAAGCGAGTGGAATGATTTTCGATAACAAAGCAACACAATTTCGGAAATCAAATTTAAATCAAACGCATCAGCAACTGTCTTTTACACTTAATAATAACTTCGTCTAGAACTTTCGTTTGCGATAAAACATCACGAGAACACGCCTATATAATTCTGACCCCCTTAAACCCCACTTTTATATAGTAAAACTGGGGTTTACAGGGGTAAACCTTATTTTTCTTTTTGTTTGTTCTAAAATATAGATTGTGGGTTCTAACGAATACCCACAATCTATATTTTGAGCCGAAATATAAAAAAATATCACAATTTTTCCTCTTAAAATTTTAGTTATTTCGATGGTAAAGTTTACAGTGTATTTGAATAGGCGTGTTTTCGTAATGATTAACTTATCAAAACAAGCTCATATGGACTTTAAGGATCACCATGGAAATAAGTCTGGCAGCGTCAAACGAAAAGGTGTCTGCGAGCAAGTGCGCCAAGCGATGACACGGAAAACCTGCGTTAAATCGGCGGCCCTTGACTCAATGTTTCTACGTACAGACAGGAAATAATGTATAATGACTGAGCGGGTAAGCAGGACTCCATGTGCGTAAACGCTCGAATTAACAGCTCATTTCGTACCAAAATAATTTTGAAACCAAGACATGTCGTACCATTTTGGTCATTTCGTACCGATATTTATATTCACTTTGGTCATTTGTATGATCTTAGTAATTTCGTACACGGTCTGGTCATTTTGTATATACTTGTCTAAACGTTTCTCCATACAGACCGGAAAGAATGACATTGACAATGTATAGGGGAATAACAGGCCCTCTTGGGACCCCAGACAAAACTGGAATCAACTTCGCAGTCCCAGCATTAATAACTCGCTGTTACTGTGGCAAAGAAAGAATCTATTTACTTGAGTCTTACCCCCCCCCCCTCCCCCACCACTACCACCACCACCACCACCACCACACCAACCACACACACATAATGCCATTATCAAATAATTTGGATTTAAGGTTCTTCTGTCGCGGTTTTTTTCTGCTGATTTGTCTTTGAGTCTATCACTTATATTTTTTGTTTTGGATAGCCAATTGGTCATTTTGCGGGAAAGTAATTGTCATTTTGGCTTTCCATTATTGATGTTTCCATTAGGATCTAGTTATTTAATGTGTGTGTTTCTTTCCATTTGGTGTATCTGATCGGAGCTGTGGGTTTATTGTATCTATTCTATCTATCTATCTTCTGATACTGCGTCGGTCACATTTGACCATTACCGCAGGTGTATATTACATACACTGCCTTCTCATCTATTAAGTAGTTCATGATTATGTGTGTCAAAAGCCTTATCGAAGTAGAAGTAAAACAAAGAACAGGAATTGATACAATTAACTTACTCCACCCACAAAAGACACCAAAGGGAAAGAAATACAAACATTAAGCGACCAGACCATAATGGAAACCTAAACAAAGGAAGGCCATAAGGACAGTTACTTTCCCACAAAATGGCCATATGGCCATCCAAAATTAAAAGACACAAGTGATACACACAGTAAGTAACAAACAACAACATAAATAAATCGCCACAGAAGAGCCGCCTTGGAACGAAGTCCAGCATAAATGTGTCCACCTGCCCCCATTTTTCTACGATTTTACCTATCATTAGTAACCGTATTCAACTGCGTTTCACATCTGTGCCTTTTCCTAAATTGGATGAACCCTGATGTTTGAGCAGACTATATGTTCAAGCAATTTACATGGAATACATGTCAGGGTCACATGTCGATAATTTCGAGCAAAAGACCTATCTCCTTTTTGAAGAGTGGACAGATGTACGCTTGAAGTCATTCTTTGGGTATTTCACCAGTATCAACAGACTGTTGGAACAGATGTGTGGATAAAGGACCTAGCTCTTTTGCTAGTTCCTTCAGGAATCTAGGATGAAACGCTTCCTTCAGGAATCCAAGATGAAACGCACCAAGTCCTAAAGGTTTAGATCGATGTATCCGAAAGTACCAGGAGAAACACATAAACACAACGCTCTTCGGTTTCACAACTGTTTCCATTATTCCTTTCCTAAACAAAACTACTGGCCGACAAAATATCTTTCCAAAACATAACTACACGTTCGGTTTTCCTGTGGTATGCACAAAAATAACGGAAATACATCTCATCTTCATGATGCTTGTAATTTAATTATCGCCAACCAATCGGCTCAGGAGGGAACAAAAAAATACCAGGTATCGGTAGTGTTTTAACAAACAAAAGAAAGAACCGCGTCCAAGTGTGCCGTTATTTGCCTGCTTAGAATCCGTCTATTTCATTAGTGATGTTTTTACCAAAAAAATATAGAATAATTAACCTCGTGCACTCGTTTTTATTTCTCTTAGGGCTGGCGATTTTATCGGGAATTCATTAAGGTAAATATGGGTTTCAAGCGAAAGTACATCTCCTTCAGCATAATGAATAATTTAGTTCTTATCATTACGTAAGTCAAACATGCTCCTCCCTCAGTTTACGGACATCTCATTACCTTGTATAGAAATTGGTCAGGCTTGGCTACTGACGAAGTGGCGCAATAAATGTATCAACCCTCCGCTCTGGTTTCTTAGTGGTGAAACTGAAGAGGGTTGTGTTTGAATGGGTGTTCTGACACTTTCAGGTATGCTGCAATTTCCTATATGTCTATTTTATGTTGTATTGCTTGTAATTTAAATAGAATGTTTCAAACTGATTAGATGACATAAATATAAACAGTATGTTTAATAATACTTTAGTTCAGTAAGTTGTAATCATAAGGAAAACATTGTAGACTCTAGTTGAACATTTTACTCTCATATAACGCTAGTTTTACTATTCTGTTCTCATGTAAATAAACGTAAAATGCATTATAATATGTATGCAATAAACAGTTGTGAAACCGAAGAGCGTTGTTTTTGTAAGTTTGTTCTGACACTTTCAGATACATCGAAAACGAGTTAAATACATCGAAAACGAGTTCACTCCTGATAGTACTTGTCAGAACCGGTTCCAACGAGCACCCGCAATCAGTATTTGGACCAAAAAATGAAAAAATATCAAAGTAGAAGTCAAACAAAGATCAGGAATCGATACAATTAACTCACTCCACCCATCAAAGACACCGAAGGGACAGAAACACAAACATGAAGCGACCAGACCATAATGGAAACCTAAACAAAGGAAGGTCATAAGGACAGTTACTTTCCCACAAAATGGCCAAATGACCATCCAAAATAAAAAGACACAAAGGATACATACAGTTAGTGACAAACAACAATATAAATAAACCGCAACAGAAGAAACGTCTTGGAACGGTCAGTGGAAAGAATTCCACTGGGGGGCTTAAATTGATTATACATGACCATAATCCTCGCCCTTACCTTCATCTGAAAAGTACTTATCTTCTATGTGGCCCTCTTTTCCTGCGTCGGAACCAGTACTAAACTCCGTCCAGAAAATCTGAATCATCGATTTTTTCGTTTCTCGCTTTTAATACTCATTTTATCCAATACATTTCTAGGGGAAAGTTTTAGACCTCGACCTCCGCCGATTTCTCCAGCAAGTCGTATGCCTCTGCGACAGCTAGGAAAGGCTGTGATTATTTGGAGAAAATTGCAAAATCTACATTTTCTTTCACAGACTAAGACATTCTGACAGGTTTGACACACCCTTTTAAACCATATATAGAAGTGGTTACTGCTCTTGTACATTACAAGGGCGTCTATGTTTTATTTGCACGATCACTCCATGGAAAATCATTAGCTGTGACACCACATCTGATATCGGTATAATTCTTTTTTGACGACTGTTGACCGCACATCGCGCTGACTCCCAGTTCCTAGAGAACCTCTATCTAGCCATTCGAATATAAGGTATGTCGCAATTGCATATCTATTTATAAAGTGCGTCACATGGATTTGGATATTTATTATTTTACCTGACAATCATCGGCAAATGGACTTAGTCTGTGCTCTCATTTCTTTGTTTTGCAATTTTCTCCAAATAATCACAGCCTTTCCTGACTGTCGTAGAGGCACACGACTTGCTGGAGAAATCGGCGGAGGATGAGGTCTCAAACTTTCCCATAGTGATGTATGGGCTAAAATGAGTATTAAAAGGAAGAAACGAAAAAATCGATGATTCAGATTTTCTGAACGGAGTTTAAGCAATGTGGATAAAGTTTCTTGCTCAAGGCAACAACAAGTGGCGCTTGCGGGAATCGAACCGGGTACCTCTCGATCTCAAAGCCGATGCTTTGCGCTCCACAAATATAAACAAATAAGCGATAAGTTATTAAATCGATAAGTATTTCAAAATATAAACAATAAGCGAAAAGTAATTAAACCGTGAACTCGAAAGACTACTGAATTATATGAAATACTTTTCTCTGACAAAACACACACACACACACACACACACACACACACACACACACACACAGAGAGAGAGAGAGAGAGAGAGAGAGAGAGAGAGAGAGAGAGAGAGAGAGAGAGAGAGAGAGAGAGAGAGAGTAAACAAAACTGCAATCTAATTCCTCTTATACAGTTGTACACCGAACAACGTCGCTGCATTTGGTTTTCGTAGCTCACAGCGCCTGCCGCTTTGTGCACAACGCTCAGTCTATGGTTGTGCCCATCGGAGTTTAAATGTTTGATTTTCTTTCGCTCAAGCATCTCAGTGGTTTGTTGCTGTCGAGTCCTACCAATCGTTTTATCTCTGTGGTTGTCTGTGTTCTCGCAGATGTTGCATTGTTAATTTAGGAAGCCTTGATTTAGTGTATCGCTTAAATTATTTTCTTTTGGATAGTCAATTGAACACTTTGTGGGAAAGTATATGTCTTTTTGACTTTCCACTAGTGATGTTTCCATTAGGGCCTAGTTGTTTCATGTATGTGCTTCCCCTTTGGTGTCTCTGATGGGACATGCGGGTTGATTGTATTGATTCTTGATCATTGCTTTCACGTCTTTTTTCATGCGGACTGAAAACATTATTTGTCTAAATCGCGACGGAATCAAGGATGAGGATTGCGGCCACGTAAAGTCGATTTAAGCTCCCCCCACCCCCAGTATAAGTCTTTTCACTGACCGCTCCAAGACGGTTCTTCTGTCGCGGTTTATTTTTTATGGTGGTTTGTCTTTGAGGGCGTGTACCGCTTATATCTTGTTTTTGTTTTGGACAGCCCACTGGCCATTTTGTGGGTTGGCTTTTCGCTGTTGATGTTTCCATTAGGGTCTAGTTGTTTAGTGTTTATGTTTTTTTCCCTTTGGTGTCTCTGATGGGTCGCGTGGGTTAATTTTATCGATGTCTGATCATCGCCATCACATCTATTTTGATGGTGGCATTACAAGTGCGGAATTTTCCCTACTTGCGTAAGTAACGCGAGGGGCGATTGGATAGCTTCAAATATTTGCAACAGTATATTCTGCGATATACTGTAAGAAACCCATCAGGTAATGTCGCTGCATTTGGGTTTCGCAGACCATAGCACCAGTCGCTTTGTGTAAAATAGTATAATTTAAAAAAAACAACAACAACAAACAAACAAACAAACAAAAAACAAGCAAACAAAACAAACGAATCAGTACATCATGCGTCGCCGTAAAACGAAAGTTTCGATGGTAAAACCTCCGAGTTACCTTCCCAAATTAAACGGGCCTCTGTGGCCTAATGGGTAAAAGCGCTGACCTCTCAATTATAAGGTATTTCGCCGCTGTGGTTCGCGCCTCGTCCGGGTCACATGCTAGACGCAAAGGTCTGGTGGTTCTCTTCTCCGGGTAATCTAGTTTTCGGCCACCCCTGATTAACAGTCGACTCGATATAAATGGAATAATATTGGAAGGACCGTAAACCCACCCCCCCCCCCAAAAAGACAACTTTGAATACAGTTTTTCCTTAGTAATGGCAACCGTCATAAAGAAAAGTAACAAATACATACATAACATACATGTAAAGGAAAGATCAAGATCTCTATGCAAACTGTTTACGATAACGCACCCGTGTGAGGTAGTGCAATCTTTCAATCGTCGAATTGTCTACTTTTCTTACAGAAAGTCGTGATATTTTCTTATTTATACTGCAATCATATATGTACATGTAGGTTCTAACGAGTGGCAACAAATAAATGGAGCAGAAAAAAATATATACCGATGTAAACCCATTTTTTCACTATTTTAAGTGCGATTTCCAGGGTGTTTATTATAAAATAGAAGTGTAGGCAATGATCAGGAATCGATACAATCAACCCTCAGCTCCCATCAGAGACATCGGAGGGAAAGAAACACAAACATGAAACAACCGACCTAATGGAAACCAAAATGACAATTTCTTTCTCACAAAATGGCCAATAGGCTATCCAAAATAAAATAATATAAGCGACACAAACACCCAAAGACAAACCATAACAAAAATAAACCGCGACAGAAGAACCGCCTTTGAACGGTCAGCGGAAACGAATTCCACGTGGGAGGGTGTTGGGGGTGGGGTGGTTGTAACGTGAGGTAAAACAGCTATTTCCTCGGAAGAATATTTCCCTAAAGCTGGACCTACTACGAGTGGCGTTTTGAAAGTATTAAAAATGGGTGCGGTTTGTAAAAATAAAGCTCACTCGGTCGTAACTAATTAGTAGAGTCCCTAAAGTTTTCACCCTTGACCTGTACGCACTTTTCTAGTATTTTTATCCGCTCATAAAATTCACTTTTTATTTTAAGGCCTTTTGGTGTATATTGTTTATATACTGGAATTAGGCAAAAACCACGGCATCACGGCTATCAAAACGACGTTCTCGCAGACACGTTTAAATATATAAGTTGGGCCGGAAATCACATGAAGAAAAGCCTGGACTGTATGGAGGATGGGGTAAATTAAAAGTGAAGGCAATAATAAGGAATCGATACAATTAACTCACAGCTCCCAGCAGTGACACCAAAGGGAAAGAAATGCAACCATGAAGTAACTAGACCTAATGGAAGCATTAATAGCGGAGAGCGAAAAGGACAGTGACTTTCCCACAAAATGGACAACTGGCTATCCAAAACAACATAATATAAGCGAAACACACACTCAAAGAAAAACAAAAATTAACCGCGACAGAAGAACCGCATTGGAACGATCAGCGAAACAAATGTTTTAATATTCAACTCCTCCAAATATTCGATCACCATGGCTGATCTGTGTGCAGTGTTGTTTTCATGAAGAATATGAAAAGTAGAAGTAAAACAAAGATCAGAAATCGATACAATTAACTTACTCCACCCATCAAAGACACCAAAGGGAAAGAAACACAAACATTAAGCGACCAGACCATAATGGAAACCTAAACAAAGGAAGGCCATAAGGACAGTTACTTTCCCACAAAATGGCCATATGGCCATCCAAAATAAAAGACCACGCACCACTGCACGTGGGCGCTTTGCAACAGAGAGATCCATCACAGCAGAAAGTTGTTTTTATTTTCGTTATAAAATAATCATGTGACGTTCTTATTCTCAGCTACTGGTGCTTGGGCCACAATTCCGACGTTGTCAAAAAAATAAGGCGTACATGACACGTCTCGAATAAGTAAGCTATGATAGTTTGATCCTTTGAAAAGCAAAGAATAGACCAAATAAACGAAAATAGCAAACTCGATTTTATTGAGTATGTTCATGACCAGTACTAAAATGTTCAACACCGGCCACGCCCTTTGGCACCGACTTAAGCAGAACTCTATTTTCACAATGATTCAAAATGAACTAAATGATCCGAAAATATAATCTGCACTATGGTGGTGTACGGGGAGACTTTTACGGCCTTATTTCTCCGCGCGTTTTGAGGTCTTACGCTAATTTCACCTACCCAAATTTTATTGTTCCTTGCAATTGGGTTAAAATACATCTACGTTTCTTCTCCAGTTACTATTTCTCTGAGTCTCCTAGGATCCGCATCCTTATATTTTGCTAGAAGCGCTGAGGCTTTTTCTACCCCTTATCCCCTTTTGTTCAGGTGTCAAAAGACGGGGGATCCACCTAGCACAAACCTTCTTACGCTTAAGCACTTCTTTCAATATATCATGCACGGCCGAAGAATTCATACCACATATATCCGATATCTCTTCGACATTGTACCGCGAATCTGCTTCAATTGCCGTTTTCACAATCTCGGTTTCTTGTTCTGACACTGCTGTTAGCAGTTGACCTGGCCGCAGCTCATCTTTGACAACCTCTGAAACGTCGGCCCCAACTGTAAACTGTTGGATACGAAAGCCCATTTTCACCATTGATTTTATCCAGATCGGCGTTGGTCTCCAATAGCGATACGTCTAGCAATGAGCGCACTTTGCAGTATACCCTCTGTTCTTCTAATTTAACATTTCTATATTCGGTCATATTTTCGGCCAGTGTCAGCTACATGGTTATCTACAATCTACAATGACCTGTCCTCTAGCGCACTGCATGCATAAAACTCGTGCAGAAGTGATTAAAGATTGGATTTTTCATGCATGAAGCCTTCGAAACTATTACGCAACATGACTACATGCAAGGACAGTCCAGAGGTTGGCTTACAGATCACTAGATTTAGAAGCAAGGAGTCGCCGGAATAACTTTGTGTGTATGTGGTTGGTTGACTATCAAACTAAGACATATAAGGAACTTATTGTTGCTTTTATTAAAGATGTATTGTATGTATTGTGGATAGTTGGTTCTGTTGACCAAATAGGACAGGTTAGGGTCCCTAGCACGGACAAGGGCTAGATATCAAGTCACTAGTAGGCCTCTTATTGTTGCTTTTAAGGATTTTATATTGGCCGAAGTAATTTTAAAGGCAGCGAAAAGTCTAAAAACTCAAAATTTAATTTCCGGATTGAAACTTTCCAAAGGAGATATCTGAAGCAAGAAAGCGTATGTTGACTAGTGTTTGAAACACCCAGCTACATGATTATTTGCGTGTGTTGTGTCGAAAAATGTAAATAGACTACAGTCAAACGATTTGTTCGAAGTTTTTGCTAGAAATGATTTAGTTTTGTTTGTCTAAAAGCTGGCTTAGCGAAGACACATCGTTGTCGGCGGAGGTAAATACTTTTCATGTTTTCAATTGAATAAAAATTTGAACAAAAAGTAAAACAAAAAGAAACGCCGGCGGCTCTGTAATTTATATTTTGAATAAACTAGTAAATGAGAACACATTATTTATGACAGACAGTAACAATTTAATGTGGTTAAGATTGGAAGGCATGTTTTTTGTTAATAAGCAGGACGTTATTTAACAATGTTTCTAAAGGGTCAAACAGACAAGGGCTAATAGATAATATGAATATATTTGACAGAAAATCTGATCATTTGATTCATATAAAGAACCAGTGCTTCAGCTGAAGTGCACGACCCGCCGGATACTTTTAGCTTATGAGTGTAACCATATATGGGTATGGCGGCCATTTTGGTCATGTGACCTGGACCTAAAACGGTTCCCCCAATAAATGCGCCTTATCGTAAGGAGCAAACATATATCTTATACTTTAGTACTGTATTCTAAATCGTTTGCATGATAAAATGCATTCTCACTTTTCCAATACAAAAGCATATGTGTCAAAGTTTGACCTAGGCACAAAGAAGGTCAAGGTCAACCCAGGGTCACCATTTTAGCAATTTATGGTGGGCCTACGTCCCAGATGCTATTTATCAATTTTCGTGGAAATCTGCCCAGTGGTTCTGGAGAAGACTATTCTTGAAGGGTTTTTACCATATATGGCTTGGAGGCCATTTTGGTCATGTGACCTGGACCCCATGAGCAAATTTTGTTTCCCCCATCCCATAGAGGCTCCACATGAAATTTGACTTCAATCGGCCCAACGGTTTCTGAGGAGAAGCAGTTCGAAAATTTTCACATTTTTCGCGTCGGCGAGGCTATACTAAATGGAATGTAATATTTCGCAAGTTCATTGGTTAGATCTCATTGATATCTATCAGTATGCCAAAAATTGTTTAAATATTCCAACAAAAGCATATGTGTCAAAGTTTGACCTACGCACAAAGAAGGTCAAGGTCAACCCAGGGTCACCATTTTAGCAATTTATGGTGGGTCACGTCCCAGATGCTATTTATCAAGTTTCGTGGAAATCTGCCCAGTGGTTCTGGAGAAGACTATTTTTGGAGGGTTTTTACCATATATGGCTTGGCGGCCATTTTGGTCATGTGACCTGGACCCCATTAACAAATTTTGGTTTCCCCCATCCCATAGAGGCTCCATATGAAATTTGACTTCAATTGGCCCAACGGTTTCCGAGGAGAAGCAGTTCGAAAATTTTCACATTTTTCGCCTCGGCGAGGCTACACTAAATGGAATGTAATATTTCGCAAGTTCATTGGTTAGATCTCATTGATATCTATCAGTATGCCAATTTATCAATTTTCGTGGAAATCTGCCCAGTGGTTCTGGAGAAGACTATTCTTGAAGGGTTTTTACCATATATGGCTTGGCGGCCATTTTGGTCATGTGACCTGGACCCCATGAGCATATTTTGGTTTCCCCCATCCCATAGAGGCTCCATATGAAATTTGACTTCAATCGGCCCAACGGTTTCCGAGGAGAAGCAGTTCGAAAATTTTCACATTTTTCGCCTCGGCGAGGCTATACTAAATAGAATGTAATATTTCGCAAGTTCATTATTTAGATCTCATTGATATCTATCAGTATGCCAAAAATTGTTTAAATATTCCAAGCGGTTAAGTCACTATCACCAATTTTCACAAACGGGTTACGGACGGACAGACAGACAGACCATATATGGCTTGGCGGCCATTTTGGTCATGTGATCTGGACCCCATGAGCAAATTTTGGTTTCCCCCATCCCATAGAGGCTCCATATGAAATTTGATTTCAATCAGCCCAACGGTGTCCGAGGAGAAGCAGTTCGAAAATTTTCACATTTTTCGCCTCGGCAGGCTATACTAAATGGAATGTAATATTTCGCAAGTTTATTGGTTAGATGTCATTGATATCTATCAGTATGCCAAAAATTGCTTAAATATTCCAAGCGGTTAAGTCACTATCACCAATTTTCACAAACTGGTTACGGACGGACGGACAGACAGACAGACAGACCATATATGGCTTGGCGGCCATTTTGGTCATGTGACCTGGACCCCATGAGCAAAGTTTGGTTTCCCCCATCCCATAGAGGCTCCATATGAAATTTGACTTCAATCAGCCCAACGGTTTCCGAGGAGAAGCAGTTCGAAAATTTTCACATTTTTCGCCTCGGCGAGGCTATACTAAATAGAATGTAATATTTCGCAAGTTCATTATTTAGATCTCATTGATATCTATCAGTATGCCAAAAATTGTTTAAATATTCCAAGCGGTTAAGTCACTATCACCAATTTTCACAAACGGGTTTCGGACGGACAGACAGACATACCATTTATGGCTTGGCGGCCATTTTGGTCATGTGACCTGGGCCCCATGAGCAAATTTTGGTTTCCCTCATCCCATAGAGGCTCCATATGAAATTTGACTTCAATCGGCCCAACGCTTTCCGAGGAGAAGCAGTTCGAAAATGTTCACATTTTTCGCCTCGGCGAGGCTACACTAAATGGAATGTAATATTTCGCAAGTTCATTGGTTAGATCTCATTTATATCTATCAGTCTGCCAAACATTGTTTAAATATTCCAAGCGGTTAAGTCACTATCACCAATTTTCACAAACGGGTTACGGACGGACTGACTGACCGAATGACAGAATGACACGGTGATTTTAGGGCACTCTTAGAAATCAACCGACTTCAGTCGGTCGCTTTTTCTGCGGGTCGTGCAATGTCACTAAGAGCACGTGGGAATTTCTTGTATGTGGTGAATTGAATGCAAAGTAGAAGTAAAACAAAGATCAGGAATTGATACAATTAACTTACTCCATCCATAAAAGACACCAAAGGGAAAGAAATACAAACATTAAGCGACCAGACCATAATGGAAACCTAAACAAAGGAAGGCCATATGGACAGTTACTTTCCCACAAAATGGCCATATGGCCATCCAAAATTAAAAGACACAAGTGATACACACAGTAAGTAACAAACAACAACATAAATAAATCGCCACAGAAGAGCCGCCTTGGAACGGTCAGTGGAAGATTTCCACTGGGGGGCTTAAATCGATTTTACGTGGCCACAATCCTCGCCCTTACTTCCGTCGCGATTTAGACAAAAATTTGTTCAGTCCGCATGAAGGCCTCCTAACTCATCAGTGCAACATCTCCGTGAACACAGAAATCAAAGAACCACAGAGGTGAGACAACGTTGAGGACTCGACAGCAAGAAACCACTGAAATGCTGGAGCAAAAGAAAACCAACAGTTAGACTCCGATGAGCCCGACCAGAAGTTCAAACTTTCCAAAGTATGTTGAAGATGATACTTCTGAACACATACATGTTCTTCCTGAAGCCGGGATGGAGATTACAATAAGTGAGGGTCATAGTTACTTGATTTTGTAACGAAACAGGATTGATAATTGATCGTGGAAGGGTTGGTAGGCATAAAGGCGTCAGGAGGTGCACGATTGTTGGCAGTTCAGGCAAAATTCTAGTGGATTATTTGTTGTTCAGACAGCTTTATTCTTTTATTGATAGAGTGACCACTGCAAGATGTGTAACAATATTTTAAACACTGTGGCTAGTAAAACATAGAAAATTCTTTGAAATTTACAGCATGAGGCTAAAGCATATCACAGTTAGGGCCATAGTCTGAAGCTGTTAAAATACCTTTAAACAATCTAAAGGATTTGATTAAAAACACACGAATATCTGATGATTTAAATTGAGCCAGCGCATGACAAAACCTACAATGAGACATTGCAGTCTGATCAGAGTCTTCGTTGTGCGCTGTATGGATAGCTCAGAGTCCAATGCTCCTTCATGCAGGTTTTGTCGTGCGCTGGCTAAATTGAAATGTAAATTATTTCAAGGAAGCAATCCATTAAATATAATACACATAAACCGAGTACAGAAAAAGATATGAGAATGCGACTTTTGTGCTACTCCTGCTCTCTTCCCTTCCACCTCGACGTGAAGGATTGTGGCCGCGTAAAATCGATTTAAGCCCCCCCCCCCCTGTTGTGGTTTGTCTTTTGGTGTTTGTGTCGCTTATATTATTTTGTTTTGGATAGCCAATTGGCCACTTTGTGGGAAAGTAACTGTCCTTTTGGCTTTCCGCTATTGATGTTTCCATTAGGGTCTGTTGTTTCGTATTTGTGTTTCTTTCCCTTTGGTGTCTCTGATGGGAGCTGTTGGTTAATTGTATCGATTCCTGATCATTGCCCCCACTTCTATTCTGCAATCGAATGGTAAACCCGCTATCCACCTACGATTTTTATGACTACATGATCGATTTCTTTAGTCACGGGCATCCCTGACACTATCTAGTAATCCCTTAAAACATACTGAATCGTTGGGAAACGGATCGAAATGTAGCAGGCAACTAGTAAATTGGTAGTGAAGGTAATGATCAAGATTCGATACAATTAACCCACAGCTCCCATCAAAGACACCAAAGGGAAGGAAGCACAAACATGAAACAACTAGACCCTAATGGAAACATCGAAAGCAGAAAGCCAAAATGGCAGTTACCTTCCCACAAAATGGCAAATTGGCTATCCAAAACAAAATAATATAAGCGATACACATACCCAAAGACAAAACATAACAAACATCAACCACGACAGAAGAACAGCCTTTGAACGGTCAGTGAAACGAATTCCACTTGAAGGCTTTAATCGATTTTACGTGGCCACAATCATTGCCATTATTTCCGTCGCGATTTAGACAATTAATTTGTTCAGTTCGCATGAAGGCCTCCTAACTCATCAGTGCAACATGTCCGTGAACACAAAAATCAAACAACCACAGAGATGAAACAACGGTGAGGACTCGACAGTAAGAAATCACTGAACTGCTGGGGAAAAAGAAGATCAACAGTTAGACTCCGATGGGCCCGACCAGAGACAGGGCATCAGGCACTGTTCATCCCTAGTAAACGCGTGACACTAAGCAGTTTAATAAACGGGTAATACAAAGTAAATCGTAATTAAATGTAGTAAAACGTGATGAACACGTCTAAGACACGGAGTAAAACATAATCTATACAAAACAGTGCAAACTTCTGGCCAAACGTGTGGATATGAAACGTGTGGAGTAAGTTAATTGTATCGATTCCTGATCTTTGTTTTACTTCTACTGAGTAAAACCTGGCTATCAATACGTGACACATCTCGCAAACATGCCTTTATAGTTTTGACCCCCTTGAACCCCACTTTTATATTGTAAAACTGGGGTTACAGGGGTAAACCTTATTTTTCGTATTTCTATATTTTGAGCAGAAATAAGAATAATATGATAATTTTTCATCTGAAAATTTCAATTTTTCGCCGGTAAAATTTACAATGTCTTTGAATAGTGTGACTGGTCATTAGTGTGACACGGACAAAAAGAGTTACGATATACTGTCCCCGATGCCTGAGAGGATTTCATTATATGCAGCGTATACAACTCTCATAATGATCCTATATTTACAAAATGCCAGACACTGAATAAATTAATCTTTACATTGAAGGATTCTAGAAGGCCCGTTCCGTTTTGTATCTCATAGCATTTCGTTTCGGCGAGGGAAATTTATCGGGTAGCAGACAATCTGCTTAAGTTTTTGTTTGTTTGATTTGAGGTTTAACGTTCCCGTCAACACTGTATAGGTCATTTTGGAGACGCTGCTACCAATTTTGTGGGACTTTTACCCAACATTGAGATGAAATGACATCTCAAGCCCTGTCGACAATTAAACCAATAGGGTTTATAATCATGGACGGTCCGACTTGCACTGCTTCACCTGGGCAGGCCTAGGTCCTCTAAGCTGTTTACCAGTTCACGTGTGCGGTTGGATTATAGCTCTGCGTGGAAGCATCATGCAGCCTATCTTTAAGTTAATTTAATAGATCAATAGCAAAGCAGCAGTCCCTTAGGATCATTTTCTTGTTTCCCTTGTACGCGAAACCGAGCTGACAAAGAAATCCTTGTGGGCTTTTTTATGGCACTAAATACGTAAATCATCAGTCATTAAATGAATAGGCATGGTATTTTACAAGCATGATATTAATTTAACTATAGCTAGTATTACTTGTTCGTGTACATATTTAGAAGCCTCCCTGGTGTATATGTTAGGCTACTCGCCTTGTAAACCAGGGATCACACGATCGATCCCGAGCTTCTCCAGACTTTCGGATGAGTCTTTAAACCGAGGTCCCGTCTCCGTATGACCTTAGCTGTGGGTGGGGCGTAAAACTCAAACACACTCATTTGTGTACCTATTTGTATGTTATGTTTGGTTTAGAAAATCAACTATCAGTGTATCTATCCATATACCTATCTCTCTAAAAGATTTTAACATACTTTAACTTACCTTACGGAAGGGGATGCATCTCTGACAAAACATCATTAGCGTCACTGTAGTGGTTGTATATGACACACAAATATTTATTGTATTTGAAAATGTTATATACTAAATGTGTAATCTGCTGACTACCAATACGACACGTAATAGGCGGAGCTTCGTATTCATGAGCAGTCGCTCCTCAGCACGAGCGCGTTTATTTGGGCCCCGTCAAGCGATTTTGGTACTTATCGCCTATGCGAGCAGCGAAGGTTCAGGCGAGCCTGCGCATCCGCGCAGTCTCGCCAGAACCTTCGCTGCTCGCCCATACAAGCAGTGAATCAAGAGGAACCTTCAGACAGAAAGCCATATCCCTGGCCCCTCTGAATGGCTGGGCATGCGCAGTTAAAATTTGTCATGACGGAATGCTCGAAGACCCAAATTCGCTTGGCGGGGCTCATTTAATTATGTCACTAATGACCCACCATACCGCGTGGCTGTAATGAGCAAGTTGAAACTGTGTTGATTACACGTGGTAGTTATTTTCAATATAAGGATTGAATTTCGGTCTATTAAATCGTTAAGTCTTTCAAAAGTACTGAAAGTTCAAGTTGGTTCAGTCAACTCCTACTGTATGCAATACGAAAAAACAAAAATCAAAAACAAAAAAAAAAAAACCAAGCTTTTTGGAAATGGAAAACAAAACTTAGCATCCTGAAATTAGTGAACAAACGCATTTCTTTTTTTTTTTTTCTCAAAATACGAACTTATTACCTCCTAAACCTAAGACGTCTTTACGTCACCTTAAACTAGGTATTCAAGAATTTCATAAGAATAGTAGTGGAGGCAGTGATCAAGAATCGATACAATCAACCCACAGCTCCCATCATAGACACCAAAGGGAAAGAAACACAAACATGAAAGAAAAGACCTAATGGAAACATCAATAGTGGAAAGCCAAAAGGACAGTCACTTTCCCACAAAATGGCCAATAGGCTATCCAAAATAAAATATAGGCGACATCAACACCCAAAGACAAACCATGACAAAAATAAACCGCGAAAGAAGAACCGCCTTGGAACGGTCAACGAATTCAACTGGAGGGCGGGGGGGGGGGGGGGGGGGTTAAATCGATTTTACGTGGCCACAATCCTCGCCCTTACTTCCGTCGCGATTTAGACAAATAATTTGTTCAGTCCGCATGAAGGCCTCCTAACTCATCAGTGCAACAGTTTGTTTTTGGTTTTTTGTTTGATTTGAGGTTTAACGTCACTGTCAACACTGTATAGGTCATTTTGGAGATGTTGCTTCCAAGTTTGTTGGGGTCAAAATTATATAGGCGTGTTTATGTGATGGCACTGTTCTGTGATTTCGCAGGACTATTTTTTATCTTGTTTAACATGTTTGCATGAATTGTCGTGAATTCCTAGCTCTGCAAATAATTATCTTGTCAAGTTTGCATTGAGTTAGAAACTATTTTCCCTTATTCTGCATGCTTTTGTAAACTGAGTAATCTTGTAACATAAATTTAGTGAGCAGCAGAACAGTCTTCCTTTATATTCAAACCCAAGTGTCGAGATCAGCAATCCAAATAATTGTGTTGTCACTAGGTTGGCGGGCGAGTGCGTTAACCTAGGCTCAGTTGAAAGCATTATATAGGTGTATAAGCATAGCTCCGGAAGCATAGAGGGCTTATCAGATTGAGCCTTATCAATCTGTAGTGTCATCCATACTTTGATAGACAAAGAAGCGTAAGCTTCGAGAACCTTCGCCTTTATAGTAGGAGTTTTACTACACTTTTAACACAGCACTGTTTGAAAGAAAGCCCAGTTTTTTTAGGAAAAAATGGCAAAATCATCTCCAAGGCAATGAATGTGCATAAAGAACACCAAAAATCATGTCCGTCGGTATAACCCTATGTAAAATCGTAATATGCTGGTACTCACACTTTCTAAATATAATTCAAACTGCCAATACTAAATTGCAGAATGGACTCCTATATAAGGCGGAAGATTCCAGTCAGTGCAAAATGGGCAACACAACTAAACAGACACATGGCATAATTGTGACGTCACATTAGCGGCGGTGCAACATCATGAGCATGAGCACAACGTGATGCCGTTGCACCGACGTTGATTGACGTTGCCCTAGCGACGTTCGCCTGCTTAGAAATACCCTGATTGCTGACATCCCACATATTTTGCTCTTAAACTATAAACTTTAATCGACACTCTATATTAGTGTTGAAGCGCACATCTGTTTGCAGGCATCGTTGAATGAGCCGGAAGCCGTATTCAAACATCAATTCCCTGCAGGCACACGATGTAGACTCATCGTTGAATCGTTTATTAAACTTGATTGCTTCCTGGGATAATGCCAGTGCATAATAAGAGTTCACTAGGTGTTTGAACATGTTTGACTAAACAATCCTAAACGAGTCGCGACTTGCTAACATAATGTTTGCAGCTAGGATCAGCTCCTTAAAATAAGCATTTCCAGATATTTGGACGTTATCGCCGATTCCATATTTGCGGAATCCATGCCATTGTTTACACTGTTTTGGGAACAATGATGATTGCCATTGTTTACACTGTTCTGCGAACAGTGATGATTTCTCGAGCATTTGTTTTTCGACCAATTTCTGCGGACTTTTTTTTAAACCAAAACATCTATAGCATTACAATTTACGCAGAAGTGGTGAAGATTTCTACAGTGTTAAGAACTGTTGGTTTTCTTTTGCTCCAGCATTTCTTTGTTTTCTTGTTGTCGAGTTCTTTTCGTTGTTCATCTCTGTGGTTGTTTGATTGTTGTGTTGTCGGAGATGCTGCACGCACTGATAGAAGTGAAGGTAATGATCAGGAATCGTTAAAATTAACCCACAACTCCCATCAGTGACACCAAAAAGAAAGAACCACAAACATGAAATAACTAGGAAGTCTTCATGCGGACTGAACAAATGAATTAATTAAATCGCGACGGAAGTTTGTTTGTTTGATTTTAGGTTTAACGTCCCCGTCAACGCTGTAAAGGTCATTTTGGAGACGTTGCTTCAAATTTTGTGGGACTTTTACACGACATTGAGATGAAATGAGATCTCAAGTCCTGCCGCCCCATGAAATCAATAGGGTTTATAAGCATGGACGGGCCGACTCACACCGCTTTGCCTGGGCAGGCTTAGATCCTCTAAGCGGTTTACCATTACTCGGGTGCGGGTCGGTTTCAGCTCTGCGTGGAAGCATCATGCAGCCCATATATTTCTTCAAGCTCAGACGGAAGTAAGGGCGAGGATTGCGGCCGCTTAAGATCGATTTAAGCCCCAGAGTGAAATACTTTTCGGTGGTTCTTCTGTCGCGGTTTATTTTTATTATGGTTTGTCTTTGAATGTGTGTATTTCTTAACTCTTTTTGGTTCGCAAGTCTGTGGGAAGGTAACTGTCCTTTTGGCTTTCCACTGTTGATGTTTCCATCAGGGTCCAGTTGTTTCATGTTTGTGTTTCGTTCCTTTTGATGTCTCTTATGGGAGGTATGGGTTATCTGTATCAATTCCTGCTCAATGGCTTTACAACTATGTTCTATGTCGACCATCACATTTCAGAAAGAGTGTGCGTGCTAACTGACTTAAGTATTTGTTTGACATTCAAAAAGAAATTCGAACCAAACTTTTATTTACGCAAACTCTGACTCTCAGATTTAATTAAAATTCTATAAATTCAGGATCAATTACAACTGGCTCCTTGCAGTCCAGCAAAACCGTCTCCAAGTATTCTTTAAAAGCTTCATCTAACCAAATGTATGAAATTATCAAATTTTTAAACTGAAATTGAAACGCATTATTCTCATTTAATTCGTAAACTTAATATCACAAAACGAATTACAAAAAAGCTGTATGATCATAGTCTTATAATCAACAATTAAACAACAGTGGTGCTTTCAATTACTGCCATACGTAGGTTAAATAAAAATAAAAAAAAGTAAAATAGTATTGTCCGTATAATGAATACCCCTGTAAACCCCAACTTCTAATAGAGACAATTGGGGTTTAGAGGGATAAATATTACTTTTAGCTCACCTGACCGAAGGTCATGGGTGCTTTTGTGACCTTGAGATGTCCGGCATCGTCGTTCGTTGTCCGTCGTGCGTGCGTAAACTTTTCTTTTGAACATTCTAGAGGACACAGTTTTAGGCCAATCATCATCAAGGTTGTTCAGAACGATCATCATGACAATATCTCGGTCAAGTTTGAATATGGGTCATGTCGGGTCAAAAATAGGTCAGTAGGTCGAATCATAGAAACACCTTGTGAACACTCTAGAGCTTTGGTCCGATCATCATCAAACTTGCTCAGAATGATCATCTTCGAGTTGACAATATCTCGGTCAAGTTCGAAACATGTCCGGTAAAACAGTAAGTCAAATCATAGTTTTTTTGTTTTTGTTTTTAGTTTTACGGCCCAGTCAACACTATTTAGGTCATTTTTGATCAAGACTTTCCTGGGCAGGCTTATACGTAAGCGGTTAACCAGTACAGTGCACATTCTTTCGCCAGAAAGAGTCATATCATAGACAAACCTTGTTAACACTCTAGAGGCCACTGGTAACTATTTTCTCTGTATAACCTCCCTTATTTCACTATTTGAGAAATAGAAGTAAAACAATGATCAGTTTATTTTGAACCTCTGTAATATAATGAATATAGCTTAGAACTCTGATTCTAAGGGTTGTCAGTTCAAATCCCAGTCGAGGAACATGTTTTTTTGTCTTTCTATTTTTTTTTCAACCGCATAAACAATTCATATTCCCCCACCCCAAAAAGTTGTTAGGGGTGACGATATTGCATTTGATCTGTATCCGGCCCGCACACTAGTACTGGTAAACCGCTTAGAGGATCTAAACCTGTCCAGGAACCGCGGTGCGAGGCAGCCCGTCCATGCTAATGAACCCTATTGGTTTCATTGGGCGACAGGGCTTGAGATGTCATTTCATCTCAATGTCGGGTAAAAGTCCCACAAAATTGGAAGTAACGTCTCCAAAATGACCTTTACAATGTTGACGGGGACGTTAAATCTCAAATCAAATAAAACATACATACATACATACATACATACATACATACATACATACATACATACATACATACATACATACATATTTCAGCTCCCGCCCATTGGGGCTTGAAGAAATAAATGGGCTGCATGATGCTTCGATGCAGAGCTGAATCTGACCGCACAAGAGTACTGGTAAACTGCTTAAAGGATCTAAGCCTGTCCAGGCAAAAAGGTGCGAGTCGGACCGTCCATGCTTATAAACCCTATTGGGTTCATTGGGCGACAGGGCTTGAGATGTCATTTCATCTCAATGTCGGGTAAAGTCCCACCAAATTGGAAGCAATGTCTCCAAAATGACCTTTATAGTAGTGACGGGAACGTTAAAGATCAAATTAAACATACATACAAACATACATACATACATACATACATACATACATACATACATACATACATACATACATACATACATACAAACATACATACATACATACATACATAAATATCGGCCCCCGCCCATTGGGGCTTGAAGAAATAGATGGTCTGCAGGAGGCTTCCACACAGAGCTGAAACGAGGATTGGTAAACCGCTTAAAAAGGATTTAAATAGAAGTGAAGACAATGACCAGGAATCGATACAATTAACGCACAGCTCCCATCAGAGATACCAAAGGGAAAGAAATACAAACATGAAACCCCAGACCCTAATGGAAACATCAACAGCGGAAAGCTAAAAAGGACAGTGCCAGGCAAAGCGGTGCGAATCGGACCGTCCATGCTTATAGACTATTAGTTTCATTGGGAAACAGGGCTTGAGATGTCATTTCACCTCAATGTCGGATAAAAGTCCCACAAAATTAGAAGCAACGTCTCCATAATGACTTATACAGTGTTGACGGGGACGTTAAACCTCAACTCATACATACATACATACTCATGCATGCATGCACACACACACATGCATACATGTACACATCCAAGGATTCACAAACTCATGCATGCATGCATGCATGCACACATACACACACATGTGCATCACACATGCATGCGAGCAAGACAAGCTTGGACTCACACATGCATGTCACATGCAATCACACATGCATGCATGTATCCACAAATGCACACTGGCATGCATGCATGCTTGAATGCGCATGCACACACAATTTCACACAGGCATGCATGCCCATACACATGCGCGCATGCATGCACACATCATTCATAAATACATGCATAAATGCATGTTACACACACAAGCATGCATGCGCACATGCACTCACACAGCCATGCGCGCACACTCATGTGAATGCATGCATGCATGCACACACAATCACGCATGCATGCATACATGCATGTAAATATGCATGCATGCAAGCACACACACATATATACTTGCATGCACACACGTACTCACACATGCAAATACAGACTCATGCATACAAATGTGAATCACACATGCATGCATGCAAGCATACATACATGTATGCATGCATGCAATCACACATGCATACACGCATGCATGCATGCTTGAATGCACGCACATGCATGCATGCACACATGCATACATGTACACACAATTTCTCACAGGAATACATGCACATACCCATGCATGCCCATACATGCATGCATCCATGCAAGCACACACTTATGCATGCATGCACGCATACATCCATACTTGCACACACTCATGCATTCGCATACACATGTATGAATGCCCACACAGATACTGCGTGCAAACATGCACACAATCATGCGTGAGCACATACATGCATTCACACACTCATACATGCATGATTGCACAAACACATGTTGCATGCACGATCACAATCAGGCATGCATGCATGTATACTCAGGCATGCATGCACACACATGCATGCATGCACATACTCATGCATGCATGCATACACACACTCGCATGCAGACATACACACCTGCACGCATACACACACACATATGCTCATGCATGCATAAACAACCATGCATGTATGTATGTATGCAAGTATGCACACATGCATGGATACACACACCCATGCAAGCATGCATGCATACACATATGGTGTGCGCGCACACACACACACACACACACACACACACACACACACACACACACACACACACACACACACACACACACACACACACACACACACACACACACACACACACACACACAGTCATGCATGTGCACACACACATGCATATATGCAGGCACACACTCAAACATGCATGCATGAACACACACATGCATATATGCACACACGCACTCATGCATGTATGCACTCACACATAACTTGTTTAGCTCAGGCCCTTATAGATTAGCTATGTTGCCCTCTGGCAACTCTTGATGATTTTTTTTTTCGGTTTTACGACCCTTTCAAGATTATTTCACTCATATCGAGCCGATAACTCTTGATGAAGAGTTTTACCTATAAGCATGGTAAAAGAGACTTAACCGGTTCGCAGTTCATTGTTGTGTTGCAATAAAAATATGGCACCAATACATATTGCTATTTTAAGAATAAAATCAAATTCCCCCGCCCTGCACAACCCCTTGTTACCATTATTCATTGATAGATTGAGCTTGTTCA